>CM024800.1:7564161-8164161 GCA_014281875.1 Nibea albiflora
ATTGAGAATGTGATTTGTTGGAGGTAGATGTCAAACAGTCAGGATCACAGAAGTTAGGCATTACAAAATAACAAAAGCTGCCCCATAATATGCTGAATAATAATATATATAATAAATATGTAATTATATATTTAATAATTTGGAAGTAATGGCACTCAAAATGAAAGATAAGCTGAGGAATAATTCTTCACGTTCCAATTGCCGTGTCTGTTTTTAGTTTTTTTTATAGCAAAACTGGAGAAATATTTTTTATAACAATGACAGTTCTGTGCTGCTAAAGTAGAAGTAAAGATGGGATGTGAAGTGAAATAATGGTCCTAAAGTTCAACTTATAGACCAAGATAGCAGCAGCAGCAGTAGCGTGCCTGCCTCCATTTGTTGAAGTAATGAAGGGTATTTAATCATTTTAATATTATTTGAGAGTTCTTGGAAAACTGACAGCATTATTGGGAGTTTTGAGGAGTCAAATCTCAGAGTCTCAGATTTTAAGGAATTTATTGAAGAGGAGTAATATCTCACAAATAGCAGACAAATCATGGTACATTTTTTTTTCAATGAAAATCGTTGGACATTTTCTGTTTATATTACTGGATACTACATGCTTACCATAACCGTACAAACTGTAGTGTCGAACTAACTTGAATTTTCCTTTTGTCGTCTTGGTCAACTGCTGTAGCCTAATTAAATAAAATCCCTTTATACTGTACTGTTAAATCATTTTGTACTGTTGTATGAGTCAGTATGACAGAGGAAGACTGCAAAGATGAAAAATCAAAGATAACAAATGTTTTTTTTTTTTTCTTATAAATAAACCAAAGTTTGGCAAAACACACACACATTTGTTTTTCTCTGTATGAATCAAAACAGTTTATTCGTGTGAAATCACCCAAAGCACATGATTCAAAGCGAACGTTCTCACAGAGGGTTGTGTGTCAAGACAACGTGTGACACGCTGGAGACGCGTCACCGCCGCAACCACCGAGTGCTTGGTGAATGAGTGAGTGTAGCACACTGTGCCTCCATCATAGTATTATAAAGTACCGTGTATAAAATTGATCAGTTTCAGAATTCATTCAGGATACATGACAGATCAGAAAAAGACCACTGATTGTTTCATACAGATTTACTAGGATGATTGCTGCTTGAATCAAAGTTTGGCACCTAATGCAGACCTGCATCACTATAAAACATTGAAGTGGTATAGAGTTTTCAGAGCATCATACAGAGCCACTGAGGGCCGTACAAAGGCAAGTACGTGTAGGTACTAAAGGAAACTATTACCCAACACTAAGCATACTGTATGTATGTTTAATATGTTGGAAACCATGTACCACATCTTGAGAAAGCTCTTTTCTAGTTAATGCCCATTTTTAAAAGCCAAAACAACCAGCATCTTGAGACAAAGATCAACCAGTAGCGCAGGAAAATTCCATGTTTCATACATAGTTTTAGATATATTTAGAAATATAAAAATGATTACAAAACAAAATTAAAGTACCGTTACTTGAGTGGCTGTAATGCATGTGAAGAATCTTATTTTTCTAAATCTCGGTTTGTTTTTGGAGCCGTGCTGAAGCTTTCAGACAGCTAAGGAGTTGGAGGAGGAATGATGAATAGAGAGACGGACTGAAAAAATAAATCTCTCCAAGATGAGCAGTGATAATGCGTGGCATTAATACAGTCCGTATCAGTGCACATCCACATTGTAGTTTAAGGACAAAGTCACTTTTCTCCCGTTCGTTGTTTCACTTGGATGTCGAAGACCACAGAAGAAGAAATGTCAAGGCTATAAATCTGCATTATAGTTATAAGTGCATGGATGCACAGGTCAGCTCTCACCACACACGCCCCTATTATCTCAGACGTCCACAAACACACACACAAACACGCTCTCACACACGTATATATTTACACATTCACACATCCAGCCAATGCATACACTCTACTGCTCGGTCTGGCTGAAGTCGTAGCAGAAGTTGTAGTTGCTCGGTGGTTTGGGGACGACCGGCGCGCAGTCGGGGATCGGGACGTTCTCGAGGTCCAGGAGGCGGAGCTTGATCTCCATCGAAAGGAGGATCTCCAGCTCGCTGCGCATGGATTCACTACTCATCTCCCGGCCCAGGAGGACGCTGAGTCCATCTGTCCACAAGCAGAACTGACGGAGAGAGAGAGGAAGCCTGTAAGTATGTTGTTTCTATATATACACTGCATATTATAATGCACGCAGTAAGAATAGTTTGGGGACAGCGGCAGAGCAAAACTCACGTCAGTTCTGGAGGGAGCGATGAAGTTCAGGCTGTACTCTTCTACATCATATGTGATGGTAAATGCCAGGTCCAGCACCTCCTGCAGCAACACGTACAAACACAGCGAGATGTGAACCAACAGGAGGTGAACACAGACATCATCTGAGAAGACACAGAGTGCTGCCCACCTTGTTCTGTTTGCCTTTGTTCTCCTTCATGTGAGGGCAGTCTTTTCCTGTCAGCAAACCTTTGATATCCGCTACAGGAACTGAGGGAGGGTACAAAGAGTAATGAACAGAGTAGATCAGTTTGAATATCATCTGAATCTGAATCTGAATCTTTGTTCTCAAGTCCCGGCCCAGCCTCGACTCACTCTTATCTTGCAGTGTTTCGATTGGTGGATTGTCCATGTCTTCCTCTACGTCACCATAGTGAAGCATTTTGTGATTGGGCGACAAGCGGCAGTACCACAGTTTATCTGACGAACATCAAGACAATCGCAGCAGTTAGCCAAACAAGACACCGTCTGCTGTTTGTTTGTTTTTTGTTTCTGTGTGTTTGTGTGCTGTCTCACCCTGTCTGCGTCGGCTGCTAATCTTTCTGAACATTGTTCCTTGACACAGTCTGTTGAGTCTCTGCTGGCGGATCAACTCTAACAGCTCTGGCTTCAGGCGCTCTTTAAGTTCACTGGGAAGAGAAACGCAACCACAAGCGCTTCATCACATGATGCCAGCATCTCCTTTGTTTGTGTTTGTAATTCATTTTCAACGAAACATAAAAACACAACAAGGGGGGACACAAACACAATTCATTTTCCCTATTATTTGAAGAGTGTAATACCCCGCAGATTTATAAGTCATTCTCTCCATACTTTAACCATTAGTCACAATATCTATTCAGTTAATCTTTGTTGGAAGCTCCGTCGATAACCATGAATATAAAGCATCCCCTTTGTTTTGCAGACATGACTGCAGACATGACTGCAGACTCAACCAAACAGAATAAAGAAACCAACACATTAAGACATCAGATGGAATGGCACGACAATGTCCGACAGAAGAGAAGAGGCTCTATGAGATCAGCAAATGGCTGAAGCGCTGTCTTTTTCAGTAAAAAGATTCGTTTTTGGAATGTCCCACCTACCTACAGAAATAAACTGATCTGAAAATGCCTGGAACATGTGATCATGGACACGTACACACAGATAGGGGCACATATATACAGATAAACATACATACTGTTTAACTATGACCTAGCGAGCAAATGCCGACCTAATGGTGAAACAAATCTCACAGCACTGAAGGCACCTTCACAGACATAAACTCAGCCTGCGTGGGTGATGCCAAATGTGGCAGCAGGACACGCTGTTACACTCACTGTTTGGTGACAAACAGTAGCATAATAAACAGCTGTATAGCTGCTGACCTGTCAGCTGGCCCCATACGGGTGGAAACTATGTGGAGTCATCAATAGAACAGCTGATCAGGTTGTGCTACAGACACTGTGCTGCTTTACTTAACGAGCATCTTAACGTGTTAGTTGTGATTTTTCTGTGAGCAAAAATAGCTGAAATGACCAAAAATCATCCACACAAATCCTAAAACCTGCGTTTTGACACCTAAATATACAAAAGCTGATTTTTTCCCCCCGCACTGCAGAAACATCCCCTCTAGCTATTTTTAGACTTGCTATTTGCTCTGAACATAATTTCCACAGCAAAACAAGATCATTCTTTGTAGTCGCCTGATTTTCTTTGTCATGCTTCATACAGACACTGATACTTTTCTCATGGTTCATGCAGCTGAAACAAAGGAATCAAATAGAGCAACAAGAAGTAAGTAGGAACCATCCTGCTACTCACAGTACGGGTGGAGCAAGAGTCTCTTCTTGGTGCAGTCGTTCTGTCTGCCGTAGCTTGAGGATCTCGCTGTAGTTGAGAGCGTTAACTTTGTTCTTGAAGAGCTCCAGGGAGGTCGGCTTACTGGACAACGTCCTGGTGATCTGCTCCCTCACCACCTGCATCACCTGGGGATGGAGACATGACGGTTTAGAGTGTTTTGCCTTGTTTTTAGTTGTATTCATACTTTAGGTTGTGTCCCACGCAACTCTCGCTCATGAAAACTTGCCTTTAAAAAGACAGTGGTAAGATAAAACCTCTGAAGAACGGTCCATGAACTATAACTTGTACACATCATAAGAAGTCAACAGTAGAAATGAACCATTCAGATGATGAGGGTAGGGAGAGCCGTAATTCTTCCCTCGGTTTTACTTTTAATATTATTGTCTGATCTTGGTGTCATAACATACACAGGTTCCATTTATCCAGGGAGCAAAGAAAGACAGTCTGTGAGACATGCTAAAAGGATCCAACTCACTGTTCAGATGAATTTTGCAGAGGTTCAAATCAGTCCATATTGATTTGTTTACACTAAATCATTGCTTAATAAAGTTATACAGTGGTTCATCTTTACAGTTTGTGGATGTTGGATGTAGAAACCCAAAGAGTAGTTCATCCCAATTAAACATATTAAATATCATCATTTATTCTGTGTAGATGTGTTGTGCCAGGATGCAATTGCAATTGGACAGGCCCAAAACAAGTGATAATGGTCCTGAGCGCCACGTTTTCTCCAGCAACTGGAGGACCCTGAGTGATGAGCCGAAATAAAAGTATCTTCTAAGACGCAAACATTCTCCAAGAGCTCGAGATTCCATTAAAGTTTACAATATGTTGTCAAGATTTTTGCCTCTGTGAATGTTAGTTTCCCATTTTTGTTTAATGTAGGTGCGACTAATTGTCTAGGCCCACCCTGTAGGCACTAATAAAAACTTTTAACAATTCATTCTCAAACACTTTTTGGCCTTTTCCTGCCTATTTCTATTGTCAGTTTAAAGTTTAAAAGAGCCAGCCCTCTCCTCTCCGGTCACATAAGCCTATACTTGCCTCCCCTCGTCTATGTGTGACCACTCATTGATCAGTGCGCTCTTTATCAACCAGGAAACAACTGCTCTGAATTAGTACAATCAATGATGAACAAGCTCTACAGTTATTTGACTGAATAGCTGTGACATGATTCTTCCTTGTAGCTGGGCGTTAGCACTAGAGACAAACCAAATTTACGTTACAGTTGAATAAAAACCGTCCCTAAAGACTGCACTTCTGTAGCACTGACTCAGCGTTTACTATGATTTTCTGTGTGTATTCTGCATGACTTGTTAAACTGAAGCTCACACAGAGGGACAGGGGGTGACCCTCAGCTCAGGGCAGTTGGTCAAACAGTGCGGCTGCATGCATGTAAATTCTATAGCTGCCTTGAGCGTATGTGGTTGTAAAGAGAGGGAAAATCTATATAAAAATCTCTAACACCGAGACTAAGCCAGCTTGCGCACCGCATGCTCTGCTCTCACACTCTGCTGACCTAGATCATTTCTGTTCACACCCAGTTTGACTGATTGTGAACAATCAGTGACTGAAGTGTAATTTGACTCCAGACTCTCCACTTCTCTCCATGAGGTTACATGACGTACGGAAATCAGAAAATCGCAATCCCATGACAGTTTGATAACGCTCATCACCACCCGGCACAGGCTTTTAAATGTGTCTGAATGGTTTACGAGCACAGAGAATCACTCATTCGTCTGGCAGCGGTGAAATCCAGACTGTCACTCTATATTGTGTGAACATGCAGGGACACAAAACAAGCGAGTAGAGTTTCACACTGATTCCCCGCTCGAGCCCCCTGAGCCAAAATAACCCTCCCTGTCTGTCCAGCAACTTTCACATGACCTCAGACAGCCACTTCACACTCTTATGTCATCTTAAATCACATGCATAAATCATGTCGGTCTAAAAATTTTGTTGGAATTTGGATGAAAAATCGACTTTTTGTCTGGACCTGGAATATTTAAATCGAATGCTAACAACAAACTTTTTAACGCACATTACAACTAAGAAACAACAGCAGAAAAAAACCTTACCTCCATCTTATTTCCTTTAGAGCTGCCGACAAATATTTAAATCCCAACTTCTAATTCCACCCGACGCCAACAATCGAGAAAAATGACGGGGATGATGTGCAGTGAGCGCGAGGTAGGGAGAGACAGATCACCTACATGACAGGAGAGGTGCAGGCCTGTGGGTGTTTTGTAAACAGACACCCTGATACTCGCACACATGCACCCCCCCACCCTCCACCTTGTCCAGCCCCTCTGTCATTTAGCTAAACTGGCCAATAGGAGCAATGACTGGCAGCTGTCCCTGATCCCTAAAACCCTGCAGCCTGTGCATGTATGTAAAATGTCTGTCTGTGTGTGTGTGTGTGGCAGACTGTTAGAACAGCAGGTGTATAGAGCTACACAAGTACATTCATGTGATTGGCTAGAAGTTTGGAGCGTGTGTGTGTGTGGCTCAGTCTCACACGCACAAACACAAATATTTCGAATGATCTGTAATTCTATTTAGCAGTAATACAACCTCTCGTTCTCGCCCTCTCATATTGTTTCCAGAGGTTTTAGGTTCCCTCTGTTGTTGTGTAATTACTGCCCATGCGCTTTGTTTTCTTCGCTTCCTTCCCTCTCTCTCTGTTTTTGCCGCCCACCACGCTTCTCTTTGTCCACCTAATGCCCCTTTGTCCTTGCCCCAAAGCACCCTGGGTAGCGGGCCGTAGACAAAAACAAAAGGCCGGTCTGCTGGCCTGGCGCTCAGGACACTGGCCCTATCCTAAAAAGGTCAAAAGGTTGCTGAGTTTTATAACCATCAGGAGAGCACTTTGTTGCTGATGGACGACTGTGTGTGATGCTGAAATGAGGCCTGGGACAAAAGCTCTGCTACTTTCCTTTTGTGGTGGCTCGATTTTCAATATTTCTCCCAGACAAGGCCCTGCTGCTGAAGGCTTGGCTCAGCCTATTACCATAGAACAAATACACTGCGGTTGTACGGTCACTGTGTGTTCCTACATGCAGGGTCAACCCTATCTGTGGGGGTCAGGCACAGTTAGCATATGAATGAACCTTTACAAAGTCGCAAAAGAACAAACTTACACAAATCCACCATAAAAAGCGGCTCTCGTGTAAGCTAAACGCCGTCTGTCCTTTAGTTAGTTTATCTGAAGACCTTCACAATGAGATCGAGAGAAATTTCACTCAGAGCTGCTGAGGCTCCGTTTACAACACAATTCATGATGCTGCTGTCTAAGATGATGGCAAATTAAATCAAATTTAAATCGCGGATGATATAATCAGTGCTTTGCTGCTGAGTTCCTGAGACAAACATCATTCTTCAGAGAAGTGAAACTGGGTGGATACGAGGCGATGACCAATTTCAACATCATTTGTGAAAGTATATTTGTGGTCGTCCCTTCCCAACATAACGGCAAACTGCCACGAGTGAGTCTGTGCACTCAAAGGGAAGCGCAGCGTTGTGTGTTTATATCACGGGATAAACAGGCCTGTTCTGGCCATGGAAGGCTTGGATCTGAAATGTCCTGTGTCATCTTTTTCACATGCACAGAGACAATCGGCGTGCCACTGAGCCATGCACGACCAGCAACTGTGGAAACTGTAGAGCATGAAAAATTCCCTTAGCAAAGCCATAATCTTTCCCATCTCTGTGAGAAGACCTTGATGTAACTGTAAAGAAAAACAGAAATCACCACTGGCTTGTTGACCCTGAAAAATATGCACATCCAAGGAAGTAAACGCGGTCCTTCAGTCTTGGATAAAGGTTTTCTCATTATTGTTCTCAAATTTATTATTTAATTACACGTCCATGGACTATGTTGACCCTAAGTTAAGAAAACAGAAAGCAGCGCTGGCACTAATTAAGTCATCTGCCTTTTAACACGGTAATCCTCCTGATGGGTCTTTTTTTATTAGATTTTGCTGAGCGGATATTAAGTCAGATTAAGACAGAGCCACCGCTGCAGTACAACTGGCATGTAGTCCACTCTTTCAGAGAATTTACAAAAAGTACAAACATGTGCCTTAAAACTACAAACATTAAAATGAACCATATACAATCTAAGCTTTAGATCCAGAGCTCTAGATAAGCTTTGGATCTTTTAATTCATAACAATTGTTCATCACACTTTTTTAAAGTGCCATTCACATGGCATTTTAATGTTAAATGTTAAAATATGAAGCTAGTGGCAGTGGGAAATGTCCAGTCTGCCTCTATCCAAAGATTTGACACTGCTAAGCTAAACTAACCAGGTGCTGGTTCAGGTCACATATTAAGTATAAGAGCTGTATCAATCTTCTCATTAGGCTCTCTGGAAGAAACCAAAAGAATTATATTTCCAAAAAGGGTGATCTATTCCTTTAAAGTAAAAAAGAATTTAAAGTTGGCCTGCCTCGTCAAACTCCCCCTGGAAGGCACAACAGTTCTTGGTGAGCCTTTGAAGACAGCTATGTCTGGCTATTGTACCTTGTCAAAGTCCTCCTGAGTGGCTCTCATCTCCTTCCAGGTCTTGTTGAGCAGCTGAATGCAGACACAGAAAAGCTCCTCCATCAGCCGATCCTGACTAAAGAAGATGGGGTGGTAGTCAGATCCCGTCTCTGAGGCTGTTAACAGAGGACATTGAGGATAAAGACAACAGAATGCGAGATTGGTAGTTTTAGAGTTGGTTTGACGGGAGGCTACAGACAAACGTATAGCAATCATCAGGTTAGAGGTCGACTTACGAGGCTCCCCGATACGAAGGATTTCACACAGGATCAATGTCAGCTGGATGCTGCTCCGAGCAAATGGACACTCGTGTTTGTCTTCCCTACTGCTGTTCTCCAGGACGAACTAGGAGAGTAAAACAATTATGTATTGTAAACGCTGTGAATTAAACTTAAGTTGGTCACAAAGCGAAGCTGCGCTCTGAGAGTTTACACAGACAGAAAGAACATAACATGATACTATCTGACAACAGTTATTTGTAAAAAGGATTTAAGAGGTAATCTAAAACTTTTCTCAGAAGTGAACTGGTTGATGATAAACTCTTATGTGGTTTAGACAAGTACAATATGTATGAACAACATAAATAACTGATCAGGTAATCAAAATGCTCATTAAGTGATTTTTTAAAAATTCAGCTCACGTTAATGACTTACTGGTCTGGGATGTTGACAGGGTGCTAGTTACCATAGTGCAAAGATTTGTTTTACTGTGCCACAAATATAACTTTAAACGGAGAACTCTTCAAATTGTCTCTAACAGTAGATAAGTCATACTCACCCTGCTGTAGGCGTCAGGATAGCGTGCGGCAAAATAATACATGGTGTCCAAAGCTAGAAGACCAGGAGGCGTTCGTACCAAATCCTGACCAGGGTTACTATTATTCTGATAGGAAAGGAACAAAGACAATATTAAATCATAGCAATATGAAGATGAAAAGGACCACAGCAAGGAGTATAGATAATTACTAAATAACTTTGGACAGCAGTCACTTACAGAGAAGCCTAACTTCTTGAACTCTTTCGCACAGAGTGAGCGCCGTCTTTCGTGGCTCAGACTGTTCTCGCTTTCTGTCTCAAACGCTGCCTGACGTAAACCATGAAGGATGTCTCTCTGCTCCTGGAGTGACAGCAAGAAGAAGCAGGTAAAAGATGTTTGTGTTTCTAACAACTGTCTGTTGAACCTAACCCTGACCCTAATGAGGGTAATGGTAAGACAAGCATTTTTAATTCAGTACTTTAGTCACCATGCACATATTCTTGTTATTTTTCTAAGAAATCAAATTATCTAATACCCAGTTTGTTGGAAAATGTGTGCAAGTATAACAGCAATTTAGAAAAAGGGTCAGCAGCGGCAGCAACGCTATTTTCTCTCATCATGTTCTGGCTCACCTGGCTGTAACAGTCCAGAGGTGTCCTCATGCGAGGCTCCAGGTGATTCAAGGTAACGGACTGTAGGACATAGAGGTAGTGGGCCATCTCATCCTGGACTGAACCAGAACTATGGATGATGTTCTGCAAATAAATGCACATTTACATTCCTCTGCACAAGACACAAGGTCTTCTTTCATTATATTATTACTGAGATACATAAATCTGCACGAAATGTGAATTTAAAGAAGGAGATTTACTTTATAAATGTACTGACGGAGATTCCTCTTATTCAGGAACGCAAACATATCCTGCAAAACAGACGACAAGGAACGAGAACAAAACAAGGGTTCAAACGTGAGCTGTGTTACAGTGGTGCAATGACACGTTTCTAACATGGGGTGGCGTTATAGTGTCACTAACACATCAGAGGGCGGGACGAGATTTAATGTGGGACTTTGACCTCTATGATGAAACTATCACTTGCTGGTACATGCATCTCTAACCCAACCTCATTCTGTTCTCATTCCTCATTTGGACTAATGTGCTGATAAGAAGGGTGGATTTGTTGACCTACTGTAAAAGTGAGGAAGTGTGTGTGTGTGTGAGTAACAAAGAGAGCCTGAGAGAAAGGAGACTGGAGCACTGAATGAAGGAACTGTTTTGGTACAATGAGAGAGGAGCAGGAACAGAACAGGGAGACAGAGAGAAAGCCTCGACTGTCTGCAGAAAATGTGAGATGTCCATACAGAATGAGATAGATGGGTCATTTCTGTCTACAGGACTCTGACTCGCGTGTACAATAATGTCCTGCTGGTGCAAAGAACCACTACCCTCAGTCACACGCATGCCACTTTCAGCTCACGATATATAAAAGCTTCCTGTCAGTGCATGAGGGCACGGCAGTAAAGAGTTAAGATGGCTGAAAATTAAAAACATCACCACAGTTAAACACGCACAGTGCAAATGTATTTACAGCTGCAGGCACTTCTGTCTGGAACTATGAGACCTTCGAAACAGACCAAATACCTACTTGTCTGCTTGCTTGGATGTTTGAATAACTACGAAAAGAGGAAGTCGATGAAAAGTGTGTTATAAAGTTAGACACAAACTGCAGCAGCACCTGTCTGTCTGAGTCCCCGGCTGTTTGTAGTAGTGCCATAAGTAGGGCCATGGCTTTGGTCTGTATCTGCTGGTTTGTCCTGCGACACGTCAGAGAAGAGAAAATGAAATGTGAGATGTTAAATGTTCCACAGCGGCGTGTTTACAGGCTGAGATTAAAAGATGTTTTTCTTTCAATTTTGTCTATCACTGTGAAATGCTGGTGTGAAAAATAGCCAATGGTGTTGTTGCCACTGGTGTTATAACATCCTGTTACAAAGACAATGCTGCTGCTTATAACCCCTCACCCGGTCGCCCACAAATGTGACACTGAAAAAAAAATCTTTCACTAAACATATATAATATATTTACACATGCAGACAGTTTTAATGTGTTGAAAGGTGCTACACATTTGACAGAAAATCTATTCAAGCAGGAATGGCTTCACAAATTCAAAGATTCATGACTGGTGCTTGAGAGGTATCTATCGGTTACTTACACCTGGAGGTGAGCGATGAGCCTCTCCATAGTAACTTCCTGTTTGACCTGCAGGAAGAGGCTGTGGCTGCTCAGCACCATGCTCTCGAGGATGTCCAAGGACACCTGCTGTATCGATGCATCGGTCGGCTTGGCGTTGACGAAGCTGGCGATCTGAGCAAAGAGGAAAGCGCAAAGATGGGAATAGTAAGCGAGGATCCTGCAACAATGGGCGAAACTGACAACAATAGGCAGACAGAGCGGCACCTTCTTGATAAAGACAGATGAGAGATTCTCCCAGGAAACGATCCCATGATCCATCAGTTCCATGAAGCCTGTCAGTGTGTGGGTCATGATCATATTACTCCTGAATGACACACAGAGGAAGAAATATTTTTGACATTTGCATAGAAATGCAAATGCTGACAAAAAACATTCAGATTCAGCCTGTGTGAGTTACTAGTTTTAACTGTAAATATTTATACTATATGCACGCTCAAATATTTCCATCACATGACACAGCACACAGGATTAAGCTCACTACAAACTAAAGTTTATCATTGTTATCTATAATCATGGAAATTCAGTCAGGACAGAAATGGAGAGAATGCTTCTTATATTTGTGGCCCTAAATGCATTCAGGAGGCACACTCCTTGCATCTTCTACACAGTCAGCTTGGCAGGTTACGCTGCTACATGTGTGACAAGCACTCCACCCTTTAGCAACACTGATAGCTATCTGAGCAGCAGTATTCCACCTTAGGGAAGGAAACAGTGCAGCCACAGACAGACGCACGCAAAATACTAACTCATTAGAGTCCTCTACGATCTTGACCAATAAGAGGTGTCCGTCCCGGCTGATGAACTCCTGAGCAAAGGTCACGTCTGTGGAAACGCTCGCCAGTTCTTTCAGCGAATCACACCGCACGCCTGAGTCAGAGCTCTGGATGCCCTTGTACAAGTCTTCTGCACAGCGACCCTGTGTTCACCAGCATCACCAAAAACACACAGAAGGAAAGAGACACATGTTCACACACACACACCATGTAATACTCAACGACTTATTGTTCTTCCGGTGCGTGCAGCTGATTGTGTAAATTTGCTTTGTGTAGAACGTAAATGAAAGAGTGACAGCAAGTGAAAGAGTGCCGAGAGACAGAGGGCGGGAGGAATGTGAGAAGAGGGAGGTGAACAGCAGCGTGGCTGGTGGTTGCAGACTCACCGGTGCCTTGGTCAGACGCAGAATGCAGCCGTTCTTAATGTCCAGACGATTCTGCAACACACAAACAAACACACACACACAGGAAAAAAGTATTGACAGTTGAACAACATAAGATGACATAAGATGAAACCACAAGGTAGAGGAAGTAAGCTGCATGCTTAAATAAGTTCTCAGCATACATTTACTAAATATACACACAGTATACCTAGACCCACAGCATGATAACTTATGTACACAAACTCACGTCAACAAATATAAACTGCCAAAAGAGCTCTACTGCTGACAGGAAATAGAGACACAGAGGGGGTCTGATGTATTAAATATTCAATGATTGAGGTGATGTTTTGGTGTAAAACGTGCATGTTTTGCACTTTTAGTCACTGGAAGTGAAAAACTTTGGTGTGTTTTGTTTGTGTTTGCTGTCCAAGACAACCTTCACATTTGATCTTTTGTCCACGTTGACAAAGAAACCAATGTGTCGGACTGGTATTCAAGTCACGGCAAAGTAGCTAATTTGAACTTTATGTGAATTCACTGGTATTTGTACTTGGTGCATGCAGATATCCTGAGCTGAGGAATCAGAGAAAGTTTAGTAATGTTTCTGAAATCACATTACTGTTGAAAGCAGTAAAATAACCGCATTATAACAGCACATGCAATTAAGCCAAATGTTCCTAAAACTCATCAGGAAGCTGCTCTTAAACTGAAACATCTGTGTTTAACTACAAACTGTCTTGTGCCAACTGTAAGAGTGCTAAAAGCGTGTTGGGTGGTTCACACTCTAAACAGGAGCACAGTGATAGCCTCACTGTATTTATTTATTTATAACAAGTAAAGCATCTTTCTCTGCATCTGCCTGATGGCACTGTAATGGCTTCTGCAGCCCTGTCTTCAGCCAAAAGAGGGAGGAGGCAACCTTCTCAAAAGGTTAATTTGACACCAAGAAGCTGAGAGTAGTTACAGCTGCTCTTCTCTTTTTTGTGCTCTCTCCTTGTCTTTTTAAAGTCTGTCTCACACTTAAAAAAAAAAAAAAAAAAAAAAAAAAAAAGCATTAATGATATTGTGTGACCTGGGCTCCATCTTAAGCGATTTACTTTTGGGCTCCAGGGAAAACAGACGCAAGTCACAAAGTGCTGACAGCACTGTGATTCACATCTTAAATGGAGGTTTACAACATTATCGTCTTAAACATAAAAACATCTGACTCTGGTCCATTGCTCAATGTCTTCAAGATGTGCTGTAACTTGACATGATTTCCTGGTGTATATAAATATTTGCAATGATTTGTACATAGATGACGGTGACTCACAGATTCAGTGATGTATGTCTGCACTCCATCAGCATACTGCAGAGCATAGTTATCAGGACCTGGGAGATTCCAGCTACACATATGCAAACAAACTATCAGAGTGATACATATAGTTGAATGCTAATAATACAAAAAGACAGCAGAGAGAGTGTAAAACAACTCTGATTCATCATTATCATCAGCTTACCCATCGCACACTTCCTTTATTACAGCAGACAGAGGTTTTTTCTGCACACAGAAAGACACAGCAAAACAGCATCAATCAACACTGTGATCAATATAAATGCAAATATATTAACATGTCACAAAAACACACACCTGCTGCATACATGTGGGTCATAACAACAATACTTAGCAGACTCTACTATCAAAGTATTTTCTCTGTCAGGAAGCTGAACGCATGCTTCAGTAATAACATGCTGTTATGGGATCACGGTACCACAGCTATTCTCACTGGCTGCAAACCTTGTTTGCTGAGAAGAGGAAATCCTAGAGCTCCCCAACGCTTTCTGAACAATGTTACCCTCAGTGCCCAGATCCCTCTTTGTGCGTAAATAAAAGCCAGACTACTTCCATGTCTGACTCTCAGCTATCCTGCCATTAGTGGTCAGCCCAGTGGTCAACCAATCAAAATGTCTTCGGGTTCTGTGGTAGACCCAGTGGCTGGTCTGTTATTAGTGGCAGCCAAGAAGGTCGACCAATCAGATGTGTTTAGTAGAGACGGCTGAGACAGGATTGGTTGTGATCTAAAATAAACATATTTTGAGTAGAGAATGGGCATTCACATCATAATCAACACTCCTGGATGCTTAATTGTTGTGCTGCTTTTAGGATTATTACAAGAAAAAGGATTGGTTAAGGTATCATGACTTGAAAATGTGTCTGAAACTGGAATCAGTTTTGGTTCCAGTTTAAGTTCCGCTGCATTTTCCAACTGTTGAAATCACCAGACAGTCTAGTAAGGACCAGTTAAGTCCAATATTTCAGGTCAAAGCTTCTCAAGTGATGCACAATATGTGACTGTCAGACACACACCCTGCTGTCTGGCATACAGTTTAGACTCATATGTCCTGTCTTGCGCAAAGAAGTTCAAGTTCCCCAAAGTTTCTCAGAAAGACATGGAAAACTTCCCTACAATCACAGCCAGTAAAAGCTGAATAAAGAAAGCCATCCTTTGGGTATAGGAGTCCAAAGTGTTCAATAGTATATAAATAAAATGTTCAATCAATTAAGGTTTAGCTTAACAAGGCTACATATGCTACCTAGCCAGCTAACTAGCAATGCCAGCCTATGAGCTTGAATTATTGCTAAGGTGTCAAAGTGCTAGCAGTGTTAGCTAGCTACTGTTGACTACAGAGAAGCACTGTGTTTGACATTCACCGAGTTGTGTGTCTTTCTCTGAGGAACACATGAAAGCAAAATGCTGCAGAGGTAACTCTGAAATAAACAGCTACCGTTAGCTGCTACTGTTACCACAGCCTTGGTCTCTTGAAGCTAAATAAAGAAACTGAGAAGTTAGTTTCTGTTTCTGTGTTCATTCACAGGAGATTCTAAATGATTTCAGCATTGCTAACAGAAGCTAACTGGCTAAATCTGGCGGTAACAATTATTGGGCCTTTTCTATTTCTTATTCTGGCATTGTCTGTGATTGACAGAAAAGTGAGGACCTGTTGTCATCACAACTATCATGAATAAAGTGAATGAATAAAGACAGCCATATGAAACAGACCTTCTGTAATAAAATAATGATCTGTTATTATGAAAACATCAGTGATTAAATAAAAATGTATAACAATGAATTGAGTTTAAATCGTTTCCTAAATTACTTCAACAAAACATTCATTATGTGCTACATATTCATCACTTATCTGTTTTATATCGAACACTGTATGGATCCATATGTTGGTAGGTAAAAAATAGCAGGAGTGAGTGATTAAAAAAGTGTTAAAAAGCTGACCAGTTCCTGTTTTAGTCTAACTGTCACATCACATTGCTAACGTTCATTATATTTACAGTGATACTGTAAGGCTCATTTAAATATCTTGTGCAGCAGCAGCTTTGTAAACCACGCTGTTAAGGAAGTGGGGATTGTCAACTTCTGTACACACACACGAACACATGCACCACAGTCAGCCAAATGTTTTATAGCAACAGTATAATATTCATGTCCGATTCCAGTGGTTAACTCATCATTTCAGTTGTAACATTTGTGTTGATCTTCAAATCACAGACGCTTTTTGACTATAATGTTTGTGTCACACTAACATCTGAGAGTGACGTGGGCGAACCAATTCAACCAACCAAAATTTGGTCAATGCCTCAGAATTTCAGCTTGCGTACGTCTGAATATGTTAAAGGCTGCTGAACTAAAACACAATCTGACAAATTAATCAGTATATGGTGTATTCACTTTGAAATTTATCACCTAACCTGCAAATATGTTGTATTCTGCTGTGGACGGTTAAAACTTTTAGATTTTTGTTTGTTCTCAAAGAACATTCCTGGTGTAGTATCAATACCTTTAAACTCACAGGAACCTGTCAAATATTTGACATCCCTTAAAGGTTAGGGTTATTTAGCAGTCATTGGGATATCAAGGTCAGCAAATAAAGCAGCCTGAGAGGAAGTGCTGCCTGAAACTAAGGGCAAGAAATATCCATGGTGTTTCACGGTTATTGTGGCCAAGTTGAGAAAAGCCTGAGAACAGGCAGACATCAGACATAATAAGTGAATTATCTAATTCATCCACCGTTTGCCAGCATTTATTTGGAACTGTGTGTGGGCTTGTGTCTTACCTGGTCCAGTTGTATGAGCTGGGGGTAGGCCCCAGGCATCTGGATGGCTATCTTCACTATGTCCTTCTGTTGTGGCATGTTGGCAACTCTGGACTCCACCACACGCTAGCTGAGATGAAACGAGATGAAAGTGTCAAGATTAAGTGTCTCATGTTGCAGTGGCATCCTGTTTTCGGCAGCCATGGCTGTGAAAACTTTAGTGTAAACTACAACCGAAATGAGTGATTTCGTGACTGATTGAACTCCCCTGACTGAACTTCACACCAAATTTCTAACTGAAATCACTACAGAGCTACAAACACATCTGCAAAAATGTGGGCCTAGTCTTGACTAAGGAGAACTCAACAATCACTCTGTTCGGTCTAAAGATTTGACAGCTCAGACACGAGCTCTGCTTCTGTATCAAATCAAGTGGTTTCAAAACGTGATAAACTGAAAGCTAACAAACCAGAGAGCTGTATCTGGAATTTGAACCGACGAGCCTGGCCATCTCCTGAATGACTCATAGTGGCCAATTATCGTTTTCAATATGAGGCTGTAGAACACTGTGTTCCTCTTTCACTGTGTATTTATGGTGTATTGAGTAAAGCTCAGAGGACTAGATACTGTCTGTACACGCACTATGGATGGTTCACTCTTTATTCTCCCCTTTCCAACTCACACACACATCACACACACACTTCCTCCTCAGCCTTCAGACAGCATTCCCAGAGGATACAGAAGAAGCGGTTGTTGTGCTTCCAACCCTTCCCCCTTCCTTGTCTTTCTCCGTCTCTCCCTCGCTCTCAGCACATGGAAACAATACAGTTGGATCTAAATTCTTCTGTGCATTCGTGAGTTCGTGATGAAAGGAAGGAGGTCGAGCTTGTGTCTGCTTGTGTTTGGCATGATTAATAACCCCCACCCTCTGCTCGATCTCTTGGATAGTTCACATACCATGACTAGCTTCTAAAAAAAAAAAAGCTCTCACAGTTTATGGCAGGTTTCAAAGCAATACTCTTGTCAAAACAACCACACACCTTTACTGTCTTCACACCTATTTTACCCTGAGGCAGTGTCTTTCCTGATAAAGAACACCTTCAAAGTAAAGAATAAAAACAGGGAGGGGTTGGTGGCTAAATTTCTACAATAAGATTCAGGCTAGAGTCCACATATGCAAACGCAATCACATCAAGTTTACACTAAATGTCAAAAAAAGTCTAGGGTGCTGATGCTGAAGGTCAACTTCCCTACGACAAATAACAACAAGAGAGTGCAGCCTTAATCTTAAAGAGATTTGTTCTAAGGCAGATTATGAGTCAGCAAATCCAAGAGCAAACCTCGGGAAACGGCATGTAAAAAGTTGTGGGTTCTAAGCTGTGTCTGAGTCGTATGATAATGACTGTGAAATTGAGTCCATATGTCGATCAGCTGAAACCCAAACGGTTGCTTTGGTTGCACTACAACTACACTGTTAAAATTGGGACTTCCACAACAGCTGCATCTTAGGATGTTGTGTTTGGGAATGACAGCAATCAGCTGATCTGTTTGAGGACCCAAACTGCATCACCCTGACTCTTACACTTATTATAGTGGCATTAACTTCAGTAAATATCATTCATAATGACATTGTCAACTCTCACTGGTATTCCCTCATCAATTCCTCATCATATTTCTGTGGGGAAAAGTAGACCCACACAGGATTGCAAAAGCTCTTTTGTTAAACCAATATTTCATTTGGACCTGGTCATAGTTTGATGTCTTTGTTTTGCAAAGTAAACTGATCAACTCTGAGGCATACGACTAAGATGAATTAAACAATCTGGAACCAGTTCTCGAACCTCAGCATCACTACTAATTAGCAAATGTTTTCATGCTGACACGGTAAACTGAGATGGTGAACTACTGCTTTGCCTAAATACAGCTTCACAAAGCTGCTAGCATGAAGCAGATAGCATTATTAACCATTATTGAATTAACTGTCTCTCTAATTCGCTACAATACGATCATCCAAGTGGTAGGCTATAAAATGAATGTATGTGGGTTTCTTCTAAACTGTAGGTGAGTGTATCAACTATACTCACACTTGAGATCATATAACAAGGAAAAGGACTGACAGAAAATAATAAATATAATCACACTTGTTGAAATTAGAAATGAGTAGATTCAATGAAGGCAGATCAGTCAGAACATAAAGTAAAAACATTCAGTGAAGTTCAGAAGACGTCCAGCACTCTGGGTTAACCTGAGTCGATGACAAAGCACTATTAGTCTACATTCATCATGACCTGTCTGTACATGCTTCAGGCCTCATGCAGCGCTGGCAAGAGCTCAGGACGCGCTGACTCTCTCCCTTCATTACAACAAGACGAAGCCCGTTTCCTCTGCAAAACAAGACAGGCTTAGTGTTGTAACCTGCAGTCTGACGACTGACGATGAATATATTGCTATTCTAAATGTAATTACATCACTGGCCCTGTGGGGAGAAGTACACTGGTTTAGATGTTGTATCAGAAGTAATATCTAATATTTAATATTTAAGTAATAAGCCTGCATACGTGATATCAAACACATGTTTTCACTTTCAATACTCTCAAACCAGCGCTGATTGTGCTGTGCACCTCAGCTCACAACTCAGCAGAAAAAATCATCTGTCTCCACAGAGGTTAACCACTAAAACTGAGTGTGTACGTCTGGGAGTGTCTGTCTATGGTGTCCTCTGAATTAAATAAGTGGAAGCTGAAACTGCCACTTCTATACGTGTATGTCTGCTTTTAAAACAGAACATGACATAACCATTACTATAATGACTTAAACAGTTTAATTAAGTTTATCTATTTGATATAATGTCAGTCATATTGACTTGCAGTTACTGTGACAAGCACCTGCACTGCAAACTGTGGATATTTTCTGTTTGTTTCTATGACCGTAAATGGAAAATAGTTTTTAATAGTAGCTAATAATAGTAGTTTTTGTAGGTTTTAGTACTGGGTTTGGACAAAGCAATATATTTTGAAGGTGTTGCCTTGGGCTCTCATCAATTTTTCATACATTTTAAACATTTATAGATAATGGCTGAATAAAATTGTTGTCAGAGTAATAAATAATTAATATATACACACATAGAGATATTCTGTTGGAAAATCACTTCTATAACCCATGGAAATTATACGAATATATATCATTACAATAATTGAAAGTTAAGATAGCTACAGTACAGGTGAAATATCGATATCTAGGCATGTTACAGCTGTCATATTGTATTCTAAATAACCACAATAACTTCATACCCTCTTTCAGAGATATTTGCAAAGCACAAACTACAAAGTGGAGAAGATCCAGGCTTGACAGAGGTGTAGATTGAGCAGCTGTCAGTGCCTGTTTGCTTCCATGAGCACTTTGCTTCATTAAGCTTAAAACCACCAGCAACGCCCAGACCTTTTGTTAGCCTGCAGAAACACCAGTGTGTCTCAGACCCCCTGGACTGACAGAGCCCTCTCCCCTCTGTGGAAGTGTGTGTGCGCATGTGTGTGTGAGAGAGAAGGGGGAAGCTCTCAGCTGCCTGAAATTCCTAACCTGACAGGGTACCACACACACACACACACACAAACACACACAAACACACACACACAAACACACACACACAAACACACACACACACACACACACACACACACACACACACACCGTAGGTACAAGCACATCTTAAACACAAGGCTCAAGGCTTTTTGATCCAGATTTATATACTTATACAGACACAGATTTACACTGATATTTAGCAATAATATATTCATAATAATAATAATAATAATAATAATATCACCACAACAATACAGTTCTGTTTTAAACATATTAAATGTAATTTAAATGGTGCTGAACAGTGGAAGCGAGTTCACTAAAGTCATGTGCTGCAGTAAAAGTTCACAAACTTTAAGCTGACTAGTTAGAAGTAAACGCATGGAGGCAAAAAATAAAGGTAAAAACAACACCTGAACTGGCAGTACTAATTTAAAACTGAGATGACTATTGCTGAAAGTGTGTGAAAACACACACAGGGCTGTTAGGAAGTGTGAGAGTCAGCTGCAGAGCTTTTTTTCCTACCTGGTTTGAAAAGGCAAGTCGAGGGCTACTGTCCTGCAGGAACCGCCGGAGAGACAAACATTTGCAAATGGCTTTTTTCCACCCTCACAAGAAGGTAACTGGGTCCGAAGAAGTGACTTTTCTTAAAAAAACATCTGGACTTCTCGGAAAAACAGGAGGGAACTCCTTGCAATAAGTTCTCAGGAATGATTAGTTAGGTTAAAAGTTCCGGGTTGGTTTGAGTCGTTCAGTCGAGTGTTTGAGCAAAGCTAGCTAGATTTAGCCAAAGAGTTTCCGGTTTCGACTTTCACAACAAACCGCTTCCGGTGCAATATACCAGTGACAAATAAATGTTTCCAATTTCTTTATTTATCTCGTGTCATTCAATTCCATTCATTTGCGCCCATTTTTTAATCCAGTGTAACAACGGTAAGAGCGCCAATAAATAGTTTAATCCTTGGAGTGATACAGAGCTTTTATTTTGAAAGTAAAATGATAGACGTTCTGGAAATGCTGTTGCTGCCTATCCTGAGAGAGACCAGCTTTTCTCTTAAACTTCCAATAAGTAGAGGATAGTAAATCCAAAGTTCCGGGTCGGGTAGAGCTGGTAAAAGCTGCCCCCTGCTGTTCCTCCTGTCTCAGGCGACTTTTCAGAGTTTCTCACTGCTTCGCTATTGTTAACCACATAGGTAGCTGTGCGCGTTTGTGGCCCACTATATGAACTAGATGACTGTACTGATTACAAAGACATTGCTGCAGTAAATGCCTCTCTTCTGCACAGAACTACAGTTGTATATATTTTAAGGCTCTATCCTTATCATAGAAAATTTAAATTTACAGTAGAGAGCTGACAGGAAATGAGGGGAGGAAGAGATAGGCAATGCAATAAAAGTCCTCAGTTGGAGTCAAATTGGGCAAGTTGCAATTATATGGTCAGCACCCTGAGACCATCAAGACACTCTATGCAGACCTATGATTTTCTGCCTACTGTATACATCAGCTGTTTGAAATGAATTATGTTGTTTCATGACCTAATGAGACTTTAAAGACATGCAAAATGCTCAGTGGAGGATGACTTGGCTTCACGTTGAATATTGTGGATATTATCAGGTCTTCAGAAAGCTAGCTGTGTGACTTTAGGTCTGAGCACAACAGAAAAGAACCCAGAAAACACCAACACTGCACTTGTTGGAAGAACAAATCAAGTTCTGCTTATGTTTAGTATAAGTTTACTGGTTTATATACTGTTCTCAAAGACAAAATACATTTAATAAAGACCTTAAGCTTTCTTTAAAATGCATGTAAGCAGCTCATGACTTTGCTTACTGTCTCTGTATTTCCCACAATCAATGGACCTACATCACATCAATAACATATCAGACATATACCATTGCATGATTGCCCTCAAGTGACTTGCTGTAACAGCGTATCTCCCAAAACAGACAGGAAACCCTCTCTGACACACACGCACAGCATCGATGTGACACCCTACTTAAAACTGGAAACCAAGGAAACCAGGCAATACAAAGAATACCAAAGTGTTTATTTTGTTTCATTTGATGCAACTACAGCTTAGCAATAGTGAGCCTGTTAAAACAGTCTGTTAGACTGGCTCTCACATGCCATCACACACACACACACACTCTCTCTCTCACACATATACACACACTCACACAATTCATTCAGTACTATTGAACTCCATGGCTGCGCTATTGAAAGATTAGGCAAACTCACAACACTGTCCAAACACAATGACTGGCTACTGATCAAGGAGTAGATGAGTAGCGACAAATCTGTCCACAGTGATGTAAAGTGCAACAATGAGACTGATGCTTTGATAAAGCAGGTTTTGTGTGGATAAAATCCTTAAACTATTAACTTTAGCCCCAAATTAGTAGCAGTAATAATATATCTATCAGGTATAAAAAAATAAATGCTATTCTATACAAGCGGTAGAGAGGGATATACACAGTACACACTGTACATACATACATTTCATCCAGGGCAAAACAGCACATTACACAAAAAGAAGAAAGCACTGTAGAAATATGAATAATGTAGTACTTTAACAGTCTGACTTGTAACAACTCATCCTGAACTGCTACTCACCTGCCCCCTGCACAGAGAAAATGATTAGAGTTGAAAAGTGAATTACATTTAGAAAGATCTGCAGCATTTAACAGAGAGAACACAAACAAAACTAATGAATAGAGATCTGTGCCAAATATACAAAACAAGCCAAAAAACAAAAAAACAAAAAAGGCGCATTTTTCATGGCATGGTGACTATATTCACTGCATCAGTAAAAATACATTAGAAATACATACATGTCCCTTTACATACAAATGAACTCAGTACAATGGTATTCATATACATACATTATAACTGAAAGACAATCGCCACAGAAGTCATTTTGGAGAAAGAGGGGAGAAGAAAAAGCTTTTTCTCTGACGTACACCAGTTAAGTTACATATATATCAGAGCCAATAGAAATCTGCAAAATCCAAAAGTCCAGAATAAAAATGAATCTCAAAGCAAGCCTGTTTTTCTCATAATAAACACTTCAGTGTACATGCGCCAATACTGAACCAGTTTAAGAAAAAGGTAGCTGCAATGTGTAGCGTTTAGACACTTTATTTCATATCAAAATGGTAGAATTTTAAAACTCTAGACCAGAAAAACCTTTGCATTGTTTTGGTGTTTGGCTCCTTATTTAAAGTTTATTGGCTTTAGTAACTCAACATTAAGATCCTCTTTCTAAAACTGGAACACTAAAACACCAACACTGACAGGCTTGATTATGACAGATTCATAAAAACAAAGCACTTCATACATATCGTATGATCATTTGAGTCTGGAACCTTTGTTTGTTTGCAAACTATTGCTCCGGCTGTGTTACAAATGTAGTTAATACGCCATAGTTTTGTGTGCTGGTAATACAAAATATATATTCTCTATGTACATGAGGACAGTGCATATTATTTAACCAGCTGTGTTTGGACTCAAGCCATGCACGAGCAGCTGCCGGGTGATAAAGGCAGTGCTCTCTTAGTTTGCCATGACTTCTTACCTGATAAGAAAAAGGGTTTTTCTTTCTTTTTTTTTTTCCTGGAGACGTCTGACTCAAGTTAAAGAGAGCGTTCAATACAAAACTCAAGCACACGCACAAACACACAAGCACACACGTAAGGTGTGCTCACACATGTTCGCTCACAAGCACACGGGAAAGCAGATACACAAACATAACATTTTATCATACATAACAATCCAAAAATATAATTATTCCTCATTCATCTTGAGTATGTCTCTTGGAAAAGCAGTAAGTAAAATGTTTTGTTCTCGCCTGTATTTCATCACGAGGCTGTACATCGAGCTACTGTCTGACTGAGCTCAGCTTGAGATCAACGTGTCAGTGCAGAGGTGTCCTTGAAAGCTCATCAGATCATATTGGCCCTTCTGCACCTCTTCTCACCTTCACAGTCAGTGAGGGGAGTGTGTGTGTGTGTGTGTGTGTGCGTGTGTGTGTGGGAGGGGGGGGGGGGGTTCTTGGGAGAAAATGAAGGTTGATTAGCATGCTTGGATAACTGCTTCCCACTCTGACAACAATCGCAGGGGTCAGAGGTTGAGAATGGGGACGTCAAAGAGGTCACACAGGCCTTCTGTCTCATCCAGGTTGTATATGTAGTCGTGGTCGCTGGGCGGAGGGGACAGACGCAGGAGAGGCGAGAACACTGGAGGTTAAGCAGACAGAGGAAACAGATGAGATGTGCAGGCTAAATAACATTAGGCCACAAGTGTGCTGAAATGTATACAAGAGGCTATTTCTCACACACATTATACATTCAATTAACATTTTGTAAAGAGACTCACCTTCTGATGACATCAAGTCCTCCAGCAGGTCTCCACTCATGATCTCTGAAGAATTGAGAGATTTCAAAACGTTCAGTCTGACACTGTGATAGTAGTAAACAGACAACAACCTCGCAAACGATGGGAAAAAAAACCCAAAACATGTTATTTGTGTAGTACTTGTGGGACGTTTACCTTTTGTTGGATCAAACATGTCTGAGAGCTCTTTGGGAAAGTCCAGCACTAGAGGGAAACCACAGGAAACATTTCAGCTATACATCACTATACTGCAGTTGTATGATGTGAAAACTGAATTCGTTTTTCTCATGATCCTGTAAAGAAAATGGCTGCATAAATATTTAATGAAAATGATTTGCAGAATTAACGCCATCTGGAAAAAGTTAAACTATCCAATGAATCACAGTATGTAAGATGTAGTCCTAATGACATGTAGAGCACCAAACTATGGAAGCTTGCCCCAATGACAACATAGTCGAACAGACCATGAATGGAAAAGTAAAATATTAGTCATCATCATCTTTCCAGAGGTGTATTTCAGACACAGAGAGGGAGAGGGAGAGGGAGAGAGAGAGGTTCATCTCACATTCAGAAGGATCCGACTTTATTGGTTCAAACGCTGCTGAGGCAGAAGAGGAAGCAGATCCATCCAACGAGGCAGAAGACTGTAGTTGTTGAGTAACTGCAGCAGGTGTATCTGTTGTTGGTGTGAGTGGCGTGGTGCTCGTCACTTCTGAAAGTGTGAAATAAAATAATGTTGGTTCTTGGCATTATATTACAGTACATCAGATGATTTAGTCTAAAACACAGCAATAAAAAGTTTAGTTATTTTTGATCACAAAAATTGTCAAAATCTTGCAGACTAAAAGTTTAAAAACGGGCTCCAAGTTTGTGTGCTTGCAGAACCATCGCAGTAAAGGAGTCATCACCTGGTGTACATAGCCGCATGCAGACTACATGGTATGTAACACACATATAATTCAAAACCAAGTTCACAAGCATGTGTTCCACCTGCAAACTTTAGCTGTACACCGTTAACTGCATGTGCTGGAGCTAACACAACGAGCTGATAGTCAATCACAACAGCAACAGAGAGAGAATTGTGCACAAGATAAGGACAATGCGCCGACAGTGAGAGATACATAAATGTTTTTGCGCTTTGAATGTTAAAATATAGCCGAGGCAGAACTAACTGAAACACTCCTCATCACGCACAATTTTTTTAATTAAATCTTTAACAGAATTTAAGAAAACAGCCTGTCGTTTGGAGCAATTGAACATTGTTTAGCTTTGACACAGAAACAAGGCTGCAACATGTGAGGGTGCAAATCTAAACTATTTAAGTTCATTATAATTCAGCAATATTTCAAATGTTCCTTTTTTTTTTAAATCCTGAAGATGAAGTTTTGCTTCATTTGATTTTTTTCCCACCCATTGTACTGAGCTCCCACCAAACGGTGACTCATAAACTGGAATGAACTGAACTGTAAATTGTGTGTATCCTTACACCTCCAATTTACACTATTCCAGATGCCAATATAGAGTGGTACTTTGTTTCTTCCTACCGGTCACTGAGGCTGTCTGGTTGGCTGCTGTAGCTGACGTTGTGGCAGGCCCAGGTTTTGTAGGAGTTACTAGAGCTGCTTTGGGGACCTGGAGGGAGGAAAGATGAAAGAGGGAGAAAGAGAAAAGTCATAACATTGCACAATGAAAAATCATTGTGTGATGAGAAAAGAAACCACAGTGTTTTGAATTGTTTTTCCAATGGTGATTATTTATGTACACTATGATCATGCAAATAAAGTAAACTGAAAAATAGTGCTGTCCTGGGATCAGTATCAATGTAAACACTCATTCAGTGAACCGATCAATATATAAATAGAGTTAATTGCGTGGAGAAAGCTGATATCTATGTGGACCTGGGAGACAGCAGTGGGTGGCAGAGAGGTAGGTGTTGGTGCTGGGAGGCTTTGAAGGACATCATCTGGAGGAGGGACGGGCAAAACAACAGGAGAGGCACTGGACGGGTCCTTATTGACCAGCAAAACCTCGATGGGACCAGATGAACTCTTGAGACGGATCTGGTATTTCCTCTGGCCGTTAAGGACCTGGATAAGAACACATATCCACAGTCTGAGACATGAGACGCAACAGCAACTGGATGAAAACAGGCATGCAAAATACCACAGACGTAACTTACAGCTTCTGGTATGGGGACCTCTAGTTGCGTGCCAATGGGAGCACGGATTGCTAGGAGTGTGTCACCTGAGGAGGAAGGACAGCCAGGTGATGAGTGATGGAAACTGTATTTGATGCTGTCAATGTGTAACACCCAGAAAAAAGAAAAATGTCTGGAAAGATTCTGTGTCTCAATCACCTTTGAAAGCTCCACAGAGGTCTTCATGTTTTATATATGCCATAGTATTAATGTGTTAAGGGTCCAGTTCAGTTAACAATCATGCCACTTCAATACGCAACATTGCCAGAAAAAGCATTTCCATCTCCAGGATGGCTGGTTAACCAGGGACTTGATGGTTTACTGAATACTTAGATTTCTTAAAAGGGTCCTCCAGAAATGTCGTATTGTGCTTCCATAAAAGAGACAGACTGAAAACGACAGAGAGATGCTGACTTTTGGTCTCTAGTATGAGTCAAGCTTTAAAACACTGGATCCTTAAATTTCAGTAATGAAACTAAATAGCACCAAAGTCTGACTGCTAAATTCCCTCAAGCCCCCGATGACATCATTAGGCTTCATTTCTCAAACTTTAAAAAGATCCCTCCAGAGCCACAGATGGCATTATAAAACAGTACTTCACAGGGTGAGTAATACTCTCCGTGACCTTTATGTTTAAAAATCGGTGGAGTGGCCCTTTAACTGACCAGAACAGACCCTCAATATGAGCTGCGTAGCTGACAGATCTGGCAGAATCTGTGGGGATGTATGCCCAGGATTATCCCCTATGAGATGCCAGATGGTATTGAGATTGGATATGTTTCACTGCTGTGTCATTGTGTCCACTGTTGCTCGGTGCCACTGAGTGCCACATGCACATACCTAAATACTGACTGGGCTTGGTTTTCACAAGGCGTATAACAATGAGTACACTTAAGTAATTCATCATGACATGTTTTCATACAGTTTGACACTGTGTCTTGGTTCTTCAGGGTCACTTTATACTCAAGATAAAATTGGCAGTCTGTCATATACACCTCTGGCTGTAGTCTGCGGCATGACCTACAGACTTCTAGAGTCAGCGATTTGGCACAAGATTCATGAGGTTTCAAATTCACTAAATATTTTCCATAAACAAGTGAAAGTTATGGTACATTGTCAGATCTGCCTTCAGTACAGCTGCCATGGCTCTACTGAAATAATGCAAAAAACAGAAAGTATTAAGGGAAAATCCACATTAAGATCAGTGAACAGGTCATAAGGAGTATTGCTGAATTTATAAAAACAGCTCATTAATTTACCCGAGGCTGTGGAGAGGCGCCATCATGTCTCAGAAAACTACCCTAGTACTGACAAGAGTTACCATGGCTAGGCTTACAGAGGCATCATGACACACTAGTGATTTAATTCGCAATGAAATAAATTCATGGCTGATGAAATGGTCACATTTAAAATCACCAACGAAGAGGGGACACACCACTTTAAAACTATTTCTAGCTGTGACACATAGACACACTGTGCAGTGAAGGATATGGGCTGTTGTTGGAGTCGTCTGTGACATTCTTGATACTCTGTTGGACCCAGACTCGCTGCTGGTCCAACTCGTGTTCCCTGACAGCCAGGTCATCTAGCTCGGCCTTCAGATCAATCAGCTTATCTGCAATTTCTCTGGTGTTGCAACCTGGACCTACACCCCTGAAACACAAAGACAAAATGCATGGTTATGTACAGGCAGCAGGCAAAGACAGCTTCACACACTCATGAGCACACACGCGTCATTTTTATACACCCTGCTTTACCATTGATACACACATACCAATTCAGATTCATTCGTATTCACTTTTTCTTAGCAACTGCTGAATGTGCCCAAGATTGAACAAATCAGATAGAGCAGGACTACAGTTACATGTTTATATGACCGATGCTGGGTTTACGCCACAGCTTGAAATATTTTTTTCTTTATTGTTACAGTTACATTTATTAAATGAGTGGTTTAACAAGTCCACAACTATATGTTCTCTTAAGCAACGACAAATAGAACTGAACTACACTGTGCTAAACACACCTGCTGAAAAAAAATCTGCTTCATTTGGAACTTTTTTAAATTGAAGACATTTTATCACAGTATAAAACAGACAGGTGTTAATGATATAAATGATGAGGACTGTATTCCATTTAGCTGCTTCGAGGTCAGGGTCCTGATTTATGGGGCTCACTGCTCACTCCATCATGGAGACACTTAATGTGACACTTGAATAATCAAGAACCATTGTCAGTGTCATTGCTAGTGCCTCTGCTCTTCCTACTATGACCAATCAAAATGTTTATTGTAAAAAACTATGATTACAGGTACTGCACAATTCATCTGACATAGATACAAAGACCTGTAAATTACAGCTAAGGGACGTGTGGTAATTTAACTTTTCAGACCCAATAGGCATGACCGAAAACAGCAAAAATAATTTGTCACTGTTCCAACACTTACAGGCTTAAATGTGAATGTGCAGCATTGAGCAGAGTCATCTACATATTTTGATTATTTTGATATGTAACTCTGCTCTAGTTGGGTGTTTTTTGTATCGTTTGGGCCATTTTGTTAAGGTGCCAACATGAAAGAGTTATACTGCGACACTACTCGTTGATTGTCAAATAAGTACACTAAAGCGACAAATACAACACATGCTGTCTATAATCTAAATGAGAATATTTCGAGCAAATTGGGATTCTAATTTGTTTCATATGACTTCACACTCTTCTGCTCAACAGCAACTTCTCTACTGTTACGACTGAGATATACAGTCACACAGTCGTCTCGAGCATGCGAGACACACAGATGAACACCCAAGTAAAATATGTACGTCTTCTATGACAAAGTGGAAGGGGTGGGGTGGGTGCAATGCTTGCAAGGTACATATTTAGTAATGGTTTCATAAGCCCCGTCATCGCCTCATTACAATGACAGTTCTGTAACGAAAGTTGCACCAGGTCAGGACAAAACTCTAAAAGAGGAATTTAATTAGCTTGTCACACACACAGTGTGAGAAGAGAATGCTTTTAGACAACAAATTCAGCACTCAATTAGTTTTTTTTCCTAAATAAGGGAGATATTTTTCACCTCAGCTGAGAAAAATGTGGACTTACTTCCATTGGATGCTGTTCTTTGACTTCTTCTCTATCAACCCAATTCCTTCCAACACATTAGTGATATCGTAGATGCGTCGTTTCTGTCGCACTGCCAAGGTATCAGCCGCCTGAATGAAGAGCACAACATTATCATCACTGGTATGTTGTTTTTCTACGAGGCTTGTAGTTAAAAACAGTCAAAGAGAGGCCACATTATCTGTACCAACTGGTTCAATGTACTGCAGCCAAAAAACCCACAAGGTTTTACCAGCCATCATATAACAGTGTCGTTTAAACTTCTTTCCAAGCCCCACCACTTGCTGCTTAACAAACTAATGATAAACATATGGCTGGTGCTGATAAGTCTAGATTTTGTCACCAGCTGCTGTGGGTGCAATGGAGTGACAGACCGGCTGAATGCGAGCTAATAAACCGTTAGGCTTTTTGTCAAACACTTAATATAACTTCATTAATAATGCAAAGTTTAGTGTGGCTGTGGGACCTACACATCATGAGCTACGTTTCACTTTTTCCAGAAGCATCAACATATAGATTCAAGTTTTGATCTTACAAAACCTTTTTGTGTTATAATATGACACCAAGCACTAAAACATAAACCTAATGTGAAACAAAAGTTTGTCATTCTGTCTACAGTCATTCATTGAGGAGAGCATGTTTCATTCCTGAGAGTCAATGGGTTTCATTTAATACTCAAAAATGCTGAGTGTGTTTTTGTCTGAACAGAGGTGAGAATGAAAGTGAAACTATCCGTCTGGCATTTTATTATTTATCTCGAGCAAAGCAAGGTGGTGAAATGAGTGTCTCAGACTCAGAAACTGTTCATCGTACAAAGTAATGCTTGGCTGGCCAAACTGCCTCCTGGTTCACTGGTTTTGGTTGAGAAACAAACATGTTCGTTAAAATGGTGCTATTTATGGTCCAGTTTGACAAGTTACCCTGTTATCACATGACAGGGCTTCAGGTGAAACTCTATTTTACGTTGTTACTTTACGGTGTTAGTAGTAGGCCTGAATAAAAAGTGTGCAAAGGTCAATTTGTTCTCAACACCCTCGTCTTTATTAGACGTACACACTAACTACTTCTCCGAGCAACTTTTGTGAGCCTGACACTGACAGACTGATCTGCAATATCAATAAGAGGATGAGCTAACGTTGCTTCATGAACATGCAATTGAAAAGCCCATGCATTGTCGTGCAAAGTATGCTTTTGATGCCATTATTGGAAAAAAACAGCTCGGTCAATGCATGTCGTTAAGTGACAAAGACATTATCAGTCAGGAAAAAAAGGCTGTTCATGTGTGAAGATGCAGCAGCGTCAGCTCAGAAGGGGACGACAAAAGCTGACCCACTTTTTAAACTTTGAATCTGCAGGGGGCAGAGTCTGAAAAGTTGACCACTGTTTTCAAAGTTCAGTTTGTAACCTCGCTTTACTTCTCACAGAAAAACGCAAAAAGGCCCATGACAGAGCAGTTAAACTGAGGTTTGAAACTAACCGAGGTGTTTCAAAAAACCTACAAAGCCTTAAGGCATCACCCATTCAAATTAGCCTGTCACACGGCTAGGCTAAGCTAACAGGCTAGCGAAAGTCCATGTAACCTAACGACAGCGGGCAGGCTCCAAATGACATGTGCTAGCTAACAACAAAGACTCCTGGCTGCATGCTCACCGCTTTCAGATCCAGCACTCCGTCTTTTGCCTCCTGTAGTAAAGTCACAAACTTGGTCGTGAGCAGCCCTAAGCTCTTTTCGTGCCTGCTGGGAGTCTGTGGCTGCAGCGAGTCCCCCACAGCTCCCAGTTCGCCTCTATTACTGGCCGACTCCAGCTCCATCATCACTCGGGACCAGCTCCGTACTTCCCCCTGCCTCCCCGACCAAACCCAGCCAGCGAGCCCAGGAAAGCACGCTCCACCGCCGTAGTCGGATAAACAGCAGGCCGGGGAAGTGTGTGGCAGACAACCGGTGTTTAATGAGCTAGCCCGACCCGGTTAGCTACAATTTATTCCACTAAACCGAGCGGAACAGGCTGAGTACGATATTTCAATGAGCGAGCGTTCGGCGGAGAGAGCCGTTGGCCACGCGAGGTATGACGGGACGGTTCAATCGTCAGAGGGAGCGTCAGCGAATACTCACAGCGATTCAAAAACGTATACAACACGAGAGCGTGTTCATGAAAACCCGTTAAACGAATAAATACTTTAAATCCACCGATCCGTTGTATGGCTTATCAGGCTAATAATAACCTGCCACGATTACTAGTTTTTCTTTTTTTACGATAGTAAAAAGGGGGGATTTCCGGATGTACGTAGGAGTGGATATTCGTACACAGTCTCTTACCCACTCAAACTTAAAGAAAACACACGCACGCGTATGTGAACGTGCACATAGATACACGCGCGCGGGCACACGCGGTCAATAACGTACTCCAGACGTCCAATAAAAACCATCTGAAAACACGGAGTGAGTATGAAGTGTTCGCACTAGACTGTTCACAAAGCGCTCTGATTTCATAAGTCATACGTTTGATGCATTTTTACATATTTATATCTATATAATATTTACATTTATATAGCCTATGGACTATACCAAATATAAAATAATATTTTCAATTCATTGTTCATGACTCGTGTTCCATAGTTGAAAAAAATGGAAAAGATTTGTAGATCCTCTTGTACAGCCAAAACTTACTCTTGGAGAACTTATACTGATTATAAACAATAATAAGTTAATAAGATGTTTTCATTCATGTAAAGAAGTATAAACTTTAGTTTAACTTTATTTAAATAAATGGCAAGCAGAGGAAATATATTAGACAATGACGTGGCAAATCGTAGAATCAGCTTTGCTCCATCGCTATCCTTTGTTAATTTTCTAGTATATGAATTTAATTGTCAAATATTTAATATGAATTTCTTTATTATGGGCTCCATAACAGAAGATGAGGATGTGAATCTCACTGAGGCTACTCTAAAGTGATGGAGTGAAGCTATGCAACATCACTATTACGAGATCACAAAAATATCATATTGATTAGAATTATTATGTATCATGATTTAATGTTATTGATTGCCATAAACATGAGTACTGTAGTGTTTGAGAGTATTCTTTCCTGTCATTTTCTTTGATAAATGTTGATCGACAAGATGATATTTATGCAAAACTTTATTAGTTTCTTTGACGTTTCAGGAGCATTGACTTCTTTGCCCAGCAGGGGGCGGTAGTGTCCAAGAAAAATACCCGCCCTCGTAAATTAATCTTTCGGGTCAGCAGATTCGCGGCTCTGTAAATCTGCTTTATACGTGAAAGAGAACAACCCGAATAAAACAGAATGCAGTTTGCCATTATATGTAAAACTTTCAGACACATACCATAATATATCTGACGCACATTTGAAATCACAACCGTAAACGGCCGAGCCTCACTGTCATCGAAAGTGCGTCAAACTGTCAAACTGATACACAGCCGCAGTCAGCTGACTGAAGCAAACAGTCCAGGAAACAGCGTATTCATTCATACTCAGGTAAATCTGCCTCTTATAACATTTATATGTACATCAAATGAAATGTACATCAAAAGGCAAATAGCGGCGCAGAGTTAGACATGTACACGACGTATTATTATTTTTAGCTTTGTACTTAAACGTTAGCTATACTGCTAGCTAGCATGGGGCTACTTCTGCATGTATACTTGTGTATAAACACACAGGCTAAACGTATCTGACACTGACAGCGATTTCAGTCAGCTATTAAACAGATTCATTATGGCAACAGCAAAAAACTTGTTTAACCAGGTGTTAATAGAGAAGTCTCACTGTGTTTCTTGACACTGGAGTGTCAGCTGGTTATTACACATATTTTAAGACAAGTCAGTGGCAGGTCAGTGCTGTTGACACAGTTATTTAGATGTATATATTATTATTATTATCACTTACATTTTTTTTAGTTTTTAATAGTTAAAACCTTTAGACATACCCACAGACTTATGTATATTCATATTGTTGCCTTCTGTGTATGTTCCAGCTGCAGTCATGAAGAAGAACAAATGCAAAGCGAGCACGACTGCCGAGAAGGAGTTTGTGTTTGAGTTCAAAGCTGGGAAACACAACTGTGTCCTCAAAGTGCCTCTGCAGTTTCCTGTTCAAGAGAACATCAGTGACCTTCATGGACGCCTGATGCTGCTGCATAAAATACCCTGCTACATAGAAAATGGTGAGATCACCTACTCTTGGTGAAAGAAAAACAATTCAAGGACATGTGCCAGAACTTTTGTATTTGTGGTGTTATCCTGCTGGAAGGTGAAGTCAAATAATCTTTAGTTAGTTTAGTTAGTAACTACAACCACTACCTCAGCTCTAACATTAACCATACGCCGTATCGCCTTAACAAAAGCATTTCATTGGGGAGACTTTGTCAGGCGTCTTATGTGGCCTGGCAGGAAGCTCTCTAGCCAAGCACTGTTGGTTGCAAAATCCTCTTGAACTCTGTCCTCTACTTTTCTTTGAATGGAAATCAGTGAATCCTTAAAAGCACCTTTATTCTTATTTGCAGGTGACAATATTTGTCATAATATATTATATATCCTGATTTAAATGTTTCAGTACTGTAAACACACTGTCTTGTGTATTAGATCTAAATTCTTGAATCCAGTTTACAGTGTTATTATCGTTACTCCTGGTATTTTTGGACGGGTGCAGTGACACTTAACTACTCTAACAACCCCCCTAATGCTGTAAACCAAATCTACACAGCCGGACAAGAAACTCTAGATTCTGTTTATTTGAGATGGATCTATTCAAATAATTCCTCTCTACACGTCTTCCTGGGAACCAAATGATATTGTCAGCATGCATACTGTTAGTTTGAAACCTAAACGCATGGACCGGATCCAGCCCATTGATTCTTTTTGCAGTGTACTACTTGGCTTGCATGGAAATGAAAACATTTTTTAAGTGACTGTTTTTTGCTGTGTGTGTGCATCTCTCTCCCTGCAGAGCTAAAAACCTCACTTTCCACCTTCATCGAGAAGGAGACTATCCTGGATTACGACAGAGAGGCAGAGCTGGCCCTGCAGAGACTCACAACAGGAGATGTAGATGTAAACCAGCTCACTAATGCATGGACCAGGTCTTATGTCGAGGTGATAACACATATCAGACTATTATTGTGCCTAAAAACTCACATCAGTGTTTCTGATAGCCGTAAGTTGTTTATAGTATACACTTTCATATTTATTGAATCGCGTGTGGCTTGTGACAGATCCTGTATCATGATGTAGTTTTGAATTCATTTAGACTGAAAAAGTGGCATGGTGCCCATTGTTATCAGCTAAACGTCTTTTATTAGCAGAAGTTAGTTGTATTCAGTCACTCCGACCTTACACAAAGTTATGGCTAACTAAATGGCTGACTAAAATATGTATCATTTTATTGGTGAGATGTCATTAGATTGGAGAATAATGCCATATACAGAATTCTTTCACTGACTGAGTGACAGAGATCATCCGCATTTTTTACTTTGTTTAATTCTTCTGTGACTAATCAATGACCTTGACGTGTTAAATATCCAGCTTAGAATTACTGCCTACTCTAAAAAAACATCATACTTTCTTATCACTATTATTAAGAAACATATCGCATCATAGTTTAAAAAGCAAACCTACAATATTACCGATCTCTGTTTACACAGTCATCAATGAACTGTTTAATATATTAAATGGATTTATGTGTTCAGTCTGGACTCTCCACTATCATTAAACTATCAGTACTGCCAGTAAACGATCAACAGCAATGCTGTCCTACATGTTTCCACATAACACATTGGCCTGATCAAAGCTTTGCCGTGCTATTTTAGATTAAAATCAGCATAATCCAGGCTAATGAACATCTGACACTGATGCGCATGAGCATCATTCTGAGCCTGTCGTCTATCCGTGGATCAAAAAGTACATTTCAGACCCTGGCTGCTCAACACACCCTGTTCCGACTCCCTGTTTGTGTAGTAGCACAGTAGTTTGGGAAGTGTCCTCGAGTGCTCCGTCTACTTTCGGGGCAGTCGTGGATCATTAAATTAATTTAACCAGAAGTAGTGCAGTGCATCTGCAAATTGATTATTCATGAGTTCCTGAGCAATCTCATTGCATAAGCCCCCTTGCTGTGTTTAATGTCTCTCCATTGCATTTGGTCACACTTTGATGCGTTTCTTCCCAGAGATCCAATATGTGGCAGTGGCTGCACATATTTGAGAATAGAGTCATCACTTTTATATTATGGATCCACACAAAACAAACAATCTATTGACACGCAGAAGTGAACTTTGTGGTTTTCTATTTAAATCCCGTATGGGGTTCTCACTGACACATTTCTTTGAAAGCGAATGTCTCTTATTTCATGTTTAAAGAAGGTCAGTAACATCATTTGGTTTCACACTTTGGAGTCTAAATTCTGCTGTCACTTGCCCGGAGATATATAAAAAGACAAGGGCTGCCTCAGCTTGTGTTGTCAAGCCCCTTTGCCACTCTGATCCACTGCACTCAGACATTTAGGACTTGCTGCTCGTTAATATTTTACTGCAGTCACACAGAAATACACATGGAACTCTTCCAGTGTCCGTCGTGTTTGTGGCTTGAAGATTCCTGAGCCCGTATAAATAGAGGAGTTTCAGATTATGATTAATGTTCTGTTGCTTTTCTAATTATGGATGTGGTACATCAACTGTCCCGGTTTATTGAGCAGAGCAAAACATTCAAAATGTGTTGATAACGCATCTTGCCTTCCTCTGACCGCAGAAAATTAAATTTACACACTTTCTGTTCAAAGTCAGCAACTCTTTGGTCACTTTTACTCACAGCACGAGCAGCAAATCATCACCCACGAGTGATTAATTGCAAACAGTGACACTGTGGAGTGTACAGCACGGTTAGGTTGTATTTCTTTACCTTTGAGTAACTATTTACATTTGCCACTTTGACATACAGTACGTATCGTCTTTCTTGTCTTTTTATAACTGTTTCAGACTACGCTGGAGCACGCTCGGCCAGAGGAGCCCAGTTGGGATGAGGACTTTGCTGATGTTTACCATGAGCTGATACACTCTCCGGCCTCAGATACCCTCCTCAACCTGGAGCACAACTATTTTGTTAGCATCTCCGAGCTCATCAGCGAGAGAGACATGGAGATTAAGAAGCTGCAGGAGAGGTTGGTACTAGGGATTACTGGCGGCAAGTGGGATCTTTGGGTTATCTGGACATACTGTATTATTCCCCATCGTTATTTGTAAATTCACATAGTGTATGGCTCTAATCATTCTTTGATACGTTTTAAAGCCCTAAGAAGTCTGCTTCATTTGTACCAAGACAAAAAAAAAATTGTTAAGTTTAAATTCTAGTCCAGTACATAGTCACTGTGCGGTCACTAGCCCCAAGAGGCCATCGTCTACAGTGATTTTAGAAGCGAAGGGGCATTGTTTGGCACATTTCGAAGCAACCTTGTGTTGCCGTAACTGCATATACCTTGGTTTCATGAAATAAACGCTTAAAAACATTCTTCCCACCAAGCAGTGTCGCAACCAACACACAGACTCAGTGTAAAGCGTCCTTAAAGATTAGAGCGAGCGGGTGCCCCGGTTGCTCACCACAGCGGGTTCAATTCCAGCCTGTGGCCCTTTGCTACATGTCAGTGCCCTTCTCTTCTGTTCCACTTCCCTGTCTGCCTTCAGCTGCGGTATCAAATAAAGACTATATACAACACACCGCAAATGCACCCCACCAGAGTCCACTTGGAAATGGAGTGACACCCACCGTTTAAGAAGCTCATGGTCCAGTCGTAGGTTCCGCACCAGAGTTTGACAAATAGCTTCCACATCAACCTAAAAGAACCGGACAAAACTGGCGAATGCACCAGAGTTAGTTTGAACTGAAACAGCCAGATAAGTTGTGAAAACAAGCAGAGTAGACCTAATATGTGAAGTAATTTATATAACCTTGTGTTGTCAAATGTTTCTTCATCTCGCAGTGGTGTCTGAGCTTTGGCACAGTTACTTTTCTCTTCTCTTTCTTTTTCTGAAGCTTTCTTAAGTTTCCTAAAATGCATTGTTTGTCACCTGTCATGAATAGATGACTGCAATAACATATGTTTTATGATGATATTTTCCCATCAGTCTAAACAAACCAATGAATATTTCTCTGCGTGTAGGCAAGCTGCTGAAATGGACAAAGTGATGCACGAGCTGGGGAATACTTTGAGTGACCAGGATGTAAATGCAGTTGCTTCTCAACACTTTGACGCACAGCAGGTAAAGAATACGCTGGGTTGTTCTGCAGCAGTGGTAAAAGCAGGTGTGCCTTGATCCAAGTACAAAGTTATCATCCCACCACAGACATTTCAGGTCTAGTAAATTTTCCATTTCCATTTTATCCCCTCGCCTGACTACTCAAAGTATGCTGTTGCCTTTGTTGAGCAGGTGTTGGAGAACAAGTGGGCCAGTGAGCTGAAGCAAGTTACCTGCATTCAGAAGCAGGAGTATCAGGAGTGGGTCATCAAACTGCACCAGGACCTGCAGAAATCTAACAACAGCAGCAAAATTAAGTGAGTTCATCTGTCTGTGTTCGCTATATTGAAGCACAGTCTTTGTTTGTGTACACACATCTGGTATCTGTAGGCTTGCTGTACACCCACATCCCCCCTGAACAGGCCCTCCTCTGACTCTGTTTTTAATCTCAGGGTAAAAAAAAAAAAGCTGATTCAAAATTATGACCACTGGAGTCAGGTGTTTAGTTGCTTACTCTTGTTTGATAGACAACAAAAAGCTGCAGTGTAGACACAGATAATGCAATGTGCAGATGTAGCAGCTTGTAGTGACACTGTCAAAAGGCAGTTACAGCGGCACTCCGTGATCTCCCTTCACTGAGCGTGCCATTGGTGCAGAGCCTTTGGCTTGTTTGGGATGTGAGGTTTAAGTTCAGCTTAAGTTTATTTGTACAGTGATTAGGCATGGGAGTCGAGTTCATATTAAGTCTTTAAACTATATTAAAGCGATTAAAGGAAGAAAAAAATAGATCAAAGTAATAATCGGAACAATTTGTTTTGCTGACTAACTGAAACCGCATGAAACAGACCAGACAAGATGCTTTAAATATCCCTTGTGTGAATTGTGTTCCCGTAAAAAGTACCAATGAATCGTGAGGTCTATAGGTCAAACTGAACCTGAACTAACAGGATCTCAACAGCTGCAACAGCTCTCATTTAAACACAACATGTCTGCTGGCCCTTTGAAGTACATGCCCCATTTACATAGAAATTAAAGCGATTACGGGAGGTCAGACACTCAGCGCAGTTTGACTGACGCTCAGCTTTGCAGTATCAGTTATGACTGGCATCTTGGTAATGGAGGTCTAATAGAGCTTAACAGTAATACGGTCCTGAAGGGTGGTGGTTTAAATTCAGGTCTTGCACTCCTCCGTGTATATCGGATATTCCATCAAAACACAGATACCACCAGGGTCCGTATGCTAAGAGCTTCTCTGACAATTTGCTGACCCTGCACCAGTTAATGATGAATATCATTATCTTGCTTATGTGTGGGTGGAACTTAACTTCCGTCTACATCAGCACTTTGAACACCTTGTAAATGTGCATTTTTGAACCTGAGACAGAACTAGAAACAAAATTCAAGTACTGAAACGAAGAAGTGTAATCTTTATAACATTATTTCATGTGTAAATCTATTTATTGCCAAAGAAGTTGCCACAACACCACACTCTGTCAGTTCTTTGTTTGTACCCTTTGAAACACGCATCTGCTTTTTTTGATTTCCAGTGAGGAGATTAAGGTGCAGCCCAGTCAGCTGTCGGAGCTCGCAGATTCTGGGGCCCGGATGTTTGAAGAGCAGCCTCAGCTGGAGGAGAGTTTCACCATACACTTAGGTGCTTGACATCTAAAAGGCTTGCCCGATTATTAGTGCAAAGTTTTGTGTCAGCTGACATGTCGGACAGCGTGTGCTTGTCTAAAGCAGATGTGAATTACAATATAGTGTATAATGTTTTTCTTATGTATTGTGCTCGACTATTATATTACATATATTTGTTTCATCAGGAGCGCAACTGAAGACGATGCACAACCTGCGGCTGGTCCGGGCAGATGTGCTGGATTTCTGTAAGCACCGGCGGCACGGCAGCGGTGGCGCAAAGCTGAGGCGGCTACAGACGGCCCTTTCGCTCTACTCCTCCTCACTCTGTGGTCTTGTGCTATTGGTTGACAACAGGGTCAACTCCTACAGTGGCATCAAGAGAGGTCAGCAATAGCAATACATGTAAAATATTGATATTATGTTAATAATACACACATTTCCAGTTCTTTATGCTGTCGCTTTTTGGTTGGAATTGTTCCTTTTTGTTCGTTTCTGTACATTTGTGGTTACAGATTATAATGATACATTCTTTTGGACACGAAAATCTGTATTGAAGTTTACATTTTGGCACCAATGTAGCCATTATATTTTGGTCATCACTCACTCTTTGTCTTTCCTGTGACAACACCAGTCTTTTACGCCCCTTTAAGTGATTTATTTAAAGCCCGACACTCCGTTCACCTTTAAGTCTGGCTTCTTTGTTTTTAGAATAGCAGTGCAGTATGGGGACATAATTACAAAGATACGATCAGGCTAACTTTAACTTTCCATGCATCATTTCATTCCTGGCCTGCTTTGTGTTACCCACAGACTTTGCAACTGTGGCGAAGGAGTGTACAGACTTCCACTTTCCCTGTCTGGAGGAGCAGCTGGAAGAGGTGCAGCAGGTGGTGCTCTATGCCAGAGCCCAGCGGAGCAGCAAGCAGAAAGAACAACCCGGTTAGACTTTTGGCTGCTCACACACAGTTGTAATTTAGTCAGAACATTCAGAAGTGTAGCTAGTGACCCACTGCGTGGACACAGATGCTGCTGAAAAGAAATTGATTATCCTCGACAGCCAGGGTGCCTTTTTTTAGCCAGCTATGCACTATAAAACGCTTGACTAACATTTTTATTCATGGCCTTGTTTAGCAGCGCCTCAGAGAGAGAGAGAGAGAGAGAGAAAGTGACAGGATACCATCATCATAGAGTTCCACTCAACATGTGGACTATAACCACGTTGAGATTGATCTCTAATTTATTTGATTAAGTTCATCTTTTTCTTTTATTTTGACACCAGAAACGTGAGAGTAAAACACTAAAGAATGGACTGAACAACACCAAGGCACAACTTTAACACTGCAAAAATGTTGAGTTGGAGTTGGAGAATGTCGGTGACCTATCAACGGCATGAAAGGGGGATTAAATAGTCAGGAAGCAGAAGACATTGCTGCTACTGTGTTGACAGGAACCTGTGCAGATCCCTATCACAGCAGAGGTTAAGTGCTTCGCAGATTAAAGCTGTATATAGGAACATTCTTTATAGCTTACAAGCCTTTCAAGAAAAGTCCATCTGCCATTGCCGTGATGTGTGTTTTGATTAGTCTGTTTGCTGAATGAGTTCCATTGTATTTTTTTATTCTGTGTCTTCACAGAGATTCCAAGGAATGGAGGTGACGATAAGAGCAAAAATGTTGAAAGAAATCCATCTAACATCTTACCAGGTAATGGTTATTGTGGCAAAAATGTATGTATTACACTGTTAACCTCATAACTAGGTTGTGTTTTGTGTGTTTTTCTGTGACTACAGTTTTATCTCAACTCTGTTGGTGCCAGCCAATGGTTGGGTAGGAAATTGTGTCTAGTTTCAAGGTTTCTCTGTTATTTCTATGGGGGAGTTTCTATAGGGAGTTCTTTTTGATAACTTTCAAGGCTAAGGTCAGATTCCTCATTACGTGACTCCCTTTTCAGGATGAGAAACAAAGGAACTTCAGTTAAACGCTAATCATAATAGGAAGCTCGGGCAGGAACTGTATAAATGTATGTTACATGCTTCCACTCCGGACCACAGTGTGCGTGTGAAGATCTCTGACCTTTTAGAGTAGCTGAAATTCCTTGTTTTCCCGGTGTGATACTCTTGCAGTGGTGTTTTTATAGTTGTATGCTCATATTGTCTTATTAACCTCATTTAAATCTTATTCAGTTGAATAAATCAAACAAAGACTTGCCATAACAATCTAAACATTTTTAAACTGACTCTTGGTTAGATTGACAAAGCAACAAATCACGGGCTTCTCGATCATTTTTATCTACTTTACTTTAATTTATGTACTTTTTTTCCCTCAAGGTGAGTTTTACATCTCGCGGCACTCCAACCTGTCAGAGGTCCATGTCGTCTTCCACCTGTGCGTGGACGACAACGTGCGTTCAGGGAACATCACAGCCCGGGATCCTGCCATCATGGGCTTGAGAAACATCCTGAAGGTCTGCTGCACACATGACATCACCACTGTTACTGTTCCTCTGCTGCTGGTCCACGACATGTCAGAGGTAAGAGCAGCTGAGAGAGGGCTGGATGATGTTGTTGTAATACATCAGCATTACGTCATCATGTAGATTGTTCAAGGGAATAATTGAAAACTCAGTCATCCACTTAAACTTACTTTGTTTCAACCTTATTTTTGAGTTTCGAAGAAACACAAAGTAAATTGGTTCACATAGTTGTTACATTACATAAAAAGGTAAATGTTTGAATTGGACGTGCCATTATTTGGCTACCAAACACTTGACTTGAACAGATTAGGAAAGGGTTGCATTGTAACCATTACTGCCAAACAGCTCTGCATTTGGTGGTCATGTGAGTTTTAATAGAACTTTACCTCCAGTGAGTAGGAAATGGCTGAAATTGTTTTTTTTTTATGAAGCTCAGCTTCATAAAAAAAGCTTTGATTTTAAAACTATATATCTACATATGAGTACATGAACAGTAGTTGGCAAGCGAGAAGCGAAGTCCAAACAGTATCCAAGTAAAAAATGGTTGAAACCAACCTCTGCCACTCCTAAGTGGTAGTAATATGAATGCAAACCTGAGCACTGAGTTCATGGATATCAAAAAATACTGTAACAGCCACCATTATATACGCTCTCAGAAGTCCAAGAGGACACCACCCAAGAGTGGATATGGCTACGACGGTGTAAATTCAGCTCTTGAACCTCAGTTACTACCCCTATTAGCATAATCTTGTATCTGCTTTGGTCTTGTACTTCTGTTAAACCTCAGTAGTTTGCGAGTGTTTGTAGTGGAAGTTGAGGAAAACCTGCAGGCCACACAAGGCTCGGCGGTCCTGACTGATGGCAAAGTCACAATTCCCGTCTCTTCATTCTACCTCTGCTTGTTTATGCACTGCATCCTCAGCTTTGGTCTGGCGTGTCAGGCACTGGCTGTGAGTTTAGCCTACAACTTAACATTTCCCAGGTTTAAGACCTGGAGGGCAAAGGAGAGAGTCATGAACTCTTCTGTTTACTTATTACCTCAGAGTGTACAGCGGCACGATGTACTCACACACTAGGGAAGAGTAACAGAGAAAGCTTTCAGTGACTGATGAAGTGAGCAGGGCAGAGTTTCGTCAAATGTTCGATCACAATAAGGCAGATTTTTCTTTTCTCTCTGGGAAAACAATGATCTATTTGGTCTGCTGGAAATGAATGCAAATTCGATTTTCTTTTAACTTGAGTAGCGCGTAAAATAGAAAACTTAATAAACCGAGAATCCTATAAGATTGGATGTAAATTCTTAACCTCTGTCTGGAGTGCAATCATGTCACAACATGCTCCGTGCAATTTTTCTTCTCATGTCTATTCAAGACTCTTTGTTTACATAACCAAAGACTTCTAACTTTTGAAGCCTTGGGAACCAGAGGACCTTTAATTGATAGCTTCTGCTTTCACATCAAAACTTTCCATCTGTCATCCCCTTTTTGGCCTTGTTTGCCGTTTAGTGGAGATGTTTGCCTGGTTGTACAAGCCTATTCTTGTGTTTTGGCATTTAAAACAACTGACTTAGTTTGTCTAGATGAAGTGCCTCTTGTTCTCATTTGTTAAACGGTTTTACTCTTGTTGTCCTTGAACATTTCGCGTATGAGGGAGAACGAGCAAACATTTTAGTTCCAGTTTGCAGACACTGACTCACAGTTTCACAACCGTTGTGATAATTCTTCTGGTTTTAAGAAATGCCTCTCCTTGTCTCAGTTGCCGCTGGCACCAACCTCTGTCATAACGAAAAACTTTGTTGACTCAAAGTTTGTTGACTTAGAATGGGTACAATGCATTTCTAAGTGGGTGAAAGGCTGTGCGTGCGGGAGAGACTCTACCCATTTGATGCTCCTTCGCTGAGAACAGAGTTTGACTGCAGAGACGACTGACCAAACACACACAAAACTGAAAGAACATGAGAGGTGACATTATCGCAGCTGCATTTGTTAGAAGTGCCAATTCTGCACTTCTGTGTGTAGACATAGGTCACCTGACAGGAGACTTTGTGGTAATGTGCACCAATGCGACCAAAACAAGTCAGTTTTATTGTGTTTTTAACAAATTAGCACACAGAAAGCTCAACTCAATATGGGGGACATTAATTGGCAAATCACAAACATGAGATGAATGTGATATAATGCAGTTATACACAGCATAAGAAAGGTTTTAATTCAGATACACTGAATAAGTAAAAAATAAGTGAGAAGACAAGAAAAAATGAAGGGGAACAAAACTCCTTACCGGTAGAAATAATGGTAATGATAGTGCTCTGTTTATTGCTCTAATTCAAGAGATCTATAAAAGGTAACAATGTTTTATCAATGTAACTTTTTGTCCTTTTTAATAAAATGTTATTTTCTCTTTATCTAAGTGCATCATTCCCTCTCTTCCCTCTCATTTGCACCGTTCCAGTTAAAGCTGAATCGATCCATCGATCGATGCACATTTTTTTTATTGAACCCACAGACTACACAACCGTGTTCTCATCTGTCATCTCTCTGCAGGAGATGACCATACCGTGGTGCCTTAAGAGAGCTGAGCTGGTTTTCAAATGTGTCAAAGGTAAATCGAAGAAGCACGTAGATGTTCTTTTTGAGCTGAAAAGACTGAAGAGACTGATTTTTTACAAGTGTGTCTACTGACAGCATTGTAAGTTTTCCGTCATGCAAAGCTGTAAAAAAAAATATGTTGTAACAAAGTGGCGCAACACTGACTTCCTCTTGATTGCTTGTTGCTCTCTTGCTTCTGAGGACTACAATATGTAATTACAACGTTATTGCGAAATAATTCCTGTAACAATTTAAATCTGTTTTGATTTGCAGGCTTCATGATGGAGATGGCGTCGTGGGATGGAGGTATATCACGCACAGTCCAGTTTCTAGTGCCAAAGGTGAGAACAGAATAAGCTGCCTATATTCATGGTTTGGTCACTAAGGCAACATATAGTCATCCTTTAAGTAATTGCTTGCGAGCAAATCTTAAATGTTAAATCAACAGAAAAGTATATTTAAGGCTTCATGCGCACACAACACCACAAAAGGCACACCTGGTCTTGCACATTTGAATGCAGGCAAAGAAGAACGACTGTTTGAAAAGCATGTCATAAATCATAGGCTATACAGCTTTAGGTTCTCTTGACCAGTGTTTACACTACCGTGCTAAAAGAAAGCTCAGAGACTCATCCATATAATAGTATGCTAAACAACGGGATTAACGCGTGGCTTTTCAACACTAAAGCGTAATCTTGAGTCGGACAGTTGGATATCCAGGCCTAACCGAACGTCTTTATGAATGGTGTAAAAATGTCGCCCAATTTACAGACGCTGCTTCACAAGTAAAAGCGGGAAAAAGTTCAAGATTTGGTTTTCAACGTTTCCTGTCATTTTCTGTGTTTAGCTGGATATTGTATACCGTTTGTGGTTTGCCAGGAAGGCAGCAGAGCCTATAGCAAGATCCCATGTTGACAGGTTAAGATGATAAAACCAGCGGCATCAAAGAACTGCCGACTGTATTGGCTCCCTGTCAGCTACATGCTCAGACACCATTTAAAATAGCACTTCTTGTTTTCTGTACCTCAAAGAGACAGTTGGCTAAATATACTCCCTGTGTTTGTGTGTGCTTGAAGGATGCGTGCGTGTGACTGGGTTTCTGCTTAAAGATTAATACTTAACATTCTTATTTGACGGGTGGCGATGCTTAGAGTGACACGGTATGTTCCCCCGTTAAAGTCACAGCTGCCGGAGCTCACATCACTTGAGTGTCTTGACTACTGTTCCCTCAGGAAAAAAAAAAGACCCTGTGATGTTGAACTAAAGGGCACCACAGGGGCTGTTAAACACTTGGCCGTACACTAACAGTCCAGATGTATTTTTGTTTGCATGGGCACAGTTTCAGCTGGGTTTAAAAAAAAAAAAAAAAAAAAAGATTTTCATTGGTTCTCTTTTATTGACACAGTGTGTAGACTGATTTTTTTTTTTTTTTTTACATTGGTGCTGCATAAATCTCAGTCCCTGGTCACTCACTAATCCTCTCTCTCTCTCTTCTGTTTTGACAGAGTATCTCAGAAGAAATGTTCTACCAGTTGAGCAACATGCTGCCTCAGATCTTCCGAGTCTCCTCCACCCTAACGCTCACCTCAAAGCACTGATGGATAGAGATGCACCGCCTTGCATCATCAAGTTATTCAGACTAACAGAGAGACAAGTAGTATTTCTTTTTTTACTTTTTCTTTTTTTTTTATTTTCAGTACCTGTATGAAGGGAGATTTGATGAAGTAGCACTTAAGCCGTACGCATTTCAGTGGCATAAACAATGATATGGCGGCATTAAAGCGCTTACAGTCAGTACAAAAAGGGTTTTTATGTAATTTGTGAGCCTTGTTTTTGCACCAAAGCTACAAACCTTTTATTGAAAGAGTGGATTCAATGGCTCACCAAAGCAGCTGCTGAAATTATTTCAAGCCTCCAGGGCGCGGTTCTGGTGACAGAGTTTTATGACATCAGCCACCACTGGTGCAAGTATTCCTGTTTTCTTTTAAAGCTGCAATCTGTAGCTTTCTGCACATTGGAGATGCAGCATAATGGAAAATGCGGTGTTGGTGAAGCTGTTTTAACTCACTGGCATGCAGTGAAAATGCCATCAAATGAGCAGATAAAGTAAATATGAAAACACAGCATTTAGCGATTAAGCTAGATGGAGCAGGCACTGGCAGATGTGAGCCAACAAAACTTCTAAACATTTCTCAATCGCAGTTAGCAACCACACTAAATGTGACTTTCGTAGTGTTTTCGCCACACATACAGATGGAAATAATAACAGTGTGTTGACATCATAGATCTCAGCTTTAGATCTGCTTTTTTTCTTTGTTTTGCTGTACAGCACGAGGTCCCTGCCTACATCATATTTCATCTGTTGAATGTTCACAAATTAGTCCTGATGTATAATCACACAGTTGAGCCATCATATGAGATTAAGCGGTCTAACCCACGGGTCATTGGCTTCATATTTGTGGGCTGATTTATCCACAGACGAGCGACATAAACTTGGCTCTTCTAAGTCGTGAAGACAAATGGTGTTTTTGCCGAGACGAGCAACGTGCAGGTGCCTTTATGCTGCATTGCAGTGAGTTGTGGCGAGGATCACTCTTCATGTGAGTGTGTGTGCACGTGTGTGGTCCCTCCCCACTACTCCTGTGACAGCAGATGGCACTGTTCTTAAAGACAAAGATGTGAAAAGAGTGACGACACACAAACATCTCAGTTTCAAAAGGATCTGTTGTGTGTTTCTGTATATTTACTGTATTGTTTACATTTTTATGTTTTAATAAAAAAAAGTAACACACACCACACTGATTTGATGTGAATTCTTCATGAAAAGCATTCATAAGCTCATGACAGACTTTGGATGATTTTTTTTCCTCCCTTGCCCACGGCGATGCACGTCTAGTGGCATTTAGCACTTTATTTAGTGTTGATGGGTTATCCACTGGTGCATAATCTCTCTGAAGTTAATCCATGTCATTCATTGGAATTACATTCCTGCACATGTAATGGTGGCCTATAAGCCATTTCAGACAGACTGAAATCAATTCAGCTTGTCAGAAAGTTTGTTCCAGCCACATTCAGCGGCGGTATTAGGATGATTAAAAGAGTTGAGAGTGTGGCTCTTCTTTCAAGATAAACAAGATGGCCTGAGAGAGTTGTTAATAGCTTCATGTTGAAACCTGCAACTGTTTATATCACACTGCCAGGCTGAGAACCCACAAAATCGTAAGAATATGTATTGCTGAGTGTTTGGCATTCTTGGGATTGGTCTCGGTGGCCCGGAGTGTTGGGTTACTTTGGCCAGAGAGTGCAGGGTGCTGATTCAGCAAGATGACATGAAACATGACTAGGGAACAGTCATCTACAGCATGTGATAGTCCATAAATTAAACTGTCTTGAAGGGAACGTTGTTTCAAGTCAAGTGGAAACATCAAATTATTCATTAAAGGAAACATTTAATTTGACTGGAGTGTTTTGTGACATGCTTTTGTCACACATAAAATGTGAAAGTGAAGTTTTCTGTGCCTATTTTTACTCTTACGGAGCAGAATTCTTCTGACAATTAACTTCCCCACCCAATTTAACTTTCATGGGAATAGAAAATGAAGAATGACAGGTCAGCACTTGCAAGACCCCAACCTGTTTATACAATTAAAGGATAGTTTGAATGAGAAGGGAAAACATTGTGGTTAAGAATGAGTTACTAGAAGAAGACACAGAAAACCCTGAGGTACAGTCACGATGCCTAAGATTACAACATGAATTCAGAATATGATGCAGAACTTAGTGAAATATATTATTCTGAAACATAACGGAATATCCTGATTTATAAAAAAAAAAAAAAAAAATGTTGTAATCATCCAATAACCAAAGATAAGAGCCTAAACTGGTGCATTGTGGGACCACTGTTATGACATGATGTATGTTATATTGTAAGTGCAGTCCATTTTGAAAACCGATAAACGGATTTAAATGAGCAAAAAAATGAACTGGAAGAGACAGGTGAGAGCACAGATGTATCTGTACAGGTAGAATATAAAATGAAGGATGAATGTTACAAGTAAAGGAGGGAGATATAAGAAAAGATAAAGCAGTAAAATCTAATAGTAAAAAAGAGTGAATTTTAATGTTAGTCAGCAGTTAATAATAGTAACAGCAGTAAAAACATATTTATTAATCCACCTTTTTGTTACCGGAACTTGCTATGTTTTTGCTTAACGAAATAAAAGTTTGTGAATGAAACTGACACTGGACCCATATATAAGGCATTTGAAATTATGTTTTTTTTTTAACAGAAATATAAGAAATATGTTTAGTTTTGTATGTACGCTTCTAAATGTATGTTTTCATCTTGTTTCATGTGGAGTATTTTAATGTATTATTAATTTCAAAAAGTGCCTTTTATTTTGAAAGCCGTGAGCGGAAGTTGTCTCTGCCGTTGCTCCTAGCTTGACAGCGCATGTCACAGCTGGGTATCTGGCTCTCTACAAGTTGGGCAACAGCGGTACGTCGGGAGCGAGCAAGTTGCTGCATGGATTTTCCGGAGCTGCACATAACTTAAGGTGAAGTTTACGTTTATAAGACAGTCCTTCAATGGATTGTGTCTTTATTTTACACACACGACACTTATTTGCGCTTGTTTACGAGGCATAAATCAAACGCGGCACTTTGTTACTCACCGGTCGCGATGTGGGTTAAAAACTTATTCAGTGTATGTGGCTGCTTCACGACGGCTGACCGCGTCGAAACCGCAGACAACGGGCTTTAAAATTTCGACCCAAAACGTCGGCGAGTGTCGCTGGGTTTGAGTCTTAATTCATACGACGCCAGAAAGACAGCTGAGCCGAGCTGAAAATGGAAGTGTGCGATTGTGTTTGGTCTGAGCCTGCGGCTGTATGGTGTTTGGATAGCCGGGTCCAGCAGCAGCGGCGCCGGCGGCAGAGGCAGCAGAGGCAGGGGCAGCAGCAGCAGCAGCAGCAGCATGGTGCTTTCTGGAAGTTTTTCCACTCTGCGTCGTCGACTGCAGCTCTGCCACCAGACTCCCTGCACACTGATGTGGTGCCAAGTGCCATGGTGGCACTAACTTTACGAGCTTACCGACCGATATAACCCCTTTCTGTCCACGCTAAAGCCTCCGTCTAATTCGCTGTAAACATTTGGCGCTGTGTTGGCGAGCACCCCCGCTGTTCTGACACATGGATTTATGGAGGAGGAGGAGGAGGAGGAGGCGTTTCAGGACACCTTGTTTGGAAAGTTAGTGTAAAACTATTCCAACTGGCAATGCCATGGATTGCCATAAAGATGTAAATCATAATCCTGTGTCTATATGACGTTGTATGGTGTTGTAGGTTTCAATAGTCTGAGAGCCAAGTAAGAACATCACCATGTCTGCAGGAGAGCCTAATGAGAAGACATTTTGTTTCCTGCCTTTACATTTGATAGCAGATTTGAAACCCTACAAGAACCGAGGGGCTTTTCTTAATGTCCAAAGACTGAGTCACTGACTGCTCATCCATTATTTCCATAAAGTCTTGTGGAAACCTTTACTTCCTTGTTGCAGAGATTACTCATGGTTGGAGTTCCTGCTTGTGTTAATATTCACAGGAAAACAAGCTCCTGACATGTTTTTATTCCCAGTAATTAACTGTACATTACAGTGACACGCTGTCTTCACTCATTGTGCGTGTTAATGCCTACATTATTGATGTGTAATAGCTCATTTTTGTAAAACAAAAGATAAAACTATTATTCATTTGATAATGAAGTGAAATTCTCCAAGGGTGACGCTTTGATCCCTTTGCTTACCTTCCTCTCACTTTAAATCTAAACCCCCCACTTTCTAAACTTAATTTCTGAATCTAGACAATACAGTGTCAGGAATGTAAACTACATTTTCTCTAGCAAGCTGCGGTTAAGAGCTAAAAGTTTCTTGTTTTCTGTGTGTGTTTTTGACTTGTACGAGAACCTTTAGGATTCATAAACCACTTTAAAGGAGGAAGAGGATCAGAAGGTTAAATAGCTCTGACCCACAACAGAGGGACTTTTATTGTCACTGTGACCGTGACTCTGCCAGTACACAAAGACCTCTTTCCCTTCTCCATGGACCACTCAAGTGTGTTATTCATTCTAGCCTGGAAAATAGACTTCCCCTCAGCCCTGTTGGCCCCTGCTGCTCCTCTTCTCCATCCACTCCTGACATTATTTACTTTACTTATAACAACCCTGAAACTAACTTCTTCCACTTGATCTGTTCAGCATGTCCTCTGCTAGTGCGTGTAAAACTAGTTGTTGTTGTGAGTTTCCTGTGGTGCGCAGCTTTAACGCCATCTAAAAGTATGAATACTGATGATCAGTGACTAGCAGTCATTGTGGTCAGATTGTCAAGGCTAATCTTATAGCAGCCACATTCTTAGCACTCTCTGCTTTCTCTGTGTTGCCCCAGGAGGGGTTTGTGCCGCTCTCTGCGGAGCTCATCTGCTCCACTGTGATAGAAATGCTTCTTCACCCAGGATGCCGTGGCTAGACCAGCTGGCTGTCCTCTGACTGCTTTCTGACAGTCTAATATACCCCCAAGCCAAGCGCAGGATAATCACCCACCGTCGAGGACACCAAGCTACTTAGGCAGACAGGAGGCTTTGCAGTTTTAATCAGTGGTAGGCTGTTTATCTCCAGCTCGGAGTGCTCTCTTCACTCTCCATTTGTACCTGTACTCTGAATGAATCACACTCGGCTCTTCTGCATACGTCTTTTTGTCGACAGGTGGTGAATTATGTGCGTGTTGTGTTTGTTTTGCTACCTCTTTGTAATGGCGAGGGCCTAAAGACCTTTTGCTGGGAGGGTTTTTTAGACGGGGTGGGGGGCTTTCTCTTAAGCTCCGTGCCCTCTACAGAGCATTGTGTGCTGCTGTCGCTCTCGTATCATGTGTAGCCATGAACAATCGCAGGTATGCAATCTGTTCAATGGTTGTCTCTCACATCAGAGAAGTGCAGGAGACACCCACTTCAGTGGGAAAGCACTGCTTTATGGCTCTCATGACAGTCCTGTTTCTTGTACATTGCTCTCAGGTTTCAGGTAGCTTTTTTTTTTTTGGTGTCATGGGTGATTTATCTGAGTTGCTGCTATGCCTCAATTTTCTGCATTATGAAAAGTAATTTTTACTTTTCTGATTTTCTATCTGCAGGAAATTAAATGAAATCTAGTTTGCACTTAAATTGCACCAATTGCCCCGGGGTTTTATGTAATCTGAGCTGCTGGCTTCATATTGACGGAGTCCACGCTGGCTGCCTCTATTTCCTTTGTCTCTGCATGAACTCTGAATTAGCAGGAGTTCATTTCTCAGATCTGCATGGTGTATTTTGTTATTATCTTTAGGCAAACATTCAAACCATTTGGGCCCTTGTACATTTACTGCTGAAGTGAATGTGTCCCGTAAGCACTAATCATAGTAAAAACAGTGAGCTCATTTGTTGAAACAGGAGGTGGGGAAAGAAGTGGTAATGGTAAAAGAAAGTTGATGTAGAAAAAAAAGTGTTTTTTCTTTTTTTAGATATTCTGTATAGAACAACAGACGCCAATCAAGAGCAGGACAACACCTGTTCCCAGACTAGGAAAAATCTTGCAAGTGCTAGAGGGAACATTATTAAGACCACCTTAACTAACAGCGGGGGAAAGGGCAGAATATTAAGCATCCTGTCTGCTTCCTGGATCTCATTGACACAAAGCAGAGGAGCGCAAAAGTTTTTCCCAGCTCTCTGCAGGCTGCGGGGTCAAAGTCCAAACAGTTTCCCTGTAATAGTGCTCCATAGCCAGCTGGGCAACAGAGAAAGAGTGCTTGCAGGCTCCCCTAATGGGCCAAAGCTAAAAGAAAAGATGTGAGCTACCCTACCACCAAGGAATGTCACCTCTGTGACACTGTTATCATTCAGCTTTTTTCTTTATTTTTGACATTTTTGCCACTTTCTCACAGTTGCTGCTGGGAATGTTAACACCCCGTTGCCTTTCATGTTATGATAAGCAGGACATGACTGACTGAAACTTCAGTTAAGCAACCTTGAGCAAGTGATACCATACTGACTCATCTCTCTCCCCGTAGCATCATAAACTCGCACATTCAAATCCTCTGATAGGATGATGTGCGTGGTTGAACAACTGTCAGGATCAGAGTCCGTTTGGACCACTCCTGGGATCATGTCTAACTTTAACTGGTTGAGAGACTGAAGGAATATTCAATTCAGGCATCTAGGTTGCCTCTGTTGTTCTTTGAGTGTCTGTTCTGATTAAAGACACGAATATTCCCTATCTTCTCTTCAGCTTGGCATGAAATCGCTCCGTGCCAAAGTGTGTGGGTGCATTGGCAGCGGTTCAGTTCTCCAGTGACTTGCTTGGCCAACTGCTTTTCTCTTTAATCCTGATTTACTGTTCTGCATTTTTGTCATTCAAACTTAAATGCACTGTAACACAATGGGTGAAGTATGCCAACTGCACAGCACTTTCTAAAAACAGAATCATTTAGTAAATTATGGGAACATGTAAGTGGTGCTGGCAGTAGTGACTGTCTGCTGATGCATATCTCTTTCCTGTCATTGTCAAACAAGAATAAATGATGGTAGGATGGTTTGTATTCTTCAGACATTACAATCAAGATAAATGCAACTACCATGTATGAATCTGTATCCAAAACGTCTTCAATTTTTGTCTTGGTGTGTTCACACGAGCGGAGTGTTTTCTAGTCTCTGACTGATCTCAGAACTCCTTGTCTCTCTCCATACATTCATAAATTGGACCACCCCAGGATAGGTGCAAAATTTTGGTCAAGTTTAAACGTATTTAACTCGCACAACTGTGCCTTCACCTCTTTTTGTACTGCACAGGTGTACTGGCAACTCTCTCTGTCCACTCACATCTTTGAATTAATTTGATATGCAATGTGATGCTTTGAAATTTGCCTGATGTTCTGTCCGTTGGCGTGGGCGTATCTGCACCTTTTTGCCTATTTTAAGCCACAGATTACCAATGCATCTGCTCTACCGCTCACAAAATCAGGACCGTCCTTGAGTGACTTTATTAGGGTTGCTGATAACATCCCTGCTAATGTGTACTTTCCTGCATACAGTATGTGGAAAAGGTGACAAATATGTTTATTCAAGTGTAACTAAACCCTCAAACTGCTTTTTTTTTCCAGATGAAAGCCAATGTAAAGGGGTATTCAGTAGTGCTGTTGATCGATTCAGGTCCAAATCTTGACATTGACGTTGTGCTATAAATCCTCCCTTATCACTTCTAACCAGGTACTTTTTGACAAAAGCCAAGTTACTCATAGCTAACATGGCAGTTTGGACTGATGGGCCAACCACAGGGGAATGGCAAGTAACTGCAACAAGAACACCTCCAGTTTCTTTAGTAGGGATGGGAAACCGGTTCCAAGGTGTCTTGTTCACTGGAATCAAATGCCCCAGAGCTCATCTGAAGTTGCAAAATAATGACATCAGACTTATGTGCTAACTCTGATGACAACTTTCAACAAGAAGGAGTTGTCACTGAGTTACGCCATTACTTTCCAACCCACATCAAAAATCTTATCACGGGTAAATATCTAACAACAATCAGAATCAATCAGACAATTTATAGGAACAATTAATTCCATTGACGACAGACTCCCAGTAGTTCTTAGGCTAAATGGTTCCAAATTAAACACCTGTTATGCAATGGTGGTTTGGCAAACCTATGAAGGCCTACTTATACTTTTCCACGAAGAAAATTGAAGGAACCAATAAAGAAATTAATAACTAATTAGATTCGATAAGTAGAACTGATGAGCATTTGGTGTCAATAAAATCTTTTCAACTTTTATCGACACCCTGTCTTTCATTAGAAAACGTCGGCTAGTCCTCTGATGGGTAATTCTTCCAATTCCACACAGCTGTGACACTTGCGTCCCATATCTTGCTGGTGTTTTGGTTTAACAAGTGACCCTGTTAACTGCCGATGTTCAACCTACCAACAATGTGGTGGTAACGCATTCGGCTGAAATTCGGCAGTTAACAGGGCCAGTCTTCAAACCCAAACACTGTTGGACACGGGAGATGGGGGCAGAGCGTACTCATGATTAGTGCAAACACGTCTTTGATTAAATATTCTACTAAAATGACACATTTTACCCCACAAAGAAAGAAAGTCGCATACTGCGCTGTTGGCCACCTAAAATCACCACAAGGGAAATTCTTTCACCACGACAGCCTAAATGGCAGCACTCACTTCCTTTTTCGCCAAGACAAAACAACAGATTCAAAAGGCTGAGTCAGTTTGCGTTCAGTCTCACACCCCCTCCGCTAGCCTAATTCAATTTACTGACTTTACTCATTCCTGCCCGCAACATATTTCTGGTTCAAGTGTGGAGGAGGACTGCGTGGCACTGAAGGCAAAACAGCCCCGGGTCCAGCTTTCACAGAAAGTTAGGGGGACAGACGGCAAACGAGCCTATCACTTTTCCGTAATTCCCCATAAATGAGAAGCACTACTTTGAGAGTTTGACATGGCAGCTAAACAGTTGAAGTCCAGATGAGACAAGCACAGGCCCTGGAGCAGGGGATAATACAGGCTTGTCCTTAGACATTTTCCCATGGTGATAAGGACTTGGCCAGATGTTTGCTATACATATTCACACCCTCTCCTCTTTGACTTTGGGAGTCCTGGAGAGTGTGTCAAGTGGCAGATCTAGAAAGAGCAAATCTGGAAAGGCCATTAGTGTGCCAAATTATGAATGACCCTGCCACCTCCTGATAATGTCTTACTGAAACTACCAGGAAACACCAAGCCAAAGGGACAGTGAAAGGTTTCCAACTTGATTTAGCCCTCTTTGAAGTTTGGCCTTGTGAATGGGAAAAACGACATATTATGAGACACCACAGTGTTCTCTTTCATGTAGTAAGCTGAAAGGGATGCTATTGAGTGTTTGAGGGAGTCCTTTGATATGTGAGATGCTCTGTGCCTTGTGAAAGGATCAAGCTTATGATTTGAGTCAATATGTGTGTGAGTGCTTTGATGCCTGCTCCTGCCAGTTCAATGTTTTGTCAGAAATGTTTCGTACGGCGGCCTTAGGGGATCAGCCATGATGGGTCCCCGACGGTCGCTACAGCTCACGTGTGTGTGCGTGTGTGCGTGCATGCGTGCGTGTGTGTGCGGGCACTTGCTCATGCACATATGCGTACAGTAACACACACACACACAGTTGCGCACAGACTCAGACACTAATGGAATTGCTCTACCACCCTAGATGATGGTAAACAATGTCCCGTTTGTGAACTTGTTTTGGTGGTTTGATATCAAGAGGATTCAGAGGACAAGTTAAAAATGCAGGAAAGGAACAATTTGTCTTCATTACAAGTTTCTTTTGTTGGCACGCTTTTCGTCTTTCAGAGCTGATGACTGACATTTCTTATTTTCCCCACAAAGCCCAGAGTAGCCTTCCTCCTTTTTAGTCTGCAGTTATGGGTTGGGCACACCAAGATTGTAATGTTGTAAAAAGCCTTTGAATTGTGTAATTGTGTTTTTATGTTTTCAAAGGCAAGGCTACATTAAATATTACAATTCCACTGCAGAGAACTTCATGACTGTGGGCAGGATGCTTAATAAAAAATAATTAAAATGTGTACGCACATAAGGGCAAGCATATGTGTGTATGGTGTGCGTATGTGTGTGGGTTTATGGCTTTCTGTGTATGCTACTAGTTAGAGAGGGGGAAGAGAGGACTTTGCCCTTCTCTCCCATCCTTTACCATCTGGTTTGTGTAGCATTTGACTGAGGCGTTAATCATTGTGCCTTGGGGCCACTCCTGCTCTGACAACAGCTGGAAAAGGGAGATGGACCTGTTGATGTCCGTCTGTCCTTATGTCTGTCAGTCCTCTAAGCACTGCTGTATTAACTGTATCAACTGTCTCCACGCAGCTGGGAGGTTCAGTTGGCACTTCTGCAGTAGTTTCTTAAACAGCTGGAAGGGCCTCCCTGGCACCATTTCCTCTCTTTGTAATGTCTCTTAGCCATAGAAGTCGCATAGTGCTTCTATACTGACGTTTTCAAGTTTGCTGATTTACCTTTTATTTTAAGGAATTGCACCACAAATGCTGCTTGGAGCGTCCGTGTGGGTTCATGTGGGGTCCCCCTGTGCTCTGCTGGACTGTGCACACGAGATGGGCAAGAGAAGCAAATTGGAAGCTTGTTTCGTGTAGAGCGGTTGCACATGCCATCTTTTTTTTTTCTTCCTTTTTTTTTGACTTTTCCTTGTTGTTCAGCCAAACACAACAAACAAAGGAGCTCTTCCTCTTGCTGTCGTGAGATTGGAGATGTGTGGAGCAAGGCTGCATGTGCAGACACCCGATTATAATATGCGAGCAAGTCCACAGCTGAATGCATGTGTACTGAAGTATAAACAATACCTTTGCTGGTGTGTTCTCTTCCCTGCAGCCATGTACAAACCTTGGCATGTAAATGAGACCATGTGGACTTATTGATTTTATATAGTTTAGCTATTGAGCTACATAGACCATTATACTTTATATAAAATTGACGATTTTTTTAATGGCCAAACTCCAAGACGCAGCCTTGCCTGCTTTGATAAATTACTCACTGCCTTGCATCCGTGGCTACATCACAAGGCAACATGTCAGATTGTTGACACTTTATCCCGAGACTGCAAATCCATGTATGATGAGTGCAAAGACTGAATTAAATAGCAGCCAACATCGCTTTGGTGTGCACCACAAGGATTCTTTATCTCATCATCACTCAACTTTATTATTATAACAGCCTTTGAAATTTAACAGGCACACAGGCACAGTTGTATTGGAAGATTTGGAATATCACAGCCAGTGTTAAAATTTCAATATTAATCTAACTAATATTATACTAAGTAACTGTATTAGTCACAAGCTATACCACTCCTGTGTGTGAGAGACATTCCTCCTCCCCTCAGAGTTCCTCCTAATGTTCCTAATAGTATCTTCAGTAATAGATTGTGTTCCTCAATGGATACTTTACAGCCATCTCTGTCTAAACCCTTTGAGTGTTTTTCTGTTGTACAATAGCCCGTGCATGTTCCTGTAAGGACACCTCTTTTCTCAGTGGCTTAACACGCGTTCTACAGCGAAGCTCCCTTTGAGGAAGCGATCCTACCAGTAAGTAATGCTCTCCTTTTAAAAGCAGTGCACTTTAACTTGCCGTCCATGAAGATACATGTTCAGCTCTTAGTCTAGCCAGTGGGTCTAGATGAAGTAAAGAAAGGCGTTGTGATGAGTGAAGTGATTCTTCATGCAGGAGTTTGTTTACTAACATGTAAAATAACTGCATGAAACTTGATGGCGTGTTATCTGTTACAGACCGAAACTGTGTTAGTGTTTTGAGGGAACTGCACCCCGGAACCTTTATTAATTAACGAGGGACCCCCAGGAATGTTTAGAGGTGTACCCCACCTTGTTGACATGTGTTGCTACCTGTGAGCTGCTAGTCTGTTGTTGGAGTGCTGTTGCAGTCGTTAAGTAAAGTCCGTTAACCGTCCAAAGTCTGCGTTCATTATTAACCATCCAAGGTTATAACATGATCATTGGCCTGATTATTTGTGGCAGACTATTTAACTTGGAAAATGGTGAAAGAGGGAAATTACTTGAACTGTTTTGTGAAGAAAAAGCCATTCACAGTCAGTGGGTTGTTGCTCTTATTGTTTTTAGTAAGACCTTTTGACTAAATTATACTTTGGGTACAATTGTGTCAGTTATTATTTCACAGAGCACGAAGGGTTTTGGCTACCTGTGATAGAAAAGCATATGGTAATACCAGATACTGGCACGATCATTGCACAGTGTAAACTGTATTCTGTGGGGAAAAACCCGACGCGTGTCAAAATCTTGTTAAGGAGTTTAAAAAAAGTGTCACAAGTCCTGAAATTCTGCGCACTGGAAAAACCCTACAAACATATGTTTGCTTGTTGCTTCGAGCTCATTTCCTCAGGCACAGGAGCAAACGTGTAAACGGTGTAATGGGGATGTAACGTCATGTGCGTCTCTTGGCGCAGCTTTATGGATCAATTCATAATTGCACTTTCATTATTTATGATACTATGGCAGCTGTGACAGTTATGTGGCAGTGTGCAACAGATGGTCCTGTGTAACTAAAACACTGATTACGGGCTTCTTAAGCCTTAGGGGACCATACAGAACAGTCTTGTGCCATCTATGTTATATCCTAGTAAGATAATTCCTGCAGAATGTTAACCAGCGGCGTTAATTGTGAAGAGGCTACATGTTAAAAGCTATTCAGTATGTATAGAAGCTCTTTGTTTAAGCATCAGAGTCACGTATTTACTTAAAGGTTAATTTGCTAAGGAAGCGCAGAATGAGTGATTGATCCTTGCCATCCTCCGTGCTTTGTATAATGTGGATGACATTTAGGCTTTATTGGGACCCTGCTGCTATGCCAGGAGTAGTGGCCATTGAGTTCTATTTCCAACACACTGTTTTGGTTTCCTTGGTTTATCAAAGCAGGGAGCAGTGTGTCGTAGCTTATTATGGGCATGTTGGGTTTGGCCAGCACTGGAAGAAACTGGGTTAGTGGAAAAGGCTACTATGCAATTAAAACCTTCTTTGCCTGCCCCGAGTGCGTCTGCATCTTTAGCCGAATCTGTAGTCAAGCACACACACCCCGTGTAGCCTAAACAATAGAAACATCATTGCAGCACATCAAAACGGTTGGAGATGTGTACAGTTTTGGTGCCGTATCATTTCGTGTTGCAACTGAGACATTTCTAGAAAGAGTCGTCCGCTGGTTGGGGAAAGCAAGTGTCTGGTATGTGTGGAACTTGAGTTTGTTAAGGGGGGTGAGAGGTTTTGGCTGGTGCGTCTGTTATTTTCATTGTATATTTCATTATTCTTACTTCCATTGAGTGCTCCTATACTGACAGTGAAAATGTTTTTTCTTTGGCGTTTTCCAGTCCTAGTTAATTATTAGGCTACCAGGAGGGTGTGTTTGAGACATGCATATTTATACTTTGGGTGGGTAATTGCACACCAATGACAAAATATACCTTTGTCATCTGTTTTAAAGGAAGGGAATTGTTGGTTTTTTGTGTGCTTGTTATGTCCCAGATTTCTCTGAATAAAAGGTTTGCGACGAGTAAGAGATATTCATCCAGACACAGAGGTCCGGGCTGAGCGAGCGAGGCCGGTCTTTTCTCCAAAATGGGATTTTCAGAATTCTCTTAATTCCAGGCAAGCCGCTCCTGTTGCAGAGGGGAAATGCTGCCAGCAGCCACTCTCCGCTCTCTGTCTTCATATTGATCTGTCTCTGGACTCCAGAAATGGAGATTCCTTAAAGCCAGCCGTAGTGTAATGACATTACTGAACACCCCCACCCACCCACCCACCCTTCCACCACTAACCACCATCCCCATTTTAGATCTCCCTCCGCTCCACTTTTTTTTCTCTCTCTCTCTTTCCTCTCACTGTTATCTAATTAAAAGCTTTTCTATAGAGGGTTGGTCTTGGCCTCCAGGCATGGGGTACAGACATGGCAGTCAGCCGGGGGTGGAGAGAGAGAAAGAGTGTGTGCGTGTGCGAGTGCGTGTGCACGCGAGCGAGCAAGCAATTGTCTTCGCGTGTGTGCATGTACGTGTCTACTCAAATAGGCTTACTGCTGGCTGAGCTGGTGAACCAGGAAAAGGGTTAAAGCAGTCCATGGACAAGCGGTCATGCAGGAGCATGAGCTTAACTAAGACTGGGCTGCAAGAAAGGAGGTAATGAGAGAGGGTGGGAGAGCTGCCCCTGCCCTGATAGGCAGCAACATGATACTGGGTCAGGGGGTATAATACAGAACTTTTAGGGAGTGGTTATAGATAGTGAGAGAGAAAGGATGGGGGAGTGGCCTCAGTGTGGGGTTGTTAGATGATATCAATTCACTCTTTGTCTCCTAACTGCCTGTTGTGCTCTTATTATGCAGCACAGGTGAGCGTGCCTCTGTACCATATTTCAGGTCAGGGATTTACGCTGAATGTTGTCTTTAAGACAAAACCTTGAGGGCAAAAAAGAAACTAGCCTTTTTTTTTTTTTTTGGGACCGATGCAGACATAAAGCGACAGGATTCCTCAAGTGCTTTGGGATTTTCCCAATTCCCACCTTACAGGCTGAGGCACAGAGGAGAGGGAGGGAGAGAGGGAGGGAGGGAGAATAATGGGAGGGATGCAGGGGAGGTGGGCCAAATAAGAGAGGAGGGAACAGGGGACACAAAAAGCAGCATGATTAAAAAAAGAGTCAGACTCTTGAGCATAGAGTTGAAGCAGGTGGTCAAAAGAGTCAGTGCAGATATGCTCCAAGTGAGAAGAGTGCGTTGACTGGATAAAGAGTGTGTACAATTTTCAGCAATGCACGTCTATAGATGGAGCTTCGCTTTTTGGGCTGGTGAGTATCATTTTGAGAAAGAACTCCTTTGTGGCTCAGCATGTTATTGTCACACGTTCTCTTATGCTGTCTTACCTAAATATGTGGAAGGCCGTAGGTCCAAAGCAGAATTGCGTGAATGTCTTTTGTAATAGCAGATCCACACTTTCCCAGTCCTGCATTTGGGGTTTTTAGATGCTGTCATTCAGCCAAGCATGATGAATTTCATCTGAATGTGATGAGCTCACTGTAGCGTATAGAAATAAGACTGTAACTCTGTATTGTGCGTGTGCATGTGTCTGCGTGTTAATAGCAGTGAAAGGTCAGCTGCCTCCTTTCAACAGAAAGTCAAATTTTAGCCATGCTTTTGACTGAAAAAAAGTTCTGATGAAACCTTTTAATCATTTTTACGAGAATGTTCTTTGTATTATGAAATGAACGTGCGTGAAAGGGATGCAAGCAAGCCATTCTTTAGAAATTGTTTAAAAAGTAAGCCCAAACAGGCTGATTCAACACCCTGATGAATATTACATTATGTATTATAAACATGCTTCTGAGCATAATTTGGTTTAAAAGACATATGTTAAGTTTAAGACAATTTCTGATGTGCCACGAGTTAGTTTGATTATAAAAAGGAACAAAACCAGAATAAATATTTATATATGAAACACATAATTCAGAAATGACTTAAATATTTCATGCTTGTATGTTACAACATAGTGGTAATCAGAAATACCATCTTCCAGCAGTTAAATGGTTGTTCATCACACCTAATTAAAATATTTTGACTGCTCTATTAACTAAATGTAAACACACCTGAATGTGTTTGAATGAAAACTCATTAGCATTTGCATTCCCTCTCATTAGTCCTTTCACCTTCACACAATAGGTTTTCAGTGGCTGGAAAGCATCAGTCCGTGGGGAGGCACGTTATCAGCCACATTGACTCACAAGAGGCTACACGGCTGAACTCTGCTGCTCTCCATTGTTAAGCTGTTTGCATGGAGCAGTATGATAACAGTCACCTCCCTGAGCCAGAGCTGGCTTCATTCTCTGGTGTGGACAGAGGCGCAGACTTCCCTCAGTTCATCCTCTGACTCAAACACATACACACACACACACCCTAATCCTACACCAGGGCGACCCAACCTGGCCCACATTCCTGTCATGTTCACCTGATAAGTGTGATGTGTGTGTGTGTGTGTTAGGCTGTGTGGATCCACTGTAGCTGCCCTCAGATAAGCTCAGATTCTTTTCTGCACTTGCTTGTCCAGGTTTTGGAGTCCAGAGAACTGCTGTTAAAAAAGTAGTGTGAGGATGCTCCAGTGTTATGAATAAATTACTGCATTTGAATGTTTACACTGATATAGATTATTTATAGAATAGATTCTCCAGTCGAATACACTGATAGTGTTGCTCTCACAGGAGCCATAAACTATTAGTTTCTTTTCATCGTTTTGGTCTGTGGAACTTTAGGGACTTATTCTGAGTCATCGTCCTAATTAGATGCAGAGATGGAAAGAGCACTTCACAGTTTGGCACTGCAAAGTGTCATTAGACCCTCCAGAAATAAGACAAGGTCGTCTTTCCCGCTCCATTATAAGATCTACATCTTTCCATCGTAGCTTCGCTTTTAAACTGGTGACAGGTTGACTTTTCATGCAACTCGGCAGCATTGTACAGAGAGAGAATATTAGCAGCAGACAGCTTTGAAATGTTAGGTTGGTCACATGATTTGCGGTGAAAGGCAGGGTCAGGGGTCACAGTGACGGATGTGGGTTTAAGATTACAGGCTGGGGGGTAGGGTCAGCATGGTCAGGGCTGCCTTTCAAGTGAACAGAGGCAGAGCACAAATCAAACACTTACTTTTTATTGAAGTACGTTAAACAAGTTCCATGTTATTATCCAGTTGTCAGTAACAGAAGGAAACGGTCAGGATAAAGGGAGCCAGAGGTCTGACGGTGTCCTCATCGGGGTGACAGGCCATTGAATGATGTAGAACACCTGGTAGAGATGAGAAGAATGAGGGAAGAATGGTAAACATCTATAAATTAAAAATGGTACTTTTATTTAGGAGCATACCAGCTTTTTAGGGCATATACATAAAGTTCAGTGGCCAAATTACATGAGGTGAACAATCGCTAAAACCTGGGGGCAGTTGGAGAGTGACAACTGTGAGTCTTCAAAGAGTTTAAGCGCTGCCAGTAGTTGAATTATCAGTGCCTTAATGAGGGAGAAGAGCTGAAGAACTGAAAGCAGGCTAACTGCTGATCGGTAAGAAGTGAGAGCAACCAAAATGTCAGCTGATGTCTAAACAATGGAAGTTAAAATGACATTTGACAACTAAGCACTGTCATTTTAAAGAGTAAGAGATAAATGCAATTATATGAGGGAATCACAAACGTTAAAGGCAAATATACATTGAGGCCAGTGATGCCTGGGTCTTTGTGTGACCTCCACAACAATGCCAGTCTGCAATGAGGCAGTGATATGGCAGCATTTTAAGCAGTGCGGTGTTCATTAAGCGCTGCTCCATCTCAACTCGTTTGTGTTATTCAGAGAGCAGAGAGAAGGAGAGCCGGCGAGTGAGAGAGGTTTTACAGGAAGTAAGCCAGGGACAGCAGTCAGCATAAAAGCCTGTCCTGCTGTCCCTCTGTGCAGACGGTCAGGTCCATTAATGTGCAGGAACTCAAAGGGAGGAAGGCCACAGTGCTGCAGCCATTCAGCTCAAGCCAAACTCACAACCCAGACCCTCCTGCTGAGGTTTCTGCAGCCGCAGCCTCGGCTGTGCCTGTGGCTGTGATGTCATCTCGAAGCAATTCCCTTCTCTCTTCTCCTCCAAATCCTGCTGTCTGCTGGGAGACCCCCCCAACCAATGACACACAGACACACACACACACACAAACACTTTCTGTGTCCTACCATGTATATGAACGCTGCATTAATAAAAGACTTGGAAATGGACTTGATACCTCACTATATCACATTACTCTCTCTGGCACAATGTATACAAAGCCTGTTTTGTATTGTAAGAATACCGCTCAGAGTCATTAGGACCGATTTTTGGGGGGCCTGCGGCTGAATAGGGCTTGGTAATGGAGCAGTGGGAGAGCTAACAAAAGCGCCCCCCCCTCCCCATCACCACCACCAGCACCCCTCCTCTCAGCAGCCTGGCTCATATTGTAGTGTTTAAACACGTAAGGTGACAAGGAGAGCTGTTTGTCTAACAGTGTGTGCGTGCTTTTGTGTGTCCAAGGCTCTGGGAAGACGATAAAGGGCATGACTGGAATACATTGTAGAGTCAGAGGTGTCATTAAGCGAGTGGTGGAATGACTGTGTGGGTTGCCAGTGTATGTGTTTCTCTCTTCCGTCCTTAAAAAGCAAACTCTGCTCTGCTTTGTGCCCATCATGCCACGGGCATTGCACTGGGTAGAAAGTACTGAAACAAATGGATTTTATTTTTATGTTTGTCTTTGAGGTGGATAAATGGGCTGATAAATGCTTCTCCGCACTATTTTCGCTGTTTCCATTTATCCCTGCTACAGTTTTTCGGTCCTTCCGTCCTCCTCCCTCGCCCCTGTGCTAACTCTGACTTGCCACCGCCACTCGGGTCAAGACTTAAGCAACCATTCAATTTACAAAACCCTGGAATCCAACTTCGGGCAGGCGTCCAGACAAGCTGCGGCTGCTCGGGTGGACAAATCAGATTTCTCTATTCTTGCCACTGGGGGCCCTTCTGTTTTCAGTGAGAACGTCTGACGGAGAGTCAGCTGGGGCTGCAATAGAAAGCATTCACTCTGGTTATGCCTTTATGGTTCTGAATCTTAGTTGTGGGCAGATATGTCAAAAGGGTTCCTCTTAGAATGCAGGTCAGAGACGAAACTGACCTCAGGCGTTGAGGAAGGATAAGGAAGAAATGCGAAAGGAGGGGGTTGTAGTGGCCAGACAGGCCGTATGGGCTAAGGCTGGTCCCCTGATGGGTGGCTTTCAGTGTGCCCTGGTTGGGTGGGAATGAGATCTGACGGGTGTGAAATGGTCCTCTCTCTCAGTGACCCAGGCCCCAGCTAGGTCCAGGCTGCTAACACTGTCGCTTTGTCCTCGAGATCCTCAAAGAGCCTGTATATCAAAGGACTTCATAAAGACTAAGCTGGGAATGCATGAATGCTGTAGGACCTCTGGCATCAGTGATGACATTCACTTAACTTTTTTGATAATAATGATGTGAACAGCATGAGAGGTTTTAAGCGGCCGTTGTAGGTCTGGGATGCTCAAGGACAATTATGTGGTAAGTGGTGTTAAACTAGGAGGTTTAAGCTCCTTGGGACATGAAACTCCAGAGTTGATAAGAGACACTGTTTGTTGTCACGCGCCATGTCACTCTAGTATCTTGAGAAAACAGTATGTCATCTATTTTGTCCCTTTATCATCTTGTTCAGTACTGTACGTTACCCAACGAAAGAGATTTTTCAGACCCACAAGGTACATATCCTTGGAATGCTGCATGAATGTGATTAGATCACTCACTGCACTGAGCACATTTCTGTGATTAAGTCTTGTTGGAGATGATGACATCCATTTTGTTTGCTGGGAGAGAACAGATGGGCAGCATTGGCAGAGAAATGTCACACCAAATGCAAATATAGCACCTTGTTGTTTCTGTGTTTTGCGGCTGTTCTGACTGTTCCTGCTCTTTCCCTCTGCTTTAAAAGAACGCTCACCTCATTGGCGGACGATGACGATATCTTGGTTTTACTTTTTGTTGGTGCTCGCTAGAAACTCGACAGATCTCTGCATGAATGTGCACAGATTTGAGGCAGTCTGCTGAGCAAACACGTCTTCATTTAATACAGCAGTCTGTTTAAATCGCTTTAATTTTGAAGGAAAGGTGCACCTCATTCCTTCAGATAAATATCAGTCATTTCTAGTCTATAATCACCTCATAAAAGCAGGGTTGGATTTAGAGTGAACAGTGACAGGATGAAGACATTGTGTCTTTACAGTAAATCATGTAATGGAGAATGTCAGCTATTGTCGCAGGTAAAACGATCCTTCAATGTATGGTTTGTCAGTGCAGGGCACTGTGCAGAAAATAAGGTCCTTGTAGTTCACCTCGGTGTTTTGTTTGTCTTGATACACAAAGCCTAACCTTTGGCTTCACCCCATCACCTTGACAACACAGTTCATGACACTTTTCCTGTATCTGGCTCAACAAAGCTTGCTGTCTCGAGAGCTTTCCTGGCAAAAAATGCTGTGTAATATCATCCCTCTCACACGTGACTCCATCTACCTCCTGCTTTAAAGCCTCTTTCTAGTGGCACTTTTTTTTTCCAAGTGCTAAAGACTGTCTCAGGTGCTCTCAGCTGAACAATGGCAGTAATCTCCCTGACATTTCTAGAAGGACGACTCGTGTATGTGACTAAAACTGCAATCAGAACTACATATAATACATATGAGGGGTCAGACAAGGAAAGGCAGGATTTTAGATCCTCCCACTAATGCTACATTTATTGTGGAGAAGGGAGAGGGAGATGTAGTAAGTAAAGAAATGGGAAATGAAAACTAAGACTCCTTTCTTAATGGTTTCAAATCTCTGTTGTGAGACTTAAAAAATACGCTTGAGCAAAGCAGCAGGGGAAGAAAGAATTTTCTTGGCAAATGGTTTGGTGTGTTTGCCACGTCGCTCCAGCTGACTCATCTCCTCTGTCCGCCTGTTGTTGTTCCCTGACATCCTGAAGCTGCTGGTGTAGGAGCTCTGAGAATGCTTAATATCATATCTTTGTGACTGTAGCTGCTATTTCCATGTTTCTGGAAAATATGTTGGACTCTGTGTTGTGTTGTGAGAAAGCCGGTATTCCCCCATACAACCCGAGGCCCCTGACATCCAGGTGTGTAGTAACCTGGGAATGACCTGTCTAACATAGCATGCCATAGCCCTTGCTCATATTTTTAGCGGTCTGAAAGAGAGACTGTGTGAAAGCTGTGTCACATTCAGCGGTTTGTTTCACTTTGCTGTTGAAAAGTTGCTGAAACTTTCTTTCCATTTCCTTCCTGCTCTACAGATCCAGAATGCTGAGAAGAGGATGAATCCCCCAGGTCATCTGAGACATCCACGCGTCTTTGCCGCTGTCCCTCCCTGACAGCCCTACTGTCCCACTGGGGCACCATCTGCCTCCCCACGCTCCACCCCTTGCCCCTGCCCGGGTCCCTACCCCCTCCTCTGCCCCCAGTAGTGACCATCCCAGAGGGTAGGAAAGGCGAGCCAGCCCCTGTAAATATGCATGGATGGAGGTCTCAGTGGCATCTTGTCCTGCTGAACTCCCTGACCTGTGGCCTGGAGATCTGTGTGGCAGCTGGGATCACATACGTGCCCCCACTGCTGCTGGAGGCTGGAGTGGAGGAGCGCTACATGACCATGGTGCTAGGTAAGGGCTTGGTAAAGACTAAAGAGGGTACCGGGGGGTCTGGTTACCCAGGCATCTTTGCTACCTCATAGTTTGTATGTGTGTACATGTTTTGCTTCTGCCTCACTCTTTCTCTGATATATTTATAGTCTCATCATTTCCCTCTCTGTCCCTTTCATTAAGCATGACAGGCATTTGCACATACTCTCAAGGATAGACGGCATAGCTTCAGCAGTCTCCTCTGTGGCTTGTTTACAGACCACACGAGTGATTGTTTCTTGTCTAAGTGTTAAAAATGAAAGAACCCTTGAAAGCCATTTATACATTTTGCAACACTTTGTGTATTGTCATAGGGCTGAAATGAAATACAATTTTCCTCTAATCTGTCTGAATGCTTTGTTTGCTGTGGCTACAAATGGAAAACTACTTCATTAGTTGCTAATGGCATGATGAGACATTTTGTGAATCAGGACAGACTGCACTCCCCAAGGACTGTATGCTTTGATACACGCAGATGTGACCTTGTCCAGTGGAGCCAGCCAAGTTTGTGTGTTGCACAGAGGCGTAACCATGCCACAGGGATCCTATTTTCTTTCCCATTCAGGTCATAAAGACATAATTGCAGGCGTTACACAAATCAGTGGCCAAATCACCTGTTGTTTTGCTGAAGTGGTAATCAGGCGCTAATTTAAAAGCAGCAGGAGGGCAAACTGCCGGAGGGAGAGCCATAATCTTCAGACAGACTGAGACATAATGTTGCTCATTACAATATGGGCATAGTGTTACACAACACATACCAGTAAAGATCATAAAATCATTGTCTGAATCTTAGTAAATAAAGAAGCTTTGTTTTGTCTTTGTTTTTACAGGGCAGACACACGAGCCTGCTCACTGAGCTGACTAGAGCTACTAAAGTGTTTACAGCATGAGCTACTTTGTAATGCCTGTTCCTTTGGTTTTTATTCAAAGTTCATAAACACTGATACCTGTATTGTTTTATTCCAGCTGCACAGAGCAAAATGCTTGACAACTAAGTAGCTCTACCCTGTTTTACTGCTGAGAAATGAGTGCCAGACACTGACAGAAAATAATGGAATTGAAAAGCTGTTTCTCTGTAGCCACCTTTTAGAGGCATGCTGTTAAATAACACTCTTTAGTAAAAAGGTGCAGCAGGTTAGAGTGATGCGTCCGTCTTCCTCTGACATTGCTCTTAAAATAGTGTTGCACCTTACTGCCACTAAGAAAGCGAAGGCAACAATCAGTTGGAAAGTAGAACACATTGTTTGGCTGAAAGGATTTGTGAGATTAAATATTAAACAATTACACCTTACACTGTTAAGACGAAGTGTCAACATTGTTTCAACTGCAAACAAAAGCTTAAAAAAAATTCTGTCTGTTTGTCCTCAGGGAAACAGTTCAAACAGAGATGTGACAAATATTTTCTCATCTCATCAGGTATCATCAGTCATTAACTGCCACTGAACCCAAAAAAACAACATGATTATTATGTTTTCCATGTAAGAGAGGCATTGATCCAAGTCTATGGTAATTTTTGAGGTTTGTAATTGTTGAGCCATCTTGCTATGGTTTGTAGTCTTGGGTGTTTCATTCATATTATCTTTCGCTTTTAACATACAAAACATTTTTCTGATGTATTATTATTATTTTTTTTCTAGTTAAGTGCATCACCATATCCAGGAATTCTGGGAAGAGTCATGAAAACTAGCCAAGTTCGCTCTCCGTGTGCACTGCACTCGTGCAAAGGGATACACACACACCACAACACTCTGGAGAACGTGCAGCTGATGACCACACCATTATGTCTGGCTAACGTGTAATTCAGTTTTCCCTGTGGTTTTGTACTTGTGGCTTGTGTTGCCTTGGACCTTCCAGTCTAACAATAGTGTGTAAGAATGTACTGAAATTCTTTGGAAGTCATCCTAACGCAAACGTTAAAACAGACAGACCTGTTTTGTTTTCTTATTGTTTTTTTTGTAAGGCCAGTCATGTTTGGTGCTCGCAAATTAGTGGCATGTGTGTACTGTACATGCACACCATTAGCATCGCCCATATGGTATATATTTGCACACTGTAACTGAGTTTACTTGTAGGCGATGTGAATAGTTGCCTTATCCTGTCAGCCCAAATGGCATTCACATGGTCTTCACTAAAGGAGTCTCTTTGAGACATTGTCTTGTGACTATACAGATGATAGATACAATTCCACCGCACCAAAAGGCTCCGTGCGGATGACAGAAGTGACTATTCAAGTATAGAGATTAAACAATATACACTTCTACTCTTCTGTTTCTGGAACAGCTGCTGGTGATATGGAGAAAAATGATTTCATTGTAGGACTCCTCTCAAACAGCCGGCACTGTAAGCCAATCTGGAAATGGCATTCAACCTAATTTTCATCTCCCTGCATTATAATGGAGCGTCTCAGTGTTATTTGAATGAAGATAGATTCTGTGTCTTGGGAGTGTTAAAGCTAATTTCCCCGAGCAGTAGTGTCAGGTTCTCAGATGGCTGCTTTCTCCTTTATCTAATAGCCATTTGTTGGCTGCTTCATCCCCCAGTTGTTTCTCTCTTACTCTAGTTTCCTCTATAAGTGGAGAAGATACTGAGGCGTCCATTGCTTTTGTTATTTTAAGAATATTTAGCACTTTGTGGAATGTGGCATGTTTTATATTAGGTAGGATTGTGTGTGGTGTGTGTGGGTTAGGTTAGATGCCACGCTGATTAATGTGTAAAGCAAAGTGCACTGTATTCAGGGGATGGAAAGCATGCTTTTGTGTTAGTGTGTGTGTGTGTGTGTGCGCATGTGTGATATATAGTGTATAGCAGGAAGAAGTGAGGAGCTACTGAGCAGGGAGAGTGTATTTGTGGGAGACAGTAAGTCTTACAGCTGTAGATGGTGAGGATTGTTATGACGAGCCTCCACAGCTGCAGCAACAAGAAATGTGATGGAGATGCTGACTGCCTGGCTGCAACCAACTTATCTGTCTTTCCCAAACTGCCTGCCCGTCTCTTTGTCTGCACTTGTTTATTTCCCTGCTTACCTGTCCGGTTTTTGGAGTACTCTTCAGACATCAGAAACACTGATGCTGTCTCTCTGTCTCTAAGTTTTAGCCTCTTGTCAAACTGTACAAAGGTTAATGGTTGTTGTGTGTATCAGTCATGCTTCTTTGCTGTGGGTTTTTGACCCCTAGTGGCACTGTAGAGCAATGTTTCTCATGAGGAGGTCCTTATGCTGTCTGTATTTTATGTCTGTAGCATAAGGACAATTGTGAATTCCCAATATGTAAGTGTACCTATTTAAGATTAGAAACATTAATTGTTAACAAAATCGTGGTTGTCTATAATGAAAACTCCACAGGGTACCTTTTTAAATGCCAAACTGTAACCTCAAGATTGGATCGGGTTAGATATTGTGTCAGAACGTGGTGTGTTTTAATTAGCCAGACCTGACCGCATGTGGAGGATGAGCTGAGGGTGTATTACCTTCAGGCAGGCCATCTGTGGGAAACATCACTAGCAGTCAGGGATGATGGCACATGCGGTTCGATGGCACAGCAGTCGAGGAGGACTTGACAGGACCAGTAGAAGGCAGGCTGAACACCAGTCAGCCAGCCCTCAAAGACTGAGCTGGGAGATGTTTGTGAGCAGCGACTTCAAATAAATGAAAAAAAAAAACATGTCAGGTGTATTGTATGCAGTATTTTCACCCGAACCATCTTAGTCTTTCCACCGTTCTAACATTCACCAACACCTGATTTGGTTGAAATAAATAGCCTCTTTCTCCTCTAAATAATATGTAAGCGTTGTCTCTGACCTCTTCTCTGCATCCCTGGTTCTGTCCACAGGTATCGGTCCAGTGTTTGGCCTCCTGTTCATCCCTGTGATTGGCTCAGCAAGTGACCACTGCAACAGCAGTTATGGAAGACGACGGCCTTTCATCTGGATGCTGTCTTTGGGAGTCCTTCTGGCACTTGTCATCATTCCGCACGCTGATGTGTTGGCGGCGCGCCTTGCATGGGGTGGGCGCACCCTTCAGGTATACCGGTTTAGTGCTTGTGATTGTTGTTTTGGTGAAATCTACCTACAAAGCACACAAGACAAGAAAGAAGATACACAGCTCTCTAAGTTTAGAATGTAACTTATGTTATCGCTTTACTACAGGTGGGCTTCCTTATCCTTGGGGTGGGGCTGCTTGACTTTTGTGGACAAGTGTGCTTCACACTGCTGGAGGCTCTTCTGTCGGACTTGTATCGGGATGAGGAGGACTGCGGACAAGCCTTTGCCATGTTCTCCTTCATGGTCAGCTTGGGAGGCTGTGTGGGTTATTTGCTACCCGCTCTGGACTGGAGTCGTGGCCTGCTCTCCATCTACCTGGGAGGCCAGGCCGAGTGCCTCTTCTCACTTCTCATCCTCATCTTCATTTCCAGTGTACTCATCACCATGAAGGTGTCTGAGGAACCCTTGTGTGTCAGCACTGGCTTGGCAGGATCTGGATCGTTACTAGAGTCAGGAGCTGGCACGATGGAGGCCGGCCGGTGCGGCGTGCCACGCTCGTGCTGCTACCTGCTGAAGTGCAAGCTGAGGCTTCTGAAGTCTGGACCCCTGCTGTGCCTGCTGAGGACATGCTGGTCCATGACCCCGACCATCTACAGGAGCTACTGCCATGTCCCGCGGGTGATGAGGCAGCTGTGTGTGGCTCAGCTCTGCAGCTGGATGGCTGTCATGTCTTTCGTGTTTTTCTACACAGACTTTGTGGGGGAAGGCCTGTACGACGGCTTGCCCAGTGCATTACCAGGAAGTGTGTCCAGGCAAAGATATGACGAAGGTCAGATTTCCTCTTTATATGCCGTATATTGTGTACAGTTTTGGGGTTATATGAGCTTTCTTTATCTTCAAACAATGCTTCTGGCTGATAGAGGTATACACCTTAGATATTATGTGATGCAGCACTACACAAGTCCTACCTTTTGTCATCATGGCTTTACCTGTGCACAAAATTGACTTAGGGTCCATCCTGGCTGTGCTGTCTGCTCTGTCGCAGCTGGGAAGGATGCGCTCACATTCCTCAGGTACAGGTGGAGGACAGAGACGAGGACTGCATGTCTACATGCCTTCCCATGCCTGTCCTCATTTCGTATCCTGTCAAGATAAAGCACATATGCAGCAAAGACTAGCCGTTATTATAAACTCTGACGCACGACTCTCGCTGAGACGATGAACGTTTCATTTATAGTTATGTAACAAATCAGTTGAGTGTGTATGCTTAAGTACACGTCAAGCCAATCCAAGGAATTCCGGGTATTAGTTTCCACCCTTGCACTTTGGAAACTGTAAACAAATACACACAGTCCTCTTTATCTGTCCCTGTTCCTGCTCCTTATCACAGAGTTGTCGCTAATCCTACTAGACAGTTATATGGCTATATTCTATAGCTATGCAAATGCTTAGCTGGATGATTCTGCTTAAATATAATCTTTAGATAGACCCTGTGCAGGCAGAAAAATACAAACAAATTTGTCAGTGGTGTAAGAGAGCCAAGCATGCTAGGAAGCTTCTTTCTGTGGTGTGTTTTACCAGACGACGTCTGAGAAGGAACAGTAAGGGTGGAAGAATGAAGCTGAAGTAAACAGATGTGAGGTAGACCACGTTGCCCATGTCGAGACATTGCAGATTTACATAGTGGCTATGTCTCAGTCTCCCTTTGTTTACTGTCCAGCCAGACTTCCTATCATACACCATATTCCTCTCCCTGCTTTTCCATTATCTCTTCACCTGTTGTTTTATCCTTTTAATCCATCGTCGAAAACTCTCCATTCTCCCTTTTTAATTTGCCATTTTCATCTGTCCATATTCTTTTTGCCATTTTCCGCTTCTTGCCCTCCCCCTTGTTTACTTTTTACTTTTCCCCTGTCTTTCCTCCCTGTGCTTGCTGGACCACAAGGAATGTCACACTCACAAAGAATTAATGTCAAGGAATCGGCACACAGAGAACATGTTCATTCAAGTCAGGTAGACGGCCAAAGCACACAATCCTGAGGTCTGCCACAGCCGGGTTTGTTTAATCTGAAACACAGCAGATGTTATTAAAGCACATCATACAGCCTGCGGATGTCCCTCTGCTCCAAGGTTATCTGCTTTGTCTGTAGCATTTTTTTACTTCATTTATTAACAGTTACTATTGTTTTGGGGATCATCTTTCCTACAGGGAGGGGGTTGTGAAGCTCGTACTACAGAAACAGCCATTTCCCCATACTGCAGCAGTTCTCCCGTGCACAGAATTAGTGGTATTCTGGCTCGGTCCCATATCTCTCAGGGCTTGGATTTCGGTCCTCGTTAGCTTCTGTGTGTGTTTGTAAAGTGGGCTCGGCAGCTTTGCTTTCCAGGAGTAATATGATCCACATACTCCTTTCACATAAGTGATTCTCTGCTGCTGAACTTCTGACCCACAATGTTCACGGAGAGCATGCTGAGAGATCAGGCTGAATGCAGGCTGAAATAAATAACAGTCTAGACATGTAGGCAGTCCAGCTCCTAAGGATTGGTTTAAAAAAAAAAAAGGCAAAATAAATTGTTGGAGAACATGATTAAAAATGGGAACATTTTCCCACAGCGAACAAATTCCCATAGTTGACTAAAATCTGAAAGGATGAAAAAAATGATTTTGCATCTAGTTGAAAGGCAGAGTTCAAAGGGAGAAAGAAAATATGATTGTGCTGTATGGAAGAGCTAACCAAACATTTTAGTTTATTTCATGTAAATGTCGGTTGCACAGAATGTTGACTTTAGCTCTTGTGGTACAGGCTGTTGACATATTAAGTTTCACATACATCGTACTGCAATACCTTGATTTTATGGGCTGAGATTGTTTTCATCAGGTGCAGGACATGATGTGTCATAAGATGTCACTGATAAATGTTCATTCAGACTGTAACTGGCTGTACTTATTTCGGAGTTTTGACGTCATGTCGCAGAGACATAACATGAATCACTCTTCCGCTGTAGTTTTGAACTTAAAATTCTGCCTCTGTCAGTTGGTAAGACCTCATCCAAATGCTTGTTGTCTGTCTGGCTGACTGAGCCAGACTGCGGCCAGGAGGCACATTGCCTCAGTAAACAAGGGCTGGTCTGTGTGTGTGTCGCCCTCTCTGGCTTTTCAAGGATTTATCTAAGGTTAATGCTGTCTGTGATGATCCAAGTCAGTCACCCCAAACAGTGTGTCCGTGCCACGGGGCTCAGGGAATGTCTATCCAACCAGATCTGTGTTTGTGGATTTATGGGCTTGATCAAACAGCAGGATTTCTAACTCACACAAATAGCTGTTAATGCGTCACAGTTTAAAGTTAACATAGTGGTCAGGCATGTTAGGCATCTTTCCCTAGATGTAGTCTTAAAAAGAAGTGATTAGAGTTCATGCTAATGTCAGGTTCAGTTTCTGCACCAACAACAAATCAGATTTTGTAACAAGGCATTACTGCCTACTACTACTACAGAATGTCAGAGAGAAGCTGGTTGTAATTCAATTGTATCTTTCAGGTATCCGTATGGGCAGTATGGGCCTGTTCCTGCAGTGTGCTACCTCAACCTTCTTCTCCCTGGTCATGAGTCGTCTGATTCGCCATTTTGGTTCACGGTGGGTCTACCTGAGCAGCATGGTGACCTTCACAGTCTCTGCTATGGTCATCTGCCTGTCTAAAAGTGTGGTCTTGGTCACCATAATGGCAGCCCTCACTGGCTTTGCGTATGCCACACTGCAGACTCTTCCCTACACACTCACCTGCCACTACCACAAGGACAAAGAGGTAGGTAAAGATCGAATGCCGTTAAACACAAGGATAATGTGTTGATAAAACGACTAATAAGCTGACTCTGCTCTTGTCTTATTTCAGGTCTATATGCCAAATAAGAAAACCAAAAGCGTGCATAAAAATGGTATTACAACCAAGCGGGACTCTGTGTATTTGACTCCAGTGGCAGAGGACGGCGGACTGAACCACAAAACGGGGACAGCCTACGAGAAAACCTTCCTCGGCCAGGATAGTTATGAGTACTACCCCAGTCCACACAGCCAGAATGGCTCTTCTCACGGCTCTGGTGGCACTGAACAAGACGAGGGCGATTCTGGGTTTGAGAAACGTGGTATGGGTTTGGACTTTGCTATCTTAGACAGCACCTTCCTCCTCTCTCAGGTTTTCCCCACGCTCTTCATGGGAATGATCGTTCAGTTCGCACAGTCCGTCACTGCCTATATCGCCTTCTCTGCCATATTTGGTGCAGCCGCCATCTACTTCGCCAGTCAAATCATTTTTGACCAAAAGGACCTCAAAAGCTGAGACTTAGTTGCAAAAGATGTGGGAGTGGTGGAATCATAAATAATCAGTCATTCAGGTTTCTTGGGTGGAACTCAACAATGCACTACTGTTTCCTGAATGCCTTGTGCTAGTACCACGTTTGCTCTGTTGGTAAAGTGTGCGTCTGTCAGCGTGTGGCAGGTTATGAGGGAAAGTGGCTAATGAAAGAAAAGATAGTTTCCATGTTAGAGCAGAGGGCTGCCACCTGCAACCTGAAGAGTCAACTGAGTGCTCATGTCAGGTGTGGTACTCTCTGTACTGAATGCAATCAAATTCAATAGATCTCGAAACCTTTTGTTGTGACATCTCCTCTGTCCATCGTCTTTTTCCTCAGGTACCACAAACAGATTTACTGTAGAACTCATCAACCTCAGATACACAGGTTACTAAACTTTATGTGTTTTTTTTTAATGGTCTCATCCTCAGCTAGCCACAATTTTTAAAGTTTGTCAGTCTGTTTTGAACTTGAAATGGCATGTCAGACTCGTCTGCAGCATCACAGTCTGGAGATTGTTCATCATCTTATTGAGACAGGCTTGTCTTTCTTCACGATGGCAGCATGGATAGATTAATGCTTTGTTTTTGCCCGTTCAGAAAATACAATTTCAAGTGGGACCATTGGACTCGTCCATTCAAGGTGATAAGAAAACTTTTAAAGGGGTACTCCAGTGATTTATGATTGCCACTCTATACAAGTTAGGGACTTGGAAGAGAGCAATTTTAAGAAAAGAATGGTCAAAGTATCTCTGTCCTTTATTCCTGGTAATGGGTCAAGCTCCAAAAATGCTCAATCCTGCATTTATCATAATATAACTCTTATCATCTTTTGTTAGACCATCTCTACCTGTTAGGGGAACATGAATCCAATGGCAGTGCAGATTAACATCTCTGTAGCATCAACCAATAGCAAATATGTGTGTGGTTTTAAAAACCAGCATGCAACTGCCCACATTTCGCCCTAGTGGGCGATGATTGTTTGCCTGCAATGGCTTATGTGCGACAGTACTCATGATAACCCAAATGACATCATCAAGGTTTTTTCTTACAAAGCTCTTTTAGAGCCACAGAGGATATTATTAATACAGCTTACATAAACTGACCTTTGTGTTTAAAATTGGTGGAGTACCCCTTTTAGCTGTACTCTGTGTTGGCTCCATACCCCACCCCCCTTTCCTTATCGAGTATCAGCAGTTAAATGATGAACAGTTTTACTGTAAATATCTTGTATACAAATTTACTGTATATCCCTATGGGAATTTCGTTATGCAACCTGTTCAGGTGAGGTTATCGACTGTGGTGGTTTTAAGAATTAAGCTGTTTACTGGAACTGGAAATATTGCATCAAACGGCCTCAAGATAATCAAGAGTAGTCCGGTCTAGTGGACTGCTCATCACGCCCAAGTATTCTTCTGATCAGGACAGTTGTCTCAGGTTAATACCTTTTTATTTTAGAATCACATCCTGTCCTTAATGCCACTAAAAAAACACTTTCCCTGCTGCCCAAACCTCCATGTTTTACTGTATTCTCAAATGACAATCTAGGACATCCAGTTGGGCTTGTTATGTAATGTAAACATGTAGGGTGATGGCTGATGGGCGCCCATTTCAAAGCACCATTCCTGAAAGACCAAAAAAAAAAAAAAAAAAAGTAATGCAGCAAATGGAAATATTTGGTTACTGAAAATTATGCGAGAGAAGGCACTGTATATTGATTGGCTGAAGGACAAGCTGAGTTGAGGTGTGTGTGCTTGCGTGTGTGTATACATAACATGGAGGACAGACCGTGAGAAAGCATGAGTAATATACTGATTAAGCTAATGAAAAGCGATATGACTCGAGTGTGTGCAGTTTTTTTCACACTGGTTGATGATAAACTGTATTAACTTTAGCCTGGCCCATATGTCGTTGTTGTTGTCCATTTCAATGTATTGTGGCCGATCAGCGTAAACACCATGCTTGTTTTGTTGAGTTAATTTGAGCATTTTGTATCCAGGTTGTCTGATCCTGCACGAGGGGTGATGAATTAGGTTCAGCAGATACAAATAGCCCTGAAGGATCTTATTGCCGGAGGTGTGGGTGAAGTAAAAACGGCAGAGGATTTGTTTATCATGTTGACACTGCTGCAGAGTCTAACCAGTCACGCAATGGAATAATCCTTTTCAGCCCGGAAACGCACAGGAAAATATTGCCTAGCAGTAGCTGAAGTGTCAGAAAAAAGAAAAAAAAAGTTGTTTTACAAGTGCCTGTACATTTTTCAAACATTTTTTGTACATATGTATTTATTTATGCCTTTATTACAAAAATAGCACGTATTAAACTATTGGCCTCTTCGGCATCTTTCATAGGTGCAAGGGTGAAGGCTGTTTCTGTGAAAAAGATAAATTATTTGTATAGATGTGGTCTAGAAGCATCATCAAAGCTATAATTTATTTTAACATTTCCCACTTTCTCCTGTAGCTTTGATAACATCACAGAGTCTATAGCTGGTGTCTGTTGCCAGTATATTTCAAATCAGCTGCAGATTTGCTCCTGTGGTCACTATCCATGTAGCCTGTTTAAGATGGAAACTTTTTTTTCCTGTCACGCAACTGAGATACTTTGTGGGGTTTTTCTTTATTTGTCTGGTGCAGCTGGTGCAAATAAGAAAACGTATCATTTTGTCAATATCTGGGTCATATAACCACTTGTTTCTTTTTTTATCAGACCTGTTTATTGTTAAACTTAACAGATAAACACAGCAGATATATTTTAACTTGATGGCTGGAGTTGTTTTCAGTCTGCTCTCAACCAAATGTCCTGTGTAATTTCAGAGAGAGAGAGAGAGAAAAAAAAGTGCCAATGGTCCGACTGTGTTAAGGCCAGAAGTCATCGTGTTCTGATGGGATTAATCAGGTTTTCCTTTTTTTAAATTGCAGTGTTTTGTCACAAGATTTCAGTCACTTGTTTCTTTGTCATAAAATGCATTCAGTCATAACAAAAAGTTGTATTTCATTTTCCTTATACATCCATCAGATTGTGTATCTGCAGTTACCAAATAGATTTTATACAAAATAAAAGAACTGCATTGTTAATGAGATGTTGTCCTTGACTGATTTGAACACATTGTTGGTCATTGTTGCATACAGTGTTTCAATATGTGTTTAATATTAATTCTTTCGTTTGAAGCGACTGTTTCGTAGCCTACAGTGTCCAAAAATCTGTGTGCAGTTTGGTCTGCAGACTACAGGCTGAACAGCAGTCGTGAAAATGAACTTGGAAATGGTGCCATCCTTTGGAAATCTTGGGGAACTGATGTGTTCAAGAGAGACTGCTGGTGCGCAACTGCGCTGGCCTCACTGACGCATGGGCATGCTGTTAGTGGCATTATCTATTACATGGAAAAGACGATAGGCTTTCATGTTGCAGGGAATGGCATGCTGACAATGTGTGCCATTTCATGACAGGCCTCTCCAGTTTGCCCCTCGTGGTTCTCACGAATGCACCACGGGAAAATGCACGGGTTATGGTGTACTTATAAAAAATATGATACTTTATTAAAATGCCACTCGGGGCCTCTCTGTTTCCTAACCGCGCTGTGTGGAGCCGTGGAGGGGTGTGGGGGGGTGTTTTGCTCAAGGACACGTCGGCAGGGCGGATGCTACCCGGCGCCGGGGGTCTTGAACCCTGATCTCCGCGGCACCTTGTTGGATCTCTGCTCCAACAGATGTGTCGTTTTAATCCCAGAAAAGCACAGATCGTGCTGGGGAAAGTTCTTGAACGGTGCAGCAGAAGAAGTGGGACCACGAGAGCCCTGTCATTGCTCTCCGGTGACAAGTGGGCCTGTTTTTACACCTTCCTTCTAAATAAGGAAGCGGCCTGACAGACATATGACCACCGACCCAATTTGGGAGCAGCCCGAGTGCCCCATCGCGTCCCACGGCCGCTGAACACCACCAATAAGCTTTCTCCCCTTCCAGTCCAGCACTGTCAGTAGACTATTCCCCTCAACTCTCAACAGAGTTGGTATTTTTCCTGCTGTCAGCACCCTCACTACCCTTGTATTGTCCCAGCGGTGAAGTCAGCATGATGTCATCTAGGGATGCGATAGCCATGGCGAGGTTGAAACGGGGTTTTGGTGAGTGGTGGTGGATTTATTCTGAACTCTTACCGAGAGGGAGGCAGAGAGAGGAGGAAAGAGAGAGAGAAAGAGAGTGCGTGTGTGAGAGAGAGAGGCGCGGAGGAGCTGCAAAACATGGTAATCACCACCACCAACATCACCATCACCATCACCTCCAGCTCTGCCGCGCACTCTCCCGTCTCCTCTCCTCCTCTGCACCGGGGCTTGCGTTTCATGCCCAAAGCCCGGATCTGCGCTCCAAAAATAACCCTCAGCCAGCATGCCGAAGGAAGCAAAACAAGAAGAGCGGTATTTTTAGGGTCATTAATTTTGACCACGTGGCCCGAAGGTAAACCGGATGGCCGTTGCGCAAAGGCTCCTCGTCAGTATGTCCTGCGAGGCCGGCACGCCGCACTGGACGCTGACCGCGGTGGTTCTCCTGGGCTTTCTGCTGGGGATCGTGTCAGCGTACCCTTTACCGAGCAGCAGGACAAATGCAACTTTACTGGAGAAAAGATGGGAGACCCTCTTCTCCCGCTCTGTACTGGGGATCTCCGGGGAGAACCGGAGCTGAACTGGGAGAGTGACTATCTGCTGGGCATCAAAAGAGTGCGGAGGCTCTACTGCAACGTGGGCATCGGGTTTCACCTTCAGATCCTCCCCGACGGCAGGATAAACGGTGTACATAATGAAAACCAGTACAGTGAGTTATACCTCCACCAATGTAATGCAATAGACATAAAAGAGAGGCAGAGTCAATAAGCATGGATCTGTGATGAGCAGACTAGTCTATCCCCTCTATTAATTTGCATGATCATGTGTCATCCGGCACTGAGGGAGAATTGAATTTCTTCCACGGCAAAGACAAATCTATTAAAAAATAAGTATCCATCAGTACTGAACACCCCCTTTCCTCCCCCTTCCTCCCAGAGCTCAACCATGACATGAATGTATGGACGCTTTTAGACACAACTTATTTTTACGCAGCCCCTGTGAGGGCGGTCCAGAGACCAATAGCCGTGCACGTCAATGCAATTACTGCAATTATTGCAATAACCGGAATGCGCTTAATTGACACCGCGCCTGGGTGCAAATGTTAAAGATGGGGTGAAAGATGCAGAACAAAGGCTCGGCATGCTGCGCAGCAATCTGCAAGGTTACACCCATAGACGCAGAGAGAGAGAGAGAGAGAGAGGGGCACACAATGCTACAGCCACCATGATAAAACACACAATCAACCAGGAGGAGCGGCTGGTATTTAATTCAGTTTTTATTTTTTTTATTGCTCTAATGTAACAATTCTTTGTCCCGCATCAGGTCTAATTGAGATCTCTACGGTGGAGAGAGGAGTGGTGAGCCTATATGGGGTGAAGAGTGAGTTGTTTGTCGCAATGAACAGCCGTGGAAGGTTATACGGAACGGTAGGTATGCACAGTATTTCATTTATTGTCCAGCAATGTTAGTTAATGGGATCCCGAAAATAGGTCCGCACTTCACAGCTCGATCAGTCATATTTTGGGATGGGACTCTCTGCCCCGTCTGCCTGCCAGCAGGGCGGCTGCTCATTATGTGTTGTGAAATCCATATATTTTAATTTCATCAGGAATTTATAAAGCTCTATTTAAAGCAAGTGTGCTAGGCCTGGTGGCCTATGGGTAAATAATGATGAGGTTAACAGATGCAGGGTTGCACGTCTGAAACGTGGTGTGTGTGTTTGTGTGTGCGTGTGTGTGAGAGGAGGAGGAGGAGGAGGAGGGAACCCCCCCTCCCCCGACGCAAAGAAAGCTGTCAGCAGAGCTGGAAATCGATTTTAACGGCAAAACACTTATTTTGCAGGGCAGTTTGCACATTACACACATCTTGGGAGTAAAAGGCCCAACTCAGCCACCTCACTGCCAGCACCAGCAGCAACTTCTCCACATCCATAACCTCTAAACGTTAGAAAGAAGACTGAAATCTTTCTAAAAGACGTACATTTGACTTGGAACATGAACACGTCTCCTAAGAGTTGGTTCACTCATAGCTTTGTGAGTGCTTCCCGCGCCTCAGTGGTGCCTGTGACATTTTCAAGAAGCATCCAATATTATAAAACATGCTACTGTGTGTAAATGCGGCTCCATTTAAGGTGTTGTGGGAACTGTCCCTTGATGCACAGCACCATTTTGGATTTTTGATCCTCAAAGAATGCCAAATTTTGAAACGAGTGAACTGATTCTCAACTGATGGGACACAGGTTTAACACGCTCTTGATAACAGCGATGGGGCTAAGGATTTTGTACAAGGTGTAAGAGCACCAGTGAGGATATATGAACATTTCTTAGAACATTTTTTTTCTTTCAAGTTTTAAATGGCTGAAGTACAGACAGAGACCTCTGAATCATTGTGAGCATTTTTAGAGGTGCAATGATGGAAATAATGAGCTGTAATTAAAAAAAAAAAAAAATCCCTGTATATTTCAGACAGTAGACAATGGTTTTATGGGTGTGTGAATTTAAGTTCCCAAAGGCTTTAATTTGGCTTGGCTGCTCAATATGTTGGATGTTTTGTGCACTCCCTATGAAATGCAGTTTTTAAGAGACTCTTTAGGTTTTTTGTACATGAGTGAATCCACCGTGTTTGTATCTTATTTTTATCCTTTTACTTTGCCAAATGCATTGTATTAAATCCAAACTCAGATCTTTTATTGCAAGCAGTTTTCTCGATTGCATGCGTGCCCTTTTGATGTCTTTTTTTTCGTTTTGTTGTTGTTCAGCTGCAATTTCTTATAGTTAAAATGACAATTTAATTACACGTGAACTTGAGTTTTTTTTTTTGTTGTTGATCCCCTTCACGCAGATAAGATGTATTTACCTAATTACAGTTGAAAACCTTTAGAAGTCGTCATTTGTTTGTTGCTTCTACAGCGATGGCAGCTATTAATATATAAATGCTCCTGGTGGTGGGGGGAGGAAACATTGTGTTTAGTAGAGCCCTGCTGACACATGGCCCTGCTTTGCTTGCTGTGGCCAACATATTTGACAGACAGAATGTGAGTCAGTTATCTGGTCATGAGTGATGAAGCGTTAGCTTGTGAGCAGCCTGATGATCTGATAAGAGATTGAATTAGGCCACATGGCCTCTGATGTATTTTCTCCGCTGCTGTACATTGTACACTGTCATGCGCTGTCAGCTTGGATGTATTGTTTTTCATAGATATTGTATTTAGAGGTTATTTATATAGAGAGACTTGCTCAGCGATCAGTGTTACTCGTGTATCTAAAATCTTCCTGATAGTTTTTTATTTTTATTTTAGAATTGAATTGTAATTTCAGTGCTTTACTGTATGACAGCGTTTCTTTAAGGTTTTAGGGTTTCATGACTAATTTGACATTTTGGGGAAAAAAGGTTTATTTGGTTTCTTGCCATGAATAAGTTGTAGACGGGAAACAATTAGCTTAGCTTAGATTATCTTAGCTTAGCTTAGTTTAACGTTAAGACTGAAAACAGGTAGTCTGCCTTTGTCTACCAGATTCAGGCTGGATTGAAACAAGCAACACATAATTTGTTCATTGGTGAACTTCAGAGGTGCTCTGGGGCAGATTTTGTTACCTTTGAGCACAGTCAGGCCAGCTGTTTCCCTCTCTTTCCAGTCATCATGCTCAGCTAAGCTAGTTGTTTCCTGGCTGTACTATCATATCGACCTTCTGATCTAACGCTCAGCAAGAAAGTGAGCAAATGCCCCAGAATGTGAAACTATTCCTTTAAGTTCAGCAGTACTGTGAGTGGACTATTAAAACTCAATAGAAGTCCTTTGTGTGCAAAATATCAGCTGATTTAACAGATCGTTTGGCTCACTGCGTACGGTTAAATTAAATGAATACCTATTTTTAAACTCAGTGCACCTTTAAGAGGAGTTGGTGCTGCGGGGAGGCTGCACAGAGAGAACTCTAAAACATAATGTTCATTCATTGTTCCCACTGCTGTGTGTAATCTAAATTTAGCTTTATATTTTTGTGCGTTGGTCTGAAAAGAGCTTTTTAATCTTCTGCCATCATAGCTTCAAACTACAAACAGCCTGTTTCTTGATCAGCTGTCTGTCTCTTTGTCCTCTCCAGACAGTCTTCCATGACGAGTGCAAGTTCAAGGAGAGCTTGCTCCCAAACAACTACAACGCCTACGAGTCTCTGGTTTACAGAGGCTCCTACATAGCACTCAGCAAGCATGGCCGCGTGAAGAGGGGCAACAAGGCCACCACTGCCATGACTGTAACGCACTTCCTACCCCGAATATGATGAGCAAAAACTGGCAATAACAAACTTATTTGCACATGTGGATTATTTCCCAGGTAACATAAATACCGTATACGTACATACAAACACAAAAGACAAAATGGACTGTAAAAGAAAGAAATACCACTATATCTGATAGTATTTATTCAAACTTTATATGTATATTTGGGTAGCTTACTTTGTATTAGAAATGATGGAAATGCCATTCTTTGCTGCTTTTATGATTTTCATCATTTTGTGATAGGAAAGGGATGGAGAGGCATCATTTATCCCCTCAGTTTATATGGGTGCTTGCTGGAATTGGTTGAGTCCTTGCCCTGTCAGTGGATGACAGCTCATCCTTTTGGAAATGAAACGGATACGTTATTACCTCAAAGCACCATATCCTGAGAAGAAGAGGAAGAAGAAAAGAGAAATGTGTGCATGAAATTTCTACAGAGAAGAATGCCTGTTTGCTTAAAAATATTTTTGTTGTCATCCATCAAGGACTTCAACGTTTCCCCATCCACCATGTTGGATCGTCTCTGTCACTGTCAGGGCAACTAGCGCACTTGCAAACATGGCGGCGGTTTTTCTTGCTTCGTCATGAGGTGGTGGTGCCTTGAATTCCTATTTGCGGCCCCCTTACCCTAGCATGTGAGAAACGTGGTGCTTAAGTCAGAAATAGGAACGAAACGCAAGTCATCACTCCCTCAGACACCACTGGGGGGCTTTAGCCCAATTCCTAGAGGGCCAGAGGTTTCTCCACTTTATTTTCTTTCCATAATTAGATCAATTAAGTAATTGAGACTCTATGCTGCACAGGACCCAGTGGAGTCTCTTGTTAATACAGAAAGCTAGATTTAGAGTCAGCGCTCATCCCCACTCCCCACCCCTGCCCCCCATCATGTCCAAGGGAGCTTTGACAATCCCAGGTTTTAATTTCACAAATTTTGTAGCCGGATCATCAGGCCAGATTGAGTGTGTAAGTATGTACTATATATGTGGGCATGCTTTTATTTCATGTATGTGGACTTCATTTCAAATGCTTTTTCTAAATCATTGTGGGAGGTCGAGGGGGCGTCTGTGTAACAGAGTATCATAGACCTGACACTATGAAGCAAAATGTCGTCCATTTCTGCCTGCTGTATGTTATATTTCCCTCCAGTTCAAATTGAGTCTGTTGCCTCTGGTCTGTAGCCTTGGTATTCTGTTTGTTGGTGACATACTAATTTATTCAATATTGTTTTGGAAAATTTGGAGTTGGAACGATGGTAGCTGATTGACGTTGTTTGGTGATATTTGGCACTTAATGCGTTTCTTGAGAAATGGAGTGAAGTTACAGTGGATGTCATTGAGTAGTCAATCCACTGTGAATATGTTGGTCTGCTGCATTCATTTGAAATACTCCAGTTTGGTTTAGAGAGGACTGCTTTAGAGTTCATGATTCTGGGATTTGTGAACAATACTTCAGGTAACTCAGTCTGCCTTGACATTTTGATGACGTAGATTGCGCTTACTGATCCCTGATTTTGAAGCTATTTATGCATTACTCAGATTGATGGCTTCTTGTGAAAAAAAGAGCAATGTTGCAAAAAGCAGTGAACCAAAGGGTTACATTAGCGATGTCCACTTAGGCTTTGTGTATGCAGAATACCATACTTGAATCCACCAACTGCTCGCGCTCGTCTTTCAGATAGTTTTCCATTGTGGAGACGAGGTGAGGTGGCACGGGGTGGGGGTGGGGTGGTGGTGTTGGGGGGGGGGTGGGGTGGGGGGTGGGGTGGTGCAAAGAGCAAGCAAAGTTGAAGGTAACAATGATGTATAGAGGACTTATATGGGACTCTGCATATGGCACAGGTTGTTTGTTTAACTTGGCGAGGATGTGGATAATGTGGGGTAAAATACCTGAGGGTCAGACGAGTGGGCCCCTCGTCTGTTGATGTCAGACCGGACAGTCCCTGGGATTCCTGTCCAACTCATCTGAGCCATTTTTGTACCAAGGTCAAAGATGTGGGCTTTCTGTGCTTTGTGTTACTTATGTAGGCATGTTTTCTGGTCCATCTCAATGACTTTTCCCTTGTTGTTTTAATGGAGCTCTGCACCTGTTAGGCTACTTCTTGATCAAGATGAGAATGGTTGTCTTGTAATGCGCAATGAACATATTAACATTCGGCACCTTTCTTGTATCTCTGAGCAGAGTCTATTTAATGTTGAAATGAGGTGTGATTGTGCTCGATTTTTTAAATGATTTTCAATTAAATTATTGTATTTTGGTACTTGACCTGCAATATTCTGTAAGTAGCAAACCACCAGTCATGTCAGTTTGGTGAAATGTGATTCAAAGAAAGTAGCAAGGCTCTTATAAATATATGTTATCATACCTCATGCCCTTTCTAACATTACTGTAACACACTGACGAAATGTCTGTGAGCGATGGTTTACGTGCCCTTTAAGCTCCAGGTTATGTTTAGTAGCACGAATGTGTAGTCTGTATGTAGGTGTATGTGTGCATGTGTCCAACTGAGCACGCTCCTGTCATGTTCCGTTTCTGCCAAAGCGACCGTAGAGATGGTATCAGATCAATTTACCTTGAGTCAGGAATAACAGGGCATTGTCTGACTGTGCAAGCCGATGTACTGTACTCTCCTCAAGGGAGAGGATGAAGACGGAAGGGATAGAAAAAGGCAACGCAGAGGGATGTCTGTCAAAAGCAAGCACTGACTGTGGTTTGAGCTGATGATTATGTAGCAAAAGGTCACTTAAAAAGAATCTAATGCTTCCAGGAAAGGGATACTTGAGTTAAACAGGTTGTCTAGTGGACTGAATACTGTGATCCAAGAGAGCAACTTGACACCCCCAGGATGGCATGTTTAATGTTTCTGAGGATTGAAACCACTGATAATTATGTTTGGGGGGGATTTCTTTCTTTTGACTTGAGCATCTTACTTCTCATTTTGACTGATCAGCCTTGAAAATAATCACTTGTAGCTTTTTTTTTTTTCGGGACTGAATTTGGGGCTGTGAGGAGGAGTCGGTTGGAGAAGTATTTTGGCTAATTTGTCAAAATATACAAAAGGTGCAAAACTTTTATTTATTTATTTATTTTTTTGAGTGCAATTCACTGAGCAGGGGTAGATGTTTTCCCTTGCTACCCCGTTCATCAAAACAAGCTGACATGCAAGATCAAAAGTACTTGTTTTTGATGACATCGTTGTGTTAATTACTGTATGTCATTTCTGTCATTTATTATGGTATGTTTCAGAGGACACTGACAGCACAACAAGTGATGAGTTGAATGGCAGAATGGGAACTGTAAAGCTACAATGGCTTCTCCAAGTAGGAAGAGACACCTGATAAGTTGACACAGAAAGCAACTTAACTTGGTGTCAGATTTTAAAAGCTTGAGAACTGAAAGTTTAAAAGGAAATATTACTCTGTTACAAGTTCTACAACTTTTGCATGATGATGTTTCAGGGCAGACAAGGTTGTATGATATAGCAGTAACTGAGAGAGGGTAGTTAGTGGTAAGACGCATATCACTGTTCAACATTGACCCTTACTTCCTAAATTCCTTTATCGCACATAAAGAGTTCTGAATGGACTAAGTATGTGTTACCCCTCTTTGATTAAGGATCCAGTGTCTGGATTTTGCCATTGTGCTTCTCATACCTGTTCAGCTGGTTTTAAAATGTGTTGGTTCACAGGGAACTGGAGGTCTGTGGGAGGATCTGGGATCAGACTTGCGTGCGTGTGCGTGTGTGTCCCTGTGTGCCGGCAGCCTTTGTGTTTCTCTCTCAGTTTTCTATTCCTGCACTGAGGGGAGAGTGCTTCCTCTGAGTCCCCCTCCTCTTTTTTAACATATACCTCACCTTCTGCCTTAGTTCCGATTATTGAAATGATTGTAAATTAGTTTGAAACAACAGACTTCTCCAATCATTTGTTTCTGAAAAATATGATGACGAGTAAGTAAAATACTATATTACAAATGGTTTTCCTTTTATTTTTGTACGTATGTGCTGTGCACAGCAGTCAACTGTATTCCTGAGATGATAATAAAAGACGTTTTGTAAAAGCTGTTGTGATTTCATATCTTTATAGTTGCATGTCTCTTTCATCATGCTTCTTCACCCTGAATGACGCAGATCATTATGGGAACTGAGGGACTGAGTGCCAGTGAAAATGTTAAACTTCAAGCCAAAGTCATGGTCAATGAGTTACCAAGAGTCGGTATGTGGCGCCCTCTTCTGGTGAAGAATGATGAGAGGTAAGGAGGGGGGCAACATTCTGACACAGTATGTGACAGTAAATGTAGAGAAAACATGAACTGAAACTGAAACAGAAATTAGTCCATATTGCAGTTTTTTAATGGGTTATATTCTTAATTAGTTATTCTTAGGTTTAATTCTGTTATTTGGCATTAAAATATAAGTAAAATACAGTGTCCAACACTGTAGTGTAATATTATTTCAGGAAGTCCAAAATTTTGTTATGCATCTGCTCATTATCTCTAAATATTACTTATAGCTCAGACTGAATCTAATCACAAGTTGCTTGCACAACTTCCAATTAAATGACATTTTATAATTAACATGAAACAATGTTGGGTGAAAACCTTTAATCTTTAAAAAAACAAAACAACTTTATTATATAAATGCTTTCTATAGTTAGTCACTGAAGTAAGGTCAAGAGCTCAGGACATTTTCTTTTTTTTTTCTAATAGTGTAAAAATCTGAAAACCACCAAAATGACACAAAGCAGAAAAATGCACCTCTAAGTCAAAGGAAGTGAGAAGTTGGGGAAGGTATGTAAAGTTAATGAATAACAAGGTATGAGTCATTCTAGCTCAGCACACTGTGACACAAAATAATCTAATTATTATATAATTGATCCTTGATATATGCCTAGGTTGCAAAGATATAATTAACTTATTTTGGCTTGTGCTGATTATAAGGCTCGAGAACAAGTAAGTTCTTCATACTGCAGGTTTTACTGAATTCTTAATCTTTCAAGGATCCTTCCTACCATGCACCTGCAATGTTACCCTGACCCGGAGAAATACTGTGGAGAATTTTCAAGTAAACAAACTTCAACTAGTTTGGAAAGGCTTACCTCACCTCTTCTTAAAAAAAAAAAAGATCTCCATCATGCTTTCATATCTTCTGCTGTGTCTGTTTCCTCTGTGCTCCAGCCTCTTACAGGTTTAATCGTTGTTTTTTATTTTAGGTTTGAACAAAGAGCAGAGCTAATTATGCTTCCATCTATGGCAGAAAAATGTTTTTCACAGACCTATTTACATTTACATTAAAACTACGCTCTGTTTATATATATATATATATATATACATATATATTATATACAGACAAACTGTTTCACCAGTTGGAGCCTGCAGGAATTCCGGCAACCCTTAACCACAGAAAAACAGGCAGGCTTTAAGTCATGTTGGTAAATGAGTTAGCCAGTTTATTGATCCTCTGTTTAAATAGACCTGCTGGACTTTCTTCTCCTCCAGTAGCTACCCACACACCATTCTGAACATTAGTGCCTTTAGGGTAAAGACAACACGGCATCCCCATTGATCATGCAACCGGCTTTCCTCTCACTCATCCTGATTGCTGTACATGTGTCTGTACCAGTGGATTGTACAATGAGGCTCCGGGACCCAGAGCAACTTTTACAGCACCAGCAGAGCAACTTCAACACAGGAGCACAAGCAGATGTATCTGCCCATACGGGACGTTTCTACTTGGAGCTGAGTGGATCAATGAGAAAGGGCATTCACAGACACTTCCTGGGTACGTCTGCCTACATTCAGTTTATTTCAGGACAAATTAAATAATTAGTTCCAGGAAAGAAAAGCCTTTGAAGCACTAAATTAATTATTAGAATTGAATTTAATAATAAACTTTGCCCAGTTTGGTTTATTTCATTTCACAGAGTGCAACAAACAGTATATGTCCTAATGGCATGGCATATTTCATTCATATAAATTTATGAATATTTTGCTTGTCATCCACACAAACAAGCAAGACTTCTGGCAGCAAGTAATGTTCATTTTAAAGGACGTTTCTAAAACTATTTTAAATATACAGAAATATTTTCTTTCCATTCTTTTTCAGTAAGACATTTATTTTGTTTTCAATTTCTGCTGGTGACATGTTTAAACCTGTTTGTCTTACAGTTATATTGCCAGTAAGAACGGACACAAGCAACTTTGTGTCAATATTTGATTTGAGAAGAAGACGGTTCCTCTGTATGGACTTGAAGGGAAAGCTGTACAACACTGTGAGTATTGTTTAGATGCACTCATTTTGAGTCAAGTCAAGAAATGAGTGGAGTGAACAGTAGGAGTAAGCATTTGTCTGTATTTTTTCTACCACAGAGACAAAGGAACAAAGATTGTCTCTTCCAGCGCATTTGGTTAGATTTGGCGGACCACCATGATGTGTTTTATTCTATAAGTGGGGGCCGACTGCTCAAACTGGAAGGAGCTGAGCTGCGAGTTGCTAACCAGGAGCCACCTGAACCCTCCTCAGCCCTAATGGAGAGGTTCCTGGGTCCTTTGGTGAAGAGACAGAGGAGGAGCGAGGAGGTGAACCCCTCTGATCCTTTAAGATCAGAGTCAAATCCCTCACATTCTGCCAAGGACCACAAGGATGAAGATCATGTGCAGCCTGAACAAGACCAGGCCGGTGCTGTGTCTAAAGAGACCATCACCTCCTGTGACGACCCCCTGCGGGTCCTACAGCCCAACGGGCCTGTCAGTCCTTTCAAGACTAATATTGAAGACCGGCCAGCACAAGACTAAAATACTGAACTTGGGTTTTAAAAGTGAAAAGTCGAGAGGGTCTGCAATCTTTATGTTTGTTTTGAAAGCTCACTTCATGTTTGACTGCAGAGTGGGAGTAGATACTGTATTTGTAGACCTGTGGGCTGCTGTATGTGTAAAAGCCGCATAATGACTTACAGAGGTCAAACTGACACTAGAGGCCAAATACTTTACTTCCTCTGAGAAAAGAGCATTTATAAAAAGAAAAAAAAAAACATTTTCATGGAACTATTACACTTGGAAATGTACTCATAAAACCTTATTACATCACAGCCAGTGCAGGCTGTTCTGTTTGAACAGCAGACGAAGGATAAGTTTGGCAACATTCTACATGATCATGCAACAAGTTCGGTCCAGTGTCCTGCTGTCCTTTAACCTCTTTTGTCAGTTAAATTTTAAACCTTAAACCAGATGTGGAAATGTTAGTGTTGCATATGTAAAAAGGTGTAATCTGTGAGCAATTCTGAATATTTATGCACGCATTTGTTATGACAGTAACGCTTAATAACAGGAGTTTAAAAACTAAATCCACCAGTGTATATTTTTTGTTAGTGAAAAATATCATTTGCCATTTGCAGCCAAACATGACACAACAGGATCAAATTATGTCAGGTGCCGGACACCAATAGTCACAGCAATGAAAAGGTATTTATTTATTGAAATGTGTAAATGACTTCCTTCCTAGCCTACTGTTTTATTTATATATTTCATGTTGTGTTATTTCTGATGTGGATTAATAAATGGTTAGTATTCTGTCCAATGAGAGTTTTCTGCTTTGCATTTTTGACAGTAGTGTTCTACGATAACTGTATGAGAGTTGCACCCATTAGTCCTACCACTCACACTCTTATTAGTTGCTCTTATTATCACTTCTATATCGACAGATCACTAATAAAAGTTATTTGCTTTCGAGCAAATTGTTGCACTCTGAAAAAGAAGCACTGGGAGTGAACGTGGTTCTTGTGTCCTTTCTTATCCTCTCATGTACACTTTTTCATTGGGATCAGGATATGGTGATGACTAATGTATTATGTTGAAGTATTTGAGTTACTTAAAATTTACATTTAAAGCGTGTATCAACATTTCTGCACAAATTTTTTTTTGCAGAAGGCCACAAAACACATGGTTATTATGTACACAGCCTATTGCTTATATAACCGGCAAATATTAGACCTGGACAAATAATGTCCAAATGAAGTAATGCATATCAAATAAATGTAGACAACCATGTAAATGTAGAAGCATGACAACTGAAATGAAAACATTCAAGGCTTAAAATGTTACGTAAAATCAAAGATATCATGCAAAGATGAACAAATGAGACAGAGTACAGTCAGTTTTATCAGAAAAGACAACTTCTATTGGTGTTGGCAAGCTTTCCACAGACACTATTATCTATAGAAATATACTAAATTACTCAAGTCTGAGTATTCTTGTTTATATATTTTTTCATGCAATCTACTGTAATTCAGTAATTCACATAGCGAAGGTCTAGACTGTACTCTTTATATTATTATTTACAGAGACCAAATGATTCCCAGGAGTCATATACTGTACGTTTTCATCATTTATATGGGCATTACCATAATTTAGGTTTACACAGAGTGAAGCAAAAAGCAGAGAATCCAAAGCATATGCGCGCTCTTGCTTGGAACTCATTTGACCTTGTTGACCAAAGTGTTAATTCACAACAATGAAGAGTCACTGATTTCCAAAAGAATCAACACTGCAACGGTTCCGCTCTGTGTTTCTACATAAAGTCTATGAACCTCCGGAGGTTAAATATAGAAACACAGACTCATTAGAGCATAAAGCTGCCCACATTTAAAGTAATGAACAGCCAGACAGTAACAAGTGATGATGACATCACCCTGCAACACAGACTGGAGTTTAAATGAAGGTGTTCAGATCATGAAACAGCATTCAAACCCTGAGTATTAAACATATTATGTTGAAGGCAACTATATAAAATAATGAGGATGAATTATATGTATTATTTGATCCACATTTTGGTGATTTTAAGTATTTTATAATGTTTTTAATGACAAACAGCATCTAAATACATTTTTTAAATTTCCTAATTAGCTAATAAAAAAATCATTTCTTGGATAATTTCATACTCAAAACATACCTGTCATATTGAACTACCAATAAAAACTCTGTCCATGCACATGTTTCAAAATTAAATAAATAAACTGTATTTTGAACAAGCACCCAATAAAAATAAATACTGGATTTATAAATAACCTACATTGTAAACTCTCTGTTCAGTCTACGTTCATCTAGCAGCTAGATCTAGAAGATCTAGGAGCTAGATTCTAGCTCCTACTGTTTAACATGGTCCCCTCTGTGGATGAACACACAGCGGATTCCTGACAACATGAACCTGTCGCCCTCTTTTCTCATGGTTAGTATAAACCGACACAGACCTGTGTTAGGACTTAAGGAGAACATATGTGCTTTGTCAGAACCAAGAGGCAAGGAGCAATGTAACTCCTCCACAAAGTAGCGCACTGCCACGCACATGTAGGCCCCATGGGTGACAACCAAGGCATGGATAGGGACGCCCCTGACCCCGTCGTCTGCGTTTCCCTCCACAGGAGTTGTTTCTGGTGGAGCAGATACGGAGGTTTTATCCTCCTCTCTGTCATGCCAGTGTTCAGCTCCAATTTGCTGGAGCATTTTCTCCATAAACTCTTTGACCCGCTCCTTCACCTGAACAGAATAAAAGTCTGTTATGAACCGGGCCATGCTTCTCTTGAACTTCCTTTCTACACTCACACCATGCATTATGGAAATATGACTACCTGCATTGTTCAAAACAACATTGTCACAACTATTTCCACACACATGCCAAATGCAGTTTCATCGTGACACAACAACCTGTAAATCGTTCAGGAGAACGGGGAGGGAGGCCTCTAGTCGACACTGATTGGGGCGCTCTGTGCTTACGTCAAATCTATCTTTGTATCTGCATAATCATCATCATGTGCTGGTCACGTACCGGGTTTGACCAGAGTTAACGTCCAAGCCAAGTTCTAATAGATGAAGCCTGACGAGGTACCTTTGAAATAGAACATCCTTCCTTCCGACCCACCCCCACCAACACACACACACATACTGTCCTCCCACACACCCTCTAACACAAATAACACTAAGTGGTGACTTTTTAATCGGGGCAGTGACGAACACTCTGCAGTTGTTTGACAGTGGAAGGGCACGTACTTTGATCCTCCTGATTCACACTGAGCGCTCTGGCAGATACAAATGAAATATAATCATGTGGATGCAAGGAGGCCCTGACATGGCATGTTGCATCCATGCAGACAAGTGTTTGACTGAGGAGGTGAGTGTCTTCTGCCATCTAGTGGTACTATGTGTATATTGCGCACACCACATTCAGGTCAGACCTCTATATAGAGTTAAATACTGATAAAGGTTTCACTGATTATCGTTAAGTACAACACATGAGCACTACGTTTTCATCAAGTATTAGAGGTGTAGGAGCCACTTAAGTCGTGCACTTTTATTTGGTAAAACATGTTATGACGTGATATTTATGTTGTGCCATTATTTATGCGTAAAGTCAATGTATATGTTGAATAGTGTATGGTATTGAATGCATTATCATACAGTTTACTGCAGTCTGCGACAAGTCTGGTAATGCTGTAAGACAGTTTTGAGTGTGAATGGTGTAGATAAGCATGTTAATACAAACCATGTAATCATGTAAACCACGTAAAGGACAGAGTATCAAGTCGATAATGGTCCGAGTTGAGATGTATGAATAATTCAAGTTTCCCTTCCTCATTGCTTCGTGATTACAATGGGTTTCCACAAGAAAAGCCTAGGCACCTGAAGCTTGTGACAAAACGTCCACTACAAGAGGTTCAGTCTGACCAGACTACAAAATAACAACAGCCCGCCCCTGCCTCACCTGCTCTTGAGTCTCCCCCTCTGGAGGGGTGAATCCTGGAAATGACTGACCAGCTGCCTTGGCCATCTCTCTCACATCCTTCACCCGTCCCCCCTCTGCTATCCCAAAGCTCTGAAGTCGATAGAAAGTATATTAAGTAATTGTTTCAGTCAGAAAATACTTTTGCTATAAATATGGAAAATCACACAAAAGGACTGTAACTCACTATCTCTTTAAGTAAAGGGTCACACGCCATCTGTAGACCGGAACAGCTGCTGTTGTGTTTCACTATTGTTTCAGCAGTCTGGAAGAGATAATATACAATCATCTCATCATATACATGATTGATCATCCATTTTGCCAGATGTGAATTCTTTGATTTAATTTGAAGACACGGGTTGAAGTTTTTCATGATTCATACTCTTGCCCTGCTAAATGCCCCTCTATGATTGACATTTCTTACAGAAACAAATGATGTGAAAATAAACCCAAAGAAAGTGTGGACTAATGTCTACTGTTATATATCCTGCAGTGTTCTGAAGTAAAATTTGGTACCTGCTTGGCCCGCAGCATATCACTGGAAAACACGTTGCTGAATTTGACATCTTTCAGGTAACAGCCTGCAGCCTCGGCCTGCTGCAGCCCGATCTCAGACAAGTGTGAATCTATAGCCTGACCTGTGTGGAGGAAGACAAAGGTAAGACACATAGAGAGCATGAGAGTAACTGATCTTATTTATTCAGATGTCTTCAGTTATGTTTTACCTTGTAGAAGGCCTTCTTTATTGTACTGTGTTTCCCCACTGCAAGAAATTAATGATTTACAATGTCAAATAACAGGAAGTAACATCACCAAAAGATTATAATGCAACTAATCATTATTTGCATTCATTAGTCTATCAATTATTAACCATTAATCTGCTAAATTCTACAGCCTAATTTAATACTATCAATTTTATCTCTATTTTTTAGTTCTAAGTTTTATTTCTATTTTTACTGTTACATATTTTTCTATTTGCAAAGATCTTAGCATGTTTTATTTCTTTGCACATGTCAAAAAGTATAACTTCTTAGCATAGATTTAATTTAATTAGCATATTTATTTATTTAAGGTATGTAAAATATCTATCTATCTATCTATCTATCTATCTATCTATCTATCTATCTATCTATCTATCTATCTATCACAATTTCCCAGAAGATAAAAATTGCTTGTTTTTATATGACAGGTAGTCCAATTTAATTTACAACCATATATTGATTATAGATTTGAGAAACTGGAATTAATTGACTTAATTAATTAATCAAATTAGAATTATGGACTGGTTTTTATTTGCATACTTTATTTAGACACTAACCACGCTAATAGAGATGTTTTATTTAGTAGACCTGGTAGAAACAATAGATTTTCCACAGCAGTTATACACAGGTGTTTCCAATGACACTAATTAACACCTGTTTACCTGTTAATTTCATGACAGAATGGCTACTGTGAAAAAAGGTCTATCCGATGGAGGAAAACATGGATTTCATATGTATATTCCATGGGTTTATTATTACAACATTCAAATGATCGTATCAAACCATATTTGAATGATTATACTGCGCTTGATGATGGAGACTTCATCCATTCTGACCTCTGGTGGTCGTGAGGAGGTACTGCAGGGTCCGCACACTAAACCAGGCTTGAATTAGCAAGTACCCATAAAGAGCAAGGGTCATGACTGTCTGCTAACTTCTTAGCCATGGCGCCCTAATGACCGCCCTGTGTAGGTTGAGCCTGTCACCAAATGTTGTTCTGTTAGAAATGTCGGCTGTCCTGACACTGTCCTGTCACTGCACAGTACAGGTACAGACACACCTGTCTGTAGTGTACGCTGTGTGACACCTGCTAGGGTTAGCATCCAGCTAGCAAAAGCTAAATAACTACAAACTTAACTCGTATGTAACTAGTTTTAAAGTACAAACGGGACACACACACCACTTTTCCACACATATCTAATATTCACATAATATGTGAATATATCAGTATGTTATTACTTTATCAAAACAAGCCAATATTCAGGTCCAGAGAGACCACAGACTGCAGTCTTACACGATAGATGGGAACAACAACATGAAGCGTTTATCATGAACTTTAAATGTCAGCTGCACTTACTGTCGGACAATGGTTAGCCCAAATGTTAGCGCTCTCATGCTGTGGGAGTTAAACAGGGAGTAATATCGCATTGACTGTCCGATACTTTAATAAAAACTAACTGTGCTGAAGTCGGCTCAAGTCTGGAGAGGAACCGAAGTTAACCGAGTGAGATGTGTGGACCACTCCGGACAACATTGCTGGGAGGAACACGCTACACTGGTTAGAATATTTTTGATTGAGCCACTTGTGAAAGTTTCAGATGATCAGTTTACAGATTATCAATTAAATGCTGCAGAACTAAAGTAAATAGCAGAATTCTTTATACTGTCATTGGCATATATTTTATTATTATATATCATTTTATTAACTGTCTCTGGCTCAATTTTCTTTTAAAGCTTCTTTTTTAGGTTCTTTAAGTCACGTTTTGCAACAATGCGACCTGGTTTTAATATATATATATATATATATATATATATATATATATATATATATATATATATATATATATATAAACAAAAACAAGAAAGGGACAGTGAAATGTACTGTGAAAGGTAATATTCTACAACTTCTTTCTGGAGAGAGCAATTAGTGATGTGATAATGATGGATATAAAGAAATTAATAACTTAACTGTATTGTTTTTTGTTTGTTTGTTTGTTTTAAGTAATTCAGCAAATGTTGCATTTAATTACATTTATTACATATTGCACCTTGTATGAACACAGGGAAAAATACTATTTACACTAAATTCTGGGAAGAAATTAAAAAGATTCCTGATGGCAGCCGATGAACGAAGACCCACTTTAGATTTGAATTAAATCTGGACTAAACCTCTTGATGCACATGCACTCTAAAACTATGATAAACCTCTCCTAAATGATCTTGTAATTAAATATAATATAATTTATCAGGTGATAATTCTTCAATATGAATATTAAAATGTATTGACTTAAATTATAATATGACATCTACAGTAGATTATAAAGATATTTGTATGTGTTGTAGTCTGTCCACCCTAATGTCTGTGAATCTCTGCTTGAATGAATGCAGCCACTAGTTGGCATAGGTTGACATTTTCCTACAGACTTTATTTTTATCCGGCCTGTTTTGGTTTTTGTATGTAGTATATGAGCCTTTATTTAGTTTCTCACATCTCCTACATATCACATTCCTATTTCCCAGTAGACATCAGGGCTTAAAGGAGTCTGGTCATGGGTCAAGACTGTGTTTTTCTGACTGGAACTATTTCCCTAACTTTTGTTGGATGATTAATTGGACTGAGCAGAAATATCAGTACATCCTGTGTACACGTATGCACGAACTGTTTACAGCCAGTCTTCCTTATGTTCTGGCCAGTGGAACACATATTGTCCCATGTTCGTCATCACTGCTTTGTGTAGCTTTCAAGTGATTAAGTAGTACAGCTGAACTTTGCTCAGCGGTATCATTGCTGACTCACACAAATACATGCTCACGCAAACGAGTCTATTGATCATGAAACAATTAGACACAGAGCTCAAAAGGAACACAGGCGTGGGAAATAGTGAGCTGATGTGGTGTCACACCCTTTAAAGCAGAAGTTTATTGAACAGAGGTTGTGCAACAGACATTTGAGGTACATGATATGAGTTATAGTGGAGGAGGGGGCAACTCAAAGGGAAATCTGCACCATTGAAACTTCCAGATATCAGAATATTTATGGTTGGATGTGACAGGTGTAGCTCAACCCATTATTATGTGGCAGTTACAATGGTGCACAGACACAATATTTCAGACCAAAAACGTATCTTTCTCACATACAAAATCCATATTTACTGACATTCAGAGTGATTGTGGTTGTATAAAGCAAGAACTGTACTTTGGCCATCATAGGAATGCTGTTTTTCCCTCTCTTGCACACAAGTCAGATGTAGCACCAACATGAACAGAAATGAATATGCTTGAACTATCTACGGAATGAACACCCCCAAAAAACGCGTTGCGATGTTGTTGTGCCCCCCCTTCCAATATAGGATAAGTCCAAGTGGAAGCCTTGCATATTTCCTGTTTACCCTCTCACTGAGCAAGTTGTTTCCCCGCTAAAGCAGCGGGAATAGTCCACGAAAAGGCGAATTTGTTGTTGCTTTTGTTCCCCTCCCACCCTCACTGTAATCTTTCTCCTCCGTTCCAGGCTCCCTAACTGCAGAGGTATAGGTGATGGATTTGTTTATGTTTTATTTTGTCCAGTAATCCTGAGGTATAGGAAATACCACTGTTGCAGAATGTGACTGAAGAAGGAGAGCAAAATAGATTTAAAAAAAAAAGGGGGAAAGGAGACATGCTATCTAAGCAAACTGTCAAACTGTACAAAGAACATTTCCAGTCGAATACTCATTTCATGTTCTTCTATCACCATCTACTTCGTTTTTCTGAATGTATCTCTTAAGCAGTAAAATAATTATATTATAATACAAATGTTTATAAAATAGCAGCACACTCAAGTGACACATCACAACTATGTAATGTTATTTTTTTGTATAAATGAAACAAATTCATAGCTTTTAGCAGCGCAAAAAGACAACAATAACTCAATAAAAATATTGACACTTTTTTCTTGATGTCTTCACACCTCCTCCTCTGTCCTCTCTTCACTTTGGAATACAGTATCTCTAAATCTTAGAAAAACCCTTTTGCGGGTCTGGTCACCCCATAAAATATACCAAACACAAATTGAAAATGTGGTCTCAATATATATAACACATGCAACAATACATTGCAGGAAAAGAAAATCACAACCATTAAGTTTGGGAGAGAGCTTACATCAGGCCGAGGCAAAATGAAGGGGTCATATCAAATATTCAGACGGGGATGTTTTGGCAAATGTGTCATTAAATTGCCCAGTTTTACTGAAAAAAACCCAAAAAAACATTAGATCCCCACATTTTTCTTCAGTCTGACAAACATACACGCAGCAAAGTCACATACCATCATGAAGAAAAAAAAAACTCAAGCATTAAGTCAAAGACACCTTACTGTGGCAAAGCCATGTGTCCCATTAAAAAAAACAAAAAAAAACAAAAGGAAATAAAAATCATCTGTCTCTTGTTCTGTGCTGATGTCTGTCTGGTTGATGAACCCCCTTGCCAATGATTTGAAGCAGCAAAGCTCACAGGGGACAGATGTGTTCACTGACAGACAATCGGCCTGAACTACACAAGCCAGCACCATGAAAAACTGACCAACCACTGCAACACACATGGTTAAGGTGGTTTGAAATAAAAGCTCTGCTCTGTCTTATAAATGCAAACCTCATTGCCCTCTGAAGAACATGTGCAAATATTGGATGTTACGACCACCTTTTCTTGTAGCTCGTTGCTGCCCTGTGTGACTATCTGTGGCTGTGATGCAGATAAATATGAAGAAAAATTCAAGTAAAAACAAATATTTCATTTCTTGACAATAAGAAAATCAAACAGAACCCAAGGATCAGTGAACTCTGTATAGGCATTTTTCAATTCATAATGGCGCTTTCTATTTGTACAAATTCTCCCCATCAACTTGCACTTTGTTTGAATAGGAATGTTTTTTTGTTTTTTTTTAATTATTATTATTATTTGTTGTTTTTTTTTTGTTTTGTTTTTTTTTGATCGGAATGTCCTCTCATCAAAAGTTGTGGAAAGCCCTTTTAATTTGACTCTTGCTTGACAAGGGTATGTCTGATGATTGGGAAACCAGCCCTAAAAAAGTAAACCAAAGAAAAGGCTAACAAGGAAAAAAAGGAAACATCCATTCACCTCCAATCACCACCCAACGCATTTCATTTGACTTATCTCCTGGGGAGCATGTTCTCAAAGTGCTTTGCCATTGAAATCATATAGGGGAGCTGAAAACAACCCTATGTGGGACTCCAGATGCATTGACAGTATATCATCATCCTGTACTCCTCTAACCCCACCCCCCAAGAAAGTTCATGCTCACATGATCTGGCACCATACGGTTTTAGTTCCTCATTAAATTTCCATGCAAATGGAAACCCAGATGGAACGTTTTTTTTTTTTCTCTTTTGTTCACTTAGCTGTGTCATTGTAGACATCCATTATGAGAAATTCATGTTGATTCCATCCAAATATGCTGGTATCAAACTTTTATCGTGAGGCCTTTGGGCGTCTTTTGTTTGTTATCAACTTCCAGCCATTGGCTGTAAATCCTCCCTGTCTCCTACACAGCAGCATGCTCCTGCATCACTAAAACGCTCTCCGTCCTACAAACCTGTGCTGTGCACTCTCGTGCCTTCCACAGTTCCACAGTGACATCTTAGTTGCAAACTGTCCCTGTCTCTCTTATTCTTTCCACGCCCCACCCTGTTTCCTCCCTGCTAATTAACACAGAGGTGACTAACATCCTCTAGACTTTAAAAAGCATAGCCTTACTTTCCTCAAGACACCGTCCTCTCCTGTTTTCACATGTGCCATACATGCTTTGCACACGTGAGAGGTCATTACTCCTCTGTCCAGACTCGAAGCAGCCTTTCACAACTAAGGAAACACCATATCGTAACAACGTGAAAAAGAACGAAGCATCTGTAATATTTCATTAACCAAATGGCAGTAATAAACAAACACCTCACATGACCTCTGAGTCTGAGGTGGAACACCTCAGGAAAAATGCTCTTAGATATAAAAGGGGCTCTGAGGGAAAGTCCCTTCGCCCGTATCCTCCTTCGCTAACTCGGTTTCTGTCTCACTCATAGTCCATGCACATGGGTTTATTGTTGGCCAACAATGAACCATGATGCATTATTAATGCATGGAGGCAGTGATATAGCATAGATGCCCTGTTATACTGATGGACAAAGTATGTGTAGCCCCGGCTTGCTCCACAGCTTTTTAACATAGAGCAAAAGTCTACGACTTGACTTTGCTCAAGTGCCTCACGCCATAGAATGCACACTGCTAATATAGATACAGGATCACATGTAGCATTCACACAACACACACACACACGCACACACAACACATACACAGGCATGCATGCAAACTGTATACACTTGTTTGCACACTTGCACCCACAAACTGACACACACAAGCAGCCTGACAAAAGGAGCTTATTGATCTCTACTACTCAGTTCCAAAATATGTCCAATAATAATATTAATAATAATAATAATAATAATTACTAATACCACTAATAATTATTATCATTCTGTCTCCCCCCTGGAATTGGGACCCACCAACTTCTAGCATAATGTTCTCACGGCTTCCTCTGTCTGTCTCGACACACACACATGGACTTGTGATGGTCGAATACGTGTCCTCTCTTACACCAGCTACGAATGTAATAGTGATAATACTCATATAACACAAAACAGAGGAAAAAAAACAAAACAATGAAGCGCCACTGTGATCCCATGTATGCAACTTTTTGAATGGTTTCCACAATTTCTACCATAACAGCCTCATTATTAAGCTATGGTTAAAATATAACTTACAGACTATACAATCAGAGGCAGAATGCAAATATGATTGGCTTCCCTTCTGTATATCCAAGGCACCACAGAGCTTCATTGTGTCAAATTTCTTGCTTTTAGACTAGAACATCATAGAAAATCTATTTCGTGGGCAGGTGTTTTTGACTTGAAGAACAGAAAATCTACAAAAAAACTAGCAAGCATTGTTCTTATTCTTTTAAAGGGCTTGTGTTTTTTTAACATTTTTTGTTCTTTTGTTCTTTTTTTCTGCTTTTAAGAAAATTGAGGTTTTTTTCATGATGCTTTTTTTTTTTTTTTTAATAATTGTAAATCCTGTGCAATGATGCCCTCTGGTGGTTCACAAGTTGACATCGCGGACGTCTGTCGGGGTGGAGGACTGATCCAGCTCGTCCAGGCCTTTCCCGCTGGGGCCTCTATGAGTCTGCTGCTGTTGCTGTTGCTGCTGCCGCCCTTCGCGCAGGCTGCTCTCCAACACACGCTCAATCTGCTCCTGGCATTCTTTAAGGACATCCTGCAATGTGACAAGAGAGGGAGGACAAACCGTAAAAATGTATCCAATTTAATCTGCTCGAGGACATGCGGGAAGTTTCTTTCATTTCCAAATGAAGTCAAGCTAAACTTTCTTAAATGTTTGATTCAGATGTCGTGATTTAAGATTCACGATTTTAAGGACATTTTACAGACCTAAGCGATGACTCTGCAGCTCAAGTGGTTGATCTTAATCATAACATATAGTACCACGGTTGCTCAGTGTGAAAATAGTTTTCTGCTACTATCGTCACAAGTAACAAGAGAAATCTGAAAACTTTAGTCAATGCATGACAAACGGGGGCCCCTGGTGTGGCAACAGAGGGGCCCCTGAGCAGCATAGGTCAGGGGTTTTAAATGACCACCGACTTTCTAGCAGCTCCAACTACTGCCAAGGCTGAGCACAGACACGGACCAGACCCAAGCATTACATCAGCCCACCAGGGTTGTACCACCCCTATAGTGCTCATGTGCACGTACACACATATGCATTTCCACACGCGCACCGTGCATGCACACCACTGCCTTCCCCCATCCAACCACCCACCTATCCCACCACCTCTGCCATTCCCAAACACACACAAAACCCAAACAGAAGTAGCCTTGACAACGGCGGCTGAAAACACAGGTAGTACTAAAGCTATGTTAATTACATCCACCTCCTGTGGGAACACAAAGGTGGTGCTTTTTTAACGAGAGCCAGTCTGTGTGCCTGCCTGCCTGCAGGGGATCCATCTGAGACCTGGCCGGCTCGCCTTTCACCATCAAAGGCTGCCGCGGCAATCTGAGAATCCACCTGGGAAAGGAGCCTCTCAACAGTGCTGAGCCCTCATATCCTTCCCTGATGGAGGGTTGACAGAGGGGACAGCGTAGCATATGAAGAGAGAGCCACTCACTGGGGAGGGGGAGAAGTCAGGGGGAGGGGAGTGCAAGTAAATGAATGGCTGTTTGCAAGAGCGTCACAGAGAGGTCAAACTGCTTTTGGGTGAGGTACAGCCAATCGTTGAAGATATTCAGAAGTAAGTGCAGAGTGCTGCAACAGAACAAACTAATGAGAAAGTTCCTGTGTGAAAGAGCTGATCGAGAGTTAACACTGCTCTCTGGTGGTGAAATATGATAACTGAAGCTATGTTGCTTGCTTTCAGCAACACACACACACGCGCGCATAACCCCCTGCCTTAAAGCACCAGGCGTTTGTGGGAAACATGACTGAGAGCGCCCCATGACCGGAGGGATGGGTGAAAGTGTACCACTTGTGGAGCAGGGAAACATTCTTTAGAAATTTACAGCTAATTTAAACCTGATGGGCCACAGTTTGAGCCTGTGTTATAGCTTCTGGTGTTGCTGGGCCTTGATGAAATGAGAGCTGAGACCTCACTCACATTAAAATGGATCTTCGGGCGCTGCACACGGGTGAGCGACAAAAGGTCACAGTGTCAAAGGTCAAACAGCATGACATATTGCAGGGTGAGACATCTCCTGTGTTGCCAATGGGAAACTACATGACTTTCTGACTTCTAACCCAACTTTTAAAACTGTCAATTTGTTGAAATTCTGTACATGTGGACAGTGTTATTGAGGATTTATGTATGAGTGGATTCTCTTTAAAAGAAGACTAAGAAATCTATTGCATTACATGACCACCGAGTCAGCCTAGAGGGGTTTTGCTGATATCTGAAGTCTGCATGAAGTCATTCCTGCCTTGATATCTCTTTTATTTTGAATTCTCCAGCATCTACAGATGATTAGCTCAAGAGAGTTTTCTGGGTCACAATCCACGAAGAATGATTTGATGTTAAGGAGGTTGGACTGATCTGGGCTGGGTGCCTCTGGGAGAACATATCCCCAAGCAATGGGTCTGACGTGGAGGAAACCCGACCAGCGTCTGTCCCTTAATCTCCTCCAGAGGTCGGCCGCTAATATGGGTGTGTGCACACACACCAACACAGAATCTTCCCACCAACATGTGCTCCATTGGTCATAAAATCTCAATTCCTGTGAGAAAATTAAGTAAAGCGAAGAACATGTAAAGGAACTGCCTGTGTCTTACCGCAAGAATGCACGCCTTCACTTCTTAAAAGACATACTCCCCCCATCTCTGCTGCTCGTTCGGATCCCATGCCAAGCCCCATGGGCTTTATTCGAGAAACTTTAATGACTTCAATGTGTGACTACTGGAAACACCATTACTGTTTTCAGAGAAGATCTAGGTACTTGGATACTGGGGAGTCCAACAGCACTGAATAACTTGGCCATGGGAGGTAGTGCTATACTGAAGCATCTTATTTTGAAGCCTCAACCCGGAAAACACATAACCACCTCAGATCCTCCCTTGTCGTTACGGTCCTCCATCTGCCCCACCTCAAACATACATAACACTGCAACAATCTGTCCTTCTGACAAATCAAGGCATGCACATTATCCCCCATGTGGCCTTTGTGACACTGGCGGTAGGGGGGGGGGGAGTCGTGCAGACAGACAAAACCAAAAGGAAGAAATGTGTGAAGCCATGGAATGTGTTTTAACTGCTGACTGTACCACACGAGACAGTGTTAGATACTCTGGGAGGACTTGGTGGTCAGACAGCTGAAACAAACACACAGGCAGAGACACACTACAGATCTCAGGGAATCTTAAGACAAAATATCCGGAGGCTGACACTGGAAATAAGGAGTCACCACATGACTTGAATTTCCAGAAGTTACAATAAAATGTGACCTTTCTCTTTCTTTAGCCTGCGTGCCGAAACACCACAAGTGGTGATACCACAGGATGTGTTAATAGAGATAATCTGTCCTAATAAATGCATCTTTGTTGCAAGCATCTCACCCTCCCATTTCACATCCATCCATCGTGCAACTATGTGGCCATCTCAGAGATAGTTAAGCCACAGTGGAAACCGGAGTGATAAAAAAAAAAAAAACAGGAATAAAAACAGGAAGATGGCGAGAAATGGGAAAATGTGTTTCCGGTGTCTTAGTGTGTGACCCTGACCAAAAAAAAAAAAGAAAAAAAAAAAGATGAATGAGAGGCTGAGAAAAAAAAGTGTCAAAACGATACAATCTAGGAAGTAGTGGTCTTAAACCTTTGCACTTCTCAGACCTCTACTTCCTGTTTCAATCATTCAAGAATAAAGGGAAACTCCACACTCAGCCCCCATGTACTAACTACTAGTCTAAATGCTGTGCTGTAGTGGAGCATATTCAGCTTTCTTACTGTCACTACAGATGACCTGTGCTGTCTCCTACTTGAAACTCAACACATTCTCCGAAATTTCACATTTTCTCTTCGCACATTATGACTTGGCTCTCAGGCACACATGCCTGTCTGCTGTCCCTAACAGGGAGCCCCTCTTGGCCACACCAGGTGCATGTGAGGCTACACACATTCTTTCAGTGGCCCAAGATGGTGACTTGGCCCTATCACATTTCCACTGGAAAACCACAGCTTCTGGATACCACAGATGCCAGCAGGGTGCCAGGGGGGTGGCGTTGGCCATGATGCTGTTGGCAGCAGCAGCTGCAGAGGTTGGCGAAACTTGCTTTGCCTTCATATTTTGCCTGGCTCTTTGGCCGGCTGGCTACGAGACGCATCTCGCCGAGCCTCTATGCTGCCAACCAAAACCAAAGACAGTATGTTACACATTTAGACACAGGTTCATACAACCACCCTGATGACTGAAGTCAAAATTGAGGTTGAGGTAGCCTTTGGGTGTTGAACTGACGTTAAAGTGGTTTAGCTTTTGGAGAAAAAGAAGGCCGGGTAAGTGTAAATGACACGGCCAATGATCACCATTTCCTATTTTTTTGTGTGTGAAAGTCTAAATGCTCACACATCGACCACTTACTCGTGCTGACAACTACTTCTGGGCCTCTGTCGTTAGGGTGTGTTTTTCATGTTGTATTACAAGTGTTGCACAAGTCTGATGTAACTTCTTAAGTAACTTAGAAAAGATACTCCATGTGTTTATTTTTGGCTGCCTCTTAGCAGTTTATACTAAAGGCCTCTTATATATGTGAAATTAGGAGGGATGCCCTCTGCTTTGGCTCCTGTGTTTACTGCGAGCCATAGCTTGTCTGAATCCAGGAATGTGAAGAGTTGATCAGACACACAGAACGACTTAATTCCCCCAAGTCTAAGACCTTGCAGCCTAAACACACTGAGGCCCTGTGCTGCTGAGGTCAGCTATTTGTTTTTCCTCAGCTGCTAAGCGAGACTTCACACAGCTCGCACCAGAGGGAGCCATGCTTTCCAGCAGTGATGCATTATGGACCATAGGAGGAGACGAGAGAGGGCTGATTGTTGTGAGGGAGGCATGACCCCCCCCCACCCCCAAACCCCCCCCAGTGTCCTTTTTAACACTTCAACAGCTTCCTCGCACCTCCTCCTTCTACTTTGCCTCATTTTGGGACAGAATTTAACACACCGAGGCTGAGGCTTCGTGGGATCCGTGTCATGCCCTTTGATCTGCTCCCTGTGCAGTGAGCTCACACAGACTCTAAATGTTCATGTTTAAATTAAGTCTGCTATTACTAACTAAAAGTCTTTTTCTTCATTTTAGGTATTAGGAGCACGCCTGCCAAGGCAGTGGCCTCAGAATTGGAGCCGGTCCCTGGGCAGTGCGCTGTGGCTGCTGCTCCTGAATAGTTAGGTATGGTAAACGCAGAAGATTTCTTCAAAGAGACTGAAAAAAGAATAACTTATTAAATCAACTTAATTTATCATCTCATAGCCTCACTTTCTTTACCCTCCGCCGCTTTGCCCACCTACTCACCCTCACGGTGAGCTATAGTACAGCAAGCTGAAGCCCTCTCCCATCTTCGTGATGAAAGCCAGGCATCTCAGACTCAGTAGAGGCCCTGCCTGTGTTTGGACTCAACTCACCCACCACCGCAACATTCACTGTACCCAGACAGCCACACAACGGCCTGGCCAGCATTCCTGTCAGCGACAGAGCATACTGTATATGCTCTCAACCTGGCTCGATTTAGAGGATTCTTTATATGAGGGGGCCCCGAGCAGCCTGACCGGACTGATGGAGAGGAAAAGAAACCTGCCACATGCTACCTCTCAATCTAGTCAAGTGTATGACGGAGGAGACAGCAAATAAACTGGTGCGGTTCTTTTAATGAAGACATCTTTGGTCTTAGTTTGATGCTCATTTTAATTTTTTTTTTCTTCTCATGACAAATATTGGCAGTAAAATCCCCCAAAAATGGGTTTGTGGAAAGCCGAATCCCAGTGAAGAAGCCAAATCAGAGTGTGACATTTCAACATTTCAACTACTGTCTGTTGCAAACGCACAACCTCAACAAACACATGGCATTTCTTAACTCTTGACATACATAACAGGGATATTTTCCTCAGAAAAGTAGCACGTCTGGTAGAAAAAGAAGAGTAGAAAAGAGTTTTCTTGTTAAGACTAACAGATCGTAAAGCTGCAATTTTCAGTGGTAATAAGATGAGTTAACTGTGGCATTTCACTGTAAACTGACTCAAGAGCTTAAAAGTTTCCAATCGCAGCAGCAGCTGGTTTAGCTTTGAATCATATAGTTAATGTTATAATCGTACTATTGCTAAATACCAAAGAGCACCTAATGAGCTGTTAGCAGAGATACTAACATTTACTCCTCCTCATTCAAATATTACTCAGAAACATCCCCACAAAATTTTCCAGACACAAGTATCATGCTCGTAAAACCCTGACTAACAAGACCACACTGGAATGCAGTGTTTTAAACTCAGTTCTTGTTTTAGAAAAAAATATGTGTGTCCAGCCCAAATAAGCTGCAACAAGCATTCTGGATGTGACAGAGGAATATAAAACTAACTCACCACTTCTGTATTTGTGATTTTGGCCAGCAGGTCTGTCAGACTGTCGCCCCACTGTGACTGGTCAGCTGAATCCAGCTGCAGGCCGCAGATCGCTGCCCCCACACTTCCTGTGGCAATCATGGAGGGAGGGTACATGGCGAATCTGAAATCTGTAAGAGGAAGAAATACTAATTGAGTTAAATATGCCTTCAGTGCTATTAGTTTGTGAGGAAGAAGTAGTATTTGTGGTTGCGCGAAGTAAGGAGCTCTCTTTAATAACTAAAACACTGGATTCTTTATTCACCTGGTGCAGTTTCTACAGGGTACAGACACGTCCCTCCCAGAGACAATATGATTTGGTAATCTAGCAGTCAGCTAATAAATAATCCTTCTATTGCACCGGGTCTGAACGCAGCGCTCACTAATGACCAGGGGCCTGGATAATGAGGGTTCACTTGGCTTGTAAAGGAGCTGAAAAGCAGCCACCCTCCCCACCCCAGTCCCCCTTTCCCCAGCCCGGCCCCTTTTCTTCCATCTCCTGAGTAAATCGTGTGCTCGCTGAAAAAAGCCCCATAGCGCTTGGAAAGGGAGGAATAAAGAGGCTCAGTGCCTCTGCCAATGCTCACTGCTGTAGGTCCTTTTTCCACGTGTGGTCACAGGCGTGCGTCTCAAAGACCAATAACCTTGTTAGCTCCCCTCACTGTCATTCATAATGCAAATGAGACAGCTTGTGAACGGGCCAGAAGCCCGAAAAGGCAAGGCAACTGGCATACAGGGAGAGAGGGAGAGAGAGAGAGAGAGAGGGACACAGACAGACAGAGAGAGAGAGAGGGAGAGAGAGAGAGTTTTTCTCTTCACAAACAGGGACACACATACACACACACACACAAACACACACACTTGCACACACACTCGCTCCTTTCTCTATTCTCTCTTTATGTCTTGCTCAACTTCTACCTTTCTTTTTGGACAACACATGGCCTGCTTAGATGGGGCCAGTGAATGGCACACATGCCCCAGTCTTTGTTGCTACAACAGGCAGTGGTTTGCATTGGCGGCCCTCCTATCTTTTAGCATATTAATAGAGTGGCGGGCCTGCGAGAGGGAAGGCAGAAGAGTGTGACTCCATTGTCCAGAGTCATCACCTCATTTCACCCAATTGAGAGACACAGCATCCATCCCCTCTCTGCTGATAGCAATTCAGCGAGACAGGCTGGACAAAGAGTGTGGCTGGAAGGGGGGTGGGGGTCGTCGATGCGGGGGAGGAAGATGAAGAAGGAGGGATGGACTGTATGGCGACAAGGCAGCGAGGAGAAAAGAAAGGGAAGGTGGTGGGCTTGGTGGTAGAGGAGAAGGGGGTGGACAACTCCGATGCACATCACTCTCAAGTCTGTGTCCAGACTCTTGTGAGGTTTTGGAAGAAGAAAAGAGTCGCCCTCCAGCGACCCTCACCTCCTGCCTCCCATCCACCCCCCCCCCACAAGTATGCCTCTGTTCCTGGGCCACCTATGGGCTAGAGGAGTGGGCAGTGGGGGCATAGAACAGCCTGCACATTAACATATTGCCATATTCAATTGCAAAGCAAACTGCGTGCGATGGCTCTGAAGGAGATTTTTCTTCCTTCTTTTTTTTTTTAAAATCTGGAATCAAAGAGGTAGGCCCTTTGATAGCTGTAAAGGCAGCCCCTCACTGCCTTTTTAACATGCACAGCCAGGCGCTTTCTCATCTTGTGGGCTCAGTGTTGACAAATAAATGAACTTATTATACACCCCTGTGTTAGCCGCTGGGCCACTGCCAAGGGGCGATTTATTAAAGGCTACCTCGAGCCAAGAGGAAAGAGCACACAAAGCCCCTCAGCATTACATCACTGCTGTAAGAGCACAACTTTCTATAGAGGGCTAAAAGGACAAAGGCATACATGGATTTACTGTACGTGTGTAGTGAGCACAGACTGACAGGCAAGGAGACAGACACCTAAGAGACACAGGCAAGAAACAATGCACCGATGCCTGCATGCTTCAAGATGCAGACACAGACCCACACACAGACCCCCACACATACACACACACATAGCACAGACGTAGGTTTGTGGGAGAGCTGAGTGGCGGGCAGTGGGCAGCAAGCTGATTTTTCGCACTCAAGACAAGACAGGTCTGTAGCAGAACAAGGACGAGCGCGTGCAGCCGATGCGGGCTGACACTCCGGCCTGGTGGCTGCTGCATGTGGGGGGAAGAATGGCCGTATTTTAGGAGGCCCTCATTGATATTCATGTTGAGGATAAACAGTGTATGTAGCTGAGTGGGGACGCCTGCGATGGAAAGCTCCCTGTGAGCAGCGGCTGGCTGGCCTGGCCTGCACGCCTCTCACCCCCTTCAATGGCCCTTTCTCCTCCCTGTGCCCCCTCATCTCCATTCCTCCGTGTTTCTACCCCCTGAAACTTCATCCTCAGGCCTCTGGTCACACAGTCTGCTGCCCTACATGGCCCACTCCTCCTGGGTGGCTGCAATGCACAGTATGCACATTAAACTTGTAAATTAATTAAAGTTGGAAAGTTGAACAACGGCCAAAAGAAGAAAGAAAAAAAAAGAGCCCAAACTCTACTTCTCACCCTCTCCTCTCTTTCCAGCGCTATAAATCAGGGTCTTGTATTCTATACATGTAGCGCTTATTGACCTTGTTTATTAAAGGAGTAGCATTACGAGGACCCGGGGTCTGTTGACTGATTAAGGCCAAAAACAAACATCATTTTGGGATTGGCATGACAGTTTGTTTCACCACTAATGCAACACAGCCTGGTAGTCAAAACAAGGTCTGTAGAGAGCTGCTCAAACGGTACACCTAGTGTAGCTCTATGTGACACAACAACAACATCCCAATTGGGCTTAAGGAGTTCTTCTATATGTAACAAGGGGAGAAATCACAGATTCAAAAACAATAACTTGATACAACCATCTGTCATATTCCAATACCTCTTGCTGCTGTCACTCTGGAGACAAATGGCAAACAAAACTCGGGAGAGTCTGAGTCACGCACCATGCTACAACTGTGATTTCAATTCATTTGCCAGAGAGCCGAATTCCTCCTTAATTGTAGCATCCTGTGATAGCTCCCTTCAGTCTTGCACCACCATCTCCACTGTCACGTCAGCGATAAGAAGCATACATATTTGGATCGGAACAAACTTGAGATGCAGGCACATACTGGTAAGTATTTGTGCTTGGTTGAAATATTATTTTTTAAAAACCCCCCAAAAACTCTTCCTCTCCCTCTCTGTTTATGGCTGTGGATGATATGATTTGGACCAAATTAGGAGCTTAGTAGAAGTAATTAAACCCTCTAATCAGAAAAAAATGTTGGAGGACACTCCGGTGTCATGACAAAAATGTTCAGGTCAAACTAACTACTAACATTTACTTTACAAATATTAAGTCTCTGTAGTTAGCGTGACCTTCAAGGTAAACATGCAAGCTTAAAAAGCTTGATTTCTAAACTTTTTTGGTAAGATAATTGCAGCATTCGAAGCAAAAAATAATCTCTGTCTTTGTGTTTCTGTTGTGACTCAGCTGGCCTCAGTATTTATAGTGTGGTGCTGATTACACCAGCGAGGTGAAGGGGGGCGGGAGGAGAGGGGGGGACGACTCAGGACATGCCACTCGATGATTCACTCTGTGTGTCACATTTTTGGGCGCATACTGTCAGCAAGCTTCTTCCTGCTTCATGTGTTGACGGTGCGGGCCGGACCCGACCGGACATGACTCCTCACATGAGTGGAGCGTGTGGAGAGATGATAATTTGTTGGAGGAGGTGGCTAATTTGTTGGGGTTCTGAATCATCAGACATGAAGGGGGTTTTATGTAAACAAACACCAGTAAAGACCATTTCATTGACCACATCTGAGATGAATCATTCATCTCTAGAATGCGGAGCTGAGCCTAGAGGGGATTCTTCGTGCAGCAGCCACTTGGAGAGGAAACTACAAGGAACATTCCTGCCTTTGGACCAGTGAGACTTAACGGCTAAGATGAAAAGAGGACTTATGAATCATTTTAAAATATTTGACTGTTGCATAAAAATGGACACCTTTGCAGATAGTTTGTCATTTTCCGTATAGAAAAAAAAAGCCTCCATTTGAACCACACAGCTTGAAGACCTGTGTAGGACAGAGAAAAATCTGTGCAGACAAAACCTAAATCTGTCAGCTTTGGATAGCTTTACTGGCCCCCTGTGTGTGTCTTCATTAATTTAAAACAAAAGTGAAATACACAAAGTTTAAAAGTGTCAGGTATATATCTATGTACTTGATTTGTTTGTTAGCTAATGAATCATTAGCTTGGCTCGGAGAAGAAACTAACCAGTTAATCATCAGGTTACTTCACATAGTCTAAGAGAAGAAAAAGTAATCAAATACTATTCTGTACTCAGTTACTTGTTATTTACATCCAAACTTGTAGCAAATTCGTCATTGTGTCCTCCAGGACAAATGACTCTCTTGGACAGCACGGCTGGCCCTGATCCAGAATTTTCTTTTGATCTACTTCTATGACTATTGTCACCATTCCATCCATACCATTACAGAGAGGGCTATTGGAGCCAGTATAAAAAAACCCCAAACCATAATCCCTGCCAATATGGCAAGAAGACGGAGCTCAATAACTGCAGCAGACAGGTTGGGGTGCATCTGTCTGCCCCATGCACCCCGTCCATTCTCCCATTTTACCTCAATTGAATAAGAATAGAAGAGGAAGCTCGGAGTGCTTGGTGTCTGTGTGTAGGAATGGAGGTTCATAATCTCCCTTAATGAGCTTGTTTCTGGGCTATTATCCGACGGCCTGCCTGAGGGAAACGCTGGTGTTTCCTATCAAGTGGCCCCGCAGCGCTGACCCTCGCATGGCTCTGCATATGAAATGTAAGGGCCAAGCCTTTTGTCTCCTTTCTCCCAGCCTCTAACTGAGCTCCCGAGCCATTTGCATAGTCCTGAAAGGACCAGCCAATGTTATTAATTAATACAGAGCCAGCCTGCGCCACCTGACAAAATCCCACCGAGTGGCCCGAACGGAACTGTTTCATCAAAAGAGAGGAGCCATTAGGAATGAGAGGCCTTATTCTCCACTTCTCCTCTTCTCTCTCTTGTTCCCTAGAAAACAGAGAGACGTGGTTTTATGCATGTTTTCTTTTTCAGTATGGGGCTAGCAGTGGTGGGAGTAGTGGTGGGTGGTGGGTTGAATGAGACTGTACGAAATAGGAAGGCCACAGGTGACCCGTTGTCAACTGTCTTGCAAATGTAAATCCTCCTGAGAGATCTCCTCCTTCTGCTGTGTCTTTACCTTCTCAGCTCCGCTCAGAGGATGTCTCAAGGAGGATTCTCACCAGATAACCCAAAGATTTACGGCTGGGAACGTTCCACAAATGGGGTTTCGAATTCCCAGAGATCTTCAGATGCACCAAATTGTTGACTCACCCGCGCTCTCTTTCTCTGTCTTGCCCTCACTCTCTGTTTGCCTGGATACAAGTCTGAGGAGAGCATACACAGATAAATGGCCTGTTGCTAATCCAGAGCTATCTCCAGAAAGTCTCACTCCTAAAACACAATGTCAGGAGGACGACTCCAGGAGGCTCGTAAATTTATTTCCACTGCCTCATTGAAGCAATTAAGGACAAAGTGCATGCTGAGTCTTTCACAATGTTGCTTTGGGAATAGGTCCGATCACTGACACGCTGTCATTCCACACATTAATCCGTTGGCACAAAATAAGGGGTGAGAGATGTGGGGTGAGACAGAAAGAGGAAGAGAGCAAGGGATGGTAAGAGAGAGCGAAGGGAAGGGAGGAAACGTCTTCAAAACTTTGCAAATGTGAACTTTTATTGCAAACTTTTCTCACCCTATTGCACAATCTGTGCAGGGGATTCCATCAGTTTCTGTTGCAAATACCTGTCACCTCCCTTGTATCTATTCATCTAACTATACACACACACTCCTCTGAATGATGCCAGCACAAGGAGCTGTTTCCCATGGGGGGGTGAAGTTAGCATTCCTGTTTGAGGCCAGCAGAAAAGGAAGCTGCTTCTGGTGGGTCACCCAGAAAGAGAGAAAGAAGGGAGTGTTTAAAAGCCGTATTGTGGTTGAAATGTGTCATCTTGTTTGTTATGATAAATCCTTAAGCATGTTAAGGACAAGTAAAGGCACTAGTTTCCTATCGCTACAAGTATCTGGTCTTTAGCTTTGAATGTGGTGTTTGAGGTGACGAAAACAGGAGAAACCTGCCCTATAGAGAATCTCAACATGGGAAAACTATCATGTCCTCCAGCTGTAGGGTGGGGAGGCGTGAGAAATTAGGGGGGAGAGAAAGAGGGAAGGAAAGCAGCAGGGGAAAGAGATATGAAAACATGACATGCCTTAGGATTGGCAGTGCAAAAACAATACACTCCTCTGGCTTTCCCTAACTCCCCTGTTCCCTCCTGCATCTTCTCCCGTCTCGACCTTGCCGTCCCTTCAGATCATGTTAAGGGCTCCCTGTCCCTCCCACGACTCGCTGGATGTTTGATCTTGAGGGAACAATTCACCTCAAGAGCAAAAGAGACAATGGCCTGCCTGCCTCCACCCCTGTCCATTCCTCTTCTCGACCCTGTGCGACATGGGAATGCCCCTCAACCAGGCTGAATCTGCTTTGAAGTGTTACTGGATGCTCTGGAAGCCACTGATACGCCTCTAAAACATGACCACATACCAGCCCGGGAGAAGACAAATGATGGACGTCAGACCCAAGAGTCTAATGCTGAAATGTCTGCCGTGACACATGCTTTTCTTAGGCTGAATATTTTCCCACTGGAGGTAATGCATCTCACTTCAGTTACGGCGGGCTGTGACTGGCCCACAGCACACCTCTGAACAGAGTTGTTGCTGCATGTTATTGAGAGAAGAGGGCTTTGATACGGTGCTGAAAGAAGAATGTGTGGATAAAGATATTTTGCAACATGAGAAAGTATGCTGATGCAAGCCATTATTGCTTGGTTTAACTTGGCAGCGTATCCATGATCAGTGTCACTTGCAACACCAAGAGAAAAAAAAAAGAAAAGAAAAGAAAAGAAAAGAAAGAGGCAGATATCGAGATGACATCACACTTTGTATGGTCAACTTTTTGGTCCCCCTTTTCAATTAGACATCAGACTTTATTAGCATTAACATCTGTTAATACGATGTATATATGTCAAATGTGTGTGACCCCGTTGCGTCCTACCTGTGGCACAAAGGGCAATGAAGGTCTGGACATGTTTGCGTATAAGTGCCAACTTTTCCTCAGGCAGCGGCAGCCTCCTCACAATGTGCTCGATGAAGTCGTTCGGCGTTACTGCTGCCAAGTTCCACTTCAATTTCCCCAACACCACCAGTTCCCATTCCTGGAGAGAGCAAGGCAGAGAGAGAGAGAGAGAGAGAGAGAGAGAGAGAGAGAGAGAGAGAGAGAGAGAGAGAGGGAGAGAGAGAGAGGGAGAGAGAGGGAGAGAGAGAGAGAGAGAGAGAGAGAGAGAGAAAGAGAGTAGATGGGAGAGGGAGAGAGAGAGAACTGAGAATCAGAATGTGAATGACAAAGTCACACAAAGTATGACCACATATTTACATACTGTACCAGTTTAGAGCTACAACACTGCACTTTACTGCTGTTACATTGCAGCCTAAAGTGTGGGGCGCTGTCTCTGTAGGCCCCTGGCTCCCGTACGTTAGTGTGTGCATGAAGGTTAAACATTATTGTTGTTACGTTAGTCTCAGCTTGGCCTAGCCTGGGACAGAGAAACACCAGCAGCGCCACCAACCCAGGTGACCTCACAACACTGTCTCCCTCCCTGTCTGTCTGTCTGGCATCTGGGGACTTTCCTAAAGAGGCCCACCAGAGGTTCTTCTGTGAGTGTGTGTGTGTGTGTGTGTGTGTGTGTGTTGTGTGAGAGAGAGAGAGATTGTAGAGTGAAAATGAATAGGAAGGCCGAGCTTGTTGAGCAGGATCAGAAATAAATCTGTTTTATGTTAAAAAGTTAAACAGAGTTTCATTATTTAATATCTTCTCATCATAAACCATCAAAACTCTTCATTGTGTGTCGCGGCAGGTAATGTGATCATTCTCTTTATTCCAGCTTGTGTTTTTGCTGCCAATTCTGTTAAAGCTCTTTGACACTTATCAATGAATTCACCCTTTCGGCTCATGTCATACTTCCTATAAACAAGTGCCAAATATAGCTAAAGACGCTATTTGAAATAATTCACAACATTTCTGCCTCACAGGAAACATAAACCTGAAGCGCTCTGAAGCTCCGAGCTTCACAAATCATTTCATGTGGATCTCTTGGCAAAATGCGATGACGCATGCTAGTTTAGAGGAGTGTTGTGCATGTGCGGGGGACACACTAGGTGTGGTGTTCTCTTCTCTTAGAGTGTATTGTTGCTTTCACTTCCTAGAGGAGGAGGTGATTAACGGAAGAGTTGGTGACTAATTTGGGAAAAAATTTTGTGGTTTGGTTCCGGACTGCAGCCTTGTGACTGGGACTACGGATGCTCTTCATTTTCCCTTTGAGGGAGAGACACCACATGGACTCAGTCATGGGACAATTCAACATGGCTGCCACCATCCTTGCTACCAGCCTGCAATTTTCTAATCACAGTGACCTTTTTCAGCCTTGTAATGCTTTCTGATCTCCTTGACAGCAGGGACATGGATAGTGGAGAGGAAAGGCTCTTTAAAAACCGGGGGGTTTGTTTATACCCACAGTTAATCGTGTGGGAGGAAATGAGAAAATAAAAGCACCTCTGATTTGAAGGTGAAAGCCATCTTCCTCTGTTTGCTTGGAGATGTGTAACCAGTATCTCAAAGATCCAATTATTTGATCATATGCAAATCATAATGACCGACAGAGGTTCGCTGAATGCGTCTGCTCTAATGTTTGCAACATGGCTGCCTCCTGCTCTCAAAAAAAAAAATAATTTTTTTTTTTTTTCCAACAGTGCCAGCGAGCAAGATTCATGCCTACAGTGAGTATGTCAAACCTTGCAACATAGGCTCTATGCTGACAGAGTGGCAGGCACCCACTTCCTTCTGCTACTTGCCTTCCTCTGGTCACACCTTCTTTGTAAAATTGCGGTTCTCTTTACAAGAAATTGTTACCAAAGACGAGGACAAAAAAACGATCACATGCCCTGAGCAGCTGATCTCTGTTTCCTGTATCTGTGTGTCAGCCAAAAATACTGCCTTATACAGAAACAGTGAGAAAGAGGCCCCAGCAAACCAGTTCAAGGACTGAGGGCTTTGTCTTCAGACTGAACATAAAGGTAGGATGGACTCAGTTTTCTTGTAAAAATACAACATGACATATTGTGTTATTTGAGTCCACCACAGACTAACAGTGCACTTTTTTTTTTTTGCCTTTTAATTCACCTTCTATTTCCTTGTCAAGCCTACGGCTGTTATACACTGACCATTAAAGCCCCGTTTGAAAGGCTGAGAAATGAAATGTGACACAATATTCCCAAGCAGAAATGCATTCCAGAAAATAATCAGGAACCAACAAAACCAACAGCAGCTTGTCAGGAACTTGAATATACTGCAGCAATTAGCTCCGCGAGTACAGCCGCCAGTCAGGCAGCGAGGCAGGCCTTACAACCATCAGCCACGTCTGAATCATAATATGTGGCCTCTTTCACAACATGGGTGGGATTGGTTGTTGTTTACTGAGGAATGTTTATGTAGCGCCACAGAGCAGTGGGGAAACACTTATCTGATGCAAAACGGAGTTAATTAATTGGTTTGCGCTGGTGAACGCAGCTGGTAGTGTCGGCCCAAAGAGTCTTATCAAACACAGGACGGAGAGGAAGAACATTTGTACTCAAAATGACACATAACGCACCACCCCCCCCCTCCACCCCACCCCCCACATCATCAGTCATATATGTCACTTTGACTGCAGGCTCTGAAAAACGTGTGAGGATCAAAAATAGTGCAGCATGACATAATATCACAAATGGGTGCATCCACGGTTATTTTTTGGATGGAAGCTAAACTGTAAAAGGCAAACTTGAATTTCTCTGTGTCTCTCCCTCTCTAGCTGACAGGAACAGAGTCAGAACGTTGGCTGGGGTTCAAGCTGACCTCGTTGCTCTGTGCAAATATCTGCCACTAGATGGCGATAGAGACCATTGCACAGAATGGATGGTTACTGTAAAAAAAGAAGCCCAGAGGGTCTTGTACAGTAAAGAGAGCCCTTGTGGAACAATTCACTGTGAGACTTTTTTTTTGGTTTTTGCTTCTCGTGCACCTTTGATGATGGTGCAGCCCAAAGTGAAGACCGGAGGAGACCTTCAGTGACATGACAGCCGCACCTTTCTGTTTAATGAGTGATATATTGGTCTGAATGATTAAAGAATGCATTTTAAGTGAATTAATGCTAAAATCAAAGTCTGATCTCCAAAAGCAAACGTGAATGTGGAGAAGAAAATACACCATGAAGCCATGTTTGGCTTGAACCAGCTGATGGTGACACCATGAATCCTCAAAAGTGCATTTTGTGTAATGTGTTGAATCAACTGTTGCTTACCAGCAGCTCTTGTGGTCTGATGGAGTTATCTGTGTAGATGCAAAGCTTCTCTGCAGTTAATGGACGAGTCTCTTTCAATTTGGATGCAAGAAACATGCACACTGCTCCCAGCAGCTGCAGGTTACACTTTTTGGTGGGTACCACGGCTAAAAATCTGTCTAAGTAGTTCATGGCCAGGGGAAAAACTTCTTCCTCGCACTTCTGCTCCTCACACACCTGAATAAAGAGACAACAGACAATGCAGCGACGTTGAGCATTTGGAATCAGTAACCCACCCTGACTTATTTTCCAGCACTTGAAATGTGTGTAAAACTTTTATGAGATAACGAAACAAAAGTCTAATCACATAAAGAGCACATATAAATTCAGTGACACACATAGTTGGGGCCCGGCCAAGAATTTGCGCCCAGCCCTAATCGGTTGCGACATCATAAATTAATTCGAAATAGATTACTTTACTAAGATTGAAATACGTTTCAGACACATACTGTCAATAGAGTCGCATTCCTGCAGTTCATTCACTAAGAAATGAATTCAAGTCACAATCAACCGAGCCAAAAAACACCCCGACAGCGCAGCACACGGAAACCGACTTTTTTTTCTTCATCCGTCATATTTTCATAAAATAATTAAAAATATAAATAAATTGTCTAGACCGATTATCTTCGCACCATAATGTACAGGGGAGTCTTCCACATCATACCCGACAATTCGTATCCAAATCCAAACACGATAAATATGAATAAAATGTCAAAATAAAAGGCGAGTAGCAAGAGGCTGGTCTGATGTGCGTCACCGCCGACCCGATATATTTATTTCAAAAATTAATTAAAAATCTCCAGTTGGTCGGACGCTGACAATATTTACATGAAAATAAAGCTCGAAGGCTCAAATTTGTTTACAGATGGACGATGACCGGAAATATTTGACCAAGTGTCAAAAATCGAACATAATTCCAGAGTGAGGCATTGCGACGGGGGCAAGACCAAAAGGACAGATAAGGCCCTCGCCCCTTCCGACATTTAAAACAGATACCTAAAATGTTTGCAACCCTTTTTGTCATCATTTCTATATTTGGCGGACACACAAGACCCTCTTCTGTCAATGCCGATGGCTTTTAAGCGCTGTTATTGCGTTTATGACACTGTAAAGTCCTCTTAAAAGCACAAGCGCTCCTGTAAAAAACCAACATGGCGATAGCGCAGCGCAGCCTTGCATTGGGGAGTGCATACGTGTGCATGGAAATATTCAGGCTATCTAAAATAATAACATTAAAGAATCAACGGGCAGCTTGTGCGGACAACATGCGAGGCATGGAAAAGAAATTCTCCGGTGTCACCGATATCACAGCTCGAAGTTTCATAAACACAGGCTTCATGAGCGGACTTTAAAAATGGTAAGAAATATTGCGGAAAACGACACATTTGGTTAATATGAGGAATAAGCAGTCGGAAATTAGAGCGACGGGTCTTGTCTACTGTCCAGAAATTGCAAAGAGCGCTCAGTAAAGCAGTAATGAAACAAATCATGAGGCTTTAAAGTCGAGCACGGAAATAATAAGACTTGTCAGCACTCGGTGTTTCGGTATACCTCCAACATCCAAGAAGCGACCATCCTCCTCATAAACGGCTGAATATCTTTCTGGACGCCTTTGAAATAGGAATATTGGGGTAGAAACCTCTCCTCTATGGTCAACAAGCTCTGCAGGACTCTGTCATCGCACAGGAGATTCGGATCGGGACGAGCTCGTATGGTGGTGTCCATTTCGAGGCAGAGCAGCTCCATGGTGCTGGTGCTTTCACTTAAGTCAAAAAGTAGGATTTCTCTCTCGGAAACGTAAAAGCGGTGTTGCAGAGCAAAAATGCAAAAGGATGGCAGGGAAAGTCTTTTAGAGGCATAAAAAGTGAGACTGCAGGGGCTCCGTAAGCGTAGTCCTGCCTCTCCTTGAGAACTTTTTCCTCTCTCCCTACAGTGCGCCTCTACTTTCATCCGCCTTGCGAGATCAGGCGCATTTCAAGCCTGCCCTACACTGACGCAATTCACTTCATTACCTTTGTATAGACCAGACGCAACATGCTGCACTCCCGTCCTCTCTTTCTTTTTAGCCTGGCATGCAAGGCAACCTCCAGTAAACTAGTTTCATTTCACAATTTAGGAGGCTAACACTTTCTCAAAACAATAGAATGAAAGGCGCAGAGTAAATCCATTTAAACTCGAATTCAAGCTCATCTTTTTTTTTTTTTTTTTTTTTTTTTTTTTTTTTGCATTTTCGACTGTTTTAGGCCGAAATAAACCAATTCTAGACATTCTTTGTGTGTATTCAAGTATGTGACTGATTCATGTTTAATTAGAACATGGTGCCATCTTGTAAAAGGAATGCTTGTCCGTGTTTTAATACATGAATATCTTCATTTTGGTGCTTGATTGCCTTGTGATGGTGATCAACACAGTGAGGAGACATCATGATATTGTCACTTGACATCATATAAAGAAATGAATGGACGTCTTGTTCATTGTTGCATTGGTTTTACGCACATTTCCAGCCTCGAGAGCCTCCAAGAAACCAGTTTGACTTGCAAGTAAAGTTCAGCAAGTGCCCCCTTGTGAAAGTAATTTGAATATTAGCTTGGATTAAAAAAAAAAAAAAAGACTAATTGCCATCGCTTTCTTCTGAAACTAACTCGTCTGCCAGCCCTTTCAAACGGACTCGGTGAACCTCAGCGCAGAGCATGACGCGTGTAGATACTGCATGTATGTGGCCATAAACACTGCATGCTAACTTAAAGCGGCGTGCGCGCGCACGGACACGCGCACAGACCAGAACCACCCACCCACCCACTCACTCTGACACACACACACACGCACACGGACACACATGGTCCTGCGAACTTTTTTTTTTATTTTTATTGCAGCCACAAACAGCTTGTGGTTTTTGAGATAGCTTTCTAGGAAATTTGAAGCAGCGTTGACTTTTTTTTCCTCTTTTGCATAATCTCCTGTTAAAGATCAGGCTTTGCTCAACCTAAATGATATCAACCAACTGAACAATTCCTGCTGTAAATCACTTCTTTTTTGGTGGGGGGGGGATCAGGCTTGTTTATAATAATTTACATGGAAAAACAAGCAGGTGGAAACGAAGCTGAGAGTGTAAGACATTGAGCAGATAATTAAAAAAAATGACTGCCAAATGATTTAGCCTCACATACAGTCACAAAGAGAATCTGCATGGGTAAATATGTTAATCCCCCTCCTATTCTTAGGCAACTTCAAAGACGGAGTCTTGAATGAAACGAGACTTCAGCGCGTCAGGGGAAGACTGGGGACTGTAAAGTCCTCAGAGTTTTAGAGCTGTTAATTTCCATCTTGGCTATACAGCAATGCTTGTGAGAAAAGTGGGGGAAATGTCTCTTTAAAGTTTTTTTTTTCCAGTCTAAGTTGTTTCCTCCTCCCTGTGTCTATTTGAATAGCCAATAGTTCTCGACCGAGGCTGTGCGATTGTTACTGGGCAGACTTCTTCTATACCTCTCTCTCTCTCTCTCTCTCTCTCTCTCTCTCTCTCTCTCCCTCTCGCTCTCTCTCTCTCTCGCTCTCTCTCTCTCTCTCTCCCCCCTCCCTCTCTCCTCCTTCCACTGCTGTGGTCATTTATCAGTCTCACCCTCTAAAGGATGTCGCTGCTGCTTGATCAGCCTATCTGACACGCACGGCGTCTTGAGTAACATGAAGTTTTGAAGTTGAATGAATTCATGTTCGGACAGAAAAGTGGCGCAACCTTTAGAGTACATTTACTCAAAAAAACCCTTGCTGCAGTGACACATCAGTGCGCGCTGGAGAGTTGGTGATATTTCTGTCTGTATCATGTAGGGTTGAATGAGTTCACTTCTGATATCAACAAAATGAGTCAAGAAAATGAATAAAAATTCGAATTTATTCGGGGGAAAATCCACATTAAATCATCCCTGGTGACAAGTGCTTTCTTTTGGGGAAAGCGGAATTTCTACACGTAGTAATGGCTCAAATGAATTATTCAAATTGAAAGTTCTTGAGTACTTTGAGGCACCAAAACTCTCTTAATGGGAACAAACCTTGAACGACCATGTGACTACTTTGATGCAGAGTAGACGAAGATGCGAGTAAATATTTTAGAATGAACAGAAACAAAGAGACGTGTTGATTTTGTTTTTCTTCTTCTTCTTTTTATTCAACTGGCTCCTTCATAGATGCCAAACTGATGGGGGAAGAGGCAGGTGCTCCAAATCCCCAGGCTCCCCACACACCTCCCTCCACATCCAGCTCCATCAGCTGCCTCCACCAGCTCTCCAGGATGCGCAATTACGCATCTAGGGAGCCATTATTATCCAAAATGTCACCACAGGCTGATGTCAGCAATGGCCACCTGTGCTTTGTTGAGAGATGAATTTAAAGTAATAAACACACAAACACTGAGGATATGCAGCATGCACACGTCCAGGCGGACTCATTCAATCAGAAAATCCCGATTCTTTAAAAAAAAGGCGAACAGAACACGAGTGGAGAGGAAGTCACTTTTAAAGTGATTTTTTTTCCAGTAAGTACAACTTTAAAATAAGAATGATCACATAATCCGGATTTTTTTTCTTTCAAAAAGCGACAACGTTCACTCCTCTTCATCAAACACTCAAATAAATAAGTCGTTGAGACATACTTCTGTATTAACACACTTGTTCTTGTTTTTCTGCAGCTCCTGCAGCGGAACAGTGACGCCAGCGGCTCCTCATGAGAGAGCGGCGCATTTTGTCCCCGGAAGCATTCAATTACCATATCACAATAAAATCGGAACACACCCCAAAGGTTAGACGCGTTAACAAGTAGTGGTACATTCAGATGTATCCTGGGAGGGTTTCAGTCACACAAACGCTCAAGTTTGAAAAAGGTTGGTGAAAAGTTGGCGCTGCACACTGCAAGAAATATCCGTCGGGGTAAAAATATTTTATGGTTTCTGTTGTTTTTTTGTTCTTTTTTCTTAAATCACATTTTCTTTAAGAAAAGTTCGCAAAAATGAGCCAGAGCGCACACATCAAGTCCACTTTGCCTACAGCCTATCAAACTGTGCTATTTTCAGGAAACCAGTGGATATATCTGCCTCCTTTCTGCCCTATTCCAGTGTCAGATGGCTCCAGAAAATATCCGAAATGAGTGCATTAAAAACAAGAAAAATTATCAACCCCTACTTGTGCATTTTCCCGCTTCGTTTGTTATCAAAAACACGTTTTAAAGAATGAAAGTCGCAGTCAGAGTGGTCACTTCTTGCAGTGAGGATCGACAAGTGACTCATCATCAGCACCGCACCTTTCACAGTTTAAATCACCGTTACAACGACCGGCGGTGTCTGCCCATGAAGACATTTTCTTTCTTTCTTCTTTTACCGACATCAACATGGGAATCATGATGCCGAGAAGAGAGAGAGAAAAAAAGAAAAAGCCCCACCCGAGACAAGAAAAGTGTCGGAGGGGAATTTGGCAGACTCCTATCACAGCAGAAACAGTTGTGAAATGACAGCAGGTCAGGTTTGAGTGTTTGTTTGGGAGCAAAACATGCAGGGCGACAAACTAAACAGCTCTACCTTTCAAATCCAGTGCGTAAGAGCTATTTTCTATCAATCTGTCAAGCACCTCACAGAGAGGACCTCCTAAGTCATGTGAAACAGGAGGAATAATCCTTTTTTAAAAAATCATTTTGAGCAAAAATGACGCTCAAAAAGTGAATTTTTGTGTCATAATTTTACACCCACTAAATGTTAAAATCTGTATGTTAACAGCACTCATCATATCAGGTAGGTTTTCCAATTAGGGTGTCCATCAAACCAAAAGTGAAAGCTCAAATGAACAAAAACGCCTCATGAAGGTTTTAAACAAAGCTTTTTTTTTTTTCTTTCAAATGGTGGTTAAACTAGTTTAAATAGATTATAATCTCTTCAGGTATGTGAAGAGAAAATACCTCAAACACTATCTCCAAACACACACCTGCATCAGCAGGTCAGCAGCTGTCACAGAGGAAACACACCCCTAAAATGAAATAAAAAAAAAAATACAATAAAAAACAGTCATGGTACCTTCTTATAATATGACACGATCTAACACTTCATGCTGCTTCTTTTAAGCATTCAAAGAAACAGAAATATTACATGGATCTTGTGTAACAAAGAAACTTTGCTGGATTTATGTGAAATTCCACCTGTGTCTATTCAGTTTGAATTATGTCTTAATTGTTTATATATCCATTTTAAATGCTTTATTTATATTATTCTCATTTTTTAATGACAGCTTATCTTAAGAATAATTTTTCTGAGGTTTATCATAGATGTATTAACATTCCAACTATAATAGATTACTGTTGAATGGATGAAGAACCGACTTATTAGCTGAAATTAATTCAGAGACTTAATTATTTGCGAGCAAACAACATGAATAAAATGAAACATTTCAGCCTCAAAATTCAAATGAGCTCATTTCTTAATTTTCTGGATAACAAATCTGCTTGATTTGTGTTTTGTTTAGATTCTATGAACATGAAAATGTATTAGTATTGAATAAAAAAATATATACAGGGAGTAATGCTTATGAAGGTGGAAATCAGAGGAAGAGAAACAAAGTTAGTGCATGAATTGTTGAAATCTTGACTTCAAAAATACGTCTTTACATGCGGGATCATAACAGAGGCGTTCACTGTGACAAAAGGAGGCAATTTAACAAGAAAACAGTGAATTCAAGCAGCCAAACAGCAGGTGAGGCGTCTACAACAGCGCTGATGCGTACGTCCAGCAGCCTCCTCCCTCTCTGCTTCAACTATTTCTCTGGGGAACTCATCTGTTCAAACCTGAGCACTTCCTGCTCAGGTGAATAAGAAGCAGGACACATGGAGGAACATGGAGACACCTCTGAGCAGCAACACGCTCATGCTCAAACAGTCCTGGTTTCTCTAAGCAGCTTCATAATGAGCACTTTGACGTGCAAAGAGAATCTAAAAAGAGAAACCAGCTTTCAGATGCCTCCGAGCTGATCACGGGGAGGACTGCTGCGATGGCTACTGATGAATCACGCTAGAATTCGCATGAAAACATCACTCCTACATACAGATCATTTGTTTATCATGCCCACATTTCCTCATTTTTGCAGTATTTTTCTGTGGTTGAGTAACTGAGATGTGTGTGTGCCAAACAACAATACAGAGAAAACTTACTCATCCATGATAAAAAAAACACCAGACGTCATGCAAAAATTCACTGGAGAAACCTCTCTCCAACCGAACAGCTTGACACATAACAAACGGTAAAATGCAAACACTTTGCGAGCGCTGCGTCTCAGAATGCTTCACCGCCTTCAGCCCCATCTCACTGATCTATGAAATACAAAAACATCTGAGGCGGTAAAACACAAAATCAGCAAGTGTTGCGCAAATTTGAAGTTGGTTATAAACAGAGTATATGCTCTGGCCAACATGTGTATGGCCCATGCTTCCTGTGCGAATCTAAAACCCAATTGCAGTGGACCACACTGGGATTCTGAATGAAATGCTGCCTCACCAAGAAGATCAGTCAAAAAAGGATATTTCGTCATCATCATAGCCAGGATGGAAACATGTCCATTTGTTCCAAATGAACAGACATACAGTGTTACTGAAGAGGAAGTCACGCAAACAACAAGCAACAAACAAAAGCTCCCGATGGGAAGTTCGGATCACGATTAAGTGGCAAACTTCAAACCTTGCAGCTTGCTTAGAGACAAACACCTGCCCGGCATTGAGCTGACGTGATAAATGACACCTTCTCCAAATCAACATGAGTGAATCTTTACTTTTTACCTCCTGCACTTTTGGGACCATTGCCCCTGTTTTATGATGCAAGTGTTTCCAGCAGTGTTGTGAAGCTTGTCCTTGACATATCCACTAACCCCCTGTGGGATTTCTCTGATTCCCCTCCATGACTGAGGTAGCTAAATGCAGCTGTGGCACTGAGCGCTCGCCCTGCAGACTTTCTTCAAACTCCCTCAGAAATTCTTTACGCAAACACGTCCTCCCGAATTCTCGGAGACATGCCCTTATCTCATTAACTGGAAAAGAAAGAAGGAGCAAAAAAATGCAAAGAACAAAGTCTTAATTGTTGTCTGTTGACGTCTTCGCACAAGACTGTTGACTGCATGATGCTGGGGGAGAGGTGGAAGCCCACTTTGCTGAAATGCAGATATTTAACTCAGGTTGATGCCTCTGGTCAAAATGCATCTGCTGCATGCAGTCCGATGCTGTTCACAGGCATCACAGAGCGAGGATTACAACCTATGTTGTGAGTTCTTTGTGCAACATACATCTATTGATCTTGATTACGCAGCGTGAAGCATTGACAGAAAACACGTTGCAGGCAGTGTAATGCCATTTTTGAATCCTTGACACACTGTCAGAAGTGTCGCATTGTCGTTGGCTGGTGCATGGATCCTCCAAAGTGTTGTGATTAGACGCTCATCCCACGTGCTTTCTGTAAAGATCTGTTTAACACAATTAATATATATTTTTTTAACTTTTGGAGACAGATAAATTGAAAACAAACACAGAAATTGTTTTTCCTTTTTGGTCATTGCAGTTTCCTTCTCTTTCCCCGGCTTTCCGCCAGCCTTCATGTTTGTTTACATGATGTAGTTTGATGAAGTTCGTGTCGGATATTTTATGAAAGAAAAATATCCAAACAATACTGTAATATTAGTGTACTGTAATACTCTTGGACTTTTAACTGGACTTAAACAAGGTGTGATTTATGTTTTTTAGACGGACGCTGGCATTACCTTTGCACAAAGTGTACTTATATATATACTTTTACTTGTATTTAATTGTCAGAAACTTTGTCAGAAACGTATTCACCATTTGTTTGTCTGTGTGACACTTTCCTCTTGCCTCTGTCTTTTTCCCCACATCTATTAAAAACTCAATAATTCACTCAGGGTGTGCTTCAGCGTTTGGTTCTCTTCTTCTTCTTCTTCACTGCTTCACATCACGATTTGTCTGTTCCGCCGCCTGGCGTTATGGAGATGACTGCATCATAAAAACCTATCTGTGGCCAATGAGTGAACGGGGCAGTGGCACCTAACTAGAAAAAGTTAAGAGGAATGCCGTCCATTCCATTCTCCACGCCCGAGAATTTGTGACACTGTCATCAAACATGGCAAGTAGCAGCAAATCAAATGAAATGAAACCACCATTGTCGGTCTCGCTACTACGTTACATTTCAGCATGCTGCAGGTGCAACTGTCTGTGGGAAAACAGACTTGTATCATCTGTTGCACTTTGCTCTAGATTGTCACAACAAAAGATCCAAACATCTAACTGTAGTAAAGCGTTGGTCCTCATGCCCTTGACAAAGTCGGCGTCCACCTTTTCACGCGCGCGATCAGCGGTTCAGGAGAGCCGGAGATGCAAAGTGAAAGCACCATTAATTACAAAAAGCAGCCTTGTGTTACGTCTCAATCCATCACAGATGATGGTGACAGCTTGTTGAGAGACAGATGAGCCTCTGCACAGACTGAGTGTTGAGGAAGGTGCGTCACTGGAACAATAAGGTCTGGCAGCTCTGGCTGAACCTTCAGTTAACACAAGAAACAAGCCGTCTGGTATTCATTTACCTTTCTTCTACCCCTCCACCCAGTTCCTCCATCATTGGCTTCCTCCCTGCTTCCATCCCTCCCCTCTTTCACATGCTTGACCCTGTCTTTTGAACTCCACCAACAACCTTTCACGCGGCCATCAAATCTGGGGCTAAATGAGCCAGGCCGACTGCTAAATAATGTCAATATTTCCCTGCCCTAACAGATGATAAACTGTTTTTTCTTTTCTGTTTCTTACACTTTTTTCTCCAAATAACAACACCAGTGAAGGCTGCCTGACTCCACACAGAGCAGTGCAGAGTGTCTCAGCTGCTGCTGCTGTCTCTTCCCCTCCAGCTCCTCCAGGATTTTCCCATGTTCATATCACTAGCCCTTGACTTTGTCACTCATGCAACAGCTGCTTGCTGATACCACACCACAGTTCCAGCCTATTGCTCTCCCTTCTTTCACTACCCACACCAAGAACAAAGGCATTGTTAATCCAGAGGAGTCCTTGGTGCAGTATGCAAGGACTTCTTGGGAGAACTTGTGTACATCAACACAATAACTACATTTCTGCACAAAAACAACTCTCCAGATTGCAAAATTGTGTCTCTTGGTGCTTTGGGAGGATCAACATCCTAAGGACTCCCACCTGGAATCACAGCAAGTTCAGACTAAAACACATGGAACTTGAGGTCAGAGAGATCTCATGGCTAAGTTAAAAAAAAAAGAAAAAACGTTTACATTTGACATTTGAAAAATGGCACCAATCAGAAAATCAGCTCATCACACATCACTTATTAAAACCTGTTATTATAGCTACTCAAAGGGATACAGGAGAATATGGGAAACATAGTTGGACGGTGCTCTGCATGCAGAGTGACTGAGCTGCAGAATAACTCAATAAGCTGAGCCATTCATACAAATCTAGTTTAATCTATGATTCATATACCGCTCCCAATATCGAACAAAAGAAACGCTGCCACTGACACTGAGTCAGTCAAACAGATGGAGAGCTATGCAAACATAAAGAAAGATAATCGTGCAGTTCCTAAAATAACCCAAGTCATTAAAAATAAACCCAAACATCAAAACACGGTGAACACCTGAGCATAAACCAGCCGTCACATGCACACATGCATGCACTAAGTGCTGCTGCTGTTGCCCTTATTTCCATATCTCTCCTGCAGATGGTAACAGATGGTACATAGGATGTTAAAACACACAAAGAAGAGATGAGAACTTGATTAGTTCAACAATTATAGAGGGTTTCCCCTCCTGTAGCAACTGCATCAGGTGCTCACCTATCTGCTGTCGCTAATAATAAACACCGAGTGCCTTAGGGATGAAAAGCTTAATAAAGAAATCACGTGTCGGAGAGAGAAGATGTGATGCAGGTGTAGCAAGTGTAACACCTGATCATAAGGAGCAGAAAAAAAAAGACATATTAAAATAGACAAGCAAAGAAAACACATGCAAGCCCACACACCCACAATCTGATCCTCTTAGTGATCAGTGATGGAGATAAATGAGGGGGGGGCACCACCACAGTGGCTCCTCTGGCAGACGTGTAGCTTCATTACGGCACCCTACATGAATGCGCGCCATCCTCCCCACCACTCTGGATCACGCTCCAATAATCTGATCCTTTTGGGAAACTGAGGTGTTGGACTGTAATTTATAGGCCGTATCTTTCAAGTCTCTCCCTTGGCTCCGCTGGTGGCGTCAGCCACTGAGCCACTGTGTGTGTTTAACGGCTACATGTGTTGCTCCCTATCTCGCTCTCTGAGTGGCACAAAGGTAAAAGGAAGCTTAACAGCCTGGGGAAAAAGTTGAACAGTGTGAAATTACCTTGATCCAAAGATTCCTGCCACATACCAGCCCAATGAACCCATAACAGAGCAGGCACTCAGTCAGAGAGCCCTGCCTGCAGGGAACAGCTGAGACATTACAGGGAGAGAGAGAGAGAGAGAGAGAGAGAGAGAGAGAGAGAGAGGGAGAGTGGGGGGGCAGTGGGAGGGAGGGTATAGCGAGGTGAAAGAAAGAAAGATAAATGGGAGCAGGAAAGAGGCCCACCTCCAGTAATCTGCAGTCTACAGTCAATGGTAGGGGTCAGAGTATCTAATGTACATCCTATGATAATGCTGGACAACTGGTAGGTGGGGCACCACTGACTTGGTTAAGTCAGATTTCGCACTCAGAGGCCCTTTTGGGGAGTTGTAGGAGGAGCAGCTGTAGGGCTGTATAATGGTGACAAAGTATTGTGGAAAAATCAGATAACAATACATAGAAATGGTTCTTTATGTTGCAAATGAGATTTCAGAGGGTCATTCTTATTAAGCGATATTATTTATCCAACTACTCTGGAACAAAAATTGAGGAAGTAGAAACTGAAATCATCATTTTGCAAATTTTAACGGCCAAAAAAAAAATAAAAATAAAAAATAATTCTGCAGATAAACAGAGCTTTGGGATGTGAACGCATTTAAACAACTTCATTTAGTTGCTTGTTGACCTACTTGCCTTGCCCAAAGAGCCATGCTTTGATGCCCTGGTGAAAGCATGTGAGCCAAAATGTGATGGTAAATCATCTACAGTAAACAGATGATTTGAATGAAGCCTCACTTCACAAAGCTGAACCTTGTTGTGTAAAGAATGACTCTTACTTTGAATGTTATTTACTGCTATTGCAAAATATTGGTCACTTTAATCTCCTTCACCAATGAGCAGATTTTTAACCAGTTTAAGCAGCATTTAAAAAAAATAATTCAGTGTAACTCTGATTGTAATATCAGAAATGTAATCAATCAGCCTTATTGGCTATTTAGAACAATGTTGCAACAATTACACAATTATTAAATCGTTTCTTTGGTTCATGAATGATAAGTTGCCAACATTAAATAACAAAATAAAATCTGCAAACTAAACTCTATAAAATCATCAAGTATAATAAATAAAGTGATATACCAAAACAAGTGTTGCACAGTTGCTTTTATCTGTTAGTCAATTTGATCATACTTGTTTGAGAATAACACATTCAGGCATAATTTAAGAATAAGACAAGCACAAAGATCAGCGAATACTAAATCGCAGAAATAAATATTACTTTTGACGTTTTCATTCACTTTTCAGTCAATTTATTGACAGATGAATCAGTCATTGTTTCATAACGGATGGATTTAAATAAAAATGTCATTCATTTGTGTTCATTTGTGAGATTTATGACATGACTTACAAAAAACAGGAACCAACGGTTGGACACTGATGCCAACCAATTCCCCAAATAAAATATTAACGTGAATGACAGCAGAGAGATATTATTAGAGATACCATTGTTGCCTCAGACACAACAACAATGGAGGGATACTGTTTGTGGACCCAGACACCGCCACCTGCTTACCAGCATTTCAGTCACTCTCTTTACATATTTACATTTGATACCATCCAAATAAAGCTAATCACATACTCTCTGACACATACTGTATGAGAAAGAAAAGAATCAAGCTCCATGTTGATTTCTAAAGGAAATCCCCGCTTTATATCTTTATTGAAGTTTAGAGCAGAGGAGATTAGACAAAGTTGAGATAAAGAGATGAAGCTAAACTCAGGAAGAACTGATAAAAATTATATACTTTCTTGAGTCATGCATCGATAAACTGTTTTGACAGCTATTTAAACCTTATGATTTATCTATTGAAACATTTCAATTTCTCTGGAACTGGATTCCGCTGGAGCTGAACCACTATAATTTGACACAGTTGCATTGACTAATCAAAACAGTGATGACAGCTGGAGGAGGTGAACCAGTATCAGCGTAATTCTAAAACAACCAGTTCCTGTGTTTGTTGGTTGCACCTGTTTGTTGTGTGCCAGCTTCTGAAGAGGTTTTTTTTTTTCCCTTATCAGAGTATCTGCAGTGCCTCTGCAGACGAGTTCTCTCAGGGTTTCAATGTGTGACAATATTGTTTGTACCCAATTAGAGAAACCTGCTACAAATGTCTACCAGGGATATTGATTTCGACAGTGCCGGATATGAGCAGGGTGCACTTTGCGCCACATCTAGAGCAGTATAACCTGAGTGCTGATGGGGAGTGTGTCACCAGGTTAATCAGGTGCAATTCTTATGCTGCAGAACCGAAAGGCACAATCAAATTGCCTTTTGGCTGCTGTTTTATGTGCAAACATAAACATGCCTGCATGCAAGGGGAACCGACTCTCTGTGTTCCACACGCACTGTGCCAAAGAATTATGTTTTTGTAGCGCTTCATCAGAAATGCATCACCTGCAGCCGTCTGGTCACCACAATGAGGACGCTGTACCTCGGAAAAGTGCAGTTACTTTAATATACCGGTTTGTTCAGCTGAAGTTTCCCAGGAAAGGAAGAAGACTGACATCATCTCCAAAAATAAAACAAACAAAACATGCTTTCAAAAACAATGTAGATATTGTTTGTGTTCCAGCTAACTGAATTAGATTCAGTCAAGACATTTCCCAAAATTCAATTCTGCCTCCAACAACCCTGTATCCAGAAAGTGAAGTCTTTCTTCTCTTTCATCTCTACTTAGTGATCTATAAGCGTCTGGATATCCCCAAACCTTGTCCTCCTCCCTTCGACTAAGAGAAACACAGACGTGCTTTCACCAATAATTAAACCTTGTTGATTTGATAGTTCCACTGACTACTTCATGGTGTGTCCCCCCCCCCCCCCCCCCCGTTTTTCCTACTTTCTCTGTGTCTGGAGTTGAAGGTATGCTGCAGATATTTCACTGTAAACAAACAGTGCTTTGTTTACATTCCCACCAAAATGCATTGTGTGTATCATTAAGGGCTAACAAACATGTTGAATGCATTTCCTACCTCATAAGACATTTGCAAAGCCAGTTTTTGTACGTTATGAAATATTCAAAATCCAAACTCATGCAGTCTTCTTCTTTTCCTCTTTTACTAGCACGGCGTTATACACGTGTGCTGCATTTCTGCAAGTGGCATTTACACTCCCTCACCAGTTGACATAAAGTTGTAATGGCACTAGTAGTTAAAGGTATTCCTCTATTCTGGTCACACTGCACGGCAAGTCAGAAGTGGTAACTAATAAAGATTTCTGTGCACATTCAAGTGGAAACAATTATTTATTATTGTTTTTTTTATCATTATATATATTTTTAATTCTAATTTTATAATTAATTGTTATCATGTTTTGGTTTTATTATGGACTGTCGTGCCAGCCAGTGATGAACACTGCTCAAAGGTCTTCAATATACTTGTTAACGTGTCTTTGCTTGGCGTTTTGCAGCTCCATCCCACCAACTCTAACATCGAGGCTCCTAACTTTTGCTGCAATGTCTAGATCTTTATACCTTTCAACATTCCAGGTCCTTGCCATGTTGAAACACAGTTATGTTCTGTGTGATCATCTGTGCGAAACTAATATACTGATATTTTGTGGATATGCATTCTTTCCAGAGTTCTTCAAAAGTCCAAATGAACTCACAAATCTTCCAGAAATCTGATGTGCATAAATCTATGTTACAAACAGACCTTGGAGCAGTTAGCCCTAATCCAAATAGACCAAGAGATAATTAGACCTGATCAAAAAAAGCCTCTCCCTGCATCAGTTGTTTCAGCAAATTCCCAAACACGACGTGTTTACGTTCAAGAGACAAAGACCTCTTGTTGGAATTATGACTGTTGTCAGTCAGGAGCAAAAAGAGGAAGTATAGGGTGACATTGCTACAGAGCCACGAGTGTTTGGATGGGTCAATAAAACGACTGTGGAGACGAGGGAGATTGTTGTTTTCTTCTTGTTTCCTCCTGACAGTTAATGTTGGTTTCTTGACCATGACCGTGATGTTTAACCGGGCTGTTTTATGCCTTAACCTAATCAAACTTTAACCACAGCAGTATCAGGTCAGAAAGGGCTTTTAATCTTTTTTTTTTCAACAGTGGTTCATAACATTTTTTGAAAAGCACTGAGATGATGTCACTTTACTAATTGGGGGATTAGGAAATGCTTATATGTGTTATTCCAGAGAGAAACAGCGCATTTTATTGCTTAATTTCTTGTTGGATCAAAAATATGCCCAAAAGGACCCAACAACAACAACAACAACAAAAATAGTAACAATACCTGTCATTTTTAGTTCACAGTCAAGAAACACGGGTCTATTCAGGTATGCGACAGATTTGGAGCCATACAACAGGACCGTACACAACAAATTACACAGCGACTGAATGGTTGGCGACCCAGGTCCCAGGTCAGTTCTTGGTCACTGGTTACTAGTCACTGGGACTGGTGAAATTAAGTAATGCAAATCCTCAGTACTTGATTGATAGAGATTTTCTTCCTCAGAAGCTGGGAAGACATTGACTAAATGACTAAACTCTTGGTCATTCTCCATCGGCACGAAGGCTGCAGACTCATTCATGTTCCATTACCTCTGGAATGTGGAATAAGGGAGCAGCCACACATCACACGCTGGTATTCACCTTTCAATCACCCCCTCCCCTCCTCCAGCCCCTCACCCCTGTAATCATGTTAGCTCATACATAATCGCATTTCAATTACTGACAGGAGTGTGACCCTTGCCTCCCAACATGCCTAATCTAATACATGTGTTTCCTAAAAGACAGAGGGATGCCTTGTTTTGGTAGAAGGAGAAGAAAAAAAGAAGCATGCATCAACATGCTGTGTCATGCTCAAGCTATAAAAAGGGAGGCAGTTTTCTTCTGATTCTGAGTCAGCGGCTATTTTTAGCAAGATGTATACTGTACATGGCGTCTGGAAGTGATGTAAACACCTTTCTGTGTTGGAGAGGAGAGGAGACGAGAAGAGAAAAGGTTAGAGAAAGAAAGGAGGATACAACAGGGGTGTGCAGCATGAATGCAAAGCTAACAATCGCACAGAGTGACTGTGTGTGTGTGTGTGTGTCTCTATCAGCCTCTCAGTCTGCATTTGTCAGGGGTCCTCTGAACTCCAGGCCTTTCTGCAATCCCACCATTCAGGAGAGTGGAGAGAAAACACCAAAGATACCCTCAGCCATAAATCTACCTCTCCCCCCACTCTGTCTGTCCCACTGGGTAAGGTAATTCTTTCCGCCAAGACTTTTTCATCTCTTCTCCGTCTTTCTCTTCTCCTCTTCTTCTTCTTTTCCTTCTCTTTCGGTCCGCCTGGTCTTTCGCTCTGCGATTCCCACTCTGTCACTCTATGTCTGTGTGCTTAGCGGCCTTGTGTCATTATTATGGGCCAATTTGTGTCAATGCTAACATCCCATTCATCATGGGGGGAATGGTTTCCGCCAGGGCTCGGGGGGCTCACATACCTCACCTCTCACATTTTCACCATGGTGGCATCCGCTCCACTATGGGGTCGGAGGTCAGAGTTCCAGACCTCCTGAGTGATCACTGACTTCTCTGCAAACCCCCCTTCCTTGCTCTCCCAGCCACCCCCCACTCTCCCTCCATTTCTGCTCCCAGCCCAGCCAGCTACATTTCCAGGTCTTCCCCCCTCCTTCAATAAATTGCTCTTGGTTTTTTTCTCTTGCCCTCCTACAGTGATTCTCCCATATCACCACCTAATTTGTGCCCTAAAGATCCAGTCTGTAAGACTTTGGCAGAAACTGGATATGATATGCACAACTATGTTTTCATCACCAGAAAATAAGAATCAAAATGTTTTTGTTACCTTAGAATGAGCCTTTTATATCTGCAGATGTTGTTAGTCCACCTTGTTGAACTTTCTCAAGTAGGCCGGAATGGACAAATACTGGCTCTACGCTGGGCCTTCCATACTTTTCTCACTAATTTCTCCTTCACACTAGGAAAGACAGAGTGAGGCAAGGGGGTCGCAATCAGCAGCAACACTAAATCCTACACGCTGATCCTCTAAATCTCTTTCCTTTCTCAATTCTTGCCTCATTTCTTCTTTCCCTTTTTCCTCACCTCACAGGGAGTGTGTCACTTAAAAGCCAGATCGAGTTTGATCAATTGTAACTTGTCCCATTAGCCTGATGTTTCTACAGAGAGGGCTGCACCAAGCTCCATACATTATGTTCCTTTTCCCAAGCCTTATCCCAACCCCCCACCAACCTCTCCCCCCCATCACATCAATGGCTGACAGCCCTTACTCTCACTAAAACCCCTGCATGCGGGTCGATGGTTTATTTCTTATGAATGAAGGGCCCAAACGAAAGTGCATTCCTGTCTCAGTTCTGAGAGGAAGCAGCTGGCTGTTTGGTGAGTTCATGTCAGACGTCGGTGTTTTACATCCATGTTCTACACAGGAGAATAAGATTAAGCGTACGATTGAGAGTCAAGAGAAGAGGAGAAGGAAGAAAAACACGAAGAAGAAGAACGTCAACAACAAAAAATGGGGCCCAGGAGGATGATGTGCAGAGAATTGCTGTGGAAATGCTGCCACATCACCTGAGGTTGCTTCTCCTGTGAACTGTAGACCGGGACAAAGGAGGAATTGAAGCTGATGTCAGGGTGAAAGGTCAGAACCCAGAGCTAATATCTGGTGTGATGGTTTAGACTTCTTTATCTCAAACAAGTTTCACATGTCTGCGTCAAAGCTTCTCATGGACAGTCTCATTTCGTGTTTAGAGCGTGGCAAGCAAATTAGGATGTGAGCAGTTGACCCTCTCAGTTACATGATGCAGAGTGCAAGGATTTCAGAAAAGGTCTGAGAGTGAGACCTTTCCTGCTATAGCCTGCAAATAAGCAGCTGAGCTGAAAGGATCCTTGTTGTTGTGAAGTTTCCCTTGCTTGTTTAGAAATGGTATTTGCTGTAAATCTGTGCAGTGAGAGCTTGGCTCCGGTGTGTCGCAAGCTGCCAGACAGAGGCAGGCATGGGGAAGGAAGGCATGTGGGGCACGCAAGTCCGTCTCCATTTCTCTCTCTGCCAGCTCCTAATTATGCTCAATTACACCTTTAACACAAGTGGGCCGCTGTGGACATTTCTCAGGGTGTGAGGTCAAGCATTTCCTGTGTCTGTGAATGACCCAACGTCAGGGGAATTGTCTTGCATAGGCCTCCCTCTCTCCCTCCCTCCATCATTCACTCTCTCCGTCTTTTTGTCCCCTCCTCCACTAAGCCCCGATCCCAGACCTTCACCATTCAAAGAGTCAGATAGCTGGGGCTTAACCTCTGTGACTTTCTAGGGCTCTCTTCTCTCAAACACAAACAAACAGGAAAAGGCATGCATACCCTGACTACCTCACGTACACACACGCATGAACGTGCATGCACATGCATGCATGCAAATAGCATGCAAAAAAAAAAAGATCAAACACGTAAACCTCTTGAAACGTAAGAAAACAAAACCAAAAGCCAAAAGCCATCTGATTTGTTATACATCTCTGGCGAACGCACCACATTTTAGGCATGAGCCCTGCATCCAGTTTGACACTCATCCGTCTCAAGTTAGAGACAGATTTTTTATTTTCTGATGGTCCACTTCATTTTTTATCCTTCCATTGTAAACAAAACACCTCAAGGTGGCTTTCGGCGTGGGCCTGAATGTTAATTACAGATCTGATCTAATCTTATCTAATCTAATTGACTGAGTGTGTTTGAGCGCGTCAACACGTGTGAGTCACAGCTTCAAAAGGAACAGCAAACCACCTTACAATGGTAGTGTACCAACAGGTTGGGTTCCCACACCCAGCAGGAAAATAAATACTCCATAATCACCGCCTATCAAAACAGGCAACGTACGCAGGGTGAACCGAAAATGGCGCATTCCATGGAAAATCCATAGCGAGCAAGTACATGCTCGCTCCTCCGCACTGACATTTCGGAGGCACAAGGGAGAGATTAGAGGCACATATGGGAGGGCCACAGAACCAGGATGAAAGATGGTTGAGGGAGATGGGGGTTAGGCCCCCTATTTTTATAAGATGAATTGGTGGTTGAAGTGACACCACAATGATTGAATTGACTGAAGGTAAAATCTGCAAGTGGCTCAAGTGTGCAAACTGGACTTAGGTGGATGATTTATTTAACATAAAAGGTCTGGAAACTGCACAAGGCGCTGGCAAACCAAGCGCATGTAGGAGGTGACAGTTTTGTAACATGTATCATATCACGGTTTTGTGACATTTTTGCACTCAGTAGCCAAGCTGTCTCTGCAGGAGAAAAGACCAACCCACATTCACAATCCGAAAAAGAGAGCGGGAGTAAGGAAATTGTGTTTTTTCGTGAATGAAAAACCTCACTGGCAAGAGGATGTATGTTTTGAACATCTTTGAAACCAGCCATTTGCCCACCCACCACCCAATCCTGCAAGCCACCACGCAGTGGATACAGTTACTGCAATGACCTAGCATTTCACTCTGCCAAGAAGACAGGAGTGGAAACAAATATGAGAAAAAAAAAGTCCTCAGAGAAAAAGGGAAGGATTTTTTTTTCTTAAATGCTGAGTAGAGGAGTTTGGTTATTATTGGAGGTGGGGAAAAATGAAAGAGGTCATTCATGACAAAGAGCCAAGATATGAGGAAACCACACTTGTGTCTGAAACAGGCAGTGTGGAGGCTGAGCCAAGACTTAGTCTCAGCTGTTGTTCCAAGCCACACATTTATCACACAGGCACTTCCCCAGCAAGAAAAGACCCTCACAGGCAGCCATGGAGGGGGGCAGACTTGCTCAAGTGACTAGATGACCCTGAATACCAGAGAGTGGCAGGTCTGTGGGATGAAAGGAGACCTTGTCTTGGCCTCTGTCTGTCGATGTGACTTTAAGTGCTGTCCCACGTTAAGGTAGAGTCAGCCTTTAGAGAGAGACAAACTACCTAGCAAATATTTGTGTGCTGGATCCACATTGTGGACCATATGAAGAAGAGGAAAACTGAACTGGGTGGAATATGGCCTAAAGCTATTAAACACACTGCGTTCTCCTCCTTCACATTCTTCACCTTGGAAAAAATGAACAGGATAGAGAAGGTGGAAGGAGTGGGTGAGAGAGAGAGAGAGAGAGAGAGAGAGGGAGCGGAGTCCAACCTCCTCTATACTAAAGAGCATTGTATGTAGCACTTCAGTGGGCTAACGATTATAGGAAAGCTTTTCCAGGTTTTGGCCATCTGTCACTTTTATGAACAGCGCGGTAGGAAATTGGGTCTTTGGGTTGTTTGGCCTGGGAATAATGAGCCACTGAAAATGATTGTTATAGATGACCTCTCGGCACTGTTCTCATATGGAGCCAATCGAGACGCAGCTCCAGAGGCCTCCTAACAATCAGGGATAAATCAATTGGATGTTACGGGTCAGGGGTACGGGTGCTGCAGGAGGTAGGCCTGGGAACAAGGTAACAACGTTCTTCCTGCATGGAGGAGGGCTCAACTACTGAGTGTTTGTGAAAGAAAAAACAAGACCTTGTTCCAATCAAAGTATCATCAAAATGTGTTAATGCTGTACCTGAAATCTTGAGAGGTGCTACATAAAACGATTAAAGAGCTAGTTTGGGTGTTCCTCCTGCAATTAAGAGAAGGGGAAGAAGGCACTTTAATGTAGGGTGAAATTAAGAAAAAAGGTGAATAAAAATGGACCATGGGGACAAAAGGAAGAGAGAGTGCAAGAGGAATGATACAGGATGAGAGGGGGGTGTGAAAGGAAAGAAGAGAGAGGTGTGTATTCCAGAAAGCCTATCAGTCGTAACGCCAAACCCTCTTCGGATGCCCCTCAGACAAAACAGACAAAACACCCGATAAGGTGGATTGTGAGAGACATTCCTCAGCTGAATGTGTGTATGCCGATGAGGGCACGTTGTGTGGTCAACAGTGTTCACACAACTGATATCAGAAATCCAAGTCCACAGAGAGTTTGTGGAAAAATGTCACACAGGTAGGAAATAAAAAGGTAAATGCATGACCTTGATGGTATGACTTTTATGCTGTGGCACAATGTGCAAGAAGTGTTATCAAATCAAAAGGAGTCTTTTGATTTGATAGCAATCATTCCTGAAGCACAGCAGACTGTAACACACTACTTGACTTACAGTAATGTGATTACTTTTTTCAGTAATAAGGACTGTAAGGGAGCACTTTATTGTGGAGTGCTGTGTGCGGCGACTGGAGATAACATCAAGCAAGCACTTCCAAACCATAGTCTGTCTGCTTGTTAACTATAAATGTCTTGTTTTATATTTCTAAATGTGTTCAATACAGAATATTAGACATGTGCGTATGGAGACTTTGGAGCCCTTTAAAGATAGCCTTGATGAAGAATTTCTTTTGCTCACGAGAAAGTAGTAAGTTAATGTAACTCACCTATTTGTTCTGCCGAGGCTCCTTGAAATTTCTACTTCTAATAGTTTTTTTTCGGCATCGCAAATAAATTGCAAAATATAACAACTACATATTGCTGAATGGGTGAGTATTATATAGCGTGGCCTCATACAGTCATTCAGCTTGAGTGTATTAATTTTTTTTATCTAATTTTACATTTTGTGCTTCCACTGTGGGAAATTTTGATAAAAATCACTGGACCTACTTTGTTTTAAACAAATCCTATCAGCGCAGCACTTTAACTTACAACTCTGCAAACAGATAATGCAACTGTGGAAGTATATGATCACCCTGAGGCGTGTTCGAACCAGGAAGACGATTGCAGCCCGTGCTCCTTCAGTTTCCAGCAAACATCTGGTTTGTCCAGTTTCTTGGGTCATTTTAAAGTGGTTGAAACCTCCTCAGCAGTATTCCACTGTCAATTAACTTCCAGACAGTTTGTTCCCCTGGGCTTTTTACATGTAAGTTGAAAATGCCAGTATATCCCCAGGTAATGCAAATGCAGAGGGAAATACCTGTATGGGTGTTTCATGTTTCAGCAGCCCCTTGTAAGGACAGCAAATGCATCATTATTTCCATGTCTCTTACTGGCTCTCCTGCCACCTGTACGAGATGAATCTTATCTCCTATCTCATCTTGCTTTTATGCTGTAGGCTACCCTAACTCCCTACAACCTCTGGTGGAACTATACCTGCGACACTGTCATGCAATGTCAAGTTGAATAAATAAGAGACCGTGTTTTGTTTGAGTGGCTTAAATAACACCATACTGGGATTCGTCTAACTGATGTAAAGAAGGATGTACGTGAGGTAAATAGATATCTGGGAAAATTCTTTTCCTTCTTTACATCCTGTTCTCCAGGACAGCAGCCTTGAGGAACCTTTCTTTCTTTTTCCGTCCCCACAGGAGGCCTTTTGCAAGCGCACACTCTAGACATAGCTCATATTAGAGAAAGTGAAGTAGCTTGGTTGGACATATGCATGTGTTGTGTGTGTGAGAGATAAAAAAGAGACAATATATTTGTGTGCAATACGTTTAGTGACTATGAATCCCCAAAGTAGACGAACGACTCAACCGCTGAATGCCTTTGCTCAATGTCTGCTGGAAAGGCCCCAGCCTGCTTCAACAGCAGGTAAGTAGGTAACAGAAATGATTGAAAAATAAACTGTGAATCAACCAGAAGATGTTTTAAAATAAAAAAATGTCTCGAGAACAAAAAAATTCTCTCAGGCAATTTAGTCCAACAGGCTTTGTTGGTATGAAGTATATCAAGTTCCCCTCTCTCATTTTCTCCCTGTAGTTTGAGTTATGAGGTGCCACAATCACTTGCTGCATGCAGACAGCTGCCCTGGCAAACTGTAGCAAGAGAACAGTGTATGTGTAAGTGAGGGCTGCAGGACCTGCTGGAAGGAGATGGGATCACTGGCCACGATGACGACAGGGGTTCAGTATTAATAACACAATCTGAATATGTTAAACATAGACATCATGGTGTAAAAAAAAACCCACACTTATTGTATAGATGCATGTACACACTGTTCTTCAGTACAGTTTGACCGTGAAAGACATAGATTAGAGGCCACTGTGTGACTGTGCCTGTCAACAGTCCATTGTATTTGGTTTTTAGAAAGAGCCCATATGTTCAGTTCTTGTTCCCGCTGTCATTCTGATAGACCCTGTTGTAACAGAGCCTAATGAGAAGCATCATGACAATACAGAGAAGGGTTTCAGTGCATCTGTGGACTATAAAGTGTATGTTTATGAACAGGAAAGCAGGACCAACATGTTCCACTGCAAACAACAGTCCCATATAAAGTGGCTTAAAAACAATAACAGATGCACAATCTGTTAGTTAAAGTTAGCGGGAGATTATAGATGTTGTTTTTCAATATACATGAGAACACACACATGCCAACTGCTAGACACACGCAGAAAAAAGGGCTAAACGTGTTCCCCGTGCCAAACTGTGTGCCATCTCTTCAGCTGACAACAAGTAATTTGGTTGTACTTGCAGCTTGCAGAGATGCCATTGCTCTCCGACACTGTAGTGGGTGTTGTGGACAAAGTGAAAGCAGAGGAAGAACGTAGGAAGACCGCTCTTAAAGTCGATGAAGGCGGGAGTAATCATCTCTTTTACAGCCGCTGCTAGTAGCCATTGTCCAGCAAATCTGTTCCTTGTTCTTCTTGTTTTTATGGCTATCAGGTTGTCTGTGTGTCTTTGGAGGAGGCGGAAGAGGAAGTGACAAACTTGGGGCCCCACAGACCATCTAGCCAATCATTAACAGGGAACCGTTTGCAGTCACCGTAGCTGCAGACAGTGATGTGCCTTTCGGGTTACATAATTGCAAAGGTTTGTGGTTGATCATCTCTTTTGCATTGCAAGAGTAACATGCACAGGGCTTAAGATTGCCTTCAGTCTCAGCTGCGCTCTCTGCTGGGTTGCATGCAGAGTCAGTCAGCTCAATGCGGATTCATCACACATAATTCTAAAGAACTGATGCATTTTAATACAGAGAAAAGGCCAAAAACACTGAAGATACTTTCTTTATGTTCAGTATTTTTCCAAATGTCTATGTGGACTGTACAAGGTAGCTTTATCACTTTCCTTGTTAGAACACAATGAATCAAGACGGCCATCATGTACTGACGTCATTACACACAAACACACACATACATACATAGAGGACATGTGAAACCTCTACTGTATGTTTAGCAAAATGCTGAACTACATGGATGTGTACCCGGTTATCTAGAGTCTTGTCTCGCATGTGTTGTTTGCACCCTTGCATATACTGTTGATGGTAGTAAATAAACGTATTTGATCACATGTTTTGGCAATTTTCCTATTCTCTCAAAAAAATGCAATGCCAGTATGCGTGTATTTGTATAACTGACGCGACACCAAGCAACATATCGACCAACTACAAGCTGCAACCTTTAACATGACTTAGTAAAAACAACAAGTAATATCATTAAAGCTTAGAAAGACCACCCTGATATGCACATGCATTGTTATCTGTTGGCTTTCATCATCAATCCGAAAGAAAGCTATATATAAATAGATAGGAAGAGGAGGGAGATAGGAAGCCACGCAGAGAGCAAGAGAAAGTAAGAGGAGAAGAGGGGAAGGGGAACTCTGCACAAAGGAGAAGCCTGGATTAAGTCATGAGTGGCAAGCGACATAGGTTGGATTTTTAACCAGTGAGATCACATCCTCTTCCCTAAACAGAGGAGGAACTCATCCTTGGGTGGACAGGACAGCCAAGCTGAGCCCCGCCACTGTCTGTCTGTCTGTGCGTGTGTCTGTGTGTATGTGTGTGTGTGCGTGTGTGTGTGTGCGTTTGTGTGCGCGCGCAACAAACGGGACATCCATTACCGAGCGGAGACAGTGGCATGCAGCCCTGGCCCCGCACGCAGGAGGCTCCACACATGTCAGCAAGCTGCACATGGAAGAACACACAACCAAGGGTGCGTGTGTTTAGGTGACCCATGTGGGAAGTAGTCTGCAAATGTGTGTGTACTGTGTATGTCTTACATTCTAATGTTCTGCTAATGTGCATGTGAGCATGTGAATCCATGCATAATACACTTGTTGTTGTATAAAGATTGTGCAAGTCTGTGGATGAGATCACAAACATAATCCATGGAGGGGGATCAAATCTTTACTTGTACTCCTAGTAGTGATCTATGCACATAATTTGATCATCTTATCTTGTATTATCTATTTATGCTAAAGGTTTAAACTATTCACCGTAGAAGAGAGATTGTGGACTTCCTGAATGTAACTATTTCACTTTCATTTTTACATAGTGGAGATGTGCACTGTTGCCACAAATTCAACCAATTTCAATTGAGAAGGAAACCACTTGGCGCTTCAGTGCACCTGTAGGGCAGCAGCCAATCAGTGTCAAATTAAAGACACTGAAATGATTACCCTCAGTTTACTGAATGGCTGTTTCACCTATAAATAGCTTTTTAATAGCTGGAATATTAGCGTAGTGAACACTAAATAGCAAACCAGTATAAAAGAAGAAAAAAACTCTGTTACCCATTTTCTGTCTTCTTCCATTGAATGCATGTCACTGCACATTGTGATTGTGTTTTGGGCTCAGAGCGCAACCAAAACACAGATGACCCACACTCAATATTGTATCTAAACGCATCGTAAGTAGACATTAACACATGACCTATTTGCTGTTGCTACTGCTGCTAACAGCTGCTTTCATTATGCAGTCACTGCATACATTGTGTTACTTTCTGCCTTGCAGCATACAGTGGCAAGGATGCAGGATGACATAACTTCGGGGGATATAATATTAAACTATACTTTACACCTTTGACTTCACAAACACCTCAAACAGCTTTTGATTTCTCAAAAGTGATACTAAAGAAACTTTATATGAAATCCTTTCACACCATCCTCCAGGAGACCTCTTCATCCGTACCTCACACTGGACCAGGACCAATCAATGACGATGGGAGTCTGTACAGCTGGGAGAAACACAGGCTGTACCATGAACTTCCTAAAATTTGGTCTCATTCATAGACCAATCATTCATGGACTAACCTTCCCAACTTGACCTTGTGTTACAGTAAGGGTGACGAGAGGAAGTCAGTGCTGAAAGGGTCACAGTCAGCAGTGGTTCTGATTCTACTGGAGATTTGGGAATTTGAAAACTGCAGACATTTGAAAATATCACCACATAGCATAGTTAAAAGTCTTTCCAGGAAAAAAGGAGCTCAGTGTTCACGGGTCTCAGTGTCTATAAATCTTATTTCTTAAGGGAATTATATCACAAGATCAGCCTGAAGGATGCAGACTTATTTTTTAGATTTATGTGATGAATGTGGCTTTACTTTTGTTATTGAAAAAGACACAAATGTGGAGGCACCGGAACACACCAGGAATGCAGGTCGAATCTTGATCCCTATCACACATGTACCTATCCATTTCAAGACTGTGAATCATGCTTATTGCATAAAAGAAAGAACACACACATGCAGCCCCCATACTCCTGCCATCCCTACTTCTCTCCCACTTTAATTCTGATGTAAAGAGATACAATATATGAAGCCAAACCAGGTTTCTTTTCCTCCCACACTCTTTCCTTCCTTCCTTTCCTCCCTCCCTCCTTCACTCCACTTCCCATCCCCGACCAGACATGACCCTGTGTGTAGACTGCAGGGTGGAGTAGTAAAAGTCTGGGCTTGGTGAGCTGAATGGAGATGGTGCACAGATGGAGATGTTCTCCCCTTACAGCCTCAGCGCTGTAAAAAGAAATGAAAAAGATAGAGGAAGAGCTAAAGGAGGAGCTTTTTTGAATCCAAAAGAGAAATAAAAACATTTGCAGCTTGTTATGGGAATTTTCCTCCCTCGTGGAAATATTTCCTTCATGTCTTTAGCCGAGTAGCCTGTTATTTATCCCTCCACCTCTCTCTCTCTCTCTCTCTCTCCCTTTCTCTGTGTGTGTCTCTCTCTCCACCCCGATTCTACCCTCCCTCTGCCCCCCCATCACCCCTCTCCAGACTGGGCTTTCACTTTGGGGGGCCCTCAGCTTCCCTCTCGGCTGACCAGGGAGCTTTCAAGGTACCCTGATGGATGCTAATGCCGGACTCTTTCAGATCGTTTTACAGCCGGAGCCTTTGATCTGCCAGCAGGCCTCTCTCCACGGGCTGCCTGTCCTGAGAAAATGTAAATCCCCGCCTTACAGACACCTGTAAAAAAAATACAGCAGAAAGGGGGAGAGAAAAAGAAGTTACTCTAAAGAAAAAGGGGAAGAAAAGATACAGTATTGTGACATTTGGAAAAAGGGGGCATAGTTTAGATTGCGGCAGAGCGACAAAGAATGAGATGGAAATTGTGCGGAAATAAGAGCGAGTGGCAAAAAAAAAGGGGACAGAACTGCAGAGAAAGGAGTGGAGTAACTGAGACATGGCAACCAACAAAGACGGAAAAGAGGAATGGGTACCACAAAACAGAGAGACAGAAGGGACATGGATGGAGGCAAAAGAAAGAAAGGCTACAACGGCAAAAAAGAAAAAGAAAGTTCATCTAAAGACCCAGCATGGAAGACAGGAGGAGAATGGGTGGGAGAGAAAAAGCAAGATGGAAATAGTGGACGAAAAGTTGGTAAATCCAGAGACAGATGGACAATTTGACTTGGTAAGAAAGAGAAAGAAAGACAGAAAGCCAGCCCAGACAGACATATGAGGCCTGCTGTGCAGCTCAAGGGTAGATGTGTCTGTACGGTTGAAAATTTAGGAAGGAAGAAGTGAAAAAGCATGGCGAAGGGGGGACTCAGTCAGTAGCGTCGGTGACAGCAGTGAAAGAGGCCTCCCTCACCAGCGGCAGCAGCAGTGCTCTGAATAGCGGGGCTGCTGCTAGACAGCTGGGTGCAGCTGATCGGTGGACAGACTCTATGGAAGAGCGCTTGTCTTCCTGCAGCCAGCTGCTGTGTCCAGAGGCCAGCAGTGACAGCACAAGGCTCAGAATTGATTACCAGAGCTGGCAGTTCAATGGGGTGGATGGAGTGCAGTGAGGTTGACTTCTCTGAAGTAGTGTGTGCACTGTACAGCAGCAGAGCACAGCTGGCACTCACTGTATCCTCTTCTGAGAAAAAAAAAATAGAGGAGGGGAAGAGAAGAAAGATTGCTATTATTGTTTGCTCCCTCCTTTCTTTCATTCGACCTTTCTTTCCTCTCTTTCTTCTGCTCTTTTAGCCACTTGCTATCATTTCTCTTCTCTTCTTCCCCCAGAGAATGGTGGAGGAAATGGCTGTCTTGCAGAGGGAGATAAACTGCATTGAGAAGAAGTGGTCTGAAACTGCAAAACCTCTATGAGACTTGCTGTACAGACAGCTTGCAGGTACAGAGCTGTACTCTATGACATGAGGTTGCTTTGTATAGCTGGGGCTCTTCCTGTGTGAGGTGCAGGCCCTGCGTCTGCAAACTCTATGCTTTGTATTTGAGACTGATGTATAAAAGAACTCTTGTGAGGCAAATCCGGGTCTCCCCTTAATTCACTTTATTGATTTTATTCCTTTATTGGATTCAGGAGGAGGAAGAGTGGAAAAAAATCATGTATGTTTCTGGAAATAAAAATTTCCGCGGAACACATCAAAGCCTCCTTGCAGACCTGAGGTCAAATACAAATCTACTGGCATTGTTGTAGCTTTGCCTCTTCTGTGATCACCCCTTACGTTTCCCTTTTGTTTGCTCATACTCCTTCATACTCTCACCCACACACCCGCTGCTATCCGTCTCCCACCACCTTCCTGTTGTCCTATCAAAACAGGAATGATGTCATTCTCCTTGTAGCACCGGATGGGAAGAAAACCGAGCCCAAAGCCCTACAGTAGCGACAGCATCCTCCTGTCGGCATGTCTGTTCCTTGTCAGTCTGTCTGTCTGTCTGTGTGTCTGATCGGGGCACATCCGGCCATCCTGACTCCCCTGCGACTCCCCCCGGCCTCTGGTCAGGAGGAAGGAAGGAAGGAAGGAAGGAAGGCCCTGCGGTCACACAGGAGGGAGGGTTTGGAGAAAGGGACGGAGGAAGTGTGAAAGGGTGTCTTAGCTGGAGCTGATCCACTCCATTGGAGCCTCTCACTATAGATGGGCTGTTTGGACAGGGACAAGGCCAAGCACAAATGTGTGTGTGTGTGTGTGTGTGTGTGTGTATCTATGGCTGCGCACCAAGATCATCATAGAGAGGGAGAGAGCTGTTTTCTGTTGTATTTATTGATGGTTCCATTGAAAATATTCAGGATATAATCCTTGCTGGCCTGCAAATTAGTTGGGGACATTAGATGGTGTGTGTGTGACTCAGTGCTTCTGTGAGTTCACTGTTCATCAGAGAGTGACAGCCTACCTCAGTGGAAATTCAACTGAGTCATCATGTTCAGTGACTATGCTGAACAAGGAGGGTTAGCACCTCTCTCTTCACAGTGCACACACACACACACACACACACACACATACTTGGTGACACTTTCATGCATTTTTTTCGTGTGAAAAAAACTTGCACAGTAGCTCATCTAGGCAATGTGAAAACAACCTAGAGCGTCACCCTGGAAGTTTTCAGTCGTGTCATTTTCGAAAGCTGCATACGATAAGTGTTGTCTATGTTGACGTAATTTCTGCTAAAGGAAAATCAAAGTGTAAAAGGAGGAAGACATTGAACGCTTGAGGAGTCCTAGTGATTGCCAGCAATGGATCTCTTTTTGCTTTTGGCTTTGTCGCTGGAGAGCAGGGAGGAATTAAGTGCATTGGAGAATGAGTTGGAAAAAGACATTTCCTGGTGTGAGCAGAGGGGCGGCTGGGAGGAACACTGCCAGGCACAGAGGCAGTGAGACACAGCCACTGTCCACCACTTAGCTTCCCCACTGCTGCGAGTACTGTGTCTGCTAATTCTGATTGGTGTTGCTGGTCTGATCCCTGGAAGTAAAAGGAAGGTATGCCAATGAGTAATCGAGGAATGGCTGGCAGCTACATCAGTAGAAAGCTGCTGAAGAGCCCTCGAGCAAAACTGACAAACTCATCTGCGGCTCCGCTTGCGCCTTGACTTTTCTACGACAGCGAATTTGTTGGCAGAAGCAAATGAGATGAAACATTTTACTGTGTAAACCAAAAATAAATCCACATTTTAAAGGTGTCACTGGGTAGGCTCCAAGCGACGGAAGACTGGCGTCTTGTACTGATCACTTAAGGCTGCATAAATAGAGCACCAAACAAAACAATATTATGCGCTCTCAAGCTAGAAAGAAAATTTATTACACCTTGTGTGTGTGTGTGTGTGTGTGTGTGTGTGTGTGTGTGTGTGTGTGTGTGTGTGTGTGTGTGCAGTGCATCAGAGAGAAAGAGAAAAACAGAGAGAGCGAAACAACATTCTTTCCCTATGTTTAAAAAAGCTGCCCCAGTATTGTCTGCCAGTTACAGTTAAAACATAAATCAACACATCACTTCCTGTATTGTGTCATTATTGTTTTGTTTGATTTACAATTTCTCTCCTTTTTTTTTATGTGTACTCAGCTGATAAGACTTACAGTCGGGGCTTGAAAAGGCACACCCTTGCCTGCTCTTGTTCAGCTACTAAAAATAAGCGGTGAAGTAATGCGAAAAACACTGCTCTATTTACATTCTGGTAAGTTACAGCCTCTACACTGCCTGCCTGCCTGCCGGCAGTGTTGAATCTGGGCTAAATGACTGAGGGGAAATTTCACTGTCTATTTTTTTTTTTCTGGCCGAGAGATGGAGAAAATGGTGAGAAAGTGGAGATATAGAGATAGAGGGAGAACTGAATAAGAAGATAGATAGAAAGAGATCAGTGAAGTTGCCTTTAGAGATAATATGTTATATAAGATAATAGTCAATAGAAAGAAGAAACCAAATGATGGACATAAAAGGTAAGAACAAAAAGAGAGATGCCAGAGCAAGATGAACAGAGGAGACAGACGGCTGTCATCACCATCAGACATGTGAGCATGTTTGTGTGCGTATATACTGTGACATCTCATTCCTCCGTAATAGCCACAGGGAGGTGGGGGGCAGAGATAACAGACACTGCAGGGCGGGTGGCGGATACAAATCTCTTTGGCTGAATTTATGAATGATTGGGATCAGAGGGGCACGTGGACGGATGTGTGTGCTCAGACTCTGCCTGCCATCACGCATCCCCACTGACGACACTGTTGTCCTCAGAGGGAGCGAGACGGAGACAGGCCGAGCGGTGATACCAAATGCCAAGAGGATCCACAATCGCCCTCACTGTACTCAGCTGGCATGCCTTATGACGTAGATTCTTGAAAGAGGAAGCACATTTGTCGTATGACATAGGCTTTTACCCCCCTTTTACAGATATCACGAGAATGCGGCATTGACCGAGAAAAGCACTACAGCAAAACAACGCACGGGGTTGTGGTACAGATAAAAGATCCAACTTATTAAATGGCAAGATCTTACATGGTGGCTTTGACTGCAGTCTGCTCAGACTGTGTTGTTTTCAAAAAGTTATATTTACAGCTGTAGTTTCTCAAAGAAAATGCAAAAACAAAATGTGGATTGTGCACTGGCCCGGAGCAAATCACATAGTGTGTGGAATCAAAGATTGTAATGAGAGTTGAGAGCGTTTCTTCAAGAATGGGTCCTGTCAGTCATGTATGAGTAGACAAGACAGTGGTCACACTTACATGGATAATGATGTCATGATGCCTTAATCTACTGCCAATCTATATAATAATGATTGACTGACAAGGTATATCCTATTAAAACATTGTGGACAGCAACATATACAGCATAAATAAAAACATTAAATCCCTGACCAAAAAAACTTTCCTGGTCAATGACCTCTCTATTGCAGAGAACCGCCTTAACTGTATATTTCTATCTGAAACCTGGGTGGGTTCAGATGCACCTGCTGTTCTCACTGAAACACCCTGTTGAACTATGCAGACTAGTCTCCTTTGATAGTTTTAATTCTACTTTCATTTTTCATACTTTCATACTTTTAATATCTTGCTTCTGTTCCTGGTTCGAACCTCGGCTGAGGCCTTTCTGTGTCGAGTTTGCATGTTCTCCCCATGTCTGTGTGGGTTCTTTCTGGGGACTCTGGCTTCCTCCCATGGTCCAAAGACATGCACTTAACAGTTTAATTGGTGACTCTAAATTGCCCGTAGGTGTGAATGTGAGTGTGAATTATTGTTTGTCTCTATGTGCCCTGCGATAAGCTGGTGATTTGTCAAGGATGTACGCTGCCTCTCGCCCAAGTTAGCTGGGATGGGCTCCAGCCCCACCGTGACCCTCATGAGGATAAGTGGCTGCAGATAATGGATGAATAGATGGTTGGATGCATCTTGCTTCTGTTTTTAAATACCACTCACCTTTTCTAACAATTCCTATATAGAGCACCAAATCTTTGTCAGATTGTTATCCATTCTTAACAGAAACTACAATATAAATTCATATCATTGGTGATTTTAAGCTGCATATAGATAAAGAGGCAACTGTTTTTTAATAACCCACACTCGTGGCCATACACTAGACCTGGTTGTTAGCACCTAAAGTGGCAGAAAGTTTCATTGCACATATGAGTACATTGCCCTGACAAACTTCTGTCTATAGTCTTCTATAGACTATTTAGTAAACAAATTTTCTAGATTACCCATAACAATTAACCTTGTTGAACCACAAAAAAATGTAAAAAGAGCAGCTCCAAAATGATAAATGAAAATCCTAGACTGCACTGCACTGATCAAAGTAATAACTGATATTAGAAATAACACTGATTCCAACAAGCTTTCTCTTCTGGTTCCCCTTGATCTCAGTGTAACCTTTGAGAGTGCTGTTCATAACATACTATTAAATGGACTTGAAACCTGCGTTGGCCTCTCGGGGGTAGCTTTTCCAAACAGATCTAATCCAGTATTTATAAATATAGATAAAATTCGATCAAAAAACACTTTTTCTTCTTTTTTCTTTCCTTGGGTTTGTTTGACAACATTTATTGATTTGCTGATTAGAATAGGACCTTGACATTGTCAAATGCATAGCCTAGTGTCTTTTACAGAAAAAAACAAACATTTATTTTTTGGTGCATCTGGGACATACAATCCAGTAAAAGTCCGCCAAATGCCTGTTTTTGACTTCAAAGGTTCTAATCTGAATCTCTTGAAGAAAGACAATGTGTAACCACAGAGCAGCAAAACAGGAGACCATTTTCATGCAGCATGAATATCTCCAACAATCTCCTTTTAAGCTGGAAACAATTTAGAAGGTCTTGGGTGAGTAAAAAAACACACGTAACAAAGCCTTGATTAAGCCACTTAGGGACTGATGGAGGGCAAAATGGTCCTATATGGATAACTAGATTTGGTTCTGTGCACATGAAGTGGCCAATCTTTATTTCATTCCACTGATTACACTTCACTTAACTTTGCTTCTCTGATATTTTAAATTAATTCAGAGTGACAGTAGGCATAGCAGATACTAGTGAAGCTGAACGACGGCCAACCTGCTGATGATGAAACAGAGCACGGACTTCATCACGTATTTGACCACCGGTCACCCTCCCCTCACCTCTCAAACGTCTGATGAGGAAAAAGAAGTAAAAGGAGCTTGTTTGCATCTTATCTGCAGGAAATAGCATTAGCCAAAATTGTACTCTTGGGTTGGAGCATGAAAGGGATGGCATGGCTGTGGCCATCATTAGCCCCGTCCCCCGACGTGCGGCCTGTCTCTGATCCAGAGCCAGGGTTGGGCAGGAAGGCAGAAGGTGGGCAGGAGAGGGTCGGCAGCCCTGGGTGGGCTCCACCACTTGGGCCTCGCTAATGGGCCGGCAGCCATCAGCCTGGTATGTCGGTATGCAGGCCGCCACTGCTCGTGCCGACGTCAGGGGATTTTAAATCGGCTAGAGCAGACGATTGTGAAACAAGAGTGGCCACCCTGCCCACCTCACAACACTCACTGCCACTATCACTGACCATCCACCTCTCATCTTCCCAGTGAAGTGAAGCCAACAGAGCATAAAGTGCAGTGAGTTAGTTCTGCTTGGTCTGGCCTAATCTTGGTGCTTTTTGTGTCCATGTTTCCATGTTTCCTCCTTCTCAGACGGAGCAAAACAGCCTTTTCTCAGATCACTCACATCCCACAATGCCCTGCACTGCTACCAATGAGAACTCAGCCTTTTCCCAGCAGTTTCCACAACGACAGCTATTTTTCCCATGCTCTCCTTTCAGAGAACCTATTTGGGGCATTGAGGCTATCAAACCAGCTGAGAATGAAAAAAATAACTCTTTGAGAATCAAGAAGAAAAAAAAAAACAATCAATTGAATGGGCACATATCACTTCTCAATTTAACAACTCTATTGTTTCTAATTGCACTCACGTCTTGGTATCAAACTTTTTTAAACAACTTTCTCCCAACACAGCTCTCCTTTTTCTATAACAATATAATAAAGTGTTACATGACGTTTCCTGTGCTTTCGGAAACAATGAGCTAATAGAAAAGCTTAGCGCCTGTATTTACAGCTCCTTTTGTAACTAGTGTGTTAGGGTGAATGACTCGTCTGGCCCTAAGGCAAACATACAACCTGCCATTCAGGATAACGGCTGTGTCAATGAGAGAGGCATATCACCTTTGCTCTGAGTATTTTACGACACAAGGATCCAATAGTAACCCAGCTCTGGGGCAGTGGGCAGCATCACAGCCCCAAAAGAAAAAAGGTGTCAAAGACGCAGTGTCAAGTGTCTTCTGATGGGACACTCAAGTGTCTCCATTGTACTGTAAAAAGGTTGTGATGTACAGTGAAGCACAGGGAGCTGAATAAAAACAGGAAAGCAAGGAAATGTATATTCTATAAGAGCTCTTTGATACTATAACAAGAGGTTCTCACAACGAGACGAAAAGACTGTGACACCACAAGGCAGCATACTAGCCGGCTTATCAGAGGACTACTATTAATACCAGTGAGACGTTGTCTCCCCTGTCCCCTGAGGGAGAAAGATGGAGGAAGTCATCGATTCTTCCCACCATAATCTCTGGGAAGGACAGATCTTGCCTTTTCCCTTTTGGGTGACGAGGGTTATTATTCTAAAATTTTGAAAGGGCCCACACAAGGGCTATTTCTGTGCATCAGTGATGGCGAGCCATTACAGAGTGCAACTCTGATCCACTGTAGCACTAACAAACAGTCGTTGTTGCAGCCTCCCCTTCCCAGGATTGTTTCTTGATCTCTGTGGGTCATTTTAATCTTTGTAGGCACTGTCAGTCTATCTAAACACAATTTGTTGATACCGTCCTTACAAAGGTACATTGAAAAGTTAGCATCGTGTTAACTGCTGTCTAAAGACACCACTTGAAAGTGTAACTACTAGATAAAGGCTAAGTTCATGTCATTATCATGACGTTACACATGAAAAATGAAAGTAGCTAATGTTTGCTAACTTCATTTTCACCTACAGTGCTTACTTGTGGTTAGAGGGGAGCTCTTGACAAGTACTTCATCATGTAACTGCTGTGTCTTTTTTAGATTTTGGTATAAAAAGTGTGGCCAAATGCAGCACTCGAAGCTGCCTCTTTTTCTTAGTTTTGCTCCATCATCATCCCATTTGTTGTTTTCCTCCCAGACAGCTGTTATCTGCAGTAGAGGTGCAGAACACCACGCAATCTCCTTATGGAGCTTGAGTTCTGCAGCCTGTCTCAAGCGGCCACTCGAGAAATTACAGTAGTTAGGACTTCCTCTTTGGCTTCCTTTCCCAGCATCAGAGGCTGCCGCTTGGTATAAACCCATACATCTTACATCTGAGTGTTCACAGACCGCCATAGTTCTGCCTTAATATTGACCGCTTTTAAATGATCTGAGGTTTTTATTTATGAATATTGTCTGTGTGTTGCCAGTTTGTCTCCATTATCTCCTCTTACATTGCTATTTTATTTTGAGATCATTTGACTGACCAGTTCTGGAGCAAGGCCATTCACACACTTGAAAAGAAAATTCTCAAAGCTCAATAAACTTTTTTTTTGGAGGATGTTTTGAATTTATTTGAGCTCCCTACTAAACTGTGTAAACTGTGAGTCACTGAATCAATCTCCATGATAATTCAATTTTACACTGTGATATTGTATTTGGTACATTTTGACTTGTTTGGGTGAATGTTACGGCTGTTTACAGTGCAATCCAGTCTGTGAAATGTTTGCTTGTCAAGACAGAGAACACACATCAGGATTGAAAAATGGGACTGATTGATTTAGATGCCAGAGCAGCTGTCAGAGCAGGTCCTGATGGCAGAGACACAGCAGTGGAGGACAAACTGCACAGTGGTTGTGACAGGATGAGGATGTGAGGAAGACAGGCAGCATGTGTGTCTCTCTCTGTGTATCGGTGTGTGTGTGTGCATAAGTATCAATGCATGTGTGCTTTGTGTAGTAACACTCTTCCTCTGGCAGACCCAACCACTACTGTAGGCCTGCCTGCCTGCATGTGTGTAGGTGTGTGTGTGTATCTGTGTGTGTGTGTGTGTGTAGATCTGGAGCAGTTAGAACAGCAGTAAAGCAGATGTTTCCTCTCTTTGGCCCTAGAACATGAACATGAAGAAAAACAAGGGCCCAGCCCAGAAGACAGGAACTAATTGATCATACCTACAGTAACTAATTCAAAACTAGGGATGTAGTTCAAAGGAAAATTTAAATTTAGACTAGTTGAGTAGTTTAAAAGTAAGAAAACATGCAGTGTCGGTTTGCTGAGTGTGGCTGAACATTAGCAGTGCTAGCAGCCTGCTCTTCTTGCAGGTTAACATCCACACGCCTGTGCTGAATGTGGTGTGTGGTTATATGCGCGTTTATTCTGACACAGCAACATACAACCTTATTTTCATTTTCTAAATCAAAATACTGCCAAACCGCGTTGGTTTTACGAACATCATCTTTGTCCCACTTTCCAGCTCGCGCGATTACATCCAGGCAGTTATGTGGAGAGGCGGATGCCTGCCACCTGCCGGCAGTCTCACATCTTGGATAGTTAACCAGTGTTGAACATGAATGGAATATTAGTAATTAGTTAAACCGACTGGTGATGACTGGTGACGGTAGCAATGGTTTATTTGACTAGCAACGCATCACGTGAAAACTGCAGCCAAAATATAAGGAACCTTACTGATGATTTAACTTCATTTAGACAGATACTGAATATCTTAAAGGTCATCTAAGTTTAAATAACTGATTCAATTCAGTATGGATCATGATATTCTAACTGGCACTTGAATAATCACTGGAGTGAAGTAATCTGTGTGTAGGATCCAAAACTGATTTGCCACTGACAATAAGTCAACACAGCGTTGGAGCATGAATATGGGTTTGTGAAGTCCACTGAGCTCCACCTCTGTCCTAATAGTCCCAGTTTTGGTCAGCTGTGAGGAGCAGAGCAGCTGCACAGTGCTAATCCTAACAGGCAAACGTTGTGAACACAAGTGTTCTGCTGCTGCTGCTGCCACTGAATAGCCAACCACATGTCAAAAGTGTCGAGTCACCCTAAGAGCAGCCACTTGACCCAGGAATGCTGGACTACACTGTATGCTTTTTTTTCCCCCATCCCTCGCAGACTGCGGTCAATTAGCATCGAGAAAGTGTATGGCAAGGTACAGTGTGAAAGGAGTGATGACAATCACATCCTTTTCCAATTACTGATCACTTATGTCCGATGAAACACAACCAAGACTGCACGCGCCAACATCTGTAGAGAAATGCAACTCAACGGGGAATAATGCCAAACAAATCAAAGTGTATGCAAAACATTTCACAATTATAGTAGTATCGGGAACATTGGATCTAATAAAAGACATGTGCTAACATGCCAGTACCCACTGTTTAAACATTTAACGTGCTGAAGATTCATAAATATATTGCCTTTTCTTTCCATATATGAAAATAGTGGGGCTGCGTTATGTTTGAGTCACAGAATCAATACTATTATACATCTAAAGTCTCTCTTTATGAATCTCTTATTGTCATTTTCACTTTCTGATTGTTGTGCTTTCTCTTCCTCATGCCCCATGGTTGTGTTGTGATGTTGGTGTTTTTTGGACTCTGGATTGGGCGCAACCTCTGCCTCTCTAATGCCCGCCTCTCGCACTGTCTGACTACCATTGTGTCTTGAGCTGGTGCAGAGGAGAACAGCAGCGCTTCTGATTCATGAAGGCCTCTCTTCCATGACAGATGTTGAGCGTTATGATGATGATAGTGATGTGTTCTTGGTTGGCACTGTATGACATGCATTCTCTTTGAGGCAGTAAAATGAAATGAGTGATACCATTAGTCACTTGCCATGTTCACTGTGAACATGTTCATTTATGCATTTGAATGTGTTTTATTCAGATTGCCTTTTATCGTCAGTTCAAAACCAAGTGTTACAAGTGGGGAGGGGGTTACTCATATATCAGGGTCTTCTCTTTTTCTGTCTGAGAGCACATACAGTCACATGAACCTCACCTCTGACAAACATGCGTTTAACACCATGTGAGAACACGCTATTTGTAAATTTTCACAGCAATTGAAAAGTTGATTAGCAATTTAAAAAGCAAATCAGTCATTGTGCGCAAAATGAGAGAAGCAGAGAAACCACCTAAAGCTAACATTTACAGGAATCCATGCTTGTGGGGTTTCAATAGCAGAGAAAGACACAGTAGTGGTATCAGATCACTGTGATACTGAAAATGACAACAAGGTCAATAATAGATACTCTGCTGACCTTTACTTCATTGAAAACTACCTCTATTTCCTATTACCAGGGATTTATACGTCCGTAGCCAGCCTGAAAATAGCTGTATGTCAATGGAGCACAACACCAGCTATGAACTGGACAAACCAGACTGTGAAACAAATGTCAGCACAACTGTAGGCAGACTAATCCCAGCTACAGTAAGTCTCATTTCTAAAGTAAGATCACTTAGGGTGTAATGAGCAAATATTTCCACTACTCCCTCATAAAGTTTTTTTTTTTTTTCAGAAACAACCATGACAGAAAAAGAAGGCAGAAGAAAGCTTTTCAGGCTCCTGCACAAGACAGACAAGCCAGCAAGACTGGTTTCAATCAAAACAAAGCTACAAGCCCAGCAGTGGTATGATCTATTGTTAACAGAGGTGGTGGCATCTGGGGATAGCTGGGGTACTCACTAAGACAATCTACACTGTCTCCTGGAAGCATTTCTAAAACATCTAACTGATTCTTTCCTCTGTAAAGTATCGTGTGTCTCTGTTGCAGAGCTGTTTCAGGATATGCAACACACATATTCTTAAAATACACACATACAGCCAAGGGCTTATCGTACATATCTTGTGTCTTGTGTTCATACACAACACAAGCTGTGAGTCATTCAGGCTGTGATCATTCAGGCTAGTTTGGCTCAAGATCCAGTGGGTTGAAACACAGAAACAAGGCACACAGACAAGTAGTCGCTCAAATGAAAAAGTAATTCATCTTACCTGAGATCAGCTCCTGAGGCCAAACCTGGGCATGATGGGATTCCATTCCTAAAAGACATAATGTACAGTGAAGTATAAAGACAGCCAGGGTAATGAGAATGAATGATTTTTAGATAATGAAATTTCAAAGATCACAGACTGAAGCTTAGCCGGTAATAGGCTGTGGCTTAGTTCTTTGATCAGCAAGTTTTAAAAAATGACGATAAATTGGAAATTCCTGTCACTGAGTCATTCTGACGCTCTGATTACTGTGATAAGAAATATTTCATGTGTCATACTTTCCAGTATTCTGTCAAATAGTACGTTAAAATTTAAAAGGGATTTCCAGGAAATTCTTTTTCAAATTCACCTGAAACAAAATATTTGTTTGAGAACAGAATGGATGACTACATTACTGTGCAAATTGTATTCTCTCCACTCATATTTACTTGAGGCCTTAGCACTCATCACAATGACTTAGGTGAGAAAAGCCGATTATTCCCCAAAAGGCTCCTTCCTATCAGGTGTAATCTCCTGCTTTGCCCAAAGAGATCATCTTATGTGAGCGATGCAGCGAAGCCTAAGGGCCTTTAACCACAGCAGGTCAGAGAGCTAGCTTCACTTCCGAAAGGTAATGCCCCACCTCTCTCCTCTGAGTTCCTGTGGAGCTTCATTTAACAGTAAGACAAGGTTCAGTACACCGAGAGGGAACACAAGGAGAGGGAGAGGAGTGAAAGAGTGATGAAGCAGAAGAGGCAAAGAAGTTGTAGCATTAAAGCCAGTGAAATGTGAAGTTGTCACAACACATATTTTCCTTTTTCAAACAGAAGCGGGAATACAAAGCAACTGAAGAGCAGAAAGGTATGAATTAGATCCCTCAATCTTCAGAAGTCAGGAAATGGGATCAGATGAATGACGAGCAAGACATCCAGGACTTAAGATCCTGCATTGTCGGAGATGGCTTTTTAAACGTCTTCCATTATCCAGCCTCGTCTTTGAAACCTGAGCTCCTGGCAGAGCACATTAGTTATCCACTTCCTGATAAACAAATGTAAGACAACTACACCAGGAAATTTAATTCAGTAGAACCCAACTTCACTATTTGCTCTGGGCTGTAACTCTATCCAAACCAGTCTGATGGCATCTGATAATATTTATTACAGTTGATGGATGACAAATCATGTGGCTCTCACGTAGGGGCTGCAACTTCCCCTTTCTCTTTGAAACCCTGTCATCATTTTTAGTTGTATTTCCCTTGCTCTCTCTCCCTTCCCCTGGCTCTGTGCATGAGTGTGCTGACAGTGTACTACCAGCTTTAAGGTCTGCATCGTGTCCTGAAATGACAGCAGCTGCTGGGACGGGCCACACTGAGAGCAGCCGAATGCTTCAGTGGAAGGGGAATCTCCCACTCTGAACAATGCTACACTCATTAGTGCTTCAAACAGCCTTTACTGGGCATCCTCAGTTCAGAAGCGGAAGATAAACAGCTGCATTTTATCATGGTATTAGAATGTTTCTCTGTTGGGTGTGTGTGTGTGTGCATCTGTTTGTGTGTGTGTACATGTGTTACGCAACGTTAACAGTCCATCCAGGTGGGTGACAACAAAAAGACAAGGGTGCAGGTAGAATCCCAAACCTATTCTGGCTCCCTAATCTCTCCATTCTGACAGCACTTTGATTTGTGAGTCAGTCCAAAGCCTGAGTAAACAGCCCGTCCCTTTCGCCACCCAAGTAAAGACTGCGAGTAACTTTCAGTCAACGCTTTGGTCTCCCCAGCGTTTGTTCAAGGAGGTTCACCTATCTTTTCAACCCCAGGTTAACTGGAAAAAAAAAATCAGTTGATTGGCAGACTTCAGTGTCCTCCTCATTCACCTTTGTGAAGAGTTTTATTTGAGGCCTGTTAGGAATTCACCTTCTCTGTTTGTCCCTCGCTAGCGTGACCAGACAGATGTTCCTTTACAGAGATCAGGACACACACGCCGACTTATAAATGCATGAAAACACACAATGCTGACAGAGATATTTCAGATCTTCAAAGATAGAGGCGAGATAAAGAAGAAATAATAGATAACCAAGAAGAAAAGAGAATTAGAGAAAGGACACGGAGAGGAAGAGCTGCAGGCCCTTCGTAGGACAAAGCTGTGGATTCCTGTCTTGTTTTTGCAGGTCTGTATCATTTGTTCTAAGAGAGAAAAAGAAACTGTCTTTTCTCTTTTTTCTGACTTCACACTTACACGATGCTTCTGAAAAATCATCAAGTTCTATGTGGGCAGCTAAAAAAAAAGTCTTACATCTGTCCCAACCCATCTTGACACAACCCCACCCAAAACCAGTGAACCTTGTAGTAAAAACTGTGGCTACAAGGCAAATATTGATATTCAGCTGGCATGTGCCCAATGAACGGAAACCTGTGTTTAGATACACTAAATAAACAGAAATTAATACAAACTACAATAATAACAAACAATAGACAAAATCACAGAGACAAATGTGGTAAAGGTAAAGGATTTGCTCCGGGAAGACAAAGAACAGGTAGGACATAAGGGCGAGTTCATGTACAAGCTCAATGAGGGCATTTTAGTTGTTTGCATGCATTAAAGGGACAGATGATTTATGATTTGTGCTGTCATAACCCTCCAATAGCATTGACAACAAGTATGCACATGAATGCAACAACCTCATGTCAAAACCAAGCACAACTGTATGTCCAACCACTTCCCCTGACCTCCACACTCCTACTACTTCTAGTTAAATTGATTAGCAAAATTCTCCAGTTGATTTCACCTCATCGAACAGGTCAGAATAGACACTGAAAACCAGCTTAAAATGGTCTGACATTGTATCGATATACTTAGAAAGGTTGATGAAGATAGGAAATGGCTACATTTATGATTTTCAGCATACAAACATGACTAGCAGGTGAGCTGTGTGCAGAGGCTTGATGGTAGAGAGAACAACCTCACAACCACTCTCACTGGGAGGGAGGAGGAGAAGGAGACAGAAGGTAGACATACAGTGAAAAAGTGATGAAGTTAAAGAACACGGAGTTCACAGTGATAACAGTAATAAATCAGATCTGCTGTGACCCCACACAGTGTCCTGCAGTTTTGGTTCATCCCACTCCAATCCCTCACACACCCCAGTTAAGACCAGAAACCTGTCATGACAGCTCCACCTGCTAACCTTTGTGACCCGTCTACCCCTTCCTCTTGTAGTGGGACACCATTGGAAAGAGGAAGTGACACGGCCAGTGAGGGGAAAGGTCGACTCAGACGATTCATTTCAAATGCAAAGGAACAAGATGGATGGTGGCGGCTGCAGTGGAAGCAGCATGTTTTTACTAGTCGAAGAATCTCAAATAGCTCTTTTCAACATGTACAACAAATTTGCCTTGTTGCTATGGTTCAGTCACTCCCTGAGGCTGGGGTTGGTACCCAAGATAGGGGCAACAGATGTCTCATACCTGCCTTGATGTTTTGAATCTACTGACTTGGACTTTTTCTTAGCTTTGGCTACTGGTCTCACCTTCTGCAGTCTCAACTGAGATAACTTTTTTTTTTTCTAATCCTATTTCTCCAGTCCGCCCTCGGCTGTCATAATTTTGGCAACAGGCACTAATGGGAGTAAACAAAACAGTAGAGGATGCCAAAGCCAAAGACGGTTACCCAGGGAAAACATGAAAGTCTCGTTCTTCCATTGTTTTGTTATTCTTTTTATATTGCATGTCTTTTATAGGGAACAGTCTTTTGGCCATGCCATTATATGTATATAGAGCTCAATAAACATTTAGTGCATACTAAAATGTAAATGTAAAAGGGCGAATCTTCACTTAAATACTTAATAAATAATAATAAACAATTAAAAATAATAAACTGTTTTCTAAATAGGAGGTGCTCTAAATCTACACACTGGATGAAGAACTAGATACTAAGGCACAGAATTGATAAATTTGTGTTCAATAACAAACAGCCTTAAAAAGCAAGAACATATTAATTCTGCTCCTCTGTCACAGAGGCTGGAGTCTGTGATTATATTGCTAATGGCACCAAAACTAGATCAAAACCATGTTGTCTTAACTTTATCACTTAGGGTGACTGTGTTACGATATCCTCATTTTTCTGATATAATTCTAGATGTTCAATCTTTGGCCCTCAAAAAGGATAACGTTACATTGAAATGATAAAATGCCAGTGATGCTAGCTGCTCATGAAAAACTGCATTTTTGCCTCACAACACTTTAGCAAGGTAGTAAAGTCTCAATGACTCAGAGTTGAATACTTTGAAGATTTGTTTGAAGAAAATGGCCTTTGTTTTCAGTACAACCTGGAATAGTTTAATACAATCAGAAGCATTAAGAGGAAAAATGATTTATGATTTGTGCTATCATACCCCCAACCTTACTGCTTTTGGCTTTTACATGTTGGTTTATGGTTATGTTTAATCACCAAAGTTTAGTTGGGAAAAAACATTTTGGTTGTGATTAAATTGTGGAAAAGCAAGTAAGTATGTACATGGGTGCAACGACCTAATGTCAAAACCAAGCGCAACTGTATGTCCAACCACTTCCCCTGACCTCCACACTCCTACTACTTCTATTTGAAATAACCCAGTGGACTACCTTGGCCGTCTAACAGCTCATGCTTCATTTGCACCATAACAATGTGTATGCATCAGGTGTATTTTCTGCTGCATGCATAATTATAGTGATCACATTGGGCTTTGAGCACTGCACAAAACACAAGTGATCTACAGTGTACCTGAATGCATCCTGACACAGATGGAGCACTGTAGATGTTACTGCTGAGCTGCAGATAAAATCATTACTTTGTGATCACAAAAATCACAGTTTAAAGACTGCAGCTGCACTGTGAGATTAGCTGTAATGACATTTATGAATGATGTGAAGACTGCAACTCTGTGTATGTTATGTACATATATATGTCGCATAAGACAGTGAAATGAAATTAGTCAATCAAGACCTCTGTGGCAACGCTCTTGGTCGCTAAAATGTCTGCTAAATGACCTGCCTGAGGAATGCTTGAAAGCTAGGCTACCATTTCTCTGATGACTCTCAAAATATCATTAATGCCCCAAAGCATGCCTAATAACCCCTCCCAACCCCCCCACCTCTCTCTCTTTCTTACACACTGAATAACCAGAAGCTGAGTCTGGGGGCCACATTCTTGCCCTCTCCACACTCAACTGCCAACACAGCACGTGGCTTTGTGCTGGCTTCGCCGATGGCTCCTTTTAGGAGTTCTTAATGGGTCACATGTACAATACACTTTATGTTACCGAGCGGTGAACCTCCACTGAGGGGATCAGTGGTGTCACCAGGGTTCAGGTGAAGAAGAGGGAGACAGAGAGAAGGACAGAAAGAGACACATGGGTTGACGACATGTTGGGCTGGAGGTCGGACGTGCAGGGCTACTGAACACACTCCTACTCAGCCTCTATGTCTTGAGGTCTGCCTGTCTCTGGCTTGCAGTCAGACTGTTCACGGTCACTTAAAGGAAATGATGGAGAATGTGACTGGAGAAGACTTGAAGACTTTGAGACATCAAAATTACATTAAATGAAAGAGGCACTGTGGTCTGTGAAGTAAACCCACAGATATACGTATTGTACATACATAAAAGCATATACCCCTACATACAAACACAAATCATTACATCCACTCTTACAAGTACACACATACATGCGTATAGGCACACATATACACATGTAGCCACACACACAGGCATGCACACACATGGATATGTCCAACAGTGGTGAACAGCTGCATGGGTCGGTCTGGAGCGAGACCAGCCACCTCTTGGCCACAAAGGGCTGTTTGTGCCCCCGGCTCGCTAGGAACATAAAACACAAGAGATAAGACCAGACACTGTTTGCCAGGACCAGAGGACCTCCCTAAACAGGAACTGCAAGTGCAAGTGTTTGAAACACACACACACACACACAAATATGCACACACACAGGGATGCAGGAAAGCGAACACATGCGTGTGAATTACACATTCACATATGCATGGTACGTGTATGTGTCATTGTTTAATGACACGCAAAGAAAAATGAGTTGATTTTCTTAAAGCCCACCTCCGCTGAGCTACTTGCCCCACATTCCCAAGCTCATCTGACCACTTAACAGCTCAAGAGAAAGTCGATCTGCCCTGAACAGTACTTAAAGTGAGGTTTCCCTCTGCAACAGGTGAATTGAGGCTCTATTTGTAGGTAGGAAGCCGCTACCTTGCTTTACTTGTGGAGCCTGTTTAAAATATTTTGGACTGCTGATAAAGTTGTTGATCACTCAGGGAGATTAACAGCTTCATTTCTTAAGAAGTGTTACGTTATCACCATAAATATTTAGCATTGCAGCTAAACAATGACTGAACCACAGCTCAGTTCACCCTATTTGTAACTTAATCCACCACACAAATACATTGTTTAAAATAATTTTAAAGTAAGACTGTGTCACTTTTGAAAGAGGGCACAACATATTCTTCCACTTACAAATAAAAATTTGAATTCATAAGCAATAAAATTCGTCATTGTTTAATTCGATACACTCAGGGGTTTTATCGCTATAACCTAGCTCTGGTATAGCTACCTGTAGCTTTTGGTGGCTAATATAATCTTTTATTAGCAAACTTTAGTTAACTTGTTCTGTAACGGATATTACTCAATATATTGTTTTATATTATTAATATATATAAATAATATATGTGATAATAGGAATAATATAATTATGACAATAATGGTAATAATAATAAATATTATTATAATGAGGAGGTCATTAAAACATATTGTAAGCATATTGAACAGGTAGCAGGCCTAGCCTCACGTCCTCATGCTGTCATATAATAATAATAATAATAATAATAATAATAATAATAATAATAATAATAATAATAATATTTTTTGATGACATTCCCACACAAGTTTCCTTTAAGTTTAAGTAGCTAGTAGAGGTGACACTTTAGAGGTCTGAGATCGTCTGTGAAAAGAGTTAGATCTATTGTGTTGTGAATGGTAGCTAATGTGAGGCCAAAGAAACCTGCTCTAACAATGAAGCTGTGCTCCATTCTATTCTATGTGGCTCTATTTCTGCTGAGTCATGATTTGTGCAGTCACCACTTGCAGGCCCACACAGACACAGGGCCACACACACCATGACACAGTAGAGTCTGTGTAGCTTGGATCAAGGTCCACTCGCAAAGGGGAGGAGGGAAAACCCCCAAAACGTGACTGATGTCTTTGTCCTTATCGCTGCTCTTCTTCTCTCTCTCTCTCTCTCTCTCTCTCTCTCTCTCTCTCTCTCGCTCTCGCTTGCTCTCTCTCACTCTCTCTCCATCTACATATCTCTCTGTCTCTCTTTCTCTGTCACCTCCCCATCTCTGTCCATCTGTCACTATCACCACTCCCACCTATTGCTCACATATCTGTCTGTGGTCTGCCTCACTGCTCTCCTTGTTTTATGCAAAGCAAGCTTGTTTCACATGAAATTGCATAAAATAAAGTATCAATTCATAATCCCATGGGAGTTCCCTCTAAGTGCATGAACAAACTTGATGACCTTTTGGTGTTTTAAATATTTGTGTCCGTTGCATCAACAGGGTGTGCGTCTTTGCAAAGCCAGATGTGTGAGGAACATATCGATGGGGAGATACGGAGACCAGGCGCATGAATGTAGCTGCATCACCCAGCAGTTTATTTTCATAATTTCCACTTCATTCATCAGCTGTCCATACTGACCAGTGGGCCATGCAGCTGTAGCTCATTCATAACCACCACCGGCCACCACACACACACACACAGACACACACACACACACGTTCCCTAGGCTTAAATCTGCACTATGCAAAACAGGAGAGTCAAATGTGCACGTCCATCAAAAAAAACAACAAAACAGTCAAAGAAAAAAACAGTCAAACACCAGTCTTAGGTGAAATGTTAGCTTGTATGTGACTTGGGGGATTTTACAGAAGTGCAGTATGTATACAGAAGGTGGAAGCTTAAACATCTGTGTACGCAAATAAGAGTGAGAAGGCACTTTGGTGTCTGAAACACCTGGGCCTTGGTCCCTTTTGGGAGCACACTCAGTGTATAATCCACACAATCAGCCTCATAAAAGGACCTGACTGATATAAAGGCAGGGTAATATAGATGGACACACATGTATGCACATACAGCCATGCATATGCCCACATATAACTACTTTATTATGTACTGAAATACAACCAGGCAAGTATTCCAAAATACAGGTTATTTTTAAATCTTTGGTTCATTTAAGGTTAGAAGATTTCAGATGTTATGAGTTGTGACAAAAGTTTATTTTATAACCAAGCCTGGATTCTGAATGATTCAGCCGTGGGACATGCAGAATATTCAAAAGAGACATCCATCCATATAGGGTTATTTGCACACCAGTGAAAATCTATTGCATTGAGTGAGACCAAGAGTGTCACAATGATGAATGGTCCAGGGGTTTGTTCATACTGTAGCTCTACTTTCAAATTCCACTCATTCATGATCGTGAAGGGAAGTTTGGCCCAAGCTGACTTAAAAAGGGGAAGTTGAGAGAGAGACACCAAATGGCCACAATCAGCTGATGCAACAAGGCAACATGAACATACATAATAGCAACAGTATTAATGTAAAGATATGCAGTGTTTTGTTTTCAGATAGCTTTTCCCCTGGCTGCTGATAGCACCATGAATTACTCATCACTTGCAATCCCTATCTGCTCCATCTCAAGGCTTTATTATGCTAATGATTGCAGTGCGAACTAGCTAGCAAGTAGTAGTGCTAGTACAAGTGCAATTCAACCGTGTTTTGCATCTGTTTAACGCCCATCTGCAAATTTTCTCTCATGGTCTCAGTTATTTTTGTTATAAAGCTATAGGATATGACATGACATGTTTGAGTCACTCTCATGAATGCAGCTCCGTGAACAATACTCATATCTTAACATGTTTGATGATTTGAAAAAGAATACAAATCTTATTCTAGCTATGCTGCTTATCCATAACTCTCCATAACAAAACTTGTGTTTTGACAAACTGGTTGCTATTCAGTGCATAACCATCATATCCATTTCTCACAGCAGCAGGTTTTATGTTGTTTTACAGTTTTATTATCAGATATTGTACTGTCTCTGGGCCATCTGCTCACATATGATGTGCAGTGATGTGCTTCGTCTGGCTACATTCACTACTGCCATGATCACTGGATGCAGTTCAGCTACTACCAACTTTCTAAAGATGCAATCATTCGCTCTGTGTGTGGCTAATGTTTAGCGTTTGCAATATAGACCTTCTTTGCAATGAGGCTCATTTGAATGCAATAGGGCCCAAAAGTATGAATATTCCCTAATTTAAATACAACACATACATACAAATATGACCGCAATAATGAGATGCTATTGGCAGTGCCATTAGGAGTGCATTTCACCGTTGCCTTCCTTTTACTGGTGACCTGACACAACTTCCTGTAATTGGCCTTATAGTCTGAATGATGAAAAACAAATGTTTTCACACTAGCCGAACCATGATTCAATTTAATGTGGACTGAGACTGAGGTATCACATCTATAATTTTTGGTTTGGAAGTCTGACTGAAGTGAGGTATGTGTGAAAGGGCTCAATCTTTAATTTTTCTTGGTCCAGATCAAGTGAACTGGACCACAGGTGTGAAAGTGACCAAATGATATCAAACATAATTCTCCGTATTATATTCATTTTGGCATCCTAAATGTATGCTTTTGGTTTGCTTCATTCTTAGACCACTTTTCCCTACTGTCAGGAAACACAGCTTCTCTTTATAAGACTTAACCAATACAAAATATCTCACGAAAGCTGTATGTTATTTATATTTGATTTATGTTATCATCTTGAGATGAATTTTACTTTTATCCCATCTCTCTTCATCACTGTTGTTGACTATGACGATGATGCCTTAACACTGGCCCCACCCACAGGTAGTGCGTCTAACCTGAGAAAGCTCATGTTGAGCAAAGAGAGGGTCAACACAAGGTCACAGACACAGACTGATGAGGTGCGATATCTTTATTCATTGCTGTTGTCAGCAAGTTGCATACTGTAGATCTTATTGATTGACCAACTCTCACTGACGTTTTCCATTTGTGTTATTCCAACAGTGATCAACTCTCTGGCAATGAGCAACAGCATTCTCCAAGTGTTTCACTGATTACAGCTAATTCCTACGTCACGTCCTTGTGCCTCAAAACATTCCACCGCAGTTTTCTATTTTGGATTGAGGTATTTGCCTGTTTTTCTCTTCATTTAGCCACTTGAAAAAGGTCCTGTGATTGAGATCCTTGTGAAAAACTCTCCTTCACTCCCAGAGGGATCTGACTAAACTTTAACTGTTGTCGGGCAAAATAAGTCCACATGACAAGAGGGGGACTGATTCCCATGTGATTGGTTGATAATTGCCATGTTTGGAATGATGGAAAGATTCTTTGAAATCTGTGTCGCCACTGTTCATGGGCAATTTACCGTACATGAAAGGGGAAAGGCAGTATCACTGATTAACAGAAGCCAATATGTTAGAAGACTAACTCTACCTTTGGTGAACCCTGATCCAGAAACAATATATCAACTAACTATCTAGAGGTAGGTCACTCACTCTTTTCAAATACACACACCTTAGTGGTAGATATAGCTTTCTTGAGAAAAGATAATAATTGTGCAAGTAAAGTGAAAGTATTCACGAGTTAACACCCTTAACACTGATAAGATTTAAAAAATGTTTCCATTTCACTGCTTTCAATTTAGTCACAGTTTGACTTGTGTTAACTGTTATTGCTGTGACTCATAATCAACAGGGTGGGCCAGCAGAGGTATTGTAAATATGCTGTGCAGCTAACTGCCTGTTAAAATGTGTCAAACTGAGCTAAGCTGAAATAATGATACGTTGATAGCCTCCGATCAACAGCAAACAGGATGTTTCTTTGGGTTTGCCATAGAAGGATGTGAAACAAAAGGTGAAGTGTGAGGTGTGGCAAGCAGCAGGCTGCAGGTTTAGAACCTCGTTTTGACTCAGCATTTTAGTACGCTACTTTCAAGAGCCACTGGCTGCTATAAGGCAACTACACAGGTCATGTAAGGGATGGCAGTAAGTCATAGGTTTGCCTTGAGACTGGCTCATGTAAAAATACTGAATTTAAACCTCTATGGTCGATCAACTGGCCCATCAATTGCTTTTACAATTGTGAGTGATTGCTTGGTAGAAGGTGACGTGGGATTGGAAAGTAGATTCCTGTTGAAATCATTTCCCCTTTCTTGATATTGATAAGATTATTTACTTCTACCTGGAGACTAACAACACGTGAAAGAAGTGCAATAGCATTGGCAGCACAACTAAATGAATCTGTAAAATGACAGAACATTACAGTAGTAAATATATTATTAGATTAGTATTGCAGTTTAAGCTGTTAGGATTGTTCTCATCTAACAGACACGTATGTCAGTTACCAGTTCATTACAGGCACAGCTCGCTAAAACTAATGCAATCTAATAGCAGCAGTCTGGTAATTAACCCCACCTTCATGAAGGTTATAATGTTTAGCTTTGTTCAGAGATCTGTTGATTCAGTGAAAGGTGTAGTTTATGGTGCTGTTTAACTATATGACATTATAAAACCAGGTGTTTATTATTTCATCCACCCTATCAGTATGGACAGGCTAAATGACAGAGACACCTCTCTGAACATTATGACTTCAATGGAGGATTCATTGTAGGACTGCTGCAACTGAGAGTATGTATGTAAAGTTGCTGTATGCTTGAGACCTGCTTGTCTCTACAGTTCTCAGCAGCAGCAGCAGCAGCAACAGCAGATACTGACTTTCCTCTGTGCCTTCAGGCAGCTGCAGTCAGCCAGTCTGACTAGCGCGAGGACTAGCGCCCTCTATGAGTGGCAGGAACTAAATGTTTCTGCAGAACAGAAACCAGAAAAGCAGGGCAGGCAGCTGGACAGGGACAAGTGCAGCAGGGCCACCGGCTCATGTGAGAGACAGTGGTGCAGCCCCCAGGAAACAGCTGCTCTGCTATCAGTCACACTTACACTACAGGCACAGGATGGAGTAAGTTAGGTTTCTGGAATCATTCTTTATATGGCCTAAGAATGTGTTTTATGTTATGAAATAATCATCACACGTGAATTGAAATCTTTAAGATGAAAGCATTGAGAGCAAAGTTCATACCTGCATTTTTATAAAGCTTATGTCACACACAGCTCTCACAGCCCACACTTGTATTGTTTTGTAAGTACTTGCTGTTTTTGTGTGTGTGCGTGCGTGTGTGAGTGTATTCATTCATTCAGTCCGGTAGAAGGTGAGGTTAAGACCAAGGCGAGGTGTCTAAGTGTGAAAATTACCAAATTCAAAACAGGAAAAAAAAAAGCAAAAAACAGAAACATGAACTTATGTCATACAGCGAAACTCTTATTATTTGGACACTGATGCATTGAGAATTTAAATATAAAATTCTAAAAATGTACATGAATTAACATATAAACTTGACATACAGCACCTTATGTGGACGTTGAGCATCACAGTCAATGTATTCATGGGAAAACTGTCTTTTCCATACACAAAGCTGTTGAACTGTAGACTTGGTTTCTTTCCTTCTTTCTGTTCTCTGACTTTAAATTACTGTACATACTTTCATGTCCTGGTTACTGTCAGGTCGCACCTTGTGTTTTCACTTTCTAGGCATTTAAGAGCAAAACTCCATTCTCTCTCACTTTTATGGTTTAAATAAAAGGACATCATCTTCTGTCTCCATAGCATCAATAGAATCCTCAATTCTGCAGACTCTCAATTTGAGAAAAAAGGTACCTACCTAAGAGTCTCAAAGGCTCCTGCTACCAATGAAACAAGCATAACAAAGTAGGTGGGGGAAATTTACTACATGGTTTATTCTGTATGATATTACTCAAAATGAAACCTAATTTTCATTCATTTGAAATTTTTTTATGCATGACAGACCAGGACATGTGTAGAGGGAATTTATGAGATTATACTTCTTGAGGACTAATATAAATGCTTAAAAGAAAAAATAGAAAAAAAAGAAACAAGTCAACAATTGAGCCATTTAAAGCTCAGCTTTAGGGTGTGGTTACTTCAATGATGTATTTAAAATTAACGTGTAAAAGCCAGTAAGCATTACACAGAACGTGTGTCATCTTAAAGTCATGCATGTATTGAAATTGAATAATAATCCAAAAAAAAAAAAAAATCAGATTAAGGTCCTCCAAAGCACGAGACTGGAGCTGAACAATTAAGACCAGAATTGATACAGGCCACAGCGACCTAATCTTATCAGCCGGGGTGGAGAGTAGAGAGGCACGGCTGGTGTTATTTCCGTTGGCACTCTTTCACATCAGTGTTTGCAGTGGCATGACCACTCCACATCAACCATGGCAGTCAGTTATCAGTGTGAATAAAGTGCTTTAAACAAGGAACGTGACTACTTCAAAATGGAAAACAGCAAAGGAAAAAAAAAAATTGAAAACGTTTTCCCCTTTGTTCTGTTTCAGACCAGAATATATCCGCGTCGGTAAGTAATGGTTTTCTGTTGCGATATAAGTCATCGATGCTTCTTTTATTTGAGATGACATAACTAAATGAGTAATACATGTTTATACCTAGAGTCAGACGTTCTAGTCTCACGCAAGTAAGCCTATAAAATAGCTGTGTGAAATCTTTTAAAAAGCAAGAACAGCTAGTCGTCGGTTAACATGTATTTTATGGATAACACGCCTGTTCCTGGTGTTTCTTTACTCGGGAGTTCTTCTTGGGAATGTGGGGTCCTGGCAGGGCCACAGTTAATATCGCGAGGGCAGGTGGGGAGAAAGGTGAAGCACAGCGGGGTTTCATATCATATGTCTTTAATGTCTGTCTGTCTGACATTCCTGCTTCCCAAAGCCTGGTGTTCCCATCCATCTTCATACACACACTGTCTGCCACCTACCTACAAAATATACAATACCACATTTCTTTACTTTTAAAAAAAATCCACACATAAACGCCTGCACACAGACACACACAGAGACCCCTCCCGCCCCCCTCCCTTTCATAGTTGGGACTGCATAGCATTGAAAAATAACACTAATGGCCAAAGTGCAGTGCCTCAACAGTATCACTGTCCAGGCCGGATATTGAATCGCTGAGTTCTAATACATGATAGGCTGACTGGGATGTTTCCTGTTATCACCCCCAAAACACACAGACATAAACACACTCCACCCATAGTTGAAATGTGTGTAACAATCATATCATAATCCGATGTGGAAATTTGAAGCCTCCAACCTACATCCTCTCTTTCTGTCAATAACATGCACTTGATTTTTAAGTTTACTGTAAATTGTTGTGAGCGTTCAAATAGACTACTGTTTCATTAAGCCGCCCCCTCCCTCTTGCCTTTCCTTTTCTAAGCCTCTGTTCACCCCAGCTTGGCCTCATGTAGGCCCACACCTCACTTCTGGGCTTCCTGGCTACTGATTGCAGCGTCTGACTCACAAAAGGCAAAACACAAGCTGCTGGTGTCTGTACCAGGTACCATCTGGGTCTGGTTACCAAGCAGTGGAGGCAGTATAGGGGAGGAGGGGGCAGAGGATGATGGCAGGGCATAATGTGTTCCCCTCTCAAATTAACTAAGCAGGCCATGAGAACCTACAAAAGAACACAGATGAATGTACATAACTTCATTCAATGAACACACAAGCAATGTCTGGAAGATCTTAAAGTATCCTGTGTTTCTTAAATTTGAAGCTTGAAAAGATATGAAAAATAATCTTTCAAGGATTATGTTGTCTCTCACATCAACTTAATCTAGTATATTTTGATTTTGTTTGAGTTCCACCCTTGGGTTATCATCCTTTTCAGCCAACCTTTTGGATAAAGGTCTTTGCATGTCCTGGCATATTTTGGAATTCAATGAATCATGCAATGAAGCATTTTTGACCTTTCAAAAAGAAACTCTAATTGCAACACCACTTTTTTTCTTAGGAAACCGATGATCCAAAGTTCTTTACAAAGTAATTCACAAAGAAAGAATAGATGACGATGATGAGAATGAAATGTCCCAAAAGAAGCACGTTCATCAAATGCCTCAAGACTTCAGATCATCATCAAACTGCAGAAATCACAGTAAGAAAATTACACATTTCAAAATACATATTTAGTAACACATACATACTTAGTAATAAAAAATAACACACTCAGAAGTTGCCACACCTCCAAAGTACGACAATTACTCCATCAACACGTATATAATCATACTGTAAGTGTTCTCTTTACATCAAAAAACATTTATGACTAGCACTGACATCTGGGCCACGTAACATCCTCGTATTGTCATAGAAAGCAACCATACATCTCTGCACACAGCTCTATTTGAACACCCATTCTATCTTTACTATCACTTCAAATAAACAACACAATAAAAATACAATAAATAAATAAATACTCGATAATACCATGATTTTCTGTGTGTGTGTGGAAGTGAGAAGAAGTGAGCTAGACTGAGCAGCAGTGGTGGTCGTGCTTTCCTGTGCTTGCACACCGTCCACTGTCCTGTCTGTGTACTCGCTGCACCACCTTTATCTCTCCGTAATGCTGCTGGGTGACATTACTGTATGAAGGATGTCCTGAGCAGAACTGATAACACGTTCCTCCTCACTGAGGTCATTTCCTCTACCCACAATGCATCTGGGACAGCTGGTGAACTAGTTTGTGGGGTAGCACCGGGGTCAACCTGCAAACCCTCATTGCAAGAGATGTACAGTACGTCATATCAAAATATCATAGCTCTGAGGTAGCAGGTGGCTAATGTCTTTTTTTAAGTTTTGTAAATTATAATTTAACAAAAGGATTTGACGACAGGCACAATTTCATTTGACCAAAAAGACAATTAGACAATCTCATTACATCGTGAGGTAACAATAGAGTCACTGGCACTTTATAAAGAACAAGAGGGAAACTGAAGAAATACAAACTAGTTTTTGATGTTCATTTGGCAAGAAATGTGGCATTCACTCTGTAAAGAGCAAGCAATGCAACTAGACAAAATTCCTTGGACATCAGTGAACAATCCACTGTTTTCTGCAGCAGAGGCGCAAAGGAATTATAAATCGCGGATCTCAGACATTTACATATATAATACAGAGCATGTTCTATGTTCAACAGCATAATACGGTGTATATACCAAGCACATCCAGCAGTGTGGAACATTCAAGCTACATGGCTTCAGCTATAGTTATGCCCTGACTCTTTTTTATGTTGTATGCCCCCTTCAATGGGCAGATCTTCAGCCTCTGTTTGCTGCTCAATTGTTTTTATAATTCCATTGTGGTTGTACCAAGTATAGGACTGTGACACCAGTTCAGGATTTGCATCAGGGCTCTGGTTACTTTGATAAAGTTTAAAGAAGTTTTAATTTTAATGATATGTTCATAAAAAAAATTACACAAAAATTACTGTTGTTTCCTTTTTTGTTAAAACAGACAATGATCTTTCCCTAAACTTAACTAAATGCTGCCAGTGGCCAATAACCATAAGAGAGTTGAATAATGCTTTAAGCTCAGTATGAGTAATCGTGTATTGCAAGATTGCCTATTTTGGTAATAGCAAACATATAGTAATGTTATTAACAGTAATAAGTAATTACTATGTGTTCTGAGTTTGTCAGACAAACAGTGTGTTAAACAAGTGTTATTAACCACCCAGCCAAATTTGAATGATTGAAAATATCGACAAGTTTATGAAGTTAGGTGTCAGGCGTGACTGCTGAATGTGCTGAAACGATGCCCACTCATGGGAGCAGTCAAGCAGCAAATTTTGAAGTGATTGAAACGTGTCAGATGAGTTCCGAAAATTCAGTTAAATTTTATTTATACAGTGCCATAACAAATAACAAAAGTTATGAAAGACACAGGTGCACAGCAGCAGCAAATGACATGACTGACTTTGAAACACCCTGAACAAGATGAGGGATGCATGGGTATGCTCAGGGTGGCCTCAGCGTGTCATCGAGCCACCCTTTAGGACCGCCCAAAAACTTTTAACTCCACATGTTCAAAGTCTGTTCACATGTTTTCAGCAACTGTTTTCCAACATATTTCATGTATTTTGAAAGAAATCTTAGAACTGCCTTTACACGGACTATTTACTGTATTTACTGCTGCATATTAATTGTACATAAATGTCATTTCTTAAATCTGATTTTGTGACAAAGCTAGTTGGAAGCTAATCATGGTCCAACATGGAAAGTTGAAGCCTCCAACACTGAGAATTTTCTTTTCACAGAAATAGCAGATTTAGTGTCCAGCAGTTCAACTTTTTAAATTAAATTGTTTATTTTCTATTTGTTTTATTATTTGGATATTTACCTTTCCATACATTCTAGATTTTTCTATCAGTGAGAGGTAGTATTAAAAATACATAACTGATTATGTGATATATCTTTAAATGCATGGATTTCACCCCCAATATCTCTAATAACCAATGTTTAATATCAAACGAAATTTTCAGAATTTTTGCAAAAAAGTCCCAAAAAGTGTGGACTGAAGAATTTGAAGTACACATTTTCATTGGCCATAATATCGTTAACTTCCAACATCTCCTCCACCTAAAATTAATATAAATTCTCCTTAAATGTTGGTTATAAAAATGTTTTATAGAGTCTACAGTAAAAATACAGAAAACGATTTCTGCATGGTTTTCTACGCTTCATCTGTTATTTTTTTTTATCTGCCTCAGAATCAAATATCATTTGTTCTGCGGCCCAAATGAATGTAAATCATCATTTGGATTAGACTTTCCAGGTTTTTCAAGTATTCTTTGATAAAGAAATATTTTTTTGAAATCGATATCAGCTCGCTCAGAACACATTTTTATCTTATCCTCTTTTTTACTATAATTTTAACGCAATTTATATACAAACATCCCTTAAAACTATAAGGTCTAAATGTGGCACATTAAATCTCTCCTCAAAGTTTGTATAGCTTTTTAAAAATATATATTATCGAAAATAGAAATAAGAACTTTGGAAGCCAAAGTCAGAGATACTTCTTAATTAAGAAATTAACAAATAATTAATTAACAAAATATCTTTTCTATATACATCTGTTGCTTATTTTAACTTATTACATCTTATTATATCTGTCATAATTAATACTGGTTATGCACACAAATGAAGATCCTGTTTTGTGTTTTCTTCTTCCTCCTCTCCTCGCCATTATTTCTTCCATATTAATTTTGTAACCTGCGACCATTAAATCTTCTATACACACACACACACACACACACACACATATATACAGATATTTATATAATGTTTTTTACCAAATTTATAATCTCAATTTGATGATTGAGATGATTAAATGCCTTCTGAGCAGCCATCACTAATAAACCTGCATTGAGTTTTTTTGTGCATTGTATTATACTAAAACATTTTCTTGTACTTAAATGAATCCTATTTGATTCGTAAATCTGGTAAAATAATTGAATAAATAATCACTTTAATGCTGAAAGGGGTTCTTCAAACAAGTGATGTTTTTACTGTTGTGAAGCAGAAGAGTTCCTACCCTTTGCCCAGCTGCTGACGTGCAGTTTTCTTCAGCCAGACACGCCAAACCCTATCCCTAAACATATAACCGCCTCCACAGCTCTGGAACAGCACCTTTTTAAAAGTGAGTATTGCTGCAACTCATGACTGAGCACCCGACAGAGAGAAGTGATGAGTAGGTATATTAAGCTATACAGAAAATTCTGTTTCAGTCAGTTGGATGATAATGTACATAAAAGTTACCAATTTGAACATGAAATGCATGTAAAGGCTAACTAATGTGTCCAGTACAGCGTGTGGCGCAGGTGAGGACTTGTAGCGCTCATTGGTTTGACTACAGATTGAACAGAGGGACAGGCGAGGGTGCGTCTTTGAACAAGAGGCCAAGCATGGCCAGATCGCCTCTCAGTAAAAGTTTGGAGAGGAACTGCTGCTGTTGGCTCTGAAAGGAAAAACCCAGTCAGGGTGGCCGAGGATGATTCCTCTTTTGTTCCATCTCTGTCACCTAATCAATTTTCTTTGGCAAGTCCTAAATAAAGTCATATAGTGGTACTAATGTTTTAATATAACGCCATGTGTCTGTGGCACAGTTATGGCCCCAGACCTCCTGATCCCCCCTTCTGTATCTTGATTCATTAGCAGGCTAAGGGGGCGGCATTTGTCTTGCGGCTGGGCACGAATGAAGGGAGAGAAGATGAGCAAAGAAACAACAAGAGAACAAGGGAGGGAGACAGGGAGGGATGGAGCCAGTGGAACAGAGAAGAGAAAGAAAGAGAGACATAAAGAAACAAAGAAAGAAAAGAAAGAGAAAGAGACAAGAAAGACATTGTGGCCCTGCCATTTTACCCAGCATGCAATAGAAAAGCATCAGCACCAAAAGTTAAAGAATAGAGGGTAGGAAAAGAAGTCAAAGAATCAAAGGTGATGCCGAAGATGACGAAGAGGAAGGGGTGAAAAAACTTCCTGCCTGAATGGGACTGCTGGGCTCAGCAAGTTAGTGATTACTGATTAGCCAGCTCAGTCCTGTAGGGAGGCCTGTCTGTCCTTGGCTTGGGAAAACAACATAAAAGAGAGCCGGCTGTTTTGTGACGGTACTTGAAAGCTTGTAGCTATCGGGAGACATTAGCCTTATCAATGGCCGGTCACTACAGCCGGGCTATATGAAGCAACAAGGGCACTGCTTTTCCAGAAGGAGATAACCAACACATACCTCAGCCCACATTTGCATGCACCGCGGCAACAGGCAGGCAGATACACAAAATATGACAGAAAGAGAGAGACATAAAAAAAAAAGAAACAACAACAACATAAAAATTAAGGCTGGAGAGAGCAGCTTTGCCAACTGAGGTAGTAGTAATGCCAACCAGCCAGTAAGATCAGTCAGTGTGTCCTGTCCAGTGCCCAGATGGGTGTGGCAACCTGGCAGACAAGTGAAGTTCAATGTAGGCTTGCCTGAATCCACTACTGTCCTGTGTTGGGTTTCTACATATACGTGGATGGAAATGAGAGGTTAACAAGTTAAGCTTTCAATCATTGAAAAGAACACCTTGAAACTTTGTGTGTGTCCGTTTGGCTGGTTTGTGGAAGAGTTTTCCACTGGGTCGAGTCCACTAGTCCAATCCGTTGAACTTGGGTCAGTGGAAAAAGCAGCTTTGAAAAGGACGGGAGGACTAAGGTGAACTATGACAATATGAGAAAACATCGAAAGACTTTCTGGAAAGATCCCCGTTTTTCCTGCATCACCACTGTACATAACACATTGGACCAGCCAGTTTGCGCACAAAGATACCAACACACACACACACACACACACACACACACACACACACACACACTTACTTCCCCTTTTTACTGCTCCACTACACAGCCCTCCCAGTATGTTTGTGCTGATTGATTTTTGTGGGGTAAGGTCACTTGGAACAGCTGCTGATAGACCCGCAATTCATCTGGAGTTCAAAGAGTGCTTGGGTCAGTCAATGCCGCTCCTGCTTGTACTTTACCGAATGACAACGTCATCAGGCGCCCTGCCTTGTCAACAGCGTGGGTGGCAGGGCATTTAGTCTGTCTGTCAGTCACTTTTCTATCGGTTATCACAGTTATCTAATCAATGCAGCAGAGGCACTGGATGTAAGTTTATCCTTACAGGTGGAGTTTGAGTTTAGACTTCAATAGGATGTCTTATCAGCAGGGAGTCCCTTTAAATGAGTACAATTCTCTTGGACAATAAAGAGTCGCACGATACATTTTAGAAATGAAAGAGAGGAATATTTATTTCCCCATACTTATTGTGGCTCAGCTGGATAATCAGTTCCTGAGTAAGTGAAACAGTGATCAAGATCAAAGAGACGGTGAATGAAAGTTACCTCGGCATAATGCACCTGTCATTAGCTAAATACTAGCCTAATCCTGCTTGCGCCTGCTATGTTATGTCTGTGATATTTGCAATGCACAAACATCTGGAACAAGGTTCAAAGCAACAAACTCCGCACTCCGGCGCCGCTTTTTGCCCCTTCTCTCACTCTCTTATTTTCTCTCTCATCTTTGTCCCAGTTCTAGCACAACTGCCTGCCTCAGATCTTGTTTTCCTCTCTCTCAGCTGACTGGCTGGCACACCTTTCAGAGGACAAAGTCCCTGAGTGAGAGAAAAGAAGAAAAACACGCGTACACGCACATCGGATCGCAAGTGAACACATGTAATCATATGCAAACACAGGCATGCTCACCGGGATGCAGACACATTTTAAAACCAAACCAACACACAGATGAATACACACGCACAGAGGCAGGCCTGCTGCGCACACACACACACTTGCACACACAAAACTCACTTCCAAAGTTCTCCAGCGTCATGCCTTCCCACCCTACACTTGATAAACCCTTGTGTGAGCCTGACAAAGCAGGAGAGGGCACTCAGCAGCCTTTGAACACTGGAGCAGGTTGCATAAGACAGCTCAGTGTACCACTGGACTGTATTCACACACTGAACTGTAGAGTACTGTACCCAGTACAATATGACTCAGCCAAAAGTTTCAAGGAATTTGATCTAAATGGGTTTGCAATTTCACCTCTAATACTTTGTTGTGAATTTATCCATAGTGATCGTTAATATGGTTGTCGGTGGTATTCACACTACAGCTTCAAGGATTAGTTGATTTTTCTGGTTTATTTAGCCTTTGGGTTGTCGACAAAACAAGACATTTGAGGATCTGGGGTTTGGGCTTTGGGTCATTTTATAGACCCTACAACTAATCAATCGATAATGGTTATTGTAGCTCAAATTTACACCATCAAGATCATTTTTGTACTTCTACGGCTCAGTTGTTCACAGAAAATCGTCTCCATCTAATGCTTTATAACATATCCAAACATCTGAAAAGTGTCCGACATGACAGCTGAAACAGACTTGGTTGGTAATATGTTGGTTGGTGATGTGTTTAATGTTTTGAGTTGATTTCTAAAATGATTCACAGTCTGTTGCATCATACAATAAAAAACAAATGTATCAGCATAATGTGGTAACACTTCCGCTGAACAGTAATACATGATTGTTACACAATAGAGGCCAAAATTAAGGAAAACAGCAGTACAAACAGCATGGGTAACTCTGACATTGGCATGGTCAGATTCTCTTCAAGGGGACAAGGCTAAGTAAATGCTGATAGAGTGTTATTTTAAGCTTTGACTTAACAGGGAATTATAGATCGAGATGTTTTATTAGCTCTATTTAGTTCGTAGTTTCCTCTTAAAGACACTTCTCAGCAAGACTGGAAAGTAAAGTTTCAGACCTGACAGCAATGGATGTTGGGTGACTCCCTTGTGATTAGGATTGATGAATGAATGACATTGTCTCGAGGTTAAAAATGCAAAATAGCAGCTACAATTTGAGGGCATTATCAGCTTTATCAGATGAACAGTTAAAGATCTACGACAGAAATGACCTTTTAGAGAGAGGTCTCTGCCCTACAATTCCTACAATACCAAAGTATAAGGTCGTCATATTTTAAGTACATCTTTTATGGATGTCATCATGTGTGTCTGTGACAACACATTAACCTGTAGACAGTCTAGAGTACAAGGCTTGCAAAGCAAAGCAGTGAAAGGAAAACTGATCACTGAACAGTTTGACAAAACCACATTGTGCTCTGATGCTTATGCTAGTAGAACTTTAAGCAGTGCATAGCAATAATAACAATTAAATGGCAGTGTAGAAAACCATGTGGGCGAGCAGAGGAGAGTCATTTTTGGTCAAATGGGTCAATGAAATTGTTGTGAAAAAAAATAAAAATAAATAAAAAGAATCCACATTCTTTATGTAGAGTCATGTTCACTTTTGCAGGAATGTGTCAACTCTAATTGCTATCTCAACTCAACATGTAAAACACCAAACAACATTTTTATTTGGATTATTTTGAAACTTCTTAATAGTCACGCTTTCCTGGAAGTATTTTGGCTGTCATGCAGATTATGAAGGACTAAGTTCTTAGTGTCTACATCCATAAGGAATGAATGGAGAAGTTGTTGAAGTTCAAAGCAGCAGTTTCCATCCCTGAAGAGGAAACCAGAGCGCTCTGTTTGTCATTGATGTCATCGCCAGCAAACCACACTTCAAACTGGTAATAAGGCAGCAGGGGTATTCACTCCAAAACACAGAGGGCCTTATTTGTTCAAGCCACACACCCTGCGTGTGCCTCCATGCTTCTACCGACACTGTGCACTAATGGTTCCCACATCAGACTCTCTCAGTGGCCTCAGTCACATATGACTGCCATGCGTCGCCATCTCCATCTCAATCCACCTCAGCTCACCTCCAACTGGCTCGGTCAATTAGTATGTAGCATGGAGAGTGCAAAGCAGGCTTCTGTAGGGGCCTCCCAATGGGAATGTGAACAGACCGGCTGAGGAAGCAGGACTATATTTACTGAAAAGCACATTTGGGATGCACTGATAGTAATCTGACTTTAATTTAACTTGTAAAATAGGATGTGAGTGTATGCATGTGTGCCCCTATCTGTGTATAAAGCTAGGGGTTTGTGGGAGCCCTGCACTGAGTAACTGAGACCGTATTTTCAAACAGTTCTGACCAGATCTTGACTTAATCACGTCTGGCCCCATGGATGGGGTAGACCAGGGTCTACATCATTGTTTGACAACGTGTACGCTGCAGATTGATTTTCTGGTTCCAGTGGATGGGGGCAAACGGATGTGAAAGGGAGGTACACGATTATGCATCATGAGAAAGGAAATACAGGAAAGCGTGGCATTTGGACCATGTGCTGCGCTATGAATTGAGATTTTTCTTCTCCTTTCTCCTTTCATTTCCACTTTATTAGAGAAGTTGTGATGTTCTAGACTAAAGGAGAGTGAAATTGCCAATCTTTCAAACTGTCCTTGTGAAGAAGAAGGAGAAGAAGAAGAAGAAGAAGGCGAAGAAGAAGAGAAACAACAACTTTATAAATACCCTAGGGGGAAATTCAATAAAGCAAGAGAGCAAATCAGTTACCATACTGTACAATCAGCTCATAAATCTTGAGGAAAATGGTTAAGGAAACCACACCAGTAAATTTGATGCAGAGGTTGGATCGAGAGCGCTAGGAGGTGTGTAAGCAAGGCACAGAAAGTAATCAGTGATTAAAACTGGGACTGCAGTCTGCTGCCTTCATCTCCTATAGAAAAGAAACAACTAATCATACTTGGCACAGTAAAACCGCTAATAACTTATAACTTTTTTTATGATTATTTAGTGTTAATCTGAAACAGCCGCTCATTTTCTTTGTCTTCCTCAGGCTTGACGTGCATTTCGTTTCCTATGGGGCACTTGCGAAATGACATGATTACCTTCTTTGTCTTTCTGGCTTTGCTTAAAAAACAAAGACCATTCTAGTTTAGTTAGTGTTTTGTTGGCTGGATTTTGCAGGACAGCCTCCTAAACAGCATGAGATATGGAAACAGCTATGATCAACACTAAATGGTGAAAAAAGGTACTTTCAGTACTGCTGCAAGCTGTTCAAGGGATATTCCAGCAGCATGTTTACACCAAACAACACCATTAAGCCTACTGAACAATGCAGTAAGATGGATGAGTCTAATGGATCTAATCAATCAAAATAACTCCTCATGCATTTGATTCTTATCTTTTTAAAGTAGTTTGTAAAGTACTTTGCCACCTAGATGTCTAAAATGCTGGTCAAACTGAGGGCTGTTCATTTTAAAAAGTTAAAAAGTTATGTGTTGATCGCTAGCAAAATTAGAAAGTCAGATGAAACATTTAGCCCGTGGCTGATTATGCTTGTTGCTCACATACAGTGTGGTGCTACACCTGCTCAGTCGGCAGCAGTTTCTCCCTGCTTGGGGCAATTTTGTTGGGGAAATTCTCCACCTCTGAAAAGGAGGTGGAAACATAATGCAGATGGGATTTACAGGAACCACAAGAAAGGCTGCAGCATCAATAATCATGCATTATATATAGACTTGATGTTGTGACTGTAACTAAATGTTTTATTTGTTTTGTTAAGACATTTAAGCGTGTGTTTGTATGCATTTGCCAGCCACCTGTTGCAGTGCTGTGTATGCTTTGTCTGATTAGTCTATTATATCACTTTATCTCCTTTTTGTTATCCACAAAAGTGTTCATTTGTGCCTCTTAATGTATTGCATGTCATGTGCTGAATGCTCAAGACTGTAACATCCTCAGTTTGTGAAGAATAGTTTATCTCAGGTCAAGCTAAGCCGTGGACAAAGCTATTATTTTGTAATCGAGATCACTCTGCTGTGGTTTATCTTCTGGGCTGGCTGATCTCACAGAAATCCCTCCACTGAACTGAACGAATGTGCCTGCTGAGTTCAGTACCTTTGCTAAGGAGATAATGCTTTCACCTGGTTTGGCTGTATATTTGTTTAAAACTTTTAAATAAATAAGATTTGATTTGTCTTTGGTGTGGATCTGGAGCAATGTGTGGATTCACACATTACGTAACATTGCAAGCATTTTTTAATGTTTTTTTTCTGATGGACTACTGGACTTAGATGAAAACATTTAAATACTTGTCAGTGTATTCTTGTGCAGATCTGTGTCCCAACACATCAGAACTATCTATTATTATAATAAATTTAGGAGATTGTTCATTCTCTGTGCAATTACAATATGCACGCTCTCTTTCTCAGTAATTTCTAGTTGCATCTGTTTTTGTTTTGCTTTGTTTTTTCTGATGCCATCACCACAGCAGAGCAATGTTGGTTTTTTTAAAGGAAGTGAAGTACTTAACAGCTCACACTTTCCAGTGCGTTTCTGGAATGTCTGATGTAAGCACAAAATTAATAGCGTGCAACAATGAAAATATGTCGTAAACATTTATCAACTCAGCGCTTATTTGAGCAATGCCTTTTCTTCATAACGAGACACATTTTCAAATAATGAGTTAAACTGACAGCAATATAAGCATGTTACATTTGAATGTAAGCAGATTTAGTGTAATTATAATGACACAATGAAGTCGTTTTTCCTCTATGTTCTTAGCACTCACCACTTATCCATTATCTGATGTCAAACACATGATCAAAACCAACACACAACATGGTTTGGGTTTCACATCTTTAGGGATCATCCCACACTAGCTGGGAAACTGAATGTGCGTGGGTGGGTGTTTCATACTTCCAGTTTAACTGCTACACTACCTGTAGGCTTAGGAGTTTTTGTTCTCTCCCGTCTTTGATCTCTGCCGCATTGTGGTAGAATGATTGACCTCAGTTAGGCCTGATAAAACATTCCCCACCTACAATTATTCTTGCAGTTCACATGAAGAACACGTTATTCACAACAGGATGATCTTGAGAGTCATACGAAGGCTCCATTAAATCCAGGCATTGTATCAGATTTCGGCTGCTGGGTTAAAAATTGAAATTCTCTTTGCACTGCAGGCATGCACCACAGATGCAAGTACTCAGCAGGATAATGTATACAATATGAAACCAGAAGAAACAAACTTATTATACGAACCTGGTTACCGGTTTTACGGGAAGTTAATTAAAAAAAGAAAAAGGAAAAGGCATACAAGCTTTAACAAAGATAAGATGTGAATGAATGTATGAATGCATGACCTAACGTTTTCATAATGTCAAGCAACATATGAAAAGAGTTTTCCTCCACCGTGACGTCAGATTATTATTCGACAAAATACCATAACATCCTGAATGTGCTGTACACTTTTTTCCTTACTCAAGATGTGGGTAGCTGTACCGAAGGGGGTGCAGATCAAACGCGGTGGCCTGGGGCAGATTAGATCCAATTCCACTTTGTTGCAGAGGCCTGCATTTATTTTCTGACATTTACCATACAGTAAAGTCAGACGTAGCCCTTGTGCAGGAGGCCCCTCAATTGGAGTCTCCTAAACCTATCAGTGGATGAAGAAAGGAAAGGGGCGACTTTGGACGGCAAAGAAAAGAGCCCAAGAGCATCTGACTTCCATTGCCGAACTCAGCTTGTGTGTTCCACTTAGCCACTGGTATTTTGAGGAGATGCACGGCACCGTTACCAGAGCCCCACACTCAAACACTCATGAAGTCATTGAGGTTCTATCATTACAGGCTGCAGATGATGCTGTGTTGGGCCGGGTTAGTTCCCACGCTTGTTTATGCAAATATCACTTTGGAAGCAATAACGCAAAGAGGCTTCCTGCTGACACTTACGTAAGGAAGGAGAAAAGAGAAATCCAAAGTGGGGAGAGAAAAAGTGAACCTCAAGACAAGACTTCCTGATTTGCTTTTTTTTTTGAAAATCCCTCTCATGTTACACTCCATATTGCAACATCTGTCCGAGACCTTCTTCAGTCCTCTAATGAGAAACCGTTGAACTATTTCCTGAAGCTCCTGCTGAACAAGTCAAATCTTTGGCGAAAGCTCACATTTCCTTTCAATTTTGCTGCCGTAATTGCAGTCTTTTGTGCTTTCTGACTCAAATGACAAATCCTAAAACAGCTATTATCATCTATTATGATCACAATGCATAAAAAAATATGCATTGTGAACGCAGCAATGTGTTTTCCCCCAGTTGGCTATTACAGGTTTACAGTATAAGTAGGTGTTAACTTCCAGATAAGCTCAACTGTGCTTCACCACATTCATAATGTGGACAAGCAGCTTTCTTGAAACATCTGAGCACTTGGAATGAATTCTTCACTTAAGATAAGGACTACAGGTAATCTGGTCCAAATAGGCCATCTGCTGTTCCCACAGCCAACAACAGAGGCTAATAACATGCTGCATTCAATCAGATTGTACCAGAGTCAGCCGAGATAAAGGCAAAGCAATAAAATGAAACAATCTGGTGCTTTGACACTACAAGCAAGAGAGCTTGCTATTTCACTGCTGGGCTGGGGGCAGGAATGTGCTCTTTGAACCAGCTTTATTTAACAGCGGAGCAGCATGTGCACAGCACGCCCTGAGTCTCCGAGCTGGCCCAGGGACCGTTTGCTCCTGGCGTGGGCACGTCAGACGCGGGGCCACCGGGTCAGGAAGCTGGCATCCTCACCCCTGGCACAAGTTGCTCCCCTCGGGGGCGTAGGGGCTGACACCGGGCTCATGGGGAGCACCAGACAGACAGGGGCCTACCAAACAGCTTGTGACCATAACCAACAGTGGCAGAGAACAATGAATGCAATTATTTACAAGAACACAGTCCAAGTCTCTTTTAGTCTCTCCCTATTACGCCTGTTTACTCCCACTCTCCTTTTGCGGGGCTGCATGGAGGGGCTGTGACCCTGTCGGTACAGTCGTCAGCAGGACGTTTTCATAGTGCCCAGGGCTACCCTGCTATTCATGCTCTATCAGGCCTGATCAGTGTCCAGCTGCAGCCTCTTTCCTACCAACTGCACATTTTGATGAGCGGTCAGAAGAGACACATCGCACTGAGTTGAGAAGACCTTTCCAAGTTTTTGGCAAAAGAACAAAATGTATACAACTGCATGAAAATAAATAGGGTTTTCTTTAGGTACAGTGTTGAGGTAATGTGGAAACGATCCGCTCAGGGTTCAAACAATAATACAGTAGTGAATCATTACTTTCATGCACCATTGGGAAGGAATTTCTCTTTCTATTGGTTTTAACTGCTGAGAACCTGGTACAGACCAACAAGTTTCTGTCAGCACATGGCTGTGAGTGGTAGGGAGGAGCTGAGACCCGAACGGGCAGAAAAGTCTTCCTACAAATCCTATATATTTAGCCTCATAAAATGGAATCATAAAATATAATTCATAGTAATAAATAGTAAATTGTAATACTTTAATAGGATTTTAAACACAGCACAACCAGTGGCTGTTGTAATTAGTTGAGACTAATTTGCTAACAGAAAATACATTTTATCTGACATGCATTTTCCGTTCAGAAGGTGCTGCTGTCTGTTGATGATGTTTTCCCAACATCTACAGACTCCCACGGCTTTTAAAATCAGCTTGTAGAGACATGCTGCTGCCTCATAAATATTCCATCATTACAAACAGTTCTCACTTTCTTCTCGCTTGACTTACGACAGTGCTCACCAAAATTCAATCTAAAGGAATCACTGTGCATCTACTTAGGCTTATTCCTCTTTCTCTTTCATTTATTTTTTTTGCACTGTTCCTGTCACCAGGATCAGTGCACAATAATAGAAAACAGAAGTAAACACATGGAATTGGTAGCATGAAAAGTCCTTTCAGGAAAATGCCAATACAAGACACAACATTATAAAAACAGTATATAAAAAAAGCTTCGGGTGAAGCTACGTAGAAATCTATGTGTGATCTTGTTTTTCAAGTTCAGTAATTTTTAATAGTTCTTGTGTCTGCACCATACCTGCACGGTTAAGAGTGCACTTACTTTGTTGCTTTGTGTTCATGGTCAAGAGTATACTGTAATTACACTGGTATTATCAAGCAGGTCCATTGAGTCAGGGGGTGATAAATTGGCATAAACCCAAATAAGTTCTTTCTGAATCCCCTCTCCCTCAACATAGTACTCACCAATTGAGACTGAATGTCAAAATGTGCATTGCATAACATAGTGACTGAGTGCATCATCTGTCAGATCTGAGAGAAAGTATATATCAGCTGCTGCAATGACTTTATTCTGACTGAGACCCCAGTGGAACAAGATGGCTTCCCTGTCCCCTCCACAGTGAACCAACTCCAGCTGAGCAAACAACACACATTCAATTGCGGAAGCTCCAGAAGAATAATAGCGCCCGAGATTGTACAATAAGTGTACATTCCCACTGTACATGCAAACACAAAAGCATACATGTACTCTCTTGCACGCTCACATGCGCGCGCGCGCACACACACACACACATACAGTAGATACAGCAAGTTCAATTTTTCTTTTCCCCTGTGGCTCTTGGCTGTGGCCCTTTAGAAGTCTCCAGATGAAGAGAGCGTGGAGTGTGGCAGAGGGTCCTTCCATAAACAATAAACAACAGTTATCTTGTGTGCGGCCGTCTGTGTCAAGAGGCACATGAAGCCAAGCCCAGCATCTGAGAGGCGTCTGCTCCTCTTTCCGCCTTTGGTCTTGTCTCTTTCAATGGCTTATAAAAGTGTGGATGTGTGTGTACGCCCAAGGGTGTGTGTCTGTGTTCACAGCACAGCACAGGACTCTTCTGTATTGTATTCTGAAGCTGGCTGGAAGTAAAAAGGGAGAATTAAGAGTGGCGGGGGCAAGAGGAAGGGGGCTGCCAGCACACTGCAGAACTGCAGGGAGCTCCCCCAGATCCCAGCTGCCCAGGACTGGCTGAGAGCTTCAGGCGAGTGCCAGGCTTCCTCGGCCCTTGTGGAGGTGGGCCAGAGAAGAGTGGGAGGAGTGGGAGGTACATATCAGAAAGAAATGCCAAAAATAATGTCTGGGCCTATATAAAGAAAGCCTTGGGAGACACACAGTGCTGACATACACAAGAAAAACTCAATCTGTTAGCAGGTGGCAAACATCAGGGGCATTTCATCAGTTCTTCTTTTTTTAAAATTTAATTATTATTGTTCTTTTTACAGAGAACAAAACAGACGTTTCAAATAATGACTGGTTATATAAGGTGTTTTATGAAACAGTGGAACACAGAACCAAAGTACTTCCTGAGTAGCCCAATGAATTGGTCTTCCAGTATTGGTGGCCTGAATGCCTCTCCATCTCCACCGGGCAACACAGTGGAAAACAACGTTTATCTGGAACTGTTTAATGCATTATTTGTCTAACAATCAAGGAAGCGAGTTTATTTTGCAGATAATTATAGCTTTTGTTGCGTTGATGGCCAAGATAAGCCAGAGTTCCGAACCATTAACTGGTTGTGCTTTTTCTGGCAGACGGCAGCACTGAGTTTTTAATGCAGAATGCACCGTAAGAGTCTTGGCAATAAGCTAAAAGATCCTGGCATTAGTTTGTAGGGCCCCTTTCATTGCATAATGTCAATCAATCAATCAATCAATCAATCAATCAATCAATCAATCAATCAATCAATCACTCAAAGACTTTGTATAAAAACCAAAGTGGTTTTTCAGTGTTATAATTAATAGGTCTTTAATCTAACAAAAGATATTCATCACCACAGCGGTTCCCACCCTCATATCACTTGATCCGCTTACATCAAATAACATGACTCAATGAAAAATTGAGGCCATTAACTATATAATATTCAAACCATATGTAAAGCCAATGTCTGATCTGACTCCCACCACACAGTAAAGTGAGTCATGTTGTACAATCGTCTCAAGTGGAATGTGGACCCTGAGAGTTAGCGCTCTACTGTAAGCAGTAATAATTACAGCTCAGGCAAGAGCCTGTGGAAATCCCCCAGCTGGTCTAGACACTTTTGCCCTCTGAGCTGACCCAGGAACTGGCTGGGGCGCTGGAGCTAATCATGTCACTTGGCAGACAGGAACATTTTTCCATAGGTCCTCAGAGAAAGCCCTTCCTCTACAGAGGCAGGTAATCACAACAAGAGCATATCCCGCCCAGGTGAATGCACGCCTGCTTTTCCAACTCCAGGAGGAGTTGGAAAACTATTTCTGTGTTTCTGACAGAAACAAATAACCCCTCTGTCACCCTGCCTGTCAGCCAGACTGCCTGCTAGGGGAGCTGATGTGGGTGGTGTTCATCATTGTATGCTCCCACCCTGGGGCCACTGACAGGAAGTGAGTTTTACTATGACAAGGGAGAAACCCATTTACATCTACAGGCTGTTTACTCACCAACACTATATTAAGGGTGATAGGAAACTCAATACTAAGGCGTTGAAAAGTTCAGGAATGTGACTGAATGTGGCTGAATGTGGCATCACTGGCATTTTAAATCCTCTGACTCAACAGACTAAAATAAATGCTACATGTGAAAATAAGTGAAAGAAAGCAATATACCGTATTAGGGCTTCTGGTGGTCTCTTAATACCTTTAGTTTCCTGCCCTGCAAGTTTGCAGCTTTACCTCCAACCACCGGGGTCCCCAGGTTTGCTTCCTGTGTCAAATCCTGACGTACACTGCCTGTGTTTTCCATAGCTGAACCTTTTCCTTTGGACACCTGCACTTTATGTGTCATGTCCAGAGGGGGCCATTTGGATGCATTTCATTAACACTGCTGACACGCTGTTCTCTCTAACATCTTATTACTGCTATGATAGGGCTCACTGGCAACGGACTGATGAGGACGTCATGGATGCTACTGTTGGACATATTGTTCCGTTACTCTGAGGAGATGCAGTGTGAAAACACCATATATAGCAACAGTACCAAAGATGCAAAGAATAAACAAACACGTAATATAAAATGTATGACAGCAACAAAACTAAAACCTAACTAAATCTTACTTTTTGTTAACATTGTTAGATTTCCTATCGTTGGGCTGAGTGAAAATGTTAGCAAAGCCTCACAGAAGTTGTTTATTTCACAATGAGGAGCTGAAACACTGGTTGCCTTTACACCAACTGCCAACAGTTCCCACAGTCTAAACAGGAGGTCCCAATTTCAGTGGCCACCAAATAGTTTGGTGACATAAATGTGGAGGACTTAGTGACAGATCTCATGCCAGACCACTTTTCCTCTTCTCCACAACTCTGAGTGATAAATATACTTAAGCACAGACTGATGGAAAAATCTAATTTCCTCCCAAGCTGAACTTCAGAGACAAAAGTCAGAGCAGGTATGGTATGATCTATTGGAGGTACTACATCTACACACAGCTGTTTTTTTTTTTTTTTTTTTTTTTTCGCATTCAACAACCCAAAGAGGATGTCTTCAGAGACAGGACATGGTGACCAGTTTACAATCGCCAGGCCATAAATCAACATTCAATAAGTTAAGAGATAAAGTGACTTACATTAATAACTTGGACAGGCCATCTCAGATCGCCGCTGGTCATTTCAGCTATGTTCATGATGTCACTCAGGTGTGCCAATGAAAGATCCTGACCCAAGCATGAGGCCCTGTGTGTGGCGGCAGACTTTCCAGTGCTGCTTCTTTCTGCTTTGCAATCACTCCTCTTGACTTTGTACAGATTTTGTGAGTGGAGTTTGATTTCAACATTTGGATGGCTGTCTCTGAGAAAACATAGGAGAATACAAAGAGCAGATTTAGAATATAGACATACCGTGGAGGAACTCAAGAAACAAATTATTGCTATGAACTGGATGAAATTAATAATGTTTTATTATTTTTCTGTGCCTGAGACATGCTTGCAACAATGTACGCCTCTGTGTACATCCTCATCTTTCCCTCAGCTTTGTGGCCTCCTGATGCCCACAGTGATCTAGTTCATCTTAGCCAGACCCACCAGGCCTAGCCCACCCTGGCATTGGCACTGGCACAGCCAAGCTGACAATTATTATCTACCTCACTGCTCTTGCTAGCAAGCTGACGGGATGGGCAGCATTTGTCTGGCTAGAGTATACAGTATCTGTCTGCCTGCGTAGGGTCAATGAGTGCATCTTGACCACCCCCCCCCCACCAAAAAGTAGACAAATTCAGACTCATCTACGGCAAGTTTTATTTATAAGTATTTTAAAACTGGTGATACAAGTGTGGTGAAAGCTTGTTTAAGAAAGTACTTTCTTGTGGAAATAAAAGTAGAACTGTCAATAAACATTTCTGTTATCATAGAAAGGGACTGAGATCCACACAATGTGGCAGACGTGTGTTTGCAGGAAACCCCACTCTAACTGAAAAGAGCTGTGGTGTGAGTCATCCTGGGATCTTCTGATACTGTGGTCTCCTACAAATCTTCCTCCACCTCTCCTCTTATTACCAATTGGTGTTCACCCAACAGAATTCCTCAGTCACCACTATCATTTTTTAATCATCCTGGACAACAAGGAGAAAGTCTTTGCAACTCACTGAAGATGAACCTGCTGAACATATAACTTGACAAGGTCTGACAGTGTCATCTTGTACCTTTATGACTCAACCACAAGTGACAAACTGGTTCTGGCAGAACTAGTTCTTACTTTAAAATGACTCAACTCTGACTTTATACAAGAACCATCATCTCTACCACTGCCACTAAAGACTAGCCAAGAGCTTTTTGAAGACCTTTGTGACTCATCAGTGAGAACGCTGTGCTGAGGATAGGGCAGGAGCAGGCAGTAGGCAACAGTATAGAGAGAACAATAAAATGCAGATAATGACAGATATGGCCTGTGACACAGATGGGACAGGACTGTTTTAGATACCGACCAGATCACCAATGTGAAATTGCAGAGTTGAAGAGTGCTCTCTTGAAGGAAACATGACTTGAACTGAAGGATCAAAGAGAGAAGACTTATGTACTTACATTATAGCCTACAGATGGTGCAAACTGGTGTTTTGGTGTGGTGATGCAGACGACTGTGTACAATAATTCATACTCTAAGTCATATGTGGAAAACTTTTTTAAAATCTATTTATGAAACAACTTTGCTGTTTGTTTGTCATGTAACCTTGCATACCCCGTTGCTAGTTCCATCCAACGGAAGTTTGGCCCAAACTATTAATAACTGAAGAAGTGACCAACACTCTTGACTCTTGAACTGGGAATGATCAAACATTTTTGAGTTAAAAATAAAGACATTAGCTGTACATAAACATCCAAATTAATTCTGAGGCATGTTACAAGTAGTCTTTTTAGAGGTTTGGGACTGTGGTGAGGAGTGGGTGGCCCAGCCCTGACCCCTATTCATCTCAGTGAGATACAGTAGGCTAAGTTGTGGAGTGACGTTCAAAGGAGCTGCATCCCACAGAACACACAGCCCATATTACATATATATACATATGCTGAGGAACAGACTAACCACAGCAGCAAGACTTGTTTATTGACCACTTATCTATACATCCATCCATCTGTGCATGCATCCATATTTCAAGTGAATTTTGGTTAAGGAAAATGCTTGAAAGCAAACAAGGAGACAGACAGAGGAAGAAAGAAGTGTATGACACATTGTATCACACTCCCCGTCACAGACACTAACATAGGAATTCATATTTTCAGCTCCACATTTTTCTGTGTTATAGCTGCCATGTTTTGTTTTTTTTATCCACGACTAATGATCAGCTGATGAACTGTTTCAAGTGAGGAATGAAAGAGTGATTATTGGAAACAACTGAAGCAGAATTTCCACTGGGAATTCGAGGAACAAAATGTGAAAATTAATGACTGAGACAAGAGACACATTTCTGATTTACTCAATCCCTTTTTGAGATAATTTATTCAACTGTAACCCCACTATGTCAACCAGAAAATATGCTAAAAAATATGACTACACAAAAATCATCTTGGTCCACAAATGTCTACGATTCATGAAGATGCAACACCCTTGATAACCCTTCCTGTCTCCATCTACAATCTTTAAGAACTGGAAACATCAAAGCTTGGAACAGTGCCGCATTCTCAAAGTCCAAATGATCACTTGTCTCAACTTGGATGTGATCCTAGAAGTTTTTGACATCAGTGTCAATGAGACAGGCAGGCTCATTCAGACAAACTCGCTCCTTCCTGGCTCGGCACTCTTGTTCTCACAAGATCCAATACATTCATAACCAAACAGTGGTCAACAGCGCAAGAGGATCAAGGACATGAAAAGCCTGTGATTCATAAGCAGCGCCAAAGGGTTTTCCATAATACTCTCTTTATGATCACTCATGTTAAAAAGGGCAATAAGTATGATATAGCCAGAATTATATTATAGTTCATGAATGTCTAAATGTTTTAAAAAATGAGCAATACCAGAATGTGAAAGTGTAACAGTCATGATTTCACTATGTTATTTAATCTGCCCTCCGTCCCACATGAGGATGAAGTAGCACAAGTTGCGTAAAGAAGAGGGTCAGAGCTGCTGCTAGCTCATCACAGCCTCAGGAGCCCAGGGGAGCAAACACTTGGAGTCACACCGGATTCTACTCTGATCCAGAGCCAATTTACTGATGGGAGGAAAGGTCAGAGCTTATTTTTTTTCAACTTTTGGAATTAAAAAGTGAATCTATCTTCACTCTGCCTGGTGAAAAGTAAGGGAGGAAGTTGGACTATCTAAGTGTGAAAATATGCATGTTTCAGCTATCTGTTTTATATTACTACAACCTAAACTGGCATCAATCTAAACCTTCAGAAAACAAGCATTTTAAACGTTGCATGCTTGTCATCAGACATATGTGGCAAATTATGAATCCAGATTTTTTACAAATCAGCATCATGACGTAGTTATCTCAACATCCTTTTGATATATTTATTGCGATACAATCACAGGGAAATCTGTATATTTTAGATTCATACAGCTGGAATGGAAGTCAGTTGCGTTATTCATAGCAAATAAACACAAATGATCCCATGATCCCATTGTAACAACTTGGCATTACTGTTAAGAAAGTCTGAGAAGTCGCTATACATTGCAAGGTTTGTTATGCATGTGTAGCTGTAAACTTCGATGCCATTACATCTTTTAGAGCATCCAGCCCAGAATTACACATTGCTCCTGTAAATATCAGTAAAGCACATCTCAGAGCACAGCTGCTGTCTTTAATCTCTGTTTTTGTTAATTTTGATAGACCATTTGGTGATCATAAAATAAGAATCAGAGAGCAGAGGTCTGAAAGAAACTGTGTGTCCATTATTTGTCAGGATTGGGAGATGGAAAAGGGATTGCATCCAGATTGCTTTAAATTATTGAGCAATCATGACCACACATGAGACATGCCACTCCACCACAGGCAGAGGAACTTCCAGAGAAGAGCATTCTTCCTCTGTGGTGTTCCCCAGGGGTCAATCTTAGGTCTGCTTTAGTTTTCCATCTATATATCCTGGACACCTGTTTCATGATAATACATATTCTACAGATACATTTCTATCTCCAAATATCATGTGATAAAATATCATATCACATATAATATACATTTCTGATATTAAATTACAAACTTCAAAACTACAGCCTCTCTTCAGTTAATGGAAAGAGACACATTAGACAGACACATTATCCACTTATTCTGTCCTGTCTTCCTTACCTCTGAGATTTTCAATTAGTTTCAAGTTTTCCCAGGTAGCATTTTTGCTGTTGTCCCACCATCTGTTAATATCTAGTCTAACAATGTAAAGTGGTGTTGGTTGGTGTCTTCCTCTTAATCTTCCTCTTTTTCTCTCCTGTCTTGGATGCACACCCCCCATTATCTGTCATTCTTATTTCTTAGATTCTGCCTCTCACTGGCCCCTGGCACCATCTTGAATATTCATAACTGCCCTCTGATGAGCATGCTAAATGGGTGTCAAGATGATTTGGCCACATGACAGAACTGGATTGTCTTTGATAAGCCCCGACTTGAGCCAGAACAAGGCAGCAAGGAGGAAAAGAGTGACAGAGAGAAAAGAGACATTGACCCTAAAGGGTTTTTTAGGTGCTTTGTTGAACCAATCAGAACCCAGGAGCAGAACTGTTGGAGCTATGACTGGGCAGCAATGGAGAGGTCAGTAGGGGGGCAGACCCCTGTGGTGGCCCCGGGGGTGAAAGTCATTGTCACTAGGCTTTAATGGGTCCCAAAATTCCTCAACTGACCAAAACCTGTGAACGATTGAGAAACGAAAGACATTTGTGATTCAAATAGGGCCTCTGGGGGCTTCACCATGAGGTCTGCAGTTGGAAAAGCTTCTCAGAGGAAACAAACACTCTCCAATACCCGCAAGGATAAGCCAACCTGTTCCCCTTTCTGGCTACAATTTCACATTTTCATATTTTTACATCACAAAACTGTGGGATTTAGTTAGGTTTACTTCAACGTGGGGACAAAGGGAGCTTCTATTTGTAAAATGAATTATTTATTTAATTCATTTGCCTGTATGGCAAAGTGAATAATCATGGTGGGAAAAGAAAGCACAGTAACATGATTTGTCTTTGTCTTTCCTGCAAATGAGTTCCATCAATAACAATCTAAAAAAGTAAAAATCTTATTCGAATCTCAAACAGAAACAGCCTGTTGTCATGGACCTGTCTTAGTTTCTCTACAACCATGAAGATAAATGCCAATGAGTAATTTCAAAAAGGGAATAATTCCCCTTTCTTTGTGTATTTATTTATTATTCCGCTCATATTAGTTTGGCATAAGCTACACAAACCATCTCCAACCTCAACACCAGCTACAACAGGAAAGAGTGATTTATTTATTTGATAGGCCATTTGGAGTAGCCCAACTTATAACCTATAGGCATTTCAGACAATGGCCAGAACTCTGAAGTCACTGCATGCATAGGTTCACAGTGTACTGTGTGCTGCTAAACATGTCCACATCTCGATGGGAATCAGTGTTAGTACTAATAATGTGTTTATGATTGAGGATGCAAAACTTCCCATAGACAACATGCCAAAAATACTAATAATTGAAAAACAGCTGGAGTTTGGGGATTTCTGATCAAATCAGGTGTTTTAAGTACAATGATAGCTTGTTGTATATGGTTGGTTAGTGACACAAGCACTCTTAAGTTGTTGTGTCACTAAATAAATAAATATATATGATAATATCCATCATATTGAAGCACATAAAAGAATCCTGGCTACATTTAACTTAGGTGGTAGGTAAAGCAGTCTGAGGTTTATGGACTGAGTTGCTCTTTCCCTGGTTGTTGTACATAAATCTCATCATCCCGTGGGAGGAGTTGAGGGATGGCACTGCAGGCTTTGTTTCCTCTGTCAGCTTTTCTAACTCAACTGCCCTCACTCTCCTGTCACATAGTAAACCCTGCCCGGGCTGGATGGTAGACAAAGACCACCAACCACTCTTGAGCCATCCTATCCCACAATGTGCTATTGGCATCCCACATTTACCAGGCGCATATAAACATGTGCACACACACTCACACATGACAGAAAAACCTCAGTGGAAATCACAAACCTGCTCGCTAATCTTCACTAAATCTGTCCCTGTTTGGCTTTATCTGTCTTTTGTTATCAGTGCTGGGACTGGAGAATGGCAGGGGGTCACAAGGGTAAGACTTCTTTTCCAGCATCTGCTTAAAGAGAGAGAGGGGGGGAACTACACAGGGCAAGGGGCCTCCCCTTACTCAACTCCTCAACCCTCCACACCCCAGCCCCCCACTCTGATATTTTTGGAAGTCTTTTTTCCTTTATTTCGTCTTTTTTCCTTTTTCCTTTCCTTTAAAACCCAAATAAAATGTGCGATGGATGAGTGAGCAGAGGCAACACCTCCCCCATCAATCTAGCGCCAGTCAGGGTTTAGCGAGAAGGGGGAGGCCATCCCTTCACAGGCCTCCAGAGGACCCAGCAGCATGCCCCCCATGTCTCTCTCACACACATCCACATCCTCTGGACACACATGCACATCCATCTACGTTACAAAGTCTTCATGCACAGGACCCAGAGATACCCACGGATGTAGATGCATGTTCAAAGCAGATGCACAGTACACACATACAGTATAGGCATGCAAGACAGATAAGCACCTCTCTCAAACCTCAGATCTCAGCAGATACACCCATCTACTCCACTACAGCACAATTTAGCAACCCCCCCCCCCCATGCTTGCAGAGAGCCTCATTTCAAACCAAATAATGAAAAATTGCCATAACCCAGACAGGAAGGTGAACAAGTGAAGAAAAAAAAGAAGTCCAAGAATAAATGCAAAAGAGAGAACAGGAGGGGTAAAGAAAAGAGTGTGGAGAAAGGAGACACCAAATGGTCCTGGTTAGTGGCTGCAGAGCACAGAGAGATCTGAACAACATAGTCAGTCTCTCTCTCTCTCTGAGTGCACCACCAGCACAAGGAGTAAATTCCAAGGGAGTGTCGTCACCAGGAGCAAGCGAAAGGCAGGGAAGTGGTTTTAGAAGAAAAAAAAAGAAAACCCTGGTTTAAGCCTCTGGGTAAGTAAGTTTGTGGGTGGTTTGGTGGGTGGTGTTGTATATGTACAGTCTGTGTGTGTGTGTGTGTGTGTATATATATATATATATATATATATATATATATATATATACATATACATATACATATATATATATATATACACACGGGGATCGACTGCATGGAAGGATGCATTCTTATACACAATCAGCATCTCACAGTAAATGGGCTAATGACAACCTGATGATAGATTGATTTCGAACATCCCTATATCACCATTAGACTCACTGTAAACTTTAGGTTTATGAGGTTCTCTTAGTTTTTCTTCAAACTGTGCTGGACAGAATTTCTCTGCGGTCATTGTTGAGGTTGTAATTGGTGGTGGTGTTCCATTGGATTTCATACCACAGCCATGGGCAAATACTTCTTTCTTACTTATATAGCAACAGGTGTCTAATAACACCATAGACTGTATAAAACAAGGACTCAGAGTGTCATGACTCTGGCCGTCACCATCTTGGCAGTCCTGTCTCTGCCGCATCAGGCAGGCTGAATGAAACCTGTGTGCTCAAACAAGCCACCTGTAATGGCACCCACCTGTCAATCAAAGTGGCCACGCTCTTAATCTTGCATACCTTTAAGTCATAATGTAATTTGAACAGGTGAGTTATAAATTATAAGAAGTTGAGCCTTTTGATATGGGGACTGATTGAGTTTTGCCTGTTCCGTACACAGCCTCAAGTGGCTGTTTGAGGAACTACAGTTTTTAGTGCTTCTGTACAGGCTTAATTTCACAGTCATGAAGGATGCCGCTTGGTCAACACCCCAAACATTTAACAGCAATTTAACCTTTGCTTTAAATCTTAAATAAGAAGGAAGGAGCTAAATACTGAACAAACACCTCAATGTAACACTCATTTGCTTAATTTCTTCTTCTACAGTGGTATTCATGTGGACTGCTGGTCTACATCATGTATCACAGTCGATTTCAATACACCACCACTAAGTACATGTGTACTTGCTTCAATAACATTATACGCTTTTAAAAGATAAAACCAATTCAATGACTGGACCTTTCGCTAAAGTTCTTTTGCTGTATAATAAAGATATGTGCAATTACACACATTCTTTATGAGGCTGAATATGAAGTGCAACTGACTTCTAATGAAATGTCTTAATAGAATAAAGAGGAATATATATGCCTGCAAGCTGAAGTTTATTTAACTTGAGTGAATAATGTGTTAACCTGAGCTGTATGACTCCAGTTTCTGAACATAAAGATATAAGAGGAATGATGAGAGGATGAGAAGAACTCTAGTTCAAAAAACAGTCTAGATTGGAGCACACACACAATGATACTCTTGCCTCAAACACACACCTGTGTCTACACTGTTGTGAAATGACTGTAGTGAAAACATGGAGTGTAAAAACACAATAAAGTCGTCCAAAAATGAATCTCCTATTCACCTGGAATGCACCTATACTGTACACCTGCTGTTTGGCTTGATCAGAGGACTGCTCTTGTTTCATCCCTCAGGGAAAGTGGCTGCTGTTGGAAAGTGTATGTGTCAGTCTTTGAGTGCTCTACACCTGAGTGAAAATGGATGAGTTTTCTGTGAGCCAACACGGTCGTGATGGAGATGAATGTACACACTCTTCCAAATAATAGTCTGCATGGTAGTATGTGTGTGTCAGGCAGGCAGAATCTCCAGCCAAGCAGAATTATTGAGCCCTGGCTCATTTGTAGCCAACACAGCAACAAAGCTGAGATCGGTAATCCAGTTCATGTGTAGCCAAACCAGATTCTGACTCCAGACAGCTTGATGTGGGGACGGCAACCCTGTGTTGTTGTTGTCATTTTTGTTTGTGGGTCAGGAAAGGGTTTCCGGTATTTTGATGCCACACATTGTCAAGCGTGTGGTTTTTTTAAAAGTATGTGTTTGGATGCAAAATGGACTACAGCCCGTTTGCTGTTGGGCACCCACATGACAAGATAACTAATATGTTTAAAAGGAACCGGAACCAGGCGGTAAAAATCAACTTGGATTCCCATGTTGGTGGACTGAATATCCAAGTATGTTGCATGGACATTAAACTCAAAAATCTCTGAAAATTGACCCACAGCAGAACTAAAAATACTGGTTATCGCAAGCACACGAGGAGTGGAGCTAAACATAGCAGCAAGCTTCTGACACTGGGAGAGAGAGAGAGAGAGAGAGAGAGAGAGAGAGAGAGAGAGAGAGAGAGAGAGAGAGAGAGAGAGAGAGAGAGAGAGATGGATAGATAGAGATGGAGAAATAGAGTGAGAGAGATAGCCTAACTAACAGCTGTGAACATTTTCCATTTGAAGTGAAACATTCCTGCGTGCTCGTGGCCCTGCACACTCCAGCGGGCTTCCTCTCAGCTCCATGTGGTATTTGTCCCCAGCTAAGATCCAGAGAGTGGGAGAGTGAGCTGCAAACTTTCCCAAGGATACCATCCAGCCACATGCCACTCTTGCCTGCCCTCTCTCCCTCTCAACAGAACGGCCCTGCTTTTGCCTCTTCCCACTCTCCTCCTACGCTCCCTCTCTCCTCTACTGCCTCCTCGCCACCATCCGTGGTTTACCAGGACATCATTTTCATATCAAATTCAATTTGCTCCTGACTGGTGAATCGTTCTATTCTAATAGTGGCCACCCACTATCACGTTTAAAGACTCTTTGCACATGTGTGAGCAGCATTAAAAATATTTAGCATCATTCATTATCAGCATAACTCTATGAATGCTGGTCTGTCAACCACTGTGGTCCAGCCCATGCATGTGATTGCTACAGGTAACTGGGAGACACATATTCCAATGTACAAAAAGAAAGAGGGAAATTTGCTTTCCACAAAATCATCAAGACAGATTCAATCTCATACTTTCCCGCATTGAATTACACTCTTGGCTGGATGCAACTTTCTTTGTGCTACGCGTAAAGGGGAAAAAAAAAATGCCAGTTTGTGGTGAGGACCAAGACAATGTATTACTCAAACAACGCTCTCGTAACAATATTCTTGGCAGCATGTTGAATGTTGTATCAAATTCATTATTTTAGAGTTTATCCAGGACAAGAAAAAAAAAGTCTGTAACTTGGCTAGCAGCCAATATCTCCATATCACCAGCTGTTGTCCTGAGGTCTCTGTCTCTTTTTGGGTTACTCGTTTCACAACACTGGTGATCCTGGATAATAACCGATATCATGAAGCTGCTTATCACTGCAAGTGGAAGAGGCAGGTTGTTTACTCACACTTCACAGGCCACATAATATGCTACAGTGACAATTAGTTATATTTAGTGTCTATGAGTAAAATATTAAGTAAAACATAGAGAACATAATCATATAACTCAAACATAATTAGGAAGCCATTGCCATTAAATGTGATATACAAGAACTGTAATAACTAACCTTAACCTCTTAACCTTTCATCAGGTCAATATTTTTTTACAACAATAGGTTAACTTATTTATTTTGGCTTATAGCTGCAAAACCAATGTAATTTCCATCAATTTTAGCTGTACATTGCAATCTGTGCCATTTATCAAATGCCTGTATACCAACCATTAAAATAAGATGGTGAACATGGTAAACATTATACCTGTTGAACATCAGCATTGTCGTTTTTAGCATTCTGACATTAACACCGTGCTCAAAGCACCACAAGTACAGCACAGAACTGCTCATGCAGCTTTAGATTTTTATTCAGTATCCACTTACATGATCATACTTTGGGGGCAGTAGCTCAGTCTGTGGGGAATGGGATCCGAAAGTATTAGTCAGCACAGAGTGTGCATTGGTAGCTGGAGTGGCTTCACTGCAGAGAACATCTAACTGGAAGTGATTTAATACTGCATCGGGTGACTATGTAGCAGCTCTGACATTCCTCCCTATATTAACGTAGAAAAACATAAAGTGTGTAGGTCTGTGTATAAAAAATATTAATAGAATGAAACGATGTGAAACCCAAAAAACTATGTCTTCCTTTTCTTCTATTTAGGCCATTTCTTATCCGAATCAGAGCCTGGTGCCACAGTGAAACTCTTTGCGAGTAAAGGTGGTTCAAGAAATTTGGTTATATAGTGACTATTTGGGGGGTGTCTGATAGTTTATCATTGGTATGGCTCGGTTTGTGCCAAAAATGGATAGACAGGAAATTTCTATCGGCGTTGTGTCTCATATGGCAGAACAACATTAAATAAAACAGCTACTGTTCTAACTTCTTTCATTTTGGTTGCTTCCTCAAACATCATCAATGTCAAGTCAACGGTGTGAATTTGCATGTCAAAGTTTACCAAAATGGAACTCTACATGACAGCACCAAGCAAATTTACTTTACCTCACCCGATCACGGCAATTCCACCAAAATACTGGTGAGACCATGTCCTATCCTTGAAATTACACTCATATATGGTATTATTATCATGGTATCATATATGGTAAAAGCTGAAAATGACTTTACTCTACAATTATTTCATGCTTTTTTTTCCTCTCCCTCCTCTCTCAAGATCTATTCCCTGCCTGAACTCCTCTTGGCTGATACCCACCTCACTAAAACACTCTCAGTGTTTGTTTTTAAATGTTACATGTCTGTGTATTTCCTTCCAGGAACATTTTGCCATTTGGTCCCACCTCGTCTGCGTGTGTCCAAATGCACAATAAATAGCCCGGACCTCTTTCTGCTCCCTTCACTGCCACATCTCATGGCCGTCACAACTGTAACCGCCATGAGATGTGTGTGTGTGTGTGTGTGTGTGTGTGTGTGTGTGTGTCCTCAGGATCTTGGCTGTGCTTGTGTGTCCTCACGATCTTTGGGTCTCCAGTTGTGTGGGTAACATGACGCTTTGGCCCCAGCCAGTTGCCGCAGATGGTAAGAGCACAACAGCTAAGCGCAAGAGGGGAGCGAGGAGGAAGTGTTGTTATCACCAGCTGGCTCAGTGGCTCAGTCAGAAAGACGAGTGCAGCAACAGGAACGCGTGGGTGTGCATGTAGGCTGAGGCCCCTGAAGTAAAATGAGAGGGCAAATGTTAGGAGTGTGTGCATGAGTGTACACGTACGTATGCTGTTTCTAGGTACAGTACGTGCATCCAGATTTGCTTGTGTTGTGTGTAAGTGTGTGTGGCCTTTAATGCTCATCAACGCAGTGGCCCACACATGACGTACGTCTAGCCCAGAGCACTTTCTACGACCTTCATCTTACTTGTTTGTGCAGCCTTCTGACCGGACGCTGAGAAGCTTATACTTGTTGCTGTGTTGTTTTAGTCCTGATTACCCAGCGATTAAAGTCTAAATGTTACAGCAATTTGCAGACATCTGAGATAAGTCAATAACGTATTATAAACATAATTTAGAAATATCAGCCACAGTTTTACTCTCTAAAGATGACTGGGCAGTCTGTTCTAATTCATGAGGGTAATTCATATTCTAGTTTTTTTGGACAAGTAGACAGGAACAGGACTTGAACCTGTGTAGTTAGCAGTATTTGGATGCTTTACATTAATGACGGTCTGAGCTGAGGTCTTTCATGGTCTCTGAGGGATCAAGAACTAAAGAAGCAAGGGCCTCTGACAGTTGGGAGGATGCAGCCATGAGACCTTGCGTACCAGTAAAACTAAAACAAGAACACGTTTCCCGTAACATACATTGATTCCCCTCCCATTTTTAGAGTTTGTGTGTGTGTTTCTGTGTGTGCGGTGAGTGTCTTTGTGTGGCCTTGTGGTGTTACTGAGTTCACACACTCACAAGTCTGCCTGGGAAATTTCTGTAACATATTGTTTAAAATTCTTAAGATGAAACAGAAAGTTACTTTGAAACTTATCACTGCAAATATTTAAGTCTGTTTACAGTTTAGGGGTAGTTGGGACTACAAGCCTGTAAAGATATGACAACACATCATTTTCCGTGAGCTCTCGTTCCAAGTAGGCTCTTCTCTTTCCACATAAATCTTTCCATATTTACATCTCGATTTATAAAAAGTCCAAGGCCGACATTCCCTTTCTCTCATCATGTCATCCCACCCTTTCCTAAAAGCAGTTATTGTTAGCACGTGGCATCATTACAGCCGAACAACAAAAGGGATTGTCCACTGCAACAAAAAAGGGGACTAAAACCTGACATCATCTCTTCCCGGTGTCTTTTTATAGCTTTTTGATGTCCAAATTCAGTTGCACCTCTGCCACACTACATCTTTAAGAGAGTGGAGCTCCTGTTAGGGAAGGCACTGTTACATAACAGAGCCCCTTCCTTTGCACATGTTTCAGAGTGTGACTGCCATGAGTTCAACACTGAAAAGGGGGACAGAGGACCCTCTGAATGATCAGAGCTGGAGGACGGAGGATAGAGAGAGGGAGCGTGCGTAGTAATGTGATGTCCTCACAGTACATCATTCCTCTTCTCTCTGTCACCCTCCACCCTCTCCCCCAGGCAGTCAGCCGTCCACAGTCCATGGACAATGGGACTGTTCAACTAAAATAGTACCTTGCCTGAGCCAGGCTTCCTGCCTTAGTCCTGGCCTTGCAGTGTTTCTTGCCCCTTATCAAAAGAGGTTCCAATGGATTCTCAACTCCAAATGGTGACCGGTGCGGGGAGCAGTGCAGAAACAAGGTCTGCTCAGTTCAGCAGAGAATTGCAGATGAGGGAGAGGTGAGAAGAAGTACAACAGTGAAGATGGGGACTAAAACAGAGATCAAAAGGACTGCATAGAATAGAATGTACCAACATTAACTTCCTGTTTAGCTCAGTTGGATTAGATGCACATGCAACACATCCACGTGCTAATGGACTTCTGCTAACTCTCGTGGCTGGTATGTAACCCTTTTGAGATTAGTTGACTGGACCAAATTAGATCACAGACAAAAGTGCTTCATGTTACAGGAACAACAATGGACACACATGCTGTCAAAAACAGGCTGTGCTTGCCCACAGAAAACACAAATGACAGCTTTAAATAGGCTGAGTGACTGAAAATTCCCCTAAAATCTTGGCCTGGGGAGGGTACACAAAGTAAAAGGAAGTGCTGTAAGACTCATCAACATGCACAACTTGAGAAGCATTTGCATTACGCTCTCAATATTTGTGAGGTCCTGTGTGTTGTTACCCAAGGTCGTACCCAAGTGCTGTGCGACGTGGAGGAATCTCAATGATCTCATCAACATAATCTATTGGCAGTTTCATTGTTTATACATTCAAGAACGAAACAGTGACAAACAATTTGTGTTCAAGGTGCACATAGACCCAACAATCAGACTCGTTTTCGGGGTATATATAATACTGGTTTATAATACGATCATTAGTACAAGAAAACTTTGTATTGTATCGGTTTCTAAAATCTTTTCATTTGTAATGAAAAAAACACAACAAAAACAGAACAACATAGTAGGTCGGGCCCATAACAATTACAAAGTCTGGGCATGTTATCGTCTGAAGAAACAGTGTTTTGTGCTCATTCACATTTGAGTTCTTTGGCTTTAAGCCATGGACGTAATTGCAATCACAGAAATGGGGCACATTCCATGTGGTAGCTGGCCCATTTGGCCTTGTATTACATTCTATTACTGCTTTATTTTTTTAAACCTGTATGATTAGCTGCCATGTTCACACAATGCTGCCTTAGGTGGTGCTGATCAGTTCCAGTTAAACGCATCCAAACTGATGAGCACTCCAGTCGCCATCACTGTTACACTAACAACAGATCAAAACAAAGCGACAGCCTCAAAAACAAAAGTAAAACCAGTTTTGCAGTAGACAATTTTGCAAACAGTATAAAAAGAGCTTGAGACCACATGAAGGACTGAGGGTAATATGACACTGCTCTCCAGATTTCTGAGAAAAGCAACCCATCTCTCTTTCTTTAACGCTCTCTCTCTCTCTCTCTCTCTCTCTGAAGCTGTCTATGCTCTTGCAAGCCTGAAGACAGACCCTGTCCTCCCCAAGGGTTCTGCTCGGTGCAAACCCAAAAAAGAGTTTTTCTCTGCATTGTGTAGAAGACATGTTGTGAAAGGTTTTGGCTCTGACTGTCTGACAGCAGTGGGGGCTGTCTGTGTGAGGGCCTCATTCATGGCTGTGGAAATATGATGTGGTGAGTAGATGCATATGGGGCTGTACATCTCTCCCCCTTTCCGTCTGAAGTGTATTCAAACCACGTCGTCCTACTGAGAGCTTTATTATGCTGCCCAGGGGAACACATCGTCTCTGTGGCTGCATCATGGATCTCTCCGTGGACTCTGCCTCTCTGGTTTCTTCCCCTCTTTCTATTACACAGTGCAGTGACTAACAGGGAACGCACCTTGTCTATCCCTAGAGGACCACCAGGATTGAACAGCACGCGCCCTCTCATCAGCAAATATCCCCAACTCATCCTGCCGTCGTCCCTTTAGTTTACCGTAGGAATCCATAGCAGAAAGAATTTCACACAGGCTGCAGTGTCTCTTAAAAGATTTGGCCCTCTTTCATATCACATAACTATCAATAAAAAGATGTGTGAAATAGCCAGCAAACTCATGATGATGGGACACTGATGATAGCTTCCGCAAGGAACAATACAAAGGGGAATTTTCTAAGTGGCTGCTGAAAAGTATCAATATATTGTCTTCAAAGGCATATTTAGGTGTCTGAGTGCACAAAAGCCTGTAGGTAAAATTAAAATGAGCTGTGTGTGAGTGCGTACAATAAAAACAGGCCATGTGAGCAATGTGAACATGCAATGCTGTTCAAGCCTCAGAAGATTGATACAACTCCAGCTGGGGAAAAGAGTGCACAAAAAGGGGTGCAATCCAAAAAAACAGAATGACTCACAAGAACAAAACGTAAGCACTGATCAGCAGTAAGTATACTTCTAGAATTCAAAACAAGTAACACATACCAGCAGCACTTGGGATCGAATGCGGCCTCATACAATTAACAACAATTGGTTGCATTCCCTTAAGGATTTTCCCAGACAAAAGTGCTTGCCGTATCAATACTGCTGCCTCCCTCGCCTGCAGTGCTGTGGTATCATATCTGGCCTCTTTGTGCACAGGGGGATTTCCAGCCACTGAAACGGTGAGCCGGTTGGGAATGGGCATCCGACCTCTGGGCAGCGTTTCTTTAACCGTGTGGGAACCGAGCGCTCAGCGTGGGACTGGAAGACGTGACAAACGCACACGTACTTTTTCGGAAGCATGCACAGTGACATGGCTGGTGTGACAGTGTGAAAGCAACAGGGCAGATGTGACATGACACCAGGGAAAGCCTCTTGAGGTATCAGTCCTTCATACAGATGCAGGCCTTTTTCTGCGGAAGCGACAGGGCATTGTGCCACAATGTGCGCGCGCAAATGCATGCAATCGGAATCCCGCACAGGCAAAGACATACTCACACACAAATGATGTTCAGGGTGACCTATTAAGGGTGTGTGCAAACTCGTAGTCATGTTGCTTTGATAAAAGACGGGCTGAATTGTTAGTTTATCACATTTACACAGTGGTTTGGAAAATTTAACCATGATTTAACACAGGCAGCACAGAAGCTAAGTAATACCTGCTAAATAATACATGCACAAAATGCAAAAAGTAAAACTTGGTTCGAATGTGAGTACGCCATCTCCAGTTCTAGTTTGTTAGGAAACTATATGGTTATGGTTGAAGGGAAAACATCTACACATAAGGGAGGAGGTTGGACCTCTTATAGAATAAGATCATGGTCATGATACAACCCTCATGTGTGAGACTGGTCTCAATCTCTAATCTTTAGTGATACTTGTTGTGCCCGTCCATTATCTCAGTCTTCCCATGAAGGACACAATGGATGTTCTCAGAACTTTAATTGTCGCAGAGTCCGATATACCATATTCTCGTCTTCTTGGACTAACTGCATGAAATTATTCCCAAAAGCTTCCACTTTCACTCCATTTTGCTATGACTTATGTTTTTGTGAACCTTGGCCACATGTTGGAGAGATTGCTCACCATAACAAACTGTTCATGCAATTATAAATACAGATGTAGACATACTATATGTGCAGTAGGCTATGTCCAGACTTTGCATTCAGGAATGGATTACCTTATTCAAAAAATATTTCTCTTAATGCCTTCATGGTACAAGTATGTGGTACAATACGGTTTATTCAAAAAGTATTTTTGTTGTTTTGGCTTCAAATCCAACTCGAAGAACATACCGACTTTAGATCCAAGTTAGTTTAAAGAGTGTGAAAATCCATATTGGGTGCACCTGGAACAGGTATCAACTATTTATTCATAAATAGCTGATACCTTCAATCTTTCAGTCAGCATTTTAAACTCATATACATCCATATTCAGTGCCCAGGAGAGGAGAACATAACAGGCATTGTGTGTCATTATCCAACTTCTTACAGACTGCACTGTATAGTTGTCATCTCTTACATCAGGCACACTCTCACATGTAGCACATTTTTTATTGCATTTGAGGTTATGTTCCAAATTGGGTGTTTACAGGACTCTGTTTACATGCAGAAACCCCAGCTACTGTGTAAACATGTATCGGCGTAAAGTATACTGAACTGAAGGCTGATGGTCAGTCTCTACTCTTATACTGAAAAATGCAGCAAACTAATTAAACAACCTCAGTAAACTACTCCTGCTGTATGGATTTACGGTGGACTTGGACTTACCTTCTCAGACTGGTTCACATTTTTAAAGCCTGAAAGGCGCATGTGACTACTCTGTAGTGTGACAAATTCTTTACATTCTTTGTGATCAAGGGAATTATAACTAATAATTACTAAAAGATGCATTTGATGCTGTAGATTATGGTGTGCTCATTAAGCATACAAAGATGGAATGTATGATTTAATGTAGAGAAATGAGAACATTTAAAAGCTACATAATCCATCATTGTAAAGGTAAAATTGACTAAAGTCTCTCTGCTAATGGAAAATGATCATAAAATCATGCATAAACACATTATAACGGGGCAATAAAGCCATTCAAATACAATGTGAGAAGTCTAATGCAATAGTTGATACATGGGATTCATGTAATTACAATTAGAGTGCTCTGACAAAAAAACCTTACACACAGTATGTGACCTTACATAGTGCAGCTCTTGTACAAGGAAAAACCTAATCTTGTGTCTCAATGACTGAATCACTAAAAACATGTCTGGCCAATGGTCAGTAATGAGCAGACAGAAGGTTAATCAGATCTACTCGGCAAACGCAGAAAACCCCAGCTGCACAGAAACCATTCTTCTCTTAACAGACTTGTAATTGCGGAGACAGACAGACAGATGCGGCTTACAAAACAACTCGTGAAGAGGAATGCCAGCCATTTGGCATGTACAGTACAACAGATGAATGGCTTTTGTTGAGGGGTTTCACCGGGCCTAGTTGACAGAGGGCTAAAGTCAGTGCTCCCCAGCCCAGCAGACAGACGGGACAAAGACAGGCCAGTGTATTTCACCCACAGTTTTTCTCTAGGGGCCTTTTCACAGCTAATCCACTGGGCCTGAGAGGAGCAGCAGGACAGGTCAGTAATGCTGCTCCACCTCTGCGGAGGCCTGAGTCTTTGGCAGCATTATGGAGGCAGATAAAGGAGCTAGACGCTGCCTTCTGTGTCTCTGAAGTCACTCTTGTCGGGCTGATCCTGATCCCTGACATCGGACTATTGGAAGGAAGGCTGGCAGGTCATTGGCTCAGTTTGATGGCCAGGTAAGCTGCTGTAGAGCCTGCTGTTACTATAGTCTGCCCTGGCTGGAAGCTCGCACTATGGCCCAGCTGTCATGAGATCAACAACAGACATCCCTACCTTCCATAACCACTTCCCCTCCCTATTTGATTCTGTCTTTCTCTTCCTGGCTTGCTTTCCACCCTACTTCTGGATGCCCTAAATCACCCAACCCACTTTTTTTAATAGTGGCCAATGCCTCTGAATCAAAAGCACTCTAAATATGTCACATTCCACATGGTACCTATCTCTGTGGTGGCAGGACTTTCTCACAGAACTTAAACCCTATTTTTCTTTGAATGAGAGTACTCTATTGTTGTTCAAATTGTCCATCCAAACCCTAGCAACTTCCCCAAATCGGTATGCCGCAGGAATTCCTGGCTCCACTGCCAACTCTAGCTACCTGGTAAAGGGGATTAGGGCTGCTTTATCCTTTAGTCAAGAATGCGGAATGGCTGAACTTCTGACCAAGTCAGACAGGCTTGACATTCAAAGCCTGTGTTCCAGGGTGATGCCTCCAACCTCTGTTGTCCTTCTCCTAACTTAAAATTCCATCAGGACAATTTGATATCAATAGCACTTAATACACTATTTAAGCCATAACCTACTGTATCTAATGAATGGTGATGTAAGGTGTAAGTAAGATAGTGATGTTGACACACTTTCTTGGACTTGAAGATCAAACGTTTGAGAAATAGGTTAACACCCATGCAAACGCTTGGCCAACAGTCACATCCTTAATATAATTATAATCCTAACATTCATGTTTGAACACCATCCGTTCCCATCAGATGTTGAGTTAGAACAGGTAAATCATGTGCTCACCCATTGGTCCCACTCCTCCTACTTGGCCTTCAGGCTATCATGTAAAAATAGCTATCATCGATAGCATTCCAAAGTCATGACACTGTGCTCAAGGTGACTACCACTCCCAGCGGCAGCAACTCTCTCACACTCAAGCCCATTCATGAATAGCATCCTTGTACAAGCCTTCCCATCAGAAAATAGCTGTGAGGTTGCACATGGCCCCATCAAAACAAGGAGAAGAAAAAAGAAAATGTTATTAAGACTGTTGGCAGGTTAGCAGCTACACCACATCATCAAATATGTCAAATACAGATCATCTGTCAGAGATGTTGCACATTCCAAGAACACAGATACAACAGCAACTTCCAGAGCACAAAAAAGAAAAATGTGAAAAATGTAAGTGTTTTTAAGATTCTCCAAAGTGGCAACATAAGCCAGTCTTGTGACCTGGCAAAGGTCTGAAGTACATGCCAGGGCAGGGCTGTGTTACAACACATATTAAAGCAGGGTGATGCTTTTCCTCCCCTTTTACATACTGTAACTTACTGTAGACAGCAACCTGTTATATCAGTTCTATTATTTATTCACAACTTTATTCAGTGGTCCCAGATATATCCACAAAATCACTTCAAGAAGTGTGCTCTTCTAGCTGCATTATCACTGTTCCTGTTTGTATGTATTTTGTCTCTTTTGTAGCTGTCATTACACCTGCCTAGGGACTGAAGTTTCTAAATGAACCTAATTAAAGATGGTTAAACTGGCACATTTACAAAAATGTCTATTAGTGCACACTTTTGCTGTATCTTTAAAAATAAATAACAAAAATCAGCCATTCAGAAGACTATTTATATGTAATATTGTTCTCTGTACATTATGTACATTTCAATGGATACAGTCTGTTTTGGATTATTGTAGTGACAACAAACTACTTTGAAACTCACTGTCAACTGTGGAATATAATTATGTGTCACTTTAATTTAATTGTGACTACTTTTTTGGCTCTTATTTTAGAAATTAAAACCCCCCTATTCCCATATACTGTAAAAACAAAACTGCCACGAGAAGAAAGAGAGGTTTAGCCTGTACATGCGTACACTTCTAAAAATTCTAAGAAACCGTCGCTAGGCCACAGCCCAAACTATGATCAAACATAAAAACCGAATCTTGTATTTATCTCAAATCAAAACCAAACGGGGCTTTTCCATTTTTAGTCGCTGCCTACCTATGTGATACCACATAAGACAAATGAACAGTATAAAAAACGAGAGAAGAATCTTACAAAACAAGGTGTGTCTTTGTTTTGGCAAGGTAAACGTGTCTTCCTCTAGGGTAGAGAAAGAATAAACAGGAACTTGTCCTGTAAATATTTTAAAGATAAAAAGAAACAGTGCACCAACAGGTTTGCATACACTTTACAGGACTGTCAGTTAGAAATACCTGTCCTGCTGCTTCTGCAGTTGGATGAGCTGCCAGTCTCTGTACTGTTTCTACTTCTGCCTCTCTGCTTCTCTCAGCTTCACTAGCCAGTATATGGAAGTATACTAATGACAAAATATCTGAGACAACACTAAACAAATTGAGCACTATTCAAGTCAACCGATGAGAGCACAACATGAACATGGACATTTAAGAGCACTTTCTGAGTATTCTCTTAACTGCCTTGGGTGTCTGAACACTCACACAACACGAACTCACTTACAGATGTCTGATCTTTTTCAGTGTTAAAGTCTGCAGCGGATCAATTGGCCACCCTTTAACTATTTAGGACAACGATTTACATGTGATTTGCACTTTGCATTATTGGTCACTGTAGATATAAAGTTGCCAAACGTGCCCAGTCCTGGTGATCCAACTGATCCCCTTACCATGACCTAGTCTATTCATATTGATACATTGGATTCGTGGCACACAGCTACTATGCTGTGTAGCTAACTACTTGTTTACTCTGCCAAAATACCTTCAAAAACTGCCAACAAACTAAATATGGCTTTGTGTTGCATCGCTGTATTTTAAGTTTAAAGATAAAACAGACAGCATATATTGTCTCCAGCTGGTAAATGCCACTGCCCTTGCTATTGGGGCTATGACCCTTCACTTCCAGGTGAGCAGCTTTGACCATTATAAGCATGAGAATCTCTGTTGCTAGCTCAAATGTAGTTGCATTCTCCTGCATGCTTAAATCATCTCTTCACGATTGTGGACTTTCCTGCTCTTCCAAATCTGTGCCTGTGCGCTCTCAGAGGTTTATTTGCAGACTGAGAAGCGCTAAGATTTGTTTTGTGCTCTCTCTAATCGTTTGTCATCACTGCACTTCCATACCAGTGCTGCTGTCCTTCATGGCAGATAGGAGGCACCTGTGAGGGGGATGCTGTGGCTGGCCTTGCCCTCCTCTCATTTCTAGAGACCAGCTGACTTATATCAGACGGCTGGGGATGCTGCGGTTGGCCTTGCCTTCCTCTCATTTCTAGAGACCAGCTGACTTATATCAGACAGCCAAGTCTATCAAGGACAACACTCAGACATACCACTGAGAGAAAGGAACTAACCTCTTCCACCAATCTACCACAGCATGAAGGCATGAATGGACACAAATCTTCCCCCGACACAGAAGCAGACTTACACCTACATGTACATACAAATATGCTTGCATACAAACTACATCTGCACCAATATAAGCATCCTTTCTGTTCTATTCTCTGTAATTGCTCCTGTCAATTAGTGAGTGTAAGGCTGAGAATTCTCACTTGTTTTTATTTTTTTTATTCCTCGAAAACCCTGGAGCAGCCAGAGCATGGAGGACTGAGGCTCTGGCCCGACACCTGATGCCCTCCTCCTGGCACCAAGGGCCACTGAAAGATTCCTCAGGCCTGTGAAACCAGCCGGCTGTGCACAGGGTTCAAAGATTCAACAAATTCCAGGGCAGCTCTCAGGGGACAGTTACTTTGTGAACAGCCACACAGAACCAAAAACCCTCCAAATATTTGAGAATGGTAATTATAGACTCACTAAACTTATCAGGGACCGTACATGTTCTTTTGATGATTACTCTTGGAAAAGGTTGCATTGATATAGTTATTTACAGTTCTGTATTACTTTGACAGTATTATCTGACTAAGAAACTATACAAACATTTTAGTTTATCACTGGAACAATTTTATACAAGTAATAAACAGTCTAATTTAATGGTTACATTATGGTGACAACTGTGTGTAACTGCAAACTCCATTAAAGTGATCACGCATGGCCATATGCAGAATGAGATGAGGAAAAAACAATATGCAATCTGGGACTCTAAAAAACTTCCTATTTGGGTGGGAAGTCAGTGGGTGGGGGGGGGGCTGTCCAGATGGACAGAGGGCCAATATGGACGGAGTGGGGTCATAACAGAAACCAGAGTATCAAAGCTGAGAGGGCTGATTCCAGAAACTTGGCACTTTCAAGTAGCACTTATCCAGGGGTATCATATAAACTTAACCCTGCTGTCAGAATGGCCGCCTGGAAGGAAATGAGTTGAGGGTCATGACCTTGAAAGCACAAGTCAAACGTTGCCGGGCCACGACACAGAGAGCGTCACAAGGTAAGTTGCACAGCCATAGCCTCGGCATGCCAGATGGCTCTAAAATCTGAGTCGAGGGCTGATGGAAATCTCTGAAGACCCACGTCCTATCTCAGGCCCCTCCACAAAAGCAGCAGACTGATACATAAGTATCAGGGCAACTGTTACAGGACGACCACACACCACTTTGGACCAATTTTCTTTCATTAATCTTAACACAAAATTAGAAAAAAGAAAAAAGAGGAAGGAGACAAATTAGGTAACAAGGATGTGAAGCCTCATCTTTAATTTCCACTGAGCTAAATTGGTTTAGCAGCATGTTAGTGCCACTGCTTGGTAATCTAAGCATATTTTGCTATATTTGCTTCACAGTGACAAATGTTTTCTGGCTCTTTTTTTTTTATTATTCGACTTCCCGCCAGCTACATACAAAATTGTGAAAACCGTGTTGTCATAACCACACTGCCTACAACGCAAGTAGGTTATAATGAACACGTCACTACTTCGCTCTAGCATCACCATGGTAACAAAAGTAACAAATAATTGATGTAGCAAATCTCTTTTTCACACGTTTGCTGGAACAGTGTGTAGCTGTCAGCAGCTACTAAAAAAAAAAAAACTAAAAAAGTGTGATGGATGTGCCATGTCTGCCATGCTGGTTACTAGAAGAATTAAGCAGGATTATTGTAAATGACAAGATAATTTCTTGACTTTTGGAAGCAGCCATTACAGCGCACATGTCTTTTGAACTTCCCCCATGAGCCCTGTTTGCAGTGGAGAGTGAAATACTGCTAATGACTGTTTTTGGACAGGCCCCTTGACTGACAAGGTAGGATTAAGAAGTCTCACAGTGTCTGCTCTCATTCCAAGACCCACTGAACATCCAACTAGTTAAAGGTTCAGTCAGCAATATTGCATGGCAGACCAACTCAGCTCAAAGTCACGGCGAGTAAATTGTTGCCTGGCTTGGTTGCTTACTCATTACACCAGTATATCCTCAAGCCTAACGCTTGTTAAGTGCCATCATTGATGACACTTTGAGTTTTATTATTTGTTGTTAAAACTACAGATTCCACCTTTACAAATGTAGCAATGATGCTGTCAAAGGAAGAAAAACCCCTTTCCCCCATCTTTAATCCCTGGCTTATCCCACCAGGACTACTGTCTACACACTTCAAACATTGAGTCGCCAGCTCAACCTGAGGCCTCCTCCTCACTGCCATTACTCCACGCACAATGGCTCGTCAAGGAGTCTTATTTCTGAGTCACATTCTTGGATGAATAGTATCCTGAAATCAAATCATGTGGAAATGAACAGACAATAGCTCTCTGTCAAGGTTGATTGGTGGATGTAAGGAGAGTTTCAATAAACTATACATACATACTACATATATAAATACATAATTCATTCCAAGCACCATAGGCCCGCTTGTATATCTCCTCTAAGTTTAAGATATTTTAGCTTCTGTTCTTGTTTAGTCAGCAACAATAGGTACACTAAGGACTTTCCCATCATCAGTAAGTGACCACAAGACTGGCTTCTGGACAAAGATATCTAGGAGACAGGAAACTTGAACACGCTATTTCCAAATCATTTCCTCAGCTTGTTTTGTGTGTGTTTTTGATATGTAGCAATATATCTAATGAAACTGTCTCTTATGAAACAATCTTACTAATGGCCTTCCCGGCACAGACTAACTGCCAAGAGTGAGTGCATTTGGATACTACCAATGTGTGTTTCACATGCAGATAACTGACTCATTGATTTGTCCAAAGCCCCTCACAGTCATTTGGTATTGAGCTGTTGTGGTAGATGTCAAGACTCAATACAAACTCCTAAAAATCCACTTTACCTGATACGTACATTAGTCACCAAAATTAAGTTCCTACCATGCCTAATTAAGATTCTTTCTAAGAAGAAAATGAAGAAGCCACATTAGATGCATGCTCCTCTGATAAGGCACCCTCTGTGAAACAAAAATAGCCGTAAATTTGAAAATGGTCGGTCTGAGCCAACCAGATTATATTTGTATCTATACCCATTTCCTGTGACCACACTCCAGTGCTCGTGGCTGTGCCTGGCCCTCAAACTAACTCAAGTCACTAACTTAACTTGATGCCTCCCGTTCACTGCTGTAAGATATCAGATGTGGCAGCCTTATGAAAACACATGACCAATAAATACAAGAAGAAGAGGTCTATAACTTCTGCACTTATGGGCAGACAAGTGCAAAAGCAGTAAAGCCAGTAGGTTGCAGTTGTGTATATGGTTATTCAAGAGAAATTGTATTGTCTTGTGTAATTAGCCAGCTGTTTAAGTGTTGCAGATTCTGGTCATTGTGGTTTAAGCCGACCTTTGAAGATTCAGAGAGTATGTGAACTTGGTTTTGGTCATGTGTTTGTCTCACATAAAGGCAAAGTGGGGAGTCGGTTTTAATTTCTTGACACACAGGAACACCCATGCTTAGTTATTTTCTGATCAAAGGTAATGGTTCTCAGTACTTGACCCTCAACCTTAGAAAACACACACTCAACCAAAGCGTCAATGTTAGCCAATGAAAACACGGTTGAAAACAATGAATATATTTAATATATTTTAAAATGATATACACTGCAAAATGAGTGTTTTAACTTAAACCTCAGACATACAAAATGAAATACTTTGTGTCCTTCCACCTCTGAACCTATACCATTGACAACATGACAAACATTATAAGTGAGTGACAACAACAGTTGTGTATGGTTATGAGTTGTGTCTATACAAAAGGAAAAAAAAAATCCTTAACAGGAAATAGAAAACACCAACCCAAAACACCAGTTGCCTCACATTCCTAGAAATCCTCCAGAAAATGAATACCAAGAACAGGACGTGCGCGCAGTCTTCACTGCGTCACTGCGTTTCCATTCTACTGTTGGGTAGCTTGACAACGGCTGCTTTGTTGCCTCTTACACACATCATGCAGAATCTTTTACATATTGTATGAACTGTGACGACAGTGAGGTTGAGAATCACTGATAAATTACATTATGATGCATTATTGCAAAGTACAATATCTATGCATGCTTTGAACGTGTTCACAAATATTGCACAAACATGAAAAGCGTTACGTTATGAATGAAAAAAAGAGATAAAACGATACACCGATGTTGATGATTGTCAATATCGCAGTGGTTTGAATTTAAGCACTGTAACCTAAAAAAGCACTTTGATGCACAAAATGAAGTTAGCAATTGACCATGTGGTCTTCTAGTGAAATATGTGGTTTAAGTCAGGGAAACTACCTGCATATTTCATCACATCTGCCTATGAACGCCTGTGCAAACAAATGTGTAAACATGGGCATTAGGTTTTACATAAAACCACATATACAAAAGATCATGCACATGCAAACACAGGAGCACACTTAAGTATGACTCATCCTCACTTATCTTTATCAGTTGGGGCTGTTAAACACACATGCACACAATTAAATTAATGCTGTCTACGCGAGAGCTAGGACTGTCAAGATGTGGAGTAGGTAAGGTATGACTGGATGAAAGTAAAATGTTGGTTTGGCTGGCAGAGGGGAGGCTGGTTCAACGGTTAGTCCCCTGATGGTTGCACACCTGTGGGCCCTCAAAGAACATACCCAGCCCCTGAAAACCTCCAGAGCTCCAGGATGCACATTCATAAAGCCTCTAAGCGCTGGAATCTGATCCATCCATGACCACAGATCAGCTTACACATTTACAAAAACATGGGACCTGTCTAGTCACAGGAAAAGAAACATTTTGTTTAAAAAAAAATGAATAAAGATTTAACATGCAATGCCTCTTATTTGAGTCAGTCTGTCCCTCACCACACTCTCTTTCAAAAACTCCCAACTGCTCAAACATGGCTTTTGTTGTGAAATTCTATACATACATATGCCAAATGTAAACCCTCTATTCAGTGCATTGTATTTACTATATTTGTCTGACGCTGAGTTATTCCTTTGTGTCATTGTAATCACAACCACCAATAACGCAATCAAAAGCAGCACAGGTGGTTGAAATGATGTGCCATATGGTGGAATTTAAGATGTATGAATTGTGCTTGGCTTCAGCAGATCATGGTAAATATTAAATGGAAATAAAAAGAAAAAAAAAATCAATTCCGCTTAGACAGTTAAATTGTTCCAGTGTTTATGAGCTCACTCTTTGTAATTTTACACCTGCTGCAGTGTGAAGATAATTGGTCTCAATGGAGTGAGTAAATGACTAATAGGTCTCTAGCTTTTTTCTCCACTCAGTGAAAAAGTAAAAGCCACTTGAGGGGGGAAAAAAAGCATTACAGTATCTTAGAAATGGCAATTTGTTGATGAGATGATATCTTGAATCATATTTAGTAATTGATGTAAATTCCTTTTAGTAATATAAATCAGAGTGATTGATGTTGATTTGTCTAAAATTAATGCTCAAATCAGTTATTTCTTGTCATGGCTCATAATTCAGCTATCATTTGAAATCGACTGGTTCACTAAATCACTTTGTATTTCACTAAATACAAATACAACGAATCACTAAATACAACTCAGAATCATATGTTGTAACTTTAAGAAAATATATTCAACTCAGCGTTCATCAAATGACTTTTTACGTATCATTAAAGACATGGTCCAGTGATTCAGTACTGCACTTCCTTAAAGTTTGTGTGCTCGGAGAGGATATTGCAGCCTCTTTTATATATATATATATATTTTTTAGTCTCTAGTATTGCTCAAGCACAAAAACAAACCCACAGGATACTACATTTCCCATTAATGAGAGTGGACAGTGTCTTCTCAACACCTGCCGGTTCTAATCCAGTCATTCTGTTAAATAAATGTAGGTCTTGTGCCCAAGCAGGAATAACCTTCATGACATCATCAGGGTTATTTTTTTAATACATTGGAAAGCTCCTTCACATCCACAGGAGACATTGCACAACTGTTTCATGGCCTGGGTAGTTCCTATGATAAGCAAACTGAGCTTCATGTGTTTGGAGTGGGGTTCAGGACTAAAATACTGTTGGGGCAGAGTGAAACTCAAGATCAGGATTACCAGGGCCAACTTTGTCAACAACAGATGTATTCTTGTAATATTTCTGTATTTCTATATCTGTATGATTCACTGCAAGATTGAGAACCTTTCCCTTTGAAACTCACTATGAGTCTATTGTACACATGTGATTCCCTACAAACCCTTGAGCGTGTCATGGTGAAACTGTACTATCACTGTTTAGTTCAACTCAGATGGTGCAATAATATGGTAAGTTTTATATATTACTAATTTACACAGCACATCTTTTAAGCCTTGGGGTCTCCCCATTCATTCTGGCCACACCAAGCCATGTAATGTACATATGGGTTTTTTATCCTCATACTGTTTGACTAACAGAATCTTCCAGTGTAGTCATTATGGCATGTGAACAGCACTTCTCTCTGACTAAGGAAAGCATTAAAATGAATGCAGCAGTTCCATCTAAAGGTTAGAAGCGGGTACTACAAGAAGAAACAAAACATCTTTCACTCGGAGAATCTGTTTCTCTCAAATACAGACACTCTTCTTCTGCTGCTTACGAAATTCAAACAAGAGGATATTCACTGTATGTGTGCAATGAGTCTGCAGGACAGAAAAATATGCATTATCTGCGTAGGATAGCTGCATCAGTGAGACTATTGAGGGAGTTGTACTGGGAGGAATTTAAAAGGTCTGCATGTCATTGACCGAGGGTTCCTGCAAGCTATGAGCCCAGTTTGTTTGTTGCAAATTTTTTTGAATCATGAGTGGCCCCATTATTTTCAGGCAAGAAACACAGGAAAACACGTGTACTCATGCATAGATATACAAATATGGGCATGTGTGCACTCACATAATTTCACACACGCACACGTGCACCACACTGTATTGGGGTGGGATGTTTAAACCTCTCTTGGCACCTGATCAGACCGAGTTTCCCATGAAGTTTTCTGTGGAGCAAAAGTGACTTGAACTGATTGAGGCGGATAAGTGGCCTAAGCAAATAGCCCTTCCACTGTGACAAGGGAGTGGAGAGAGCAATTAGTCTGGTCTTGAGATCTACAATTCCATAACCTCAGATAAACCTTCTTGATTACCCCATAAAACTGGCCTTTCCTGAATGGCATGTCATTGAGGAGAAATGGGGCCGTGTAAAGTGCAAGGCTGGCAAAAGTCCTGAAGTTCAGCGAGTTAAAACTTAACGCCATGGGAACGATGCCAATCATCCATATTATAAGTTGTGACAGAGATAGCTCTGGGAATAAAGGCACACCGAATGAACACAGAAAGCATTTAAGTGCAAACAACAGCGACACGCTGTTGGCAGGTAGAAGGCGTTGTCTGCCAAAACAAAGACGAGCGCAGGCTTTTCTTAACTGCTTTTAAGCATTGGCACTCAGTGATGATACTGAACTTTATGCCAATCCTAAGGCTTAAGAAAATGAGAGCTGCTGTTCAGGCTTAATTAACTTCATGAGATAACACCCTGTCAATAGATTAACACATTGCAGCTGCATGAAACAAACTGCAAAGAAAACCTCCCTTTTCTTCAGGATTTAGGTGCTTGCTTCCTGCTTGACAAGCATCCCGCCTTGTTCAAACTGGCAGCTGGATTGAGTGTGACAGAGAAGACGGCGGATCGGAGTCACATTCACAGTACATGCTAGCTAGCGTCCCAACAGCTGATAGCTTCGCAGCTCACAAGACAGCTCCCACATGTCAGGACAGTGCTGCTGGCAAAGACACCAGCTACACAGCAAAGTACAGTAAAGCACAGTGCAGTGAAGTATGATCTTACCAGGAGTCCTGTGGACATACAGTAGGTGCTTGGTACAAACGGAGCACACCACAGTGTGGCTCAGACTGTCTGGGTTACGAACCGGCTCCAGCAGACAGATACAACTGGTATGAAACATTATATTACATAAAGATCATTACAGTATTTTCAGTACAATATTGTATGATTCAGCATAACACAGGACAGCACGGTAAAATGTAATGTTGTGAAGTCAGTCAATGGGATATAGCAAAAACAGCTAAGTCATAAGCGTAGGACCTGGTAAAGTACAGTAAAGGGACTCAGGATGAGGGGGCTGAAGGGATAGAAGGAGGGAGGAGTGGAGAGATTGAGCGTAACAAGCAAGCACACATAAAGCCGGTCTCATTCTTTTTTTCCTCCCCTCCCTCCCGCTCTCTGTCTCTCCCTCTCTCTCACCATTACAGCAGCATTAGAAGCTGAGCTGCTCAACTGTTCCAAGATGTCAGAACTACAAAGCTCCCTTGAATGAGGGAATGTGGGGCCCAGGGCGGCGAGGGGGTCTGGAACAGCTGGCCCAGCGGTGGGGCCTCCTGTTCCCTCGCTCTGCAGCCGCTAGCTAGCTGGGACAAGACAGGGATGTCTGGCTGGGGGGTGGTGTGTGTGTGTGTCTGTGTGTGTGGAGGGAGGCTGGATGGAAGGGGGTCAGAGAATATTTCTGTCTTCTCCTTGTGGGAGTGATGACACAGGGATCACCAGCCAGGTCCCCCTGACCAAAGCTGGAGAGGACGGAATGGGTGGAGACAGAGGAGGAGGAAGCATGTGGCTGGGTGAGGGTGACGAATTATTGTCAGTGATGTTCAAGTTCACATCAGGCTCTGTGATTTCAGTGAGCAGTGGTTGCAAGATTGCACAATGACATGTAGGGTACAACGCCAAAAAGGAACTGAGCAAGGAGTTGGAAATCGAGAATACAAAGCGGAGATTGAGAAAGTTATTGTATGGATCCATTCTGTAACGTACACACGCGTGTAAAGAGAGCTGCATCTCCATCTGCTCATACTCTGCGCTTAAAGAGACATGGAAAATTACAGGGAGAGAACACTTGTGGCTTCCATCTCATCTTTGGTGTCAGAGAAGTGTGACTTAAAAGGGAGGAGGATAAAAGGAGACAAACTGTTTTCGACAACTGTAAACAGGAGAAAGCTCTGAGCTGCTGAAGCTTAGAAAGAAGAAGAAAAAGGAGAAAAAAAAGATACATAAGATTTCAGCAGAGTTCAAGGAAGATGTCAAGTTAAAATAAAGCTTAGTTCTGCAGTCCAGTAAGCCTCCGTTTCCCAGACCATTTGCATAGATGTATGGGTGTTCATGTGAGCTTGTTGTGGGCCACCACACATGATGCTGGAAAAAGACGGCTCAGCTATTGCAGGGAACGGGCACAATGCAGGCAATGGAAAGGGACTTTAAGCAGCTACATCTGCACTCGCAAATATGGAAGACCCACAATTACTAGCTGCAATGGAAACACGACTTTCAAAGAGCAAACTCAAGGCAAATATTTAATGTAAACCACCATACAGTAAATGTAACCAAATGACGTTGGGTCCCATGAACGGGTTCTGTTGTTCATTTAAGATATGGCACCATTCAAGAATCTCGCTGTAATTGTATTGTTACTTGTTTTTATTGCTGTTTGTTTTTTCCACGCTTTGGGGGTGTTGTCATCTGCATTAATGAGATACATATGAATTTTCTGGAGCTTTTTCTGACACATATACACATAAAGATGCAACCCACCACAGAGAAACACACACATAAGTGTGTACATAGAAACGCAAGTGGCTATACAAGCGTATATGCATGCTGCACACACATGTACATCCATTCCAGCACACACACACACACACACACAGCATTCCTGTTGGGGGTGTGAGCACTGTAGACCTCATAGATTGTGAAGTGCACAAATTCCAAAACAGCAAAGTAAAACATCCCCTTTTAAAGAGAAGACTGGATTATTTTACAGGAGTTTCCGTTTGAGGGCGCCACACAGTCGACCATGCGCTCGCTCCACACAACAACATAAAGCCCAGTCTCTGGGCGGCCTAGAGAGCCATCCAACTAAGATTAGAGCTGGTCTTAAAACCGGATCTTAATTGTGTACATTTGTAATTATACAATGGTTGGCCTCTTCCCTTCAGAGTAACTTAAACATCTGGAAATGGGCATGACAAAGGCTTTCTTTACCACTGCAAGAGAAGAAACACCGAGCGAGAGTAAGATAGACAGAAATGAGAGAGAGAGAAAAAGTGAAAGAGAGTAAAGAACAAACAGAGAAGGCACAGAAATAAACTTGTGAAGATTCAGCAGTGAAGGCTTTCCTTTCTAGTGTGAAAGCATGTGAGGTATGTGCTTGGAGGAGGACACAAAAGATGATTCCTGGAGTTCCTCTTTTGGTCCAGAACACAGCAAGCGGACCAGCCAGCAAGCTTTTCAACCAGCCAGTCTCAGCTGCAGCAAATAGTGCTCTCTAAGGTCTCTCAGCGGCTCAGTGCATGATGCGTGATACATGTGCAAGCAGCAGCTTGCAAAAAATGAGCAAACATGCAAACTTGACCGCCGTGTGTTCAAAGTCTTTGAAAGTAGATGGTTCAGGGCTGTATACAATTAATCTTAAATTAACACATTTCACAGTTGTGTTTGACACATTCAGGGCAACCGAAAAAAACGCCAGAGAGGTCTACCAATCACAACTTCTTGCATCTACAGTATGTTTAAAAAAAAGGGTCTCTTGGGGTCACAGCATGGTGTGAAATCCCTCTTAAGGAGATAGAACTTAACATGGGCCCTTACTCACACCAAATGTGGACGAACATCATATTTTAAGCACATAGTGTGTGCAGGACAAAAATGTCAACACTGAACACTGCAATTCTACTTTAGGAGGGGTTTTGTAAGGGGCTCCATGTTGTGCGTCAGAGGTTTGGTATACAGTAGTATCTGGTCATCATGCTGAACAACTTTCTTGGAATGTGTCCTGCTGTCAAATGTTGGACAATTGTAGGCTTGGGAATCCTTTCTTGCCATAAAAGACAGACCGAGCTGCGGCCACTGAGCGACTTGTGTTTTCTAGCAGGTTAGACATGCTCATTGACTTACGGTGTATTCCTGGTATTCCCTTTACAGACCGTTTCTGTATGTGCTCAGTCAAGGAAATCACTGAGATAATTTCCTCGCCAGTGAATGAAAAGATGTATTCATTTGGACTTGGGTCAAACTCTGGTTTGATTGACATAATCGCATGGAAACAGTTCATTCATCTCTCCCATAAGCTACTGCTTGTGACAGCCTGTGCTTTGAAACTCGAGCCGGCAGCAATCTACCTCCTGATACGTATAATGTTCACATTAAGTGAGGCAATAGCACTCATTTCCTCAGCTTATTATTGCACACACTAGTTACACAAAGAAAGCAATCTTACACAATTCACTTCTGCAGCAGGAGTGAAAAAAGAAAGAGGAAGCTTCCTTCTGTGGGAATGGAGAGGACAAACACAGAAAGTCACAGGAGTGCGCTCGGTCATTCAGAAACAGAAGGCTAGAATAGTGGCCTCTTGTTGTTCATTAGGACTTGATTCAGAATTCAGGTGGGTTATGTGACTATGTAGAGAGGAGATTTGTGGGAGATGGTGGGAGGAGGTAGAGAAAAGCAGGAGAACGCAATTGAAGAAAGGAAAAAGAAGAGAAAAGAGAGAACAAAGATAGATTTTAATACTCAATACTAATACTAATACTAATCAATTCTGAAGACTTTGTGCCTGTCAGCCCTGCAGCTAGCACGAGAGAGTGACATCACTGCACATATTTAATACGCCTAAATATGGCGGGATGTAAAGTTAGACACAAGGGAAGATGAATGCGAGGAAAGAGTGAAAATATGGCTAATTCTATTTGGATGAACTCACTTTTCCTGCTGAGCCTTTAGTAGTATGACAGACCGAATAATAAAGATAATATGTTAAAGTTGCACGCTAATAAAGACATCTGCAGTGAGTCTGTCTAAAAACCGAAGATGAAAGGGCATCTCACAGTAGACGGATGGAGTGACAAAGACAAGCGGCACCAGAACCACATTTTAAATTTCTTCCCATTTTCCCGTCAGGGCCGACAAAGAAAGACAACCTATCCTGCGTCAGATGAAACACCACGAAATGTCACTTGAGTATCCCAAATCCCTACAATGAGTCAATTATACCTCTCCTCAGTCACTGGCAGCGTACATAAAACCCAGACATTTGGTGACCTCAAACTGACTCTAGAGAAAGCAGGCACAAAATGACAGTCCAGCGATGACTACAATGCCTGCGAGACATTAGCCTTAAACTGTCTCTGTGGTATTTTTTCGAATGCTTCTAAAAGACTTTGTCTGGCATTCCGTGTTCTAACTTGAACGAAATTGCATGTGACCAGCACAAAGGCAAGTGCTGTTGTTGCAGAGTTATCATGGCAAAATATTATCAGAAATATCAGGTGTGTGGACGTGAAGTGTATGCATGTTCAAACTTTCCTTGGCAGGTGGCGACACACACACACACACACACACACACACACACACACACACACATACACACACACACACACAGTGTCCTCTGCATGAGATGACTCACATGCCGTGACATCTGGTTAGTGTTGGATACATTGTTTAGGGCAGCGCAGTGACTTAACACTACGCATAATGGAAGGAAAAAGGAAAAAAAGAGAAAGCCATGGAATAAAATACATTATTATAATATTAGGCCTCGGTTCTCTATTAATGTTTTTTCCTCTATTAACAATGGGACACTAGACTGCCAACACAAGGGACAACTGTGAGCTGACCAGTTAAGTAGCAAGAGAGGTCAGGTGCAAGAGGTGGAAAACATTAGATTCCGGTTGATATTTCTGCTGTGCTGGTCTCCAAAAGTGTGAGTGAGATGAGAGACATTCCTAGAGAGAGACATTAAATCATGTCCTCACTCTTTTTCCCTCGTCTGCACATGTTCCACTTTAGCAGACACACAGTAATAGCTTGTTCTCAGACTGAACGGTGACATTAGTGTGAGGCTATCGATGATGGTGTCAGGTCAGGTGGAAATGAAGCTGCCCTTATCAAAAACAACAACACCAACAACAAAACAAACAATAGCATTGACTGTGAATGGAAATGTGTTTGAGACTGATCCAAAGCAAAATAATCGGCAGTGAATTTATCCTCTCATCCCTCATTACTGCATCCCCCCATGGCTTCATCTGGGACAGACACTGGTAGAGAGAGACTGCTGAAGAGACCCACCTCCCTCTTCTCCCAGCACTGCCTCAGGAATGCTTTTCTTCTGGCCCCCTTAGCCCCATGCGTAGACGCCCTCTCTGCAGGGTGTGTTTTGCATGTAAAGCAGGCTGCAGATGCTGTCCGCAAAAAGCGACCAGGAGGGACAAGGGGGACCAGGACACAAGGAGGCCCCACTGCCATGCCACCCGCCTGGCCTCGCCTCGCTTTGCTTCCACCCCCTCCGCAGCTCCCCTCCCACAAACACCTCTCATTACTTCACCCCCTCGACAGTCCCCCCTTTCTATCCCCGGTTCGACATGCCACCCCTCCATCACGCCATCCCCTCCATCCGCCCCCTCGACCATCCCTCTGCCACCCTCCTAGCACACGCAGTTGTGTGTCTCCTGGGAAACAAGCTCTGGTTGGTGTATGGAGGCACGCTGAGCTTTGACAGACACGCACACACACACACACACACACACACACACACATACACCATACCACTTCAGTGGATAGAAAGACCTGAGAAACGGCATTTGGACAGAGAGAGAGAGAGAAATAAAGAGAAAGAGAGAGCGAGAGAGGAGGGAGAAAGAGAGTGATCACCTCTAATAAAATGGTTCTTTACAATCCTGTTGTATGCATATTCGGGTTGACATGACTACATTCAGGGGAAATAATTAACAAGTGTATGGCGTGCATTAATATTGCATTTGACAGCAGACAGGTGGCTGGCTGGGAGCAGATGTTAGGAGGCAGACCAGCGAGTGAGAGGAAGATGGAAAATTATTACACGGTTCTGTACTATAAACACATGCAGCGTATAATCACCAGAGTTTCACAGACTTGCAATTTAAAAGCATCTCTAAGTGTGAACAGAGTTGGTGTTTTGTCTCCAATTTATATCACTGTGAACGGAGTACCTTTGGATAAAACCTCAAATCTGATAAGTTAGAATCGGGATTTTCATACCTTTTTAAAAAAAAAAACATTTATAGATTAAACGATTACTCAACCAATTAAAACAATAATCAAGACATAAATTAATATTTTAATAAACTCTAGTTGCAGCCAGTGTCTATATATGATATACAGTAAAGCATCCATCGCATTTTTCATCCTTCCAGCTCCGCTGTCTGCTGCACACAAAGCACCACAGTGTGGCCAGTCGGGGAGGGTGCAGTTGGGATGACATAATGGTGTTTTCCATTCAACCTCTCCACTCCCAGGATCTGTACTCTACAGGGCTGAACAAGGTGTGGTGGGGTGTGTAAAGTAAGGTCGGGTGAATAATTGTTGTGACACACGGGTGCATTTGGATAATGACCTTTTCTGCTACTTTTACAGCATACACACCTCAGTCAGTCTTTAGGAGCGCAGCCGTTCATACCAAAGAACATCTCTTTGCGACCTTCATGTAATCTAAATGATACTACTGACTGGGGTGTTGTTTTTTGCTGTGTGATTAAGAATCACAGTGCAACAATTTGGCATGTTTGTGAGATTAGCTGAATGGTCTGAGTGAAGCCACATTGATTAGGCATAGAAATGAACCCAATGCCATTCATATAGCACAGCAGAGTGTTGACCAACACGTTTACATAGATTTAAGGTCTTTTTGAACATCCCCTTACTGTAGCAAGATGGCACAAGTGGGACCAATAGTGGTCCATGTACTCGGTGATATTTCAGACTGACTGTGGCAGCCAGATTGCCTACCGCATAATCACTGCAACCTAAACCGACTGATGTTTTTGCCACGGGTCCTGATTTGATTTGATTTGAATCTGATCTAAGGATGAGAGACTGGATGAGCATCACCGTCAAAATACTCAATTTCTCGCTGCATCTCGTCTACAGTTGTTCACTGTACTCGAGTGTCTGGTTCTACAGCTAAGGGGCCCGCAGCAAACACATGGGTCAGGAGGCAGGAACTCTGGGAGTCTCCATGCTTTGCTCCAGCATTTGGAACCACTCTCGACCTATCACAAATTCCTCTTTCTTGGCAGCGATACAGTTTTCCCTCTCTCTCTCCCTTTCCTCTTTTCATCAGTGCTGGCAGTAGAACTGTAGTCTACATTCTGCACTAATTAACAACCTTCGGAGGAAGACCACCAAACTGGTGAACTGGCACACTCGAAGCACGCTTACAGTAGGACTCTCTTTGGTTCTGTTTTTATCTTTGTTCATTCATTGTCCATCCCTCGAAAGGGTGTGTTGTGTTGAAGGTTGAGGTGCATTATTTAGCACTGAACTTACAAGCTAAGATGGAGCTCCGTGTAAACCTGAGCCTCCTCAAGACCACACAGGCACGCACACACACACACACACACACATATACACTTTCAGGCACTCACAGTGAAAATGATCTATGGCCTTTTCATTGACCCTGCTACTAACTCTTGTATGGCAGCTAGCCTTGAAGCGAAGGCTTGCTGTATGTTATCAGAGTATCTGAATAAACAACTGCTACATCCACATGGGCCAAGTTGGCAGCTCTCCGTCTGTCACATACAAAAAACAATGAACAATACTTGTTCTCATGCTGTAATATACAATCTTGGGTATTGCTATGCTTGAAATACTCATTTTACATATGGGTTGTGTTAGGACTTATGCTTTAACACTGTTATTGTCCTCACCATGTCTATCAAATCAGTCATTCTCATTCAGAAATGTACAGTATAAAAATTGAGTTATGCACTACTCTAAAGCTCGGCTTTTCATAGGCAAGAGGAGGAATATAAGGCATACAAAAACAAGTGCAAACAATTTAAATTCAGTGGGGACAGAGACGTTTCCCCTTTAATAACCTGCACTTTCTGATGCCATCTGTCTCAGACAGAGATTGGAGGAGAGCCTCCAATATTTGGGGCATGAAACTGTGGAACAGTCAAATTGGACTATGGAGAGATACAAGAATAGAGAGTCTTTTCCCATAGTTGATTATGAGTTTAAGCAGCCTGGATCTCAGGTTCATGGGCTTAAACAGTCTGGTATATTCTGAATTCATGTGGTCCCTTCTCAGATTATTCTATCTATAACCCGCTAAAAATGAATCACCTCACTATGTCTACTTACAGTTGGATTTATGCTTGATGCAAGGGGTTAATGAGAGTCCCACCGTAGTAACCTACGGCATCAAGTGGCACCACTGCAACACTATCTACATTAAAGTCTGTGCAAAGGAAATTCTGTGATTTCTTTCAAAATACATTAAATATTAGAAAGTAGTTGCTACAAACGTGTTAAAAAGACAATACATTACTGAAATGTGGAGTTAGAGGTTAAAACGTGGCTCGATGACACAGTGAGCCACCCTGAACCCACCCCCGCACCGCTAGCAGAATCATCTCTCTCAGAGTGTTTCAAAGTAAGTCATGTCATTTTCGGAACTGACACGTTTCAGTCGCTTCAAAATTGCTGCTTGACTGCTCACACGAGTGGGCGTCGCCTCAGCGCATTCAGCGGACAGTCGCTCGCAGTCCTGGAGCTGAGGATATTGCTCATTTTTACTGACACCTAAACTTGATCAATATTTTTAATCATTCAAATTTGGCGCTGGTTAATAACACTTTCTTCTTTGGTCTGACAAACTCAGAACATTTTCAAGCTTCAGAATGTCTCTAAAGTGAGAATGGAGCTGGAGTATGTCTTCACTTTGCTGTTTTGCATATCGAAGATTAGCTCATAGGAGAGACGCGTTTCCATCGCACTATTGTCTTTTTCACCTTGACAACTGGGAGCGATATTTCAAGGTCAACGTGCACAGAGGAGCTTACACACTGGAATGTACACACACACACACACACACAAATACTGTGCGTCAAAACTCCAAGCTGCTGGTCTGGAGCATCAATCGAGTCTCTGTTCGTTCTCCTCACCCTCCTAGTCTCCTCTGCCATCTTCCACCACCAACATCCACACCACATAATTTGTCATAGAACAGCACAACCTTAAACCAGACGAGCTTCAAAGCACAGTTAAATTAAAATCAGGCACATGCTCTCCTTCAGTAATACAGTATACTGAATAGTCTGGGTCTTACTGGTTTCAAATCTTATTATTCCCTTGGGAAAGTTACCGAACAGGGGGGCAGAGTGGGAAGGTCACAGGCTGTCTCAAACTGTTGTGATGGAGTAAATTCTTAACATTTCTCATGTTTAAATTCCTTGATTTCCAGTGTCCAAGCAAACAGTAGCTCCCGAATAGAAGGAGTGCATTAATCACAGGCACAGTGCCATGAAACTAGGACAGACATTACAGAGAAGTGGTCTTGTGACCAAAGGGTGCAATGCTAGTTCAAATCCCTGGAGCAGCTGGAAAAATGCGGTTGGGGAAAGTGAAAGATAAAACCTCCGGACAACTTCTGTCAATGCACTCTTAGACAAGATATTGAGCAAATATTCTGGTTAAGGAGCTGAGTGCCCAAAAGTAGAAGGCAGCTCTAAGGTGAGTAGTGTCCCCTGAATATTAAACAGAGGGCATTGCTTGTAAAGAGTTGAGTGTATTGTTTCAACTTTCCCTGGATAAATACAGGGCATAAAACACCCCTGTGTTCTTGGAACCATTGTGAAAAGTGCCAAGCAAGCAGAGACAATTAGAACAATCATCAAAAGACGAGGAACATTATCCTGTCGAGAGGCATTTCTTGTCCACCTTCATTTGACAAACTCAACTATGGGTCAAAAGCTTGACAAGTAAGCCCAAACATATAAAAGTAGAGGCAAGGGGTAAAGAATGAAGGAATTCCAAGAAGACAGTAGGTCCAAGGAGACAGTTTGCCTTGTTTCCCAAAGAGATGCTCTGGCATGCCAGTGATCACAGACAGCCTTACAGAGTTAAGTGACTCTGAATAGCACAGAGGGGACAGCGAGAGGACAGAGCAACAAGATTGCTGGACCAGGGAAAGGCGAGTGTTGCTGGCAGGACGGGTGCATTGTTCTGGGAGACGAGCAGGAGGCTATCACGTCCTGGGCCAATCGCTGGCCACGTGCTCCTCACCGAGGCCCGCATGAATTATTACATTTCATTCTGTTATCTTTCATCATGGTTCATTACAGACAGACAATTGACCTTCAAGAGGAGCACCACGCTCAGGGGTCCCCCCAGATGCCCTCAGAAAAAGAGAGAGAGAGGGAGAGAGAGAGGGAAAGAGAGAGAGAGAGAATCCCTGCTCTCTCCAGTGAAAAGGATGGAGGAGGATGGACAAAAACACATTGTCCGTGGATTTAAAAAGGAGGCTTATGGCTGCTATGAAAAAGAAATGTGCTTTTAAAAGAAGAGAAGAATGAATCTGCCTGCTGATGCACACTCAATGAGATGTACGCTAGCAGAGGCATAGAAAAAGAAGCAAGAATTGAATGGACGGAATCTGAGGCAAATGACACTCGAGTGTTTTGAAAATAACTGACAGCTGCACAATAGGACACCAAAACAGACTGCAATCTGCCCATAGATAGATGAAAAGACATGGACTTGAATAGAAGTGCGACCAAATACATACAGAGATACTGTCCATTCATGGCAGAGGAGGATAAATAGACAACCGTGAAAATGGACATGAAAGGTGAGTTTTTGCTCTGATAAATGAGCCAAACAAAGAGATAACGACAAAGAATTTGTGAAACAATTAGGCTTTCTCATTTTAAGTACATGAGTGCCATAAGTATGTTTAGGCACTGAGAAATTTTATTTAGCAGAGTCACACTTGATTAAAGCATTTAGATTCACACGGTGACAAAACAGAGACCAAAAGCCACTTCAACATTTAAATTGTTATGAGTTCACTAGGGGACATCGGTATTGTTAGACCTAATCACAGCTGATTACAAACCTGTCTGATTCAATGATGTATCCCTGAATGAGTGAGCCACAACCATCCCGAAGAAGTGCATGTGTACTGCAGTGCCTCTTCTCAGGAAGCGTTGCTATACGCGTCTGAATGCATGCGTGCGTGTGTGTGTGTTCCTAATGCACTTGCGTGTGTGTCCAGAGAGGTGAGTATCAGAACACACTCCTCTTGTCACTCGCTGTTCGCTGCATAACACAGACATTTTCCATTCTGTCAGCACAAGCAGCAAGCACACTGGCTCCTTCTAAACTCAGCCGCCACTTCATTAAATGACTTCAGACTCTTGGCAGAGTCAGTGGGAAAAGTCTATATTAACTGTGTGTGAGATCCACAGGGTGACCAACAAAGGCCATAGTTGTTCCTCTATGCTGGGTGCTGCTCGGGGGTTTTCTGGGGCCTATCGGGGTACCCCTCCGATGGGCCCTCTGCCCCATTTGTGTCTCACACATGCTCTTGCTTCTCCTGCTCCTTCTCTCTCTCTCTCTCTCTCTCTCTAACCACACATACATACAGACACAAACACAAAAGGATGCACACTAGAGTCATATAAAGCTTTGCTGACCTTTGCCCTACTTTCCATGAAATGGCACTGAGATTATGAGTTACTGTAAACCGGCAAGTATAAGCCAGCCACAGTGGAGAATGAGGTGCACGTGTGTTGGTGGGGCACAGTTTTGACTGTGATGATTACGCAGGATCAATCACATTATGCAGGATCGAGCCAAGTTATGGATTGCATGAGAGAATGAAGAGATGAGATGAGAGGATCTGCATGTGTTTAGACTGGAGAATGGAGAAAAGGGTAAGGGTTGATGTCTCCTCTCACAGTCCAACGTGACGGCTGGCTCGTTTGTTTATAGGAGGTTCAGATGGAGAGCGGCAGCCTGATGGTACCTAATGGCCAGGAGGAGAAGCTGGCGGCTGAATCAAAGCATTTACTGTTGCTCAGCGAGGTCAAAGTGCTGGGTCGTTTGGGAGCAGATGGGCAGAACAGCCAGAACGGCCACCAGCTCAGGACTTGTGTATTTTGTAATGTAAAGTGAGGAGAAAAGCCTTGTAAGTTAAAATTCCACCATAAAACAGTATTCACAAAGCCTTTTTCCAAAGAAAGATGCCAGAGACCGGGAGCTCTGGTGACAAGAGGGAAGAACTGGGACTATCCATTGACACAAAGTAGGAATTGATACTGTGGTATCATGGGACTTCTGTTAGAAGGAAAAAACTGCTTACACCTTGAGTTTTATTCTTGCAGCTCTGCCCATTGTTGATAATACGATATTCACCAAAGTAACTGATGAGATCTTGGAAAAGCAGCATCGCTCAAAATACTTGAGGTCCAAGAACAAAAAACACGATTTAGAACTTAGATGAGATCATACAAATGGTAAATAAACTGACGGTTCAGGCAGATAACCTAAGCCATTTCAGGATTAATCTCTTATTTCCGGGAGAACTGGTGTATGTGTACAGCAGATCAAAGTTGAACCGTGAAGTCAACTTTGATCATACACGTTTTTACTACTTTTTCTCTATCTGACTCATCTGAGCACTAGTATTCCTTATGTCGCTGCTATGTTCACCGATGTCAGTGTTCCAAGATCCTGGTTATTACTTTGAGTAACATGCTATTATAAGCGAAGTAATAATAGATCTTAGGATTCCTTGAACGTTAGAATCCTTAAGATTTTCACCATTCCAAAGCCAATTTTCAATAGTATTTACTTAGATACCTCATTGTTTACCTCTCTAGATAATGGTTAACATCCTAAGTGGCAGGGTCCGCCACTCCTGCAGGAAACGATGCATGCAGCACTGGATGAAGCTCGGCAGAGGAAAAGCTGGCGCATGCGCACAAACATCATGCCGTGTTTTCAAATGTCACGTAATGAGGTAATCTGGAATAGTAAAACAGCTGAAAATTCACAGGCATTTTTGAACAGGGAACATACTGTATTTGCGTCAGTACAATTATAGCCGTAGCGATTTATAAAGAAGACATAACATTTTCGTCGTGGCCAAACAAGTAGCAAATGGAAAACAGCTCCACCAGTGATTAATAAACATGTAAAGCACCACTCATACTGCAAGTTCCTTCTAATTCAGTGTTTTTTCTATATTTTTCTTTCTTTCTATGTTACCGTATAGAAGAAAAATCACTGACTGAGAAGGTGTGTCCAGTTTTTTGACTGCTAATGTAACTCAACTATAACTTAAATGTCAAGGATCATAACTTCAGGTAAATACATTTTGGGGCTACTAATTTAAATTAGCACAGTGGCAAAATAAAAAATAAAAAACATACAATCCTGAGATATACTCAATGACATGTGGGATGTTATTGAACCTAGTATCAAGACCCCCCTGAACTACATAATATTATTCACCTTTTATTGAGTTTCTTACATACAGTAGAAGACAGTTTATTTCCATTAACAGTTCACAGAGTGAAAGAAAAAAATGAAATGACAGAAATTACAGCTGTTCTGGACAGACACAGCAGAGTAGAAGTCAAATGGGGAGTGTCCAGCGACAGACGGACGAGCAGTGAAGTGTGGGAAGAAGAGAGAAAATGCATTTAGGTGAAGAATCCTTGTTTGACCACAAAAACATTACTACAGCCTCATCTGTGGTTTCACACATGTAGACAAACAGAAAGACAGATGCAGATGTAAACCCAGACACACACATCTATGATCTGGAAGCCTATTTTTGCATTTCTTTTTTTCTGAGGCTAATGAAACATACACACACACACACAAAGGCTAGAGCCTTTAATAAGCCCCCCAATATATTGAGCAAGGTGCATGAAGCAGCAAGCAAATAGGACACCACAGCTGTACAGTCAATCAGTCGAATTGACTGGATATAGCAGCTAACTTTAGTGGTGACCTTTACCCAGTCTGGAGGATTTATTTGTTCTAATTAAGCAGTTTAGGGCCACATGCCTTCACAAATTAAGGCATTGATCTTGATGTGACAAGTCAAAGGAGGAAAGGCCAATTACCCCCAAGAAAAAGAGCAATTTTTTCAATACCGGGAGGTGAAGGAGGTGTCAGAGAGGGTTAACATTTACACCCACGCATAATAAAAGAATGTTACTTTAGGGTAACCGTGCGTGCATGCTGTCTCATATTCCAGCGTTGCCACCATTGATGCAAATACTGGTATGACACGTTTCTTCAGACTTGTGTGTGTATTTTAGGTGAACACAGTCTGCAGCCACTTTGTTGGACAGAATGCAATGATTGTAACTATCTTGTGTCAACGCCAATTAACCAGGTGAAACTTGCATGCACTTACATGTGCGGCACTAGACAGAAAACAAACAGAAATTGTTTTTCTTTTCAGTTCTGATTTTGACTTTGATGGACACAGCCACGTGGGCCCATCTACACGTATAAAACGCACAGATTTGAGGAAAAAAAAATACGAGGCAGGCCAACTAAACACAGCTTACAGCATCGCCCCAGGGTTGAAAATAGTCCACAATGTCTAGATCAACAGAGGCTGGAGCCAGCGGGGGCTCGGAGGTGGACTGAGGCGACCCAGCGAGAGGCCTCCTCCGCCAGCCTGGATAAACACAGTTAGCCGGGAAACTCGGATTGTTTCTCCTCCTGTAATCCCACACACTGGAACCTCTGTGCATATGCACTGTAGAGATGAGAGTGAGTATGTGTTTATGTGTGATTCTTCAGAGGAAGCGTGGGTGAGTACTGTGCTGTATGTAAGTTTGTGTGTCCGACTGTGTAGGCACCACTGAGCTGCAGATCTGGAGCTAGAGTCTCACTGAGGATATGATGATGCACAGAGCAGAATTCCCCATGTAGCTATCTTCATTCATAACTTGTCCTTACACACAAACTCCAAGCTCTCTTCATTATCTGCCAACACACTAGAACGAAGGTGATATGAGTGTGATAGCACATAACATAACAATGCAGTCTAGTGTTCATCCTCCAAGTTGCCAAAACTACACAAAACTCACCTTTCACTGGAAACTCCTCACCAAGGGAAGTTTACTTTCAATTAAAATGCACCGTTTCACACACAGCCACTAACCTTCAAGTGACTCCCCAGCATCCTGAGCCATCCGCCACATTACACATGAGATTCAGAACACAAAATGAAGGAATAACACCATGCAACAATATGGCTCAGTTCTTTTCGCTGTGGGGTTTCGGTATGAGAAATGTTTGGAGTTTCAAAATACTACATCCTTCCTACAGTATGTGAGTATTCTGAAAAGGGCTCTCTGTCTTTAATTGGCCTCTTACCTTTTTTATCTGTGTTTGTTTCTCTCTGTCTCTCTCACGAACACACACGCAACGGCGTGTGCACGTACGCACAAGCGCACATTCCCGTCTAATCCACGTCCATCCTCTCTGTGAGCCACACTCTCAATTGGTTTTGCTTCTAGTATAAACTTCCAAGTTGAGGTCAGGCTGTGGGGTCGTGGGCGCCTACAGAAGGCCATGTAGCTTGACTTCAAAGAGAAGGAGGCCTAAGCTGGGGAGCTAGCTTGTTAGGGCTTTCTCTGCCTTTAGTTGCACCTTTTACATTCCCATCATGTCTGTTTCCTATTGTTAACGCTAGACATTTAAGGCTGTGTTAGCTGACTGCTGCGTTGAAAGTGATTTTGAAGTGTTGTTGTATGAGGTACTTATCAATAGTCAGTTGCCCACAGTAGACAGTGGTCAGCTTACCCACAGTTTGGGGACACAGAGAGGGAGCCTGGCCGGCCATGGTCTAATGTGGGTACCACACTGACTATGCATAAGGACTTCATACCCAAACCATCCCATTAAAATACCTGACTTTACTTGGATCTCTTGGGTTGTTAGTATTCATTGGACACCAAAACAGCATTTGGTAACTCTGGAATTAAGTCTGTGGTGGACAGTGCCAGGTATTTTACAGGAAAAGCTCTTTGATTTGCTGTTTAAATGTGGGGTAGCAATCCACAGACGGACATACTAAGTACTAGTTTAACTGACTTAATTATTGATCTGTACAAGTTGATTAAGGCCAGGTATTAAGCTACAGCACTGAGTATCTCTAATGTACAGAAAGATGGCATCAAATGCTTTGATGAAATAGTTAATTCATTAGATGAAAGTTTTGTGAATTTTAAATTGCACTTTATTGAAGCAAACTTCTTCAGTGGTTCCTTGTTAGATTTGAAACAATTTAACATTTAAGAAGTATTTTACAAAGTATGTTCATTCTTTTCAAAAGGTGGAGGAAAAAGTCTTCTTTGTTAAGTCTACACTGAAGCCTACAGATGTTCTTGTCACATAAAACCATGATGAACATGACTTTTCTGCTCTCTAGTGGTGATGTAGGAGAACAGTGTTGAAGTGCAATACCAACATTTCTAACAGTGATAGTATACATACATATAAATCTAATATAATAACAATAATAATAATAATAATAATAATAATAATAATAATGATAATAATAATGATAATTCACTGTAGGTTTATTTTTTAGTTTTATTAAAATACTGTTTGGATATTTTTCTTTCCTCACTGCTGGAGCATATTCAGAAAATTTGCCTTGTTTAAATATCTGTAAATATCTGAATTGAATTTCACTCGAGCTTAAAATGACTGGGTTCATTTTGTCATACATTTAATAATAAAATCCAACAAGTGTTTCGCAGTTAACCAGTCAGCACACGTCCGTTTTACTGAGGTACACTAACATGATATTGAAATCGTTTATTTTATATGTGATAATGATTATTATGTTATTTTATGATAGCAATATAAACCTGTATGCGATTGAGTCACTTTAGAATTAGGAAGCTCTTGAAAACCATCCACTCTACTACATATGGAATCATAAATGAACGGTCTTTTGAAATTCAGAGGTGATAAAACATTGCTGTGATGACAGCCAGACAAACGTGCACCAACTATATATTCTTAAATTCACATTACACATACAACAAGATTGGGTACTGATCGGTATAAATCAAGTTAATAACAGAGACAATAGATGTTCAATTGTAGGATGACCTATATTGTACAACCTTTCTTGACCACTAGAGGTCAGAGTTTTAGCATTTATGAACGACACCCTAAACAGACATCATTGCCACATTAATTACATTCTCTTCAAGCGAGTCAACAAACAACTGAAAACAGCAGAATTAAAATCCAAAGAGCTCAAGGGGAAAAGTTAATCTCACGCAGCTTTTTCTGCAGTAAAATGAAAAAGACGCCATTGTTCTAGCACTGCAAAAAAAAATCACATGCAAACATTACTGAAAAATTGCATTGGGACCTATAATCTGTTCCAATGAACAGTCCTGTGAAAAATAAACAGAAGTGCAAAAGCTCTTTATGGTATTTCATCAAATTATGATGTACTACCCAAAGCAAAGAATATTAGTCATTTATTTAGCCTGAATATCCTATTTATATTAAAAGCAAATGAAACTTTTAAATTAAATTCTTCTAATTCTATCACAGTACTAACACCACGTGTTTATATAATATACTATAATCTCTCTACATAAATACCTAAAAGAATAAGAAATGTACTTTTTGTGTTTATGGGTTATTGTATTTATGTGTAGCTACATCCATATATCTGCAATATATAACTAATGTATAGATCACTTTAAATATAGAATTCACAAGAAGTCGCTTAAATGAGAAAATAAAAAAAGTCCATCCGGCAGACTTCATGACATAATCACTCTGACTGTACCTCAGGGAAATGCGTTGACGTGTCTTTATGTAAGTACACAGGGGAATTTCCAATGCCACAACATTGAAATGTCAGCAGCTGATGCACCTATCAGAGAAACACCTAAAACAGCTGTAGTGTGTGACTTACTGTAACAAGAACCGCAAAAAAAAGTCAAATTTCTACTTCACCAATCACCTCAAAAAAACGTCTCATGATGAGCCTCAGCGAGTACACCACCGATTTTAATAATGCAAAGCTGAGAAAAATTAGAGTAAACAAATGCCGAAGAAAAAAGCTGTGCCGCAGTCAGTATATTTACATCACAGAGTTATGAAAAAAAAACTGTGGAGAGAACGGGCACATAGTCTTGTAGCAGTTGAGGTACATATGATTGTATGTGCACTTAATGCATGTTAAATTGCCGGAAATTGCTTTTTGAGCTGCAGCGGCAGAAAATAATATGAACGGCTGTGACATAACATGCATAACATTTGACACAGGACCTTTAATGTGACAGCATTCCTGCAGTATGTACGCTGACAAATCCAGCAATGCCAAACCAGGATGTTTTTCCTGCAGAGCAGCTGCAAAATCTCAAAGTTGATCCTGATCCAAATCTATAGTAGACTCACTGCACTGTCTCCTCTTCCTCCTCCTCCTCCTCCTCATCCTCCTGCTGCTACTGCTACACTGCCAAACACCCCGGCAGTCATTGATTAAAGAAGTGTTCCTTCATTCAAATTCATAGACTGACAAGTTTATTCACCAATATCGGTATTCTTTGTGTCTCACAGGCAGGCTCTATGTACAACCTCACATCCTACGCTTAGTGAGCAGTAACAAGAGAAAACTACAGCTTTACAGTGGTTTCGCTGCCAAGTTTCGGTTTTCAGCGTATGATTTCCTGCTCAAAAAAAAAGTCCTCCAGTGATGAATACAGAATTTCTACAAAATATTGGATGCCTAAAAGTTTAATGGTGCCTAACAGCATGTGCTACTACCTTCTACCCAGAGGGTTTTCATCATTTAATGCAGAATCATGTAAATAATGTAACTCTTGCTTATCACTACAACTGCCAGCAGGTTTTCATTTTTTCATTTTTCATTTTTTCATTTGTCTTTACTTCTTTACTTAGGAAGTGGCAACCTGGTGACTCATGCACGCTCTTTAACACAACTCTTCTGACACTCAAATATGTTCATTGCATGAATAAACACTGTTCTGCTTTTTTCCCCCCACGCTATGTGTCAATTCTTTTTTTGTCTTGGCTACTTTTTTTTCTCCACACGTTTGTTGTCAGAATTCCGTTTTCCCCTGAAATCACCAGGTAAATAAAGGTGACCCTCGTTCGCATCAAGACTACAGCACCTCAGCACGACTGCAGTGTGCATTTTAAGCAACCACCAAAATACTGCGGTCTGTCTCTCACTGCTGCTGACAAACGCTGTGTTTGTGTTTAGGTAGTGTGACAGGAAGCGATGACGTCAGTGTGCTCCGTGTAAGACAGCACCGATGGTTTCGGTGTGAGCAGCTCAACATGAAAACAAACAAAAACTTCACTGTGAGTTGTCATCATTACTTGTGATTCCTGGCACGCAGGATGACTGAAAAAAATTCACAGAAAACCAATGTGCACATGATAAGACGTGAAAATATTCTTTGAATTCAGACATTACAAGATACAATTTCCACAAGTTGATTTGAATTTGTTAGATGAGTTTGACCAATCAGTGATGTATGGGGAGTTTTTGATGACTTTGAATGAGTTACTGTCTCTTAAATCTCCAAAACTGGTGAAAGGGCCTTTCCCACCACAAAAACTGATTTTTATACATATAATGATAAGTTGGTTAGTCACGTTTTTTAAAAAACGTTGAAATTCTCAGATTTCAGCTTCATTGTAGTCACATTGGCGTTTTCTAAAACTGTGAACCAAACAACTAATCGATTAATTGAAAAAATGATCACCCTACTAAGAATATTTTTCAGATGTAAAGACAAATGACAGTCCAGTAAGTGGTGTGACTACTAATCTAGTTAAGTAGATCTGTGACAGGTTTATGTGGAAGTGAAGGACAGAAATGTTAACCATCTAATCATCTGCCCATCGAGCTTTGCCAGCCCACAATGAGCAAAGTGAGAACCGCGGATATAGCGTTTCTGAGAGGACTGCAAACGCAAACTGACCACAAGAATTTATTTTATTTTAGCTGCATATTTGTATTATTCTGGACGTGATGTCACGGGATGAAGTTTGTAGTTCACATCAGTGCGACAGTGGAGGAACCTAAAAGAATATGTGGAAACTGGTCACCATGAAACTACAGTATTTCCAGACATCGTTCTTCAGCGTAGAGACAGAAATTCTAAATTTGATATTTATGTTCATATGTACATTTTTTAAACTATCCATTTCCATTTGTTTTTGCTTTCTATCTACTGCTCTTAAAAATGTTTACAACATTAGCACTTCAGAGTAAGCAGCTGAATGAGTTCAAGGAAAATACATTGTGAAATCCTCCTAACCGCAAATTCCTCTCTTTGGAGTGACTTATTCAATGATTTCACTATCATCACAGCTAAAGCTCACAGTTTACATGTTAACTTCTTCGCCACGGGATCATTTTACATCCAATACTATATCAAGATGCCAAAAGCTGCAAGTGACAGAGCCAAAAACACCACTAAGTGTTTTATGGTCCAAGGACCTTTGGGGATGACTATCAACTGCCTGTTAAGGCTTTTTCTGAAGGCTTTTTGTCTAATCGTGACAGAGGTATAGTTCTTCAAAACAGGAACCCACTGACCAAAGGCCATGGTGCAATTAAGATGAAATAAACTTAGAAGAAACTGTCAAAACCACAAACACGCTAAAAAGAAATGTGTCATGTTTCCAGATTAGTTACAATGAAGAAAGCCCCCCCTCGGCCCCCTCCCTCAAAGTATGAGCCTGTGCCAAATCTTCAGTCGATTCAGTTTCTCTCAGCTACTCTGACAGGAAGCTTTTTTCCTCCCCCTTCTTCCTCAACCCCTCCTTCGGGCAGCTGAGGTGGGCGTGCTGAGGGAACACAGAGCATGCAGATGTTGACGTTCCACAACGAAAGTCGTACCCACATCCGTTCAGAATAGACTGTTGTAGCTTACAGCAGTAGCTGTTCAGACGAACACTACAACAGCAGGCAACAAAATACAAAAACACACTCAGACACACAGTGCCGTACAGTACACTTTCAGCCCCACTGGAGCGCAGAGACAAGAACAGGAATGGCATATAGGCAGGAGCCTGTAGGAAACTACAGAAAAGCAGCAGATTCTGGAGCACTTCTAAAGTGCTTTTAAAACATAATTGAAGACATTAACATGAACATTTTCTCCTGTCAGTGTCAAACCTACCTGCCATGGTGATGGATTGTCACATTTTCTTGTCTCACGCTTTAAGAGCAGGCCAAAGAAACTCCTTGATACCGACTCTGACACACTTGTCTAATCACAGGTCTGTCTCAGTCAACCGGCAAATGCTGAGTGATTTTCAATGAACTCTGCTCCATCATTAGCCTGCTCCCTTAAATTACTCAGAAAATCAACCACGGGCTTGTTAAGTTTAAACCGCCAGGTTCAGTCCATTTTCTACCTTTAAATACATATCTTAAAAAAAAAAAAAAAAATGTTAACAGGCAGGAGGGGAAGCACTAACACTCACTCATGTCCACTGAGCTGGGAACATCACCGCCATTAAAGACTATTGTTGAATTAAAGTGTCATTTAATGACAAACTGTCATAAACACGTCTGCTAAAATGACGAATCCTTCTTTCAGCGAAGCTTCCAACAAACCAGGCAGTAAAGGTCTGGCAGAGATTTTTTTTCTCCGCAGCTGGCTTCGTGACAGGAATGTAACGTTTTACATTATAGCGGCGACGTCATCCGGCACACTGACGCGTCCTCTAACGTTACGACCTGTTTTCATTTCATACAAAACAAAAAAACACACAAAGCTAACACAAAACTCCACGCTTTCTTCGTTAACCGTGACTCTACGTGACAGCTGTTTAGCGCCAGCGCCGCTGTTACTACGAGTCACGAGGACACCGATACAAACGCAGGGCGCGCGCGTACACACGCACACACGCAGCACGCGAGCACTTCGTATAACTTTCTTTAAAAAAAAAAAAAAACAAAACTGCGAACACACACACACACACACACACATACAGCTGTCTCACCTGTTTGTTTGTGGCACTTTTGGGTCACTTTGCAGCAGCGGCGTCGCGTCTCGTCGTAGTAAAAACGGCAGAGGAGCTTTAAAACAGCGTGTAAGAGTTGTTTACAAAGTTTCACCGTGAATTCCGATTGGTCTGAGCGGAGTGTAGTCGACGCCCCAAAGCCTCGGTCACTGGGCCGAGTCTCAAATGTTGTTTCCTGAACTCTCGCTGCCTTCCTGTAGATACAAAACACCGCGAAGGAGACCGAGCTGTAGCACTGTAGAATGAAATGTACAACTGTACGAGGAGTGGTCCAGTGGTTTTTTTTGTTTTTGTCGTTGTTGTTTGTTTGTTGATCTGTTAAGCCGAGTTCATTTCAGAATGCATGCAGACACACGAAGAAGGAAAAACAACAAAGGGCGTTTGGTTCTTGTGACAATTAACAGCAACAGTTTGCAGCAACACATTCAGCTTCAACATTTCCGTAGGATAAAAAAAGAAATCTCTCGTCAAGGCATCTCACCTGCAACAAAAGAAAGACGGATGAGAAGCTCAGATGCCACATTACACATGGAGTAGGCTACTTGAGAATACACCACTTAACACTTGGTTACCCGGTAAACAATTTTTTTTTTTCTTTCCAGGTGAGCAGCCACATATTCTGTTGCACAGCTGTTCAGAAGTACCCCACTGCTCACCACCTTTAGGCTGCTACATATAAAACTAGAAAATGTCCCTGTAAATGACCATGACTGGAAAAGTTTTCATTGGATATTACTCATACAACAATAAATCATATGGCTGTGTTGTACGGGCTCACCAAGCTTCCCCAGGCAGCGTGACAGATGAAGAATCTTTCAGACTACCTGTATAACTTTGATGTTTGTTTTTCGCACCTAATGTGTTTTATTGGATGGAAGTGCCTTTGAGCAAATAATAAATTGCACTGTTTGCATCTGGTGGCTTCCAGTCTGATTTACTGTTATTACTTTAAGTATTCTCAACACTGTGTTTGGCTGCATGATCTTTATAAACAGCAGAGGTGTGTTCACATATCAAAATCTCTTTTTCTCACTTCCAAGAGTTATACTGGCTTCACTTAACATGCTGGAGTTTCAACAGACAAAAGATTACTACAGATATTTTACCCTCTGGGTTGTCAATCTGCCAAGAGATGAAACAGTTCTACTGACTGACACACCATCCCAGGCTCCTAGAAATTATATTTTACACTGTTATTATGCAACAGAAAATTAATTTCACCAACACAATGAGCACCATAGAATTCTCATTCTGAACACATACAGTACTGCTTTTCCAATACAATGTCAGTTTGTAATGTTCAAAGTGAGAGCGGATGTGGTTAAATATTGAAGAAAAAAAATCAACAGTGTTAATAACCTATTATGCTACCAAAACCACAGTCTCTTCCTAACCACAACCAACATGTTTTTGTTGCCTAAACACAGACGCTGGCCACATCCCACTCCAAAGAAAGGTAAAAAAATAAAAACAGAGTAGCTTGAGAGTACTTCAGAATTAGTAATAGTTGTAAATAAATGTACTTTTTCCTCAGGTAGAAATCTGAATGCAGGACTTTATCATGTAACAGGTCTGTGGCTTCAGCTGAACACCATCCACCAATTATCTATATCCACTTGTTTTGTGTGGGATCATCCTCAGAGACAGCAGGACATCATTTGGGGAATGTGTCACAGTCTGGCTCTCTGTCCCTCATTTCCAGCCACATGTCAGTTTCTCCAGGCCCCCTCATTGTCCATACCCATCATCTGCTCTGCTCTGCAAATATCGTTGCCCAGCTCCTCGCCTGCATCTCATTCCCTAATCAGCCTCTCACTACACATACCGGCCTGGATTGACTTCTGCTGCTGCTTCATTCACACCACCCTCTGACAGAGGGTGACAGAATGACCCCCTGTTTTTGGTGTTGCCACTATCCATATTATTGCACAACAGTTTACACTTTAACTGACCCAGCAAACATGTGAAATTTGTCATGTTACCCGCTCTCAACATGTGACATCCTGGTGTGACCCACTTCGCCAGAGGTTTAAAAGACCGCAAACCCGCATTTTCTTGATCTCGCGATTAGCGGAGAACTGTCTTCAACTCTGCGTCTGCTGTCCAGCGGAGATCTTCATGTATACCTGCCATTGTTGGATACATGAGAAACATTTTTGCCAGAAAAGTGCAGCTTCAAAGATTAGAAGTGACCTTGATGAGCAACTGTGAAAACAAATAACAAATCAAGACAGGAAGACACCAGCAGCAATCAGTGAGTCTTAACCCTGTTGCCAATACATACATCAACTTGTAAAATTCAATTTCTTAATATGTAATTATACCCTAAATTGATTGAAGCCCTTTCCAAGCATTTTAATGACTTCTTATCTGCTAAAGTCTGCAGTGTGTGTGTGGAATACAAATTCATTAGACCACTGAAGTTGGTCTTTTTTTTGGCAAGGATACATTAAGCAAATGAGAGATTTCAATCATTTATCCCAGTGTCGATGTGATATTTCCTGTCTAATTATACAATGAGAATTGATGTGCATATACTGTAGTGAGTGTATATACGAACATATTCACACTGACATAACCAATTTTAAGTCGTCACATGTTCTTCTGGATGCATGCTGCTTCATTGACAGTCACCTGTATTACTAAAGCCTCACAGAAGGTTCCGATTCATGAATATGAATTTCACAGGAAGAGCCAGGAATAGAATTCACAACCTTGGTGCGCTCACATAATAAGTCTATTACAGCAGTGAATATAACTGAAGGGCTGGCTTTGATGAGACAAAATAACTAACTTGAAGATAAGAGGGGGGGGAAAAAAGACAAAATGCATTTCTTCACAGATGTCATATGTAAAAGGGAGCAGGGAGAGGAGACATCAAAGTGGGAGTGAAACCCTTCCTCCTCCTGTTTTTATGTCATTCACACATTTGTGCCACACAAATAAACATGCACGACAAATTCAGGCACTCCAGAGATCTTTTGTGGCAAAGCAATTTTTGGCAGGCTGTTACATCTGTCGCTGTTGTGTACTGCGTGTTTGTGGCAGGAATTAATATTCTGTGGATTTTCTACATCATAGTAGATTGCAAAGAAACTCTCAGTCAGTTTTATTCATATAGCTCAATATCACAATCTACCTCAAGCAGCTATACAATCTGCACTGCACACAACACCCTGCCTGCTTAGAGCCTCAGTCTGGTGAGGGAAAACTCACTCAAATTCCTTTTCCAGGAGGAAAAAATAAAATAATACACAGCCACAGAGGAAGGATTCCTGTCCTAGGATAGACGAGCAATCAGTGTCGTTATTTCAGTATATATCAATAACAAAACATAACAGGACTATATACAAATTACAAATAAATGTAGACGTATATGTAAAAAATGTAAGTGCAGATGGATTCAGGTGGAAGTTGGGCATGTTCAGGTGCCAAATATAACAAAGATGTTGTTATAATCAAATATAGTTTATCCTTTCAGTTGGTGTACCATAATTGTTGCGCACAATTTCATCAAGTACCAACTCCACAGAGCTTATTCCCACCCAGAGAGATGGTTGCATGATGGCAATCATGTTCTTTGATTGCACTGCTTTCATGGCCGTCCAGACCCTCAGGGTGAGGCTCAAAGTGAAGCAGGTGAACAGCCGCATGATGTCCTCCTGGGTTATGAGCGATTTAACTGCAGTGCCGTTTGGCCTTCTCCAGAGCATTGTGTTGGAAATGCTGCAACCTAGTCCGGAACCACATTGTCATGTTTTATATTTGCTCTCTGCATATTCAGCTATAACTAGCGGCAGACTTGTATCAGCTCATGAGGTTGTGCAAACGACTGAGAATAGAACACACTGTTTGTATTCCATATTAAATTTAAATGAATGAATATATATATATATATATATATATAATATATATATATATATATATATATATATATATATATATATATATATATATATATATATATATATATATATATATAGTCAGTCAGAATGGAAGAAGCCTCTTGGACAAGAGTTGAAACGTCTTCACAGATCTACACCCAAATCCAGTCGCCTCAGATTTAACCCTTTGCTAATGTGTTTCAGTTACATCCTGCATTCTTTTGCACTGTGAATGTGGACGTTACATATTTTTGTCTACGTTTAACATGAAAATATCTGCACAATTAAACTGGCTACACTGGCCCTAACGTGCTACATACTTTTCATGTGAAAAAGAAAATTATACATCTTCATCTGTTTCCCAGTTTCTCTCACCAATGGCTTGAAACAACATCCACCTATCTCTGAGACTGTGTGTATACAGGTAACTATTTCAATTGAATTAGATGATATGAGAATAGAAATGGTTGTTGTTTCTTTTTAGACAGTAAAGCAATATGCAAATCAATAAGAAAGAGAAGACATGAAACATTTTGATTGCTTAATTAAGTCCCACAGTTTTGATCTTTGTGTCGAACTCTTCTAAGTGGATGCAGCAGTTTTTTGTGGGTTTGCTTAATTATGATGCTTAATCCATAGGCTCTCCTGAGGGTTAGACTACAGCGCAGCGGTAATTAAATCAAAGTACTGAATGGAAATGAGAAAATGTTTTTCTTTCGCTCATAATCTTTTTTTTCTTTTTTTCCTGAAGTCGAACAATGTGGGAAAATCTTGGTATGTTAATGTTATTATGTCTGGAAGATATGATTCAGAGAATGGTAATTATTTGCAGATTTCAGCCGACTTGGGGTGAGAAAACCCAAACACAACACGGAGAAGTACTACAGTACAAGAAAATGAGATAGCAACTTTTATGTGAGGGACATTTTAATACAATATACCCTTTTTAATATGAGTCCTGCAAAGGACAGAAGCTATTGTAAACAGCCATTTCAGCCTGGGTCACCTTCCAATTTTTCATCATACTGATTGATTCTGACAAAATTCTCATCAATGCTTCATTATAGAGCCCCGCTAATACATGCCCCTGATATCTGATGGATTGCCTTTGGCAGATAAAAAAATACACTTGGGACAAACACACACATACAGTCCATCATGCTGGACAAAGTCTTGCTAGTTGCCAACAGGACATCAGTGATGAATTAGAGTTAGCGGCTATGCATGTGAAATCAGTTAGTGTGAAATTTGTAATGCGTTGATTCTGTTCGTACATTTCTGCTGGATTTAATTGTCACACCCCATCTTGAACCTGTGGTTCTGTTTTCGCTCACCTCGACTCATTAGTGTCCAAAATAATAGCTGGAAAAACAACTGCTTTCATTTTTGCAAAAATGAAAGCAGTTGACACTAGTCAATCACTAGTCAATCTACTCGAGACGCTGGATTATTTTACAGCTATATGTGAGATTTTACACTGGAAACATTTGAGTTTATAAAAAACAACCCAATGTTAAAGATCTCAACGACACCCCTATTCATATCACTGAGTAAACTCCCAACCTCTGAATAAGTGGCAAATTTTGTCGACATCTCAATGCATAACAATAATACAGGACTAATAATGAGCTATGAGCTCTTTGGTTGTTTTAAGTGAATATTTTTGCACTTATGCATTATGAGGTTGTTCTAGCAAAATGAAGGCTCTGTGAATATAGATTGTGTTCAGCTGTTCACTGTGCTCTCATTCTAGGATATGTTTTTAAGCGGATACCCTGAATAATTATTCAAAATTAACTATATTTTTAAACTCTTTTTTTTAATACTTCATGCTTTTATTTAACAGGACGACAAATTAGGTAAATTACACGTTTACTTCAGTAACGGATCTGAATAATTCTTCCGCCATTGAACAGAACTGCATGTTGTTCATTGACCACTAAACGTCTAACCACCCATGTCAACATATCTGAACAACAGGAGAGAGTGTGGCGGGGGTGGAGGTCAGGGACCGGATCGCGTTGAGGAAAAACTAACAGTGCCTTCCCCTGGTGGATGGCTTTTTGTCAAGGGTTCACACTGGGATACCCAGGGAGCACCAGTGGGCTAATTAGCATAGTGCCAAGCACTTAATCCCCATCTAAGTCATTAGTTTGTGAAACAAACAGTGGTGTGGAGGGTAATTAGCGATCCCTGACGCACAGACTGAGTGTTACACTTCTAAGATCAGCTGCGCTGTCAAAACAACTCTTTAGCTAGCCTTTAGCAGCTCCACAGCTCCCAAATATATACATATGCATATCCACATGTTCTCACAAACCACACCTCAGCTGACTGCAGCAGGCAAACTGACTTGAGTAGTGTAGGTCCTCAGTAGAACTGTAGTTAAATGATTCTTCTCTTTTTTTTTATTCCTGCCTTTATTTCCACTTTTGTCATCCATGATTGATTGTATGCCTGACAGTCAACATCATTAAATTTACCGCCTGGATATTACAGCCAATCATGAGCAGGTGTGTGTATGTTCCCTTGGAACACATGTCTTAGGGTGCCCGCTGAAATTTATGATTATATTAAAGCCAGTGAGACACAGAAATTACTCAGTAACAATAAGTATTAAATGATGTAGGTCAACCAGAGTGACGTCCTCTGTCAGTCTCACCTCAGTACCTTGATTGCAGTGTCTCAACATCAACTCTGCCCTCTACTTTGGTGGTATAGCGATCACCAGTGTGGAAAAGTAAGTAATATGGATAATAAATAAAAGCATTTACTGTATGTCAGCAAATACTCTAAAACATATATACGATTTCATTCAGTCATTGATAGATATTTGCGTTTCATGGAGTAGTGTAGTTCATCTCTTCTCTGTGTGGGCATTTATTCATCTAAGTCAACTGTTAATGGTACGCCCACCAAGGACACAAGCATGCTAAATGAGGGGGAACAGAAAATCCATCACTACTAATCTCTGCAGTTGTTAGACTTTACATCAGAGCCACAATCACTCCTGTCTGTAATATCACATTCATCACATGAATGCATGCTGAGAATTTGCATGCTGAATGAATGCATGCTGAGATCTCAGCGCCTAAGTCAACTCACCTGTAGGCTGCAGGCTGTAGAGTGATCATTTGTGGAAGAAGGATAGAACGTGTGGGGGGCGGGGGTGGGGGGTCTAGCCTGGTACTGTCCAAAGTTTAAAAAAATATATATATATTTTGCCACTTTATTGTGATAAGACTGCAGAAAGTTATTACCCACACATAGAGCTATAGATGTGTTGGTAGGCAGGTTTTTACAACCTTTCTACAACTGGGCAAGGTATCGCTAAGTTAACTGTCTGCTGATGGAAACAAACTAATTAATATGCAATTTTCCTGCCCTGTTTGAAATTCTCAAAAATTTCGTGAGCTAACACAAGGATTTGAATTTAGCTTGTATAATAAGGATGTTTTTCAACAGCTTAAAGCTTGTTTGGGGCTTCATTACTGGCCCTGATAATTTCTTTGTGGAGTTTGTTTGTGAATCCCCTTTGTGCATTTTTCTGTGAAAGCCCCGAGACAAACAGGTGGGTCAGAATTTGAATTGCCTATAGTGTTTCCTGACTTCTGCATGAAACATGCTGGAAAAATAGGAGTCCGCTTATGATCCTTTTCAAAGGAATAACTTTAATAACTAAAGACAACAAATCAATGAGTGTTTTTTGGGGGGAGGAGGGGGTTCTGAACAACAAATGACACAGGCATTTTCCTTTGTATCACTGATACTGACAACTTTTGAGTCTAATTTTAATCCTTTATCATACCCCGAAAGGCACAGGGCTTCTGAGAAATATTCATTCTCCAACATCACATGTGCGAGGCTGTTTTGTTAACTCGCACATATTTGTATTCATAAGGTCGGCTGTAGCTCAGTGTTTTTTAAGCTGTGCCCTTTCCAGAGTGGTGCTACAGTAACAAATGGATACATTTATGATCTGTGAAGGACAAAACCAGGAGAGGCTTGCAGATGTGTAACACTGCCAGTAGGGGGAGGAAGAGCACAGAAAGTGAGGGGTACAAACATTTCCTTGTGGCACAATGATTCAGTCACAGAAAGCAGATGAAGATGAAGCCATCTGTTGGCAAGATGCATACGGTAAATAGGAATCTTTCTTGTATTAAGCGCCCTAATCATAGCAGCGTCAGAGGGTGGCTGCAGACGTGTGGATATATAACAGACACAATCATAAACACTGTAGGTGTTAATGTGCAATTAAGATACACAGGAAGAGAAAGAGGACCTTGGACATGTTGCTACAAACACATGCATATCCACATGTCGCAGGGGGCTTCACACATGAGAGATGCTTAGATGTCTCCCTGATGTAGGTCTGCTTTTACATCAGGCAGACATGATGTCAGCATCCTCTCAAAGGTCCCCTTTCTTCAGTAAACATGTCCTTCATCTCTTCAGGGGCTGCAATAAGGCAGGAAAGCTCAGGTGTATTCAGACCACCCACTGATGCTTCTGGGCTGCAAGGATTCATATGTTACATCCTTGACACTTCATCTACTGAAGGAGAAGGAGGGAGCAGAAGAAACACATTCAGGGAGATAGGCTGAATTAAAAAAAAAATCTGATGGCACACGTAAACAGCAGCTCCTAAAGTGATGACTGTACACAGGGTGAATGCATGTCATCTTTGGAGCTCTAATGTGTGATCATTATTAGGTTTCCTTTGTCTTCCAAGAAAACGGCATCTAATGATTAGAATGTGATTGTCTGCATTTATAACGGTGGTTGTTTTCATGATCACCAACTGAAGGTCAAGGTTATATTTACCACTGCATGACTGGAGTTACAAATAAGTGAGGCAAGATGCTCTGGACAGAGTGATGTGAGTCACTTGATTAAATAGAGCTCTGCGCCTGTCAGGATCAGGCACACAACAAGGCAGCTATAAGGTGAAATCTGGAATTTGACAGGAAATCACATTCTCCGTCAGTGGAATCGCGGTCACTGGGCATACTGCACTTTCACACTAGACATTAGCGTGGTAAATGATGTCTGTTGGGGCTGCAGCCACCTCCGGTAGCAGTTGCCGTATGAGCTGCAGCAGGTTTTTATGCATCCATTTTGCTTATTTTTTGTCTTCCTTATTTCAGATATGTGAAATGATTTGCCCATGGTGATCACTATTCAAACAATGGATTGGATTTAAAGAATGCCGACCTCAGAGTTCTGAAGAATAGATGTATTTTTCGAGAGAGACAGTGAGCTCAAATACACATTTTTTTGTCTGGATTTTTATTTAAATGACCATGGGGATGTCTGCAGCGTGGAGAACGCTGCCAAAGCTGTTTTTACTGTCATGCAGGCTGGTAATGGTGTAAATATACTCTGACCACAGAGGTATAGGTTTGTATAATGCATGGTACTACTATATATATATATATATATATATATATATATATATATATATATATATATATATATATATATATATATATATATATATATATATATATATATATATATATATATATATATATATATATATATATCACATCACATCACTTAATCACTGCAGCACAGCTTACACTGGCTCCAGTTAACAGACATGGCATCACTGAAGTTGACTTCAAACTGAAGGTAACTCCACAAATGTTACACATCAAAGTCTGTCTACAGGTGTTCAGACTTTTGTGGACAGACCCAGAGGGAGCTGCAGAAAATTTGATAAATTGCCTGGAGTGATGTCACTTGATGTTGTTTGAGGCTGAAGACTCACAAAGAAATCTCTGACTGAACTGTTGGCTCTCCAGTTGAATTGTGGATAGTGCGTACTCGAGGTTTTGACAGGGAAGAAGAGTGCATGGACTATCTCTGGTTCCGCTTCATCACATTTCTTTTTAAGTGGAGTAGGAGTATTCTTTCATGCAGATTAGACTTCTGTGATGGGTTAACTTTAGTGTTAGTCACAATGAATTAATAGATAGGATTTTCATGTTCCCACATTGTAACATGCATCATTCAGTAAATGCTACTGAAAAAGATAAAAAAGAATGCCAGGAAGTTCCATTGAGAGTAATCTGTTTTTCAGGAACACCCTGTTCACATTCACATACCTGAACACATTCACACCGCCTGCCAAGTACAACCACTATGGGTCGCTGACCAGCTGTGGTGGGGTGGGGAGGGGCGGGTAGAAGACGTTGATTTATTCCGTTAGTTGTCGACTTTACAGCCACTTTTACGCTCCTCCGTTTTAGAACACTGAAGAGCTTTTGATGACACTATTGTGTCTTTATTAATGCAAAAAGCCCACTTTAACATTCTGAAGAACATTCTCACTGATGTGGTTTTATTTATTCTTTTACATCCATCCCACCCATAAAATAAGATCTAACTACAGACATGTAATTTCCTAAATCACAAGGCCTACAGCAGAAAATGCATTGATTTACAAGAATAAAATCTTTGTTCAGCAGCGTTTAAGTTCTTGAGATGTCGGTCTGTTTACAGAAAATCTCTAACTGCTTTAACCTTGAATTCCTTGTGAAAGCTCCCTCTTTGTAACTTCAACTCAAGTATTGAAACTAAGTGAGTTTGAACAGTTCCAAATGCATCCAAACAACTATGAGCAGGTTTCGGGGAAAAAGGTTTTCTTAAAATGGAGAGTATACCCATGTGGAACCAAGTCTTTCAAAAATGTGCTAAAAGTGCAAGAATTATTTCAGGGAATAAAGCAAAATGTAAAGTTGTTTGTGTTCTATACAAATTCCTTCATGTGACTTAAATGAAAGAAAAACATTAATTTCACCTCCCTACAATGCACATTTGGTTTTCTGAGAGAAACCCAGCCAAAAACCACAAGAGAGGGTGTCGTTTAGCTCAGTTGGTAGAGCATCTGCCCCATGTACAAAGATTCAGTCCATGCTGCAGCAGCCCAGGGTTCAAATCCGACCTGTGGCTCTTTCCTGCATGTCATTCCCCATCTCTCTTTTTCTCCACATTCCTGTCAGTCTTTAAGCTGTCTCTGTCAAATAAAAAAAAAATCTTAAAACCCACGAGGGACTGACCTCACACCGTAGGACAAATTGGCCAGTTGGGTATTTAGTAAGCCTTCAAGGAGGTGGTTGAAAATGTGAGAATATGTGAACACGTATAAAAATAATTGCTGCATTAATTAAGTTATATGCTTATATTTATAAGCCACAGCTCTTTTTTCTACTAGGTTTTGGATACTAAGCTCAATTATTTTTCATTTTACTACAAGTTCAGTAGTAAGTAATGGCTGATTAAGTTTGCCTCAGAGAAATGATGAGGTCCCCGTGGTATATGTTCTTTTTCACAAAGTATAAAAAGTAAATTGAAATGTGAATTAAAATGTTCAACTTTGGCTGCAAAGGCGAAAACATTTCTTCTTCTTCCGGAAATGCAACACACCCCTGGTGAATGAGGCAACATGATCCGGGCTCATCAAAAGTCTGCTGCCTTCTGAATGTGTTCATCTCCTCAGGCGACACAAAACAGTCAAGCTTAATATGTGTCCAGCTTGGGACGCACAAACTGCTTACTTCAGTGTCTGATGCACAAATCTGTCAATTTCACCCTCTCAGCAACCGTCACTTGGTCCACTCTGAGCACTATGTGACTGATTGCACTTCTTGTCCTATTTACCTGGATTGTATCAGTCTCTCAGCGGGGTACCTTGTTAGCACTGTTCTTGTGGCTGCAGGGTCCAATCGCCGGTTCTGATTACTTCATGCTTTGTTAGTCATCGTGATTGTCACCATTATCACCCGCCTCATCAGTGAAGCTGTGGAACTGATAGTAATTGTAATTGCCTGCTTAGTGGTTGAGTGTGTGCCTTTTTTTTGGGTCCTCCCATGGCTGCCTGTCTCAGATAATATGTAATTAGCTGGATAATCTTTGGTCTTTAGAGCTTGTTTTGGAAATTTTAAGTTGTTTTTTCCCCCTTGGAGTGATTGTGAAAAAATGCTGACACATAAGGCTTACGTTGACAGCCAGAGCATTTGGTGTGGTTCTTATTAGTGATGGTGCTTTGGAGAACATGATAACAAGAATCTCTGAGCAAGAGAGTTGTTTGATAATCTTTCACTCACTATATGCTCTTGCTCCAAAAAATGAACTGCTCTTGGGGAATTGACTGAATAGTCTGTCATTGTTTCTTAAGCTTAAAAAACTTCCAAGAAGGGTTTGAGTAGAGATGGAAAGACAGATAAAGGATTTCACATTTCATTTCTAGCACAAATTTTATTAAATGAAGATCTCAAAGGGCAACAAGGAATAGATCAAATGTGAAATGCCCTAATGCTGAAATGAGAACAAGTATTAAACACTGATAACTACATGGGAGGATCAGCTGTTCGCTGTAGCGTACAATCCTATACAATATTAAACTAGCACAGAGACTTTCTATTTCATTTTCTGTTAATAACTAACTTCATTCCAATCTGATTCTCACACAGCACAAAATGAGAGGGATTTATAGGAAAGAAAGATCTGATGGATGTTACTCAAGGGCAAGCCCACTTATGCAAATTAGCAGATCCCTGAAATCTGATTCTGTTGACTTCTCTAAGTTTTTTTTCCCCTCCATGGCGTGGTGTGCTGTTTGTGTATTTATACACTGCTTTTGTCACACTTAAGAGAAAAAAAAATGATCAAAATCAATCAAACTGAATTACATTCATAAATAAAATGTGGCTTCTGACAGGGTCAGAATTTGTACAAAGGCATTGTAACATTGTGAATGGAAATAAGTAACTAAGTTTGCCCTAGTGAAAGGTTGAATAGCTGATTTGAAAAACTCACATTTTTATAGCAAAAAAAAAAATCATTTTGTGAATGATAAGTAAATCTACAGAATGTATGCATTTTGTATGGAAAGAAAACAAGAATCTAATGTTTCTGTTTTATGTCGTACTTTCTCTTCTCTTTGTAAATTCTCTTGTAGTGTTCGTAACTTTACTTCCTGTCGTTCTGAGTTTCACCTGTGTCTTCACTTATTTATTTAGTCTGCATCTTCCTGTTTCAGTGTTCCTGTTCTTGCTTCTAGTCGTTCTCTGCTCTAGGTTTCTTTTTTTGGAGTTGTGTTGATTGGATTTATCCTAGATTGTTGGACTTCAGTTGCCTTTTTTTAATAGTATGCTGGCTTTTGTTCACTCTACCTTCATGTCTGCATTTGGGTTCACTTCTTTCGTATATTGTGTGACTGTGACACAGATAACCAAAGAAGAGTCATGAACTATGTTAAATATTTTTAAAAGGAAGAGTTGGAGAGGAAGTTCTTGCGGAGAGTTAGACGAGAAGATTGACACAGCTGATCCGAGCTAGAGGTTTCCTGCTGATTCTAGTCTTCATGCTAAGCTGAGCTAATGGTCAACTGCCTGCATGTTTTTTTGTCAGATATGAGTGGTATTGGTCTCATCAAAAACCATAATACGGTAAAAATAAGCCAACAATGAACTGTATGTCTCTCCATCAAACTAAATCGTGTACAGTTCCCATGTCAAGCAGCGATTCAGCTTTGCAATTGATTCACACCATGCAGGAAAAACATTAAACACAGAGGCCAAAGTCAAAGAACAAAAGCACAGCAAACAGGCGTTCAAAGCCTGTTGTTAACCTGATTAGGTCTCTACAAAGGCAGACAGAAAAAACATCAAAAAATTCTGACTAAACCCAAAACAAAGCCCCGTTGTCAGCACGTGGCCAGAGTTTCTGATAAATACCAAAATATTTGCGCAGACCAGTGTAGCAGACTTAAAATCCAAGAATATGAAGATCATTCATCCCCAGGATAACGTACCAACAAATCTGTTAAAGGTGGTTAATCCTGGACCCAAAAGTAGAATTCGGATCACAAATGTTAGAATAGTAAACAGAAGATTATTCTGGGACTGAGCAGTGAAAGAGTGAGCAAAAAAAAAACACAACACTAGGAGAATCAGACAAGAATTACTGTCTTGGCCGTAGTGTGTGTACCACAGAGGTGATGGAACGATCGGGCGAAGAGTGGAGTGAAGCGCTGGGATGGATATACTGCAGAGTCTTGATTAGTGGATGAGATACAGGTGTGCAAGTTGCAGCAGGAGGAGGAGGATGATTGGATACACACAATACACACACTACATACATACACACAACCACAGAGAGAGGCGGAGGACTGACGAGAAACTAGGGAAGGGTAGAGATGCAGCCAGGCCATGACAAAATCACACCCACGTAACACGGTCTGCTCAGTGACGTTTGCACGTGATTAATAGTCATTTACAGCAGAGGACAATACATGACTGCTTTTCTTTGGCCAGAATACACATTTTTAGATAGAGAAAATAAAATAGAGGTTTGAGGCATGAAAATACATCAAGTTGTAGAACCACAGCAGCAGCTGTGAGGTACTGACCCCTTGCTTGACTACTGCTACCTGTTTGTTTATCCAACACATCGAGACTGAGGCCAAGTGCAGGGAAGCAGCATCAAAAAATAAAAGTGCCCTCTGAGTAGGTGTCCTCAACCACAGATAAATAAAGATGTCCGAAGTGAAGGAGAGAATAGAAATAAACTGTAAATATCTTTTCAGGGTTTCAAAGTTGATTTCAACTCCCAAAGTCTAATCTTAACACTTTCTGATTTGAATGGTGTCCGGTGGTGATTATTCTACAGCTGATCAGGTGCACTGCATCAGTGTTAACCTGGTGTTAATATCAACTCTGCAGAGATGTAATTAAGCTCTGCCTCAGCCCATGCACTTCATTTCTCTTCTTCTGTCTTCTTTGTTGTTGTTTTTTTCTGTGTCTCTCTAAGATTTTATTCTTTTTTAGATCAACAATAGATTAGTGGATGATTCAAAGTATCTCATAATGCCTCCCTGTTCTCAGATTTGAAAAGCATTAAATTGGAAGATTTTTTTGTTAATTCTTGTGACTTTTTGTCTTCAGCCTACGATCAAGAAATGGCTTCCCTGTCGTTGTTGCTGCTACACCTCCTTCCACCATGACCAGGAGGACAGAAGTCTCCAAAGATCGGTGTGTGTGATGCAGCTGTGAGACTTGTAGTCTTCCATAAGTTCATTATATTTGAGGTGATCATCATAAGGTGATAAGCTTATAGCTTAACACTACAGGGAGTAAAAATGTAACCAAGAGCGGTGTTGTTTGTCTAGTCCCTTAGTGTTACAGAACTTTTTTAAATAAATAAGTCTAGCATAGTGTTAAAAATGTAACTATTAAGTGTATTTGAAAAGTAAAACAGTGCTGAAATCAACTCAGTGGGAGTTAATTCAACACTTCTTGCTGTGTAATTTTGTTTTGAGAGTTCACTGAAAAGTTAAGATGCATTGACAGCCTAATTAAAATAAACTAATATTTACCAGTGAGTAATTACAGGTATCACAAATGATTATCATGTATGAATAGATTATACGTCACATATTAAATTAAATTAAATGACAGATGCTATGACGGAAAATCCATTAAGCAGGTCAATAGCAATGGAGTCTGGTGGCTGAAAAAGCAGCTAAATATAGTCTGAATTTCAGCAGCTGAACCTTTTTAAGCCGTTGCAAGTGACTCTCATGCCAAGGGGAGCGGGTACTCAAAGACTGTGAATGTCTGGTGACAAATAACAGTTTTTGTTGTGCTGTGTCAGCTTGAGACAAGTTGTTTTGATGCTCTAATTATGAAGATCGGGGAGAAACATGAGAAAATCAACAAGTAAGATGTCCTGTCTAATTAAATATGAAACTGAAATTAAGACTTCTAAAGTGATAAAGGAGTATGTGAATGAATTTTGTGATTTTCTGCATTTAGCACCAACATGGCATGATTTTTCTTTAACCTTCATCAGATGGTTTGAAGCAGCACAAATAAACTGAAACGTAAACTATGGATGACGCTTCAATCAACCTACATATAAAAATCCTTCAGTATAATTCAGTACATTATAATATAATTATTTATATAATTAATCATTCTGTACCTTGAAAACGAATGAATGTTACACATTTAGATTCTTCATTTCTTCCACTTCATTCTGACCAATGTTGCAGTCAGTAGTATCTGTCCATCCATTCTTTATGCTGTAGAGGTTTGTGGGAGGCTGCAGTACATCTCTGCGTACAAGACGAGGGACAAGACATAACCTCATCAGGTCACCTGTCTATCACATATATGCACGTAATCAGACCTTCATATATTTTATAGTTTGCAACTAACCTCACCTGCATATATTTGGACTGTGGGATGAAACCCAAATAGAGACATCCTGCAGACTGAAATGACAGATTGTCATTTCTAATCAGATTCAAACTCTGTTCCTTCCATCCATCACTGGGAGGAAGTGGAAGAGTATATGTTTTTTCTCATTTAGATGACTGACCCTTCCGCATTGTGCCCCTAAAGACTGTTAGGTGAAGATCATTAAAACAGCAGTAGATTGTCTGGGCAACACCAAGATCATTGGGCTTTGTAACTCAGATTTGAAAACATATGTCATTCAATTTGTTGGAGTCTGACACCGAATCACTAAAGTGACCTGCTACCATTCCCACACACAGACTGCAATCAGTGGTCAAATGGAGCTGCTGCTGTGTATGTGTGCCTGCGTGTATGTGTGTGAGAGACATAGACAGAGAGAGAGAGAGACAAGCTACATTAATAAATAAGATGCTGATAATATGCTGAGCCTGGTTATCTATACTGGGTTTTTTAAGTGCCGTATTGTGCTCATATTGTTGTATTGATATGTGTAATGCGTCGCAATGTTTTCTGTCTTCTTGCAAGTCCGTATGCAACCCAAGTCTTCTTTGTCAATCTGACTTCAGCTCAGGATTTTAGCTCCTGCACTCAAATGTTGCATGCATTCTGCTGTCTAAGTACCAGATATTTGTTCAATGACAATAAAGTTGAATCTAATCTAATCTAATGTTTCCATTTTACTAACGTAAAGAGAAGCAAAACTTCCAGTTCTTCAAACTGATGGAGTCAAAAACAACAAGCAGTATGACTAAAAATGTCTTTCTAATTCCCCGTTATCCAGAGATCAAACAATATAAAAACAAATATTGGAAGAAAGGAGTTGGATTGTTGAAGTGTAAGTCATGTACATAGACGGAGCTCATCTCTGTTCTCCTGTGCAACTCGACATCAGTCCTAAGTCTGTCCGACCATATAGCAGAATTAATGTGATGAGGGAACAGGACTGGGAGAACATAATGAGGTTTATAATTAGCCTGTAGGTTAGAGGGCTGGCCACTAGCGGTCAGGCCTGAAAGCTTATCTGCTGTCAGGTTAATGCGTGTGTGTGGGAGGGGGTTCATTCATACCTGACCACCAATTAGTTCCCCCACCCCACCTTCATTATAATTAAAATTTCAGAAAATTACATGAAGTCCAACAAATAGTGAACCTTCACAATTTACAATCAACTGTGTATTTTTCACATTTGTAAACAGAAGCAGGATTATTGCGGCACACACACAGCTCAGCCATCCTCACACCCTCTGAATGCCTTCACAGTATGCAAAGAGATGAACTTAATCTATATTGGAACAACACACTACATGGCCAGGAAATGGTCTCTGAGCGGGTCTTTAGAGGACTGCTGTCATCCATTGACTACATTTGGCAAGATGCAACAGTGCGAGGGAACCAATTTGGCAATGCTGCTCTATCACTCTTATAGTAGAGATCAAAAACCACAGCTTCCACTCGCTGCTGTCAAATTGTGGCACAAGTTCCAACAGACTGCTCACAAAACAGAGTCCTGCTCCAAGACAGACTTCTCATCAATTTTATTTAAAAATATGTCGCCCTTTTCCTGTGCAGTGTTTTCTTTAGACATGACCTGAATTCTAGGGATTGTAAACCTTTATGGCGGAGGGGTTACGATATCACAAGGGATGACATTTTTGATGTGAAGTTGCAGCTGTTAATGGGGGGGTCTAACTTGGAATGATGGGTGTCTGGAGTAAGGGTTATGAGAACTATAAAAATAATAGACTGTAAAGCTAGGATTTTGTTAGTGAGTCACTTCTTCTGCTATCCTCCTGCTGAAATACCCTCACCGTGTATGTGTGTGTGTGTGTGTTGGCAAGTAAAGATAGAGAGATCATTCCGGGACACTGGTTTTGCAAGCTGGACTTATTGACTTTTGCCTGAAATGGATTTAAACAATTACTCGGCAGCATGGTAACAAGCAGCATAACATGCTGGGCAGTAACTTCTGAACTGTACTGCGGAAAGTTGTTAGGTTTCTGCTGATACCCTTTAATTTAATCAATATGTGCACTACTTCCTCCATAATTTTCTGCTATTTGCTATCTGCTATCCTTGTTGATTTTTAATGGTCATTGAATTATGAGAAACCTGGACTTTTCTTTGAAATTCTAGCACTCGCACGTCACAACTATTTATGACTGTGTATACTTTGTCTGACTGCACAAATTTAATTTTGAAGATTAACTGAACCATTGTCTGGAAATATTTGAAATTACAGCAAGCGATCTTCACACAAATTTTGGGAAATAATATAGTGTACACATACCACCATGTATTGACTAACAAAATAATAAAGCTGGCAGTGAAAATGCCAAAGCTTAACATTTAATTGTGGATCAATAACAAAATAATGACAAATATTATGTTGCCAATATCTCAATTACTTTGTTTGATTCTTCAGTCTTAAAGTTTGACAATACAAACTTGTTGTTTATTGTGAGACAGGCTAGTTTATTTAGTAATTTTAGTTATATTATCATTTCTATATTGCATATTTCAAATCATGTTCATCATCCATTAATAAGTCTTACAGGCTGAAACTGTCCAAACCTAACCAAGGTACTGGAGAGCTGAAAATACTAGTATTGGTAATATAAGTACTGGTTGAAACGCTCATGTTGTTTTGCAGTGTCCTATTTTGTCATAAAGGAATAAAGGACTTGGATGCATGCATCTGAGAACGATGAAAGGAAGGTCAGGAAAATACACGACAACAAAACTAAACTTCATATGAGCACATTATATCCAGATAAAGATAAAACCTCCTCCACCTTCAGCATGCTCTACCCAGATGCCACTTCACCTAAACGAGAATGTATCTGACAAGGACGATCTCCTTTTGCGTGCTACATATGTTAAAGAATCACGAACCTTGTTCAGATCCAGCTTCAACCATGATTGACTAATGCACCCATCTCTGGAAGACGTTTTGTGGTATTAGAACTACATCATGCTCCTTCCACAGAGACAAGTTATTATTCGCATAGCCACAAGCGTTCCTTGTCAGATAGATGTAAGAGATGTATTTTTATGTTGAGTCTTTAAATCATTTAAACCGTTCCCTTCAGTGGGATGAGGGATGTTGGCAGGTGAAACAATAACCTGTAAATCTGTACTCTGTAAACACGAGAAGACATATCTCACACTGTAATGGTGATCATTTCAAGCCTAGTTAAACAAGTTGTAACGTAACCCAGTGTGGTGCAACGTTTTGCCAAGCAAGATGCACTGCTGCCAGCGGCTATTCTAGAAAAGCAGGTGATTTTCCATCTGGAGGAAGAAAAACAATTTGAAAAGGGCGTGAATGAGAGATCCTTCAGTTGAGAAGGAGAAGGGAGAAGATTATAGCTGGCGTGCAGATCAGTCATATGGTAGCATTTCAGTGATATGGCTTGGTGTTTGAAGAGCTGGCGTGTCTGTGTTTGGGAGGCATCAAACTAGACAACAAAAATGAAGTGGCGAATAGTAGAACGACAAAACAATAATTAGCATAATAAAGAGGCTCATTTAGTCCTGTTGGGTGTGGTGAGGGATAATGTTTTAAGTATTGAGATCAAATTGAATTAGAGGGCACCAACCGGCTGAAATTGATGAAATGACAGTGTCAAAAAAATGTGAAAGTGTGTGGATGATCACATGATCTTCACCTGCTTCCCAGTTTGCATCATGCTATCGCAGCCACCTGGCTCCAGCAAAGCTATCACTAAGGGGTCTCGTTGAATGCAAGCGAGAGACGAGCCAGAATGGTCTCCATGGCAGGTATTGTACTGTCAGATTGGAGTGACGGCATTATCGCCGGAGATGGATTGAAGCGCTCAGGTTATCACACTTTCTCTATCCCTTTTCAGGTGGGGGTTTGCCTCCCTTTCAAAATGGTTTAGGATACCTCCCAGCATGCAATTCACTGTTTCCTAATATATTTAAATATATTTTCAGGTGTGTCTACATGCATATATCATACCTTTTTGACACGTAAAGCAAGCTTGAAGTAATTTTTGACCACTAGGGGGCAGAAAGACACCGGTCACCGGCTTATAAAAGGCTAACGTGTTGTCTGCTATATGAATGTGATCTATGGGGTGTTGGCGTAATGACGGAGTTATTAAGCAACATGAAAATGATTCGCTTTTTCCAATCTCCCCCTCTGTCCCTGCATGTCTGAACAATATAACTGAGCAGCATCACACGGTTAATGCCAGTCAGCCAGAAATCTATTTTAGAGCTCATTCCTTTTGCCAGTGGTGGTGAAAATTGACAGCTCAACAGTTAATACCATTCCACGACAGTACAATTTTCCAAAACAGCTCCAGGCTCACTGTTTCTGCTGCACTCTATGATTTAACAGCTTCTGTTGGAAGCAGAAACAATGATGACTTTTAATTTACAGTAATAACAAAGTTAAAGGAAAGTAAAAGAGTAATTCAGCACTCCGCCTTTTACAGTTACAACACTGTGTAGACTTGCATAGCCAGACCTCCATTATTACTCTGGTGAAGGTTTGAAGGAACACTAGTTTGTATGTATTTCTTTAAACCAACCACAATTGCCTTGGGTGCCGCAAACCCCTTGCAAATTAGCGTTGGGAAAACAATAGCAGGCATATACCCATAGTCTTCTTTTTGTGGGCCTTGGGTCTTGTAATTTCTGTGACACTTATCACTACATTAGTGATAAAGAAAATAAAAAAACTACAATAAATAAATAAATACAGTAATAAATACAATACAATATTAATGATAGATTCTAAAACATTGATTTTATTGAATTATGAACTCATGTGTATATCAGTCATTGTCAGTCTACCAGCTGTGGTCCAGACATACTTTTAAGGATGGACACAAGTTACCATGGTCATATTCTAAATTTTCCTCGAGTGCTGTGATGATTGATGATGGTCTCATAAAAACATCCCAACGGAGGTATGTTACAGACTTTGGGTGAAGTCTTTCACTTATCCAGTGAAATATCTCAACAGCCACTAGATAAATTGGCACAGACTTTCAAGATTTGCAGGTGATGGATCCTTGTCATTTTTGGTGATCTCTTTCGACCATGAGGTTGACATTCTTGTTTCTTCGTGTAATGCATGTTGAAAAATCAACTGTAATACAAGTGATTAAGTTCCTATCAAGTGCCATCATCAAAAAAAAAAGGAACTGAAATTCCCATCAGCCTTAATTATATGTTGATCATCAAATTTTACTATGATAACATGCTAATCTAAGATGTTGAACCTTATAAACCTTAGACCTTCTTAACAGCAGCAGCAACAGCATTTTAGTACCGGCATAGTCGAGAACATAGGAGGGAACTCAGAGCTGCTAGCCTGACTTTAGGCCATTAGTGTTACATTTGTCTCTGAAATCTGTGCAATTAAGGCAGTTAAGTTTTATCTAATAAAATCTAATATATTTACGTAACAGAATAAGGTAGAGCTCTTAAAATGTGTTACTTTGACACCTGTAGCAGCTGTCAAATTCAGCACAGGGTAAGTGTGAACATTTAAGCTCTCACTCTCAGGTGATTGCTGGTTAACCCTTGTGATCAGCAGCAGCAAGGATGAATCAGGAGCCTGCGGAAGGCCGCTGGGCTTCTACGAATCTCTCCTCTTGTCATTCTTACCCATGGAGAAGGAGCAGAACAACGGTTATGAATAAGAAAGAATTGGAAAGACGGAAACAGACACTGAGCTTAATTAATGCACGCTGTTGATAAAAAGCACAACTGTAATGGGTGTGAGGTAACCAGCATGCTAGAGAGGGGTGCAAATGAAGGACACAGAAAGAGTGTAAAATGTACAATTTTCATGTTGAGGTCTGCTCTCCTAGTAACACAAAAGGGTTGTTATAACAAGCACCGTCTTCCCAGCAGCCTCCTTCCCCTCTCTCTGCCTCTTCTTTGCCTTCTCTCTGTGTCTCTCTCACTGCCCTTTTCTTGCACTTCTCAGCAAGGAGATCAGAAAGCATCAGGACAGGAACAGGACAGGACAGGTTGGAGCAGAAGGAAAGAAGAGGATAAAGATTATCAAACACTAAGATGGAGGTGATTTGCTGGCTTGTGTGTCTCCTGAGACCGAGTTAAGGCCTCTGTGTGTCTCCAGTACTGTGGGATAATGAAGTCGGATTGGTCTGGAAGAGAGAGGACTATGATCCTTGGTCAGCAAGGCCACAGAGTGACCGTGCAGATGTCTCACTTATTCAAGCAATCAATGTCGTCAAGGGTCGGCCCGCGCCAGGTCGGCTCGCCAAGCCTGACTCTGGAGAGGAAGTTTGAGATAGCAGTTCTAAAAGAAGGGAAGAGAAGAGAAGTTGCTCAGCGGCAGAGGCTGGAGTGGTGCTGTAGTTTTACTGAGAGCTACTGGAGATACTTTTGAACCAGCATAAGGCAGAAACATTGGCTGAAAATACACTTACCTTGTCGGTTTATATCAATACAGCGATGATCTGTTTGACATTGATATTCTAAAAACCCTGAAAAGCGGAGTGCTTAGTATTAACAATGATATCTGTAAGGACATATCAAAATAAAAGCATTTGAAACATTTAACAACCTTGCTTACAGTACAATTTCCACATTGCTGAAGTAGGTTTTCCCTTTCAGCAACCACTATAAACAGTATTTGATGATTATCCCGAGTGGTTAACAGTAGGAAAGGCTGGCTAGTTTACACACACCATGATGTAAGCAACCATACAACCCTCTCATTTACGTCATAGACCCTTATTATGTAGTGCTCTGTTTTGAAGGGGAGAATAAAAGCAGAAAAAAAAAAAAGCAGGTCATTCTTCCCATGCTGGTGTCCTCTAATGTTACTTTGTGTTCAGAAAGAACTTTAGAGGCTTTAGAAGATGTGATTAGAAGTAAATTCTGCCCAGGCTACAGTACATGAATTGACACAAAGACCTCCCAAGACAAATCTCACAGTTTTATGAATCCGCCTTCATAAATGTATAGAGATGAGAAGAAAAGAAGAGGAGTTTTCTGCTAACACACAAATACACTCCCACGCACATTTGTTTTTTTGGATATGTTCAACATGTTCAAAATCCACTTTGCTTTCTCTCTGAACACACCCCCTTAAAGCAACACCATGAACATAAAACCTATTAAAACGCAAGGGCACATTTTTACTGCTGCTGCTAACAGTGAGACACTATGTCCCTTAAAAAATAATGGAAAAAAAAATTATTATATTATATATTATATATTATATTAAAAGTACTGTCTATACCATGTTGCTTAGTAGTAACATTTGATTGATTTGAGCACTTGATTTCGACTGTCACAGGAAGACAAATTCTTACACACATGCTACATATCAAATATCAAAATCCTTATGGCCGTTCCAGATTCAACAGTTTGACTTTTTTTTAGATTGCATTGGATGTGTGTGCTGTCCTATGCATATACTTGTGTGTTTATATGATTGTACAAATTAAGCGACCAGCAGGACCATCTCTTCTGCCAGCACTAAATAGCTCATTAGCTATTGGCCATAATCCTGTTGTACACTCTCTGCTTTGCCAGATAACCAGAACGGCATCTCTGCATAAAAGAAAAAAAAAAAGTCAAGAAAAAAAGATGCTCTTTGAAACCACAGCTGTTTAATCACCTTCTCTTTTCCCGCTCTGGTCTTAGCTCATCTCTTTGGCCTGCCACGTCCCTGACTGAGTGCCTGGTCGAACATAATGCAAACTTTATTCACAAAGGGGGAGATCAAGAGTTTGACATCATTAGACTTAAGACATTGCTACCACAAATTCAATTTAACTCTGACTCTGTAAAAGTGATAAATCATGGCTGGAGTCATCAGTAGTCCCGAGAAAGATGACAAATGAGCCTTAGAAAATTCTCCCTTCTTTTTTCTTGCTCCATCTGATTTTGTTCACTTGAATAGAGCTGCAACTATATCAGAACCCACTGAGAGCATGTTTGAGGCTTTTCCCCTCTCTGCTCTTTGTTAATATTGCATGATTTACTTTATGTCTTCAGCTGGATGACTAGACGCTAGCCTCTGTTTTGTTGTCTAGAATAGTTAAATGGGCATATAAGGAGATTCTGCCCCAACTTTCCAGCATCATTAAGTGAAAGTTGAACAAGAACTAAGCTAAGAGAGGCAAAGGCAAGTTTGTATGGTCCCTAAGTATTTGATGTCTTGCTGGAATGGTTCAACATTTTAGGAAAGATACTTGTCTCTTGTCTCTTCAGTGAAAATAGCGAGCGGATGGTTAGCTTATCACAAAGACTGGGGAAAAAAAGGTCAAACAGCGAGCCTGATAACCTAACCCAGTTTGGCGGAAAGTAGATTCAACTCTCTGCATCAGTCCCCATAGTGTTAACAAAAACTGTTGTGCTTCTAAACTAAGACCTTTACCCCTGACACATCAGTCTTGCACTAGTAGGTGCAGTGTGTAATAAAACAGACATGATATGACAGTGGGGTGGATCAGAAGATGAAATTGAACAAAGCAGAACAAACAGGTTACAAAGAATATGTCAAAGCTTGACAGTGTCCTGAACACCAACAGCAGCAGCATAAATGAGTCGAATGTGGAGATGAGGCAGGACTCTGGTTAGCATCAGTAAAGCCATCTGCTTCTGTTGTTGTCCCTGATTTGTGTTGTTATATGTATAAATAATGTTTTCTTCTAGTTTTATGCATTGAGTTATGCAGCTTTGATCACTGACAAAACCCCATTTTTCAACATCTGTAATTATGTACCAGAAGCCCATACAATACCTTTCACAGTAAAAAAATAAACTAAAATACCAGTCCAACCATTATTAATATACCAGTGGGTGCTGTTTTACCAGTAATGTTTGTTGGGCCTCTGAATGAAAAGAAGCAATATGATTAATGACAAAATGTTGAGTCATTCCAGCATGTTGGGCAAGAGCACTTTGCTCACATACACATCAAAATTGAATGATTTGTTTACGTTGAATAAATAGCTGTGGGAGTTAATCGTTAAATGCAACAGGGACTGTATTAACCGCATATGAATTTAAGATGAATCATTGTATAAACTCGTCATGGTTGTGACTGCCTTGACTCAATCCAGAATTGGGCCAGCTGACAACTAGTAAAAATCACAATGTCCAAGGGAGAGCATTAAAAAAACAGCTATGACTGTTTCATTCCAAAAATCATTTAAAAACTGTTTACCTGAGATAAACAATGTTTTCTATTTCACTAAAATAATGGAAATGTTTATGTTTGATTTGTTTTTGTTTTCTCGGACTTAATCAGATTTTGAAAGGGCAAACAAAGTGCACAACACATCTGTACTCGCCTGTAAAACTGTGTCAGAGAAAATGGAAGATGAAAGATGTTCACATCATGCTGGTCAGATCTCATTAGTCAGATTGTAGCTGCAGCTTTGAGAATGGAAATAACTGTGTCTTCTAGCCAACCAGTTTCAAAAGAGGGTATGGCTTTAGAGCTATGAATATACACTGTTGACCATAAAGTTGGAATAAAATATTTTTACTCTCCTCTTCTCTCTCTCTTGGTAGATAAAGTGTATCTTCTCAACTTTTTTGATTGGTCTCTTCCAAAAAAAAAAAAAAAATTAACTGCTAGTAACCTGATTGTATGAATAGGAGTAAAAAGAGGAATATGTCAAAAACAAAAATTATTACAACTTTTCGGGCAACAGTGTATGTGTCTCACTGATAAATGGCACTGGGATGCATATTCAGTGTGAACAATTAGTGGTTAATTGTATATATTATGTGCCATTATTCTCTTTTGATGTTGGTTATGTGTTTTTTTTCCTTGCAGGTTTGTGATTGACAAAAAAGATGTTAGGAGGAGGACAACCTATAGATTATCAAGTACACCAACCTACAGCTGAGAACAGAGATCCATAGTCTCCATAATAAATCATCAGAGATGAGAACTCACCACTTGGATAGGGCATAAAAATAAAGAAAAGTCAGTCTTCATACAGGTTTTAAACACACCCAGAGGCAAGGTAACTTTATTTGCAAAACATTACTTACAGAAGAAGTTCCAGATGTTTTATACGGCAAAGAATTGCAATATAATGACAGTAAATCATACAGTAAATTTAAATAACAGAAAAATCAAATGAAAGCACAGAAACAGAATGATAATGCAGTTACGTTGCAGTAATACAATTTCCCTGAATTCTACAAAGGAAATAAAAGTGCATGGAAAAAAACAATCAATCAATCAGAGGTACTGAAAGTGGCCAAAGTTGTGCTAGGTGGAAGGGGAAATTAAAAGTCCAGTGTGTAAGATTTAGTATCCCAGAACAGACAAGCTGGCTCTAGAGAGGGCCTTTCTTATTTGGCACAGCCACTGTAGTTTCTCTCCATAGTGAGGTGATGGGCATTCAGTTGGTGCTATACAGTAATAGCTCAAAGCAGTTCCGCTGTAAAGATGTAAGAACTTGAGTAAAATGCTCAGTTCTCTTGGTTCTTAACTCTGTTTTGAATAAGCTGAGTTTTTCAAATGATCTTTTCTGGGAAGACCAGTTAAATGACAATTGCACCTGCTGGTAATGAAGGGACAAATTAATTTCTATAATTCCTAACATGGCCTATTAAAACACCAGGATTTCTAACTTGTGCTTTCATCTTTATAGTCCTGGAATCCAGCTGAGCAGCAACTTTGACTTTCCTCCTTTTTGGCAAATACAATTATTTCTGACTTGTCTTCATTTAATTGAAGCAATTAAATTGAATCCAGCGATGCGCTCTAAGCACTGATATGAGTCTGAGGGACGATACATGGTGAAAGTAAATCTATGCGTCCTCTGAGAAGCTTTGATAAGCAATATTACTGTAATGTATGATTTGACCTAGAAAAGCATGTACAGTTTTTTTTAAAAGAGGCCCAAGAACTGAACCCTGGGGGACTCCACATGTCATGGGGATCACCAGTGGAAGCAACACACCCCTGCCTTCAAGATATGATCTAAACCAGTGGTCCCCAACCATTTGTCTTGAAGCCCCCTCCTCCAGCCTTTTGTACCTAAGAAAAGCTGACCCCCAACAACCCACACTCACATACCAAAGGAATAGGATTAGGTGTGATTGTTTCTTGTCATACTTGGCTTTATGTTGTCATGAGCTAGCTTCTTGCCACCAATGACACATTTTACTTGTCCCATAAACAACAATGTTAAGGTAACTCTAGACTTAAAGCTTTAGTTTCTTTTCTGGCTATATTGTGATGCTTTGACAGGGAATCAAGAATGGCTAGTAGGTAGCTGACCTGATTGAACCTCTGGCACCCATTTGTGCTCTCAGTTTAGAGATAACAGAGGTGTATCCTACTATTTATCATTCATTGTGATTGTACAATATGTTTGTGTTGATTTGTTCTGTACATGTGACATCCATTACACGTCTGTCCGTCCTGGGAGAGGGATCCCTCCTCTGTGGCTCTTCCTGAGGTTTCTTCCACATTTTTTCCCTGTTAAAAGGTTTTTTTGTGGTTTTTCCTCACTCGAACCGAGGGTCTAAGGACAGAGGGTGTCACCCCCTGTACAAATTGTAAAGCCCTCTGAGGCAAAATGTGTTTTGTGACTTTAGGCTATACAAATTAAATTTGATTTGATTTTTATAATGAGAAGTATCAAGAGATCACTAAGATCAGTTATCATTACCAAAACTGATGTTTTGTTTCTTTTCAGAGATGTGGTCTAAAGCCAGTTTGAAGTCTGTCGGGCCAAGTTGCTGAGTCAGCCCGGCCACCAAATCCATTGTTTTTAATGAAAACACGACGGGAGGTTGGCGACAGCGGCGAAAGGACGGAGGGTGGCAGATATTTGTTCCCTCACTCAGAGTTCATGATGGTTCAACTTTTTCAACGTGCTGCTGCGGCTAACTGTGTGACCATGGAAACCACAGCGAGGAAATCAATACATGAGCTGATCTTACTCTGAGCCACCTGAAGTACACACCTCTTCAACATCAGAGACAAGACGGATCAATGAAGAGGAGCGGCAATGGAGCAAAAACAGTTGTCTGACTATCCAGTCTGAGATAACGGAACAGTATTAGCAAGAGTTGCTAAATCATATTGCTATCTATTTCCTCTATTCTCACACACAACCAGCTCTATTTATCTGTCTGATGAGGTTATACAAGGTGGACAGCAGCAGCCTGTGGTGTACAGGCTATAGGATTGGTAGTAGCTGGGAACTGTGGAGAGCTGCCGCAGAGACAGAGTTGCATCCTGCTGCTGCACTGGCAGCCACTCACTGTCTGATAGCATTTTTTTTTAGAAAAAAAACAGCTGTCTCAAAAATTGATGAAGCTCAGTTTGGGTTAGCCAAACTTATTTTCTTACTTTCTGGTTCAGCTTTGACCTCTTGTACTTTTTTCTTTATAAAAAGGATTACCAGCATTCCACGCATGCAAACACACACACACACACACATACACTCTTTTGCCATTGTGTTATGTTTCTGCATAATTAGCAGAGATCTGCCAAAGTGAAGGATAGTGTTGAGAGAATTAAACAAAAACAATGTCAAGTATGTACCGTGTTTATCAAGTTAATATTTTTAGTTAGAAGATACTGTGCACTCTGGGAATCGATGGCAAAAAACAAAAAAAACAAACTTTTTGCCTCACTGTTGATGGGGAGAAGGAGATTCTGAGATATAAATTGCACAAATGATCGCATCACATGCCGGTGCATTCTCCATCTCAACAGCTTGCAATGGTGGGTGGCAGGACTCACCGGAATTTGTACACTACAGCAAAAAGAAAAATCACTTAGTGTCACGCACATTAACTCATCTCCCCATCAGATGCCAGCCGCACGTTGGGAGATTGTGTAATTATGAAAATGTTTAAGCAATGAGTGGCATGAGAGAACATCAGCGGTGTTATAAGATACAGTATGAATGACAGAAAAAGACACACAGAGAGACAGAGAGGAATGTCTTTTTATAAAGCCTTGGGCTCAGTTTGTTGCCCCACATTGAGATTAAAGCGCAAACCAAATACATGGCCTGAGGAGCCTTCTACCCCCCCTGCCAACCATCACCCAATCATTCCACTCCCATTTCCCTAATACTGACAGTCAGGGGTTGTCTGAGCTACACTATTAGTGTCCGTTAGCAGGAAGTGCCATTGGCACATCTCTCCTGTGCTTTGCTTTGTCCTCTTTTTATAATGACATTGTTGAACAACACACACAGCTCATATAAAGGGCAAGACGGTGGTTAGAAAATATCCTTATGGCTGTCTACACTGCTGCTTTACAGTAAAGGTCAGCCCCCAGAGAAGAGCTTCTGCTTCTTTGTAAAATATGCTGGCTGAACATGGATGTCATGACAGAAAATGCTCTTCACACGGTGTCAAGAAGCCAACACATGAAAACCATGAAATAATGGATTTTTTCCCACACTATGGGCAAAAGATAAATTGATGGAATAAATACCGTGGGAGGCTTGAATAGGCCATTATGTCTATTGGTGTTTGATGTTAAAGGCAGTGCTGTTTTACTCTCACCTCCATGCCTGTGAGCCGCCACACTGTAAGCCACTTACCATAATTGTGTTGATTCATATGATACACTATAGGGAGACCTGCAACAGCAAAGTATTTCAGTACAATATTTTCAATCACATACAAATCTAAAGATGCACATGTGATAACTACACATGTATGGGACTGTAGTTGTTTATTAGCGAAAAGAACAACAGTTATTTAAAGTTAAAGTTAGTTTGAGTCAGTAATTCAGTTCAGTAATCACCATAGTAATAGTGTGTATATTTGGTAGTGACATTTTATTTATATTTTCTAAGTTTGTAATCTGCAGTCAATGATGATGAATCATACTACACATTAAGATAAGTTGAGCATTTGAACACCAGATTGGTATAAATTGTAAATATAAAAAATAATTCCTGTGGTTTAGATACTGTGAACGAGTGACACAGTTTCTACAGAAAAGAGAAAAGACGTTAAATTCTGTTTAATCAAGACAGAGAGCCGCCTGCTGAACGAACACAACTAATGTCTCATGTCTCTGCTTTTCCTTTACAAAACATAAAAAGCAACACAATATTTGTTCACTGGTCACTTGAGGCCCTCTAACATACACACACAGATGAGGTTCACGCTCTAAAAATAAGAAAACGGGAGTGACTCTTTTAATCATCTACCATCTGCATGTACCACTAATCCAACCGCCTCACCACATATTCCCTTTCATATGATCTTGGATAATCATAACTATGATGTAAAATAATGATGTCCACAACTGTGTTCTTCTGCCATTTAATAATTGATGAGTGTTAGAAGCTTAGTAATCAGTGGCTGTGCCCTGCTGACAAGCTCTGCTGGACATCAGTGGGTCTTTGATGGTCTTCAGAGGAAACGGACAAGGACAAGGGGCTTTGAATGTGTCTTTTTATTTTAACATCATGCTCTGTGTGTGATGTCTGAGAGGAAAGAACACCAACTTGATAAGCAGCTTACTAGGGTTGTACCAGATAAGTCCAAGACAAGACTGAGACAGAGCACAGTCCAGGGCAACAAGTCAAAGTCCAACTGGGCATTGTGAAAGTCAAAAATGAAGTCATCTTCATAATTTCAGGATTATTTTGACAGATTCAAAAAGATAACCAACTCGTTTCCTCTCACATACGCACACGTGGAAGTATTCATGCTGCGGCTTTTTATTTCTGTCTGTACAGTTATGATTTATCTTGGACGACATATCAGCCTCAGTAATTATAGATGCATTTCCTCCAGCCTATCTTTTATTTCTGTAGTCCATGAAGCTGAAGTGACAATATTACCTTCCAGGTTCTCCTATGTATCCAGCATAAAAACAGTGCTTTGGCCCTCTGGGGAACTGTCTGTTGAATCTTGGCAGTCTTACAGTTGTGTTTATGTATTCTACGGTAAAATTAAAACTATATTATTATTATATATTAAAATTATTTGCAGTTGTATTTTCTGCCCAGCTGACCAATGTAAATGTAATATTGGCTCTCCTTTTAGCTCTGGTTTGGTCTTCACCTACTCCTTAAAGCTCCTTAAAACACAAATCTTCCACAGATTGATGTGAAGTGAACTGCAGCAGAGTCAAGCGATTATTCTCTGTGGATTCATAATGACAAGTGACCCCTTTCATATTACACAAAGTCATTTAAACCATTGTTAATATAAAAATATTGATTGGCGCAGCCTTAAGTGGCTTATATAACCTGAAATTTGATATTGATTATACACATTACACCTCGATGTCATGAAAGCTGCAGGAGGTGTGTCTTATTGCTAAGTAGGGCTGCATGATGCATTCAAGCAAGTGAGAAATGCTATTAACAAGTACTCAATCAATCATTAGCTTAAAGTATGTATGTTTCTACATTCAATAGGATATTGTAATACATTTGGTAGTGTTTAGTGGGTACAATAGGTACACCTGGGTAAGACCAGAGACTATCCACATTAGAGGTAAGAGATCTATCTCCCAGTTGTCTGCCACTGGTAGTAAAGCACAAGCCAAGGCTGGTAGTGAAACATTCTTAACATAACCATATTTAGCAAGAATATAGGATGGCTGTGGGAGCTTGAAATGTCTGCTGATTCTGCCACTTTACTGCTGGGAAGTGAATCACAAATCCTAGAGGACTTGGACAAGTCAGAGATAATAAACTAAATCACCTTAAGACTGGATTTGGAACTCAGACTGCTTTCGAGTAGTCTACCTCTGCCACTTACACCAGAACATTTATGCTATCACTTTCTTTTTCTCTTTTTCAACTCAGAAGTCATGTTAAATTCCCACTGTTGTTTTATTATTTTCAAAAAAAGATGTTCACCACTTGTGTTATCTAAGTACCCCTAATCCTGTGACTTTCCCTAAACCCCCTAACATCTACTAGAATTTGATTTATGATATAAGCTCCCTGCTCTGTCATGGGCTGTGGTCCTACATTATGTTGTCGCAACTTGTCACAAAGAGAGGCCAGACTGGAGGCAGAGCACAGGATCAATGTTCAACATTATTCTTCTCCTGATATATTTTCCTCTGAGAAGCAAGTTTGCGGTTAGAAACAGTTTGTACGTGAGTGATTTTCCACTGCCCGTTGACTCACTTAATGCAGTATAACAATCCCAAGACAGGATGAGCAGAACAACACAGCCATCCATTTTTCATGGAAATCCCTTCAAGAAGTTTGCCAGTCAATATGCTTGACAGAGAGTGATGCAAGTCATTGTGGCTCTCTCTCAAGGCTGACTGTGTGCTTTGTGTTTATGACAGTGAAGGAAATAAGCATGTCCTGTTCCTCCACCGAGACGTCACTCGTAACTCATACTGTGTGGTATGGCAAACCACATGCCATACGAGTAGACCCGCCATACCAAGAGCATACAAATGAATGAAAAATAAAAAGGCCAGCAGAAACAACTGTCATCCATACCATGCAGTAAGTGGTCACGTCATTATGCTGTAAATCTCACCAACAACGGAACTTTCAATAAAAATAAAAAAATTAAGTCATAAAAAATGTTGTCAAAAGTGAATAAACTAGCTTGAAACTTTACTATGACTCTCACAACTCGTGATCGTGATGTTTTTGGATCCAACAGTAACTCAATAAGCCCACTGTATGCTAGTTGTCCAGCATCAAAGGGGGTACAGGCAAAGTAACCAACCAGTGAATGGATACAGTGGGGAATTTAGAAGCTAAAGAACCAGCAACGTTCAATATTTCATTGCGATATTTGACTTCAGTTGAAATGCTTTCATAATCATTAATTGTTCCAACTTTCTTTTCATGTTTTTAATTTACTTTTTTCCACCTACCTTCTGTATCCCCCAGGGGATTCTCCATTCACTCAATTGCCATGCCGTTTTCTCTTTGTGTTGAGTTTTGAGGGAGTTTTCTTGTCCAAATTAGACCTGAGTTAGAAAGCCCTACTAGTGTTGGAAGCCTAAGGAGACATTGTGATTATCTGGCTCAATAAATATACTTGAGTTGATTAATCTGTAATTGCCAGCCTTTTCAATACCATACATTTAAATAAATCTATTGTATTAACCTATTTGAACTCATGCTGTGTAATTATAAGCCTTAATTTCAAAGTTATTGTGACTGTTATTGCTGTTGCCAATTGCTGTCTACTGGCCATTGCAAGACTGACTACACTCCAGCCTTGAGTCATACATCTTAAGCAATTGCTTTTCACTGTGTGACGGCCCACCAAGAGACTTCCTGTTGTCAACCCTTGAAAGAGCCTGGGTATTTCGTCAGAGTAACTGATTGCACCTGAGAGGTGGGAGGAGCAAAAGACATAAAGAGGTTCCTTCCCCAGTTGATACTCTCTTGCTCTCGATCTCTCCAGGCTGCCGTCCTGATGGCCTCTGTATTGGTTTAGTTTGTTTGTGATACATTTGTTTCAATGCTCACTTACACTCTCTCATGCACACTAGCCTTACACTACTGATACTCTCCACATTTACACACTTCATCTTTTTAGTTTATTTTTGTGGTTAATTGAAATAAATCACATTGTGTGGGTGTTGAGAAGCTGACCAGAGCGGCATAAGTAGGAGGCAGATTCAAGGCAGGTTACTCAAAAATCACCACAAGTGCTTCCAGCTTCACAAAAAATAGAAAAAAGTATATACAAGAAAAAAAAGGAGTAAATGAACAGTTAACTGAGTTGAACTAAATATAACTTATAACACTGCAAAAGTCAATGTAAATCAAGTGTAAATCGCTACACTGGATCAGCACTAAATTTCCACTCTGTCCCCCTCAACCGACAAAAAGCTACTGACTAAATAGCCTCTCTTCCTGGCCCAACCTCCATGGTCATACCAATGATGGAGGTGACTTCCCTAATTAGCTAGTTTCTAAGTTAAAACTTACATTGCTTTACAGTAAAACACCCTTACCTGTTTTACCTAAAAAACCCTACTTTACCCATACCTATATGAAATAACAAACAAATCTAAATAATACCTAAAACTAATGTACCTTACCTACCCTCATTTGGACTAGTCCAAAGACCTCCCCCAATCATGTCACTCAGAGTATAAAAGCAGGAAATAGTGCAGCACTTCCTCCTTTTGACTCTGACCACATGGTGAATATGGTAAGTAACACAAATTAATGTTAATTTAACTTATTTTGACAAGAACTAAATCAATAAACTATAACTGAGTTTAACAATACTTGTAAGAGTTTATTTTCACCAAAGATGTTGAACTATGAAATATAACCAAACATAATACAAAACACAAACAAACCCGGGATAGTCTGTCTCTGTAAAATGATGATTACTAATAGTAAAATGGCAGAAAACAAACAAATATAATTTCACACAGGCTGGTAATACAAATGAGACAAATGGTCTCACCACTTTGTCACAGTTGGATTTATCAATGTGTGCGATTTCCCTGATTGTTACCACCCTGAGCCAGGCTGTAACAAATGGGGGCTCGTCCAGGATCATGTGGTCCCTTTTTTGGTTGGTGTTCTTCAGTGATTAATGGTTCCCTTTGTGGGTGACTAGCTTAGTACTGAATATGGTGGGGAGAACCTAACTTTGAGTTTTCAGTGACATCTGTTTTAACAGTGTTAATGGGAGATTCTCACACAGTGGTTTTCAGTTGAGCTGCTTAGGTTGTGAGGCTTTTGTGGTGGTCCAAAGTCTATCTCCTGTGTCTGGGGTGTAAGCAAGCAATGTCACTGCTTGCAGCGAGCTTTACCAGTAGGCATAAGACATGTGTACTGGGTGACCAGACACATTGGTGGTGGTTTTAGTTTTATTTTTTATTTTTTGTACATCAGTGTGGTTAGAGCAATTGTTCAGGAACACCTCCATGACTGTTCAGGTGGGTCACAAGCATGCTGGTTGCTTCACAAGTCTGTGTTTAATCTGCCCACCGCAACCCTTGCATATAGGCTAGGGGTTGAGTTAGCTCATTCCTTTGCAAGGTAGGTAGATACGGGAAAGCTTAATGCATAACATATGTAGAGTTTGCCAGGGAGGTAACAACTCTTTAATTGCTGTTGTGTGGCGGCTAAGGTAGAGACCTTCCCTCAGTTGTGTGAACTTCTGTTGTTGGAGCAATTAAAATCAATCAAATCTTCCAGATTGCACTGTCGCATATCTCTTTGAACGCCAGGTAAAGACCGTATCGGAGACTGCAGTTCTGGCGGACAGAGATTCCCTGACACACAAGGTACCCGTTTGCAGTCAGAGAGGGACTTTTTCCACTAGTCGACAGCTAGATGGGTTAAATGAATCAGGAACACGCTTGTATAATGTTTCCCAGTTTCGTCCTCAGCAAAACCAAAACACGTCTTGTAACTATTGTTTAGGTTAAGCGCACTGTAAAAAGGAGTACCCCATGTTGAAATCCAAAAGGAAATCTCTCAAGATAATCATCCTGCAAAGCCAGTTGCACTTGCGGCCTCATTCTGTATAGCTGAAAAAGCTGAGGCTATAGCTGCTGTTCAGTTGCATATAAACCTATTGAGACTGTCAGTCCTTGTGTTCTGGCAGTTGTTGGATTAGCGAATGAGCCTGATTCAACATTAGTTGACCCAGCAGACCATAAATTTGTCTCCAGTGGTTTTGTGTCCTTGGAGGGAAGTAATAAAAAGTGCCTATTAACATTCTCAGACATTCAGGTGCTTCAGATTCTTTCATTTTAGAGTCTGTGTTGGCATTTTCCTCAGACAGTGATACTGGAGGTTCAACGGTAGTCAAGGGTGCAGGTCTTAACGTTTTACTGTTCCTCTACATAACGTAAGCCTGTCTTCAAATCTGGTGAAAGGTGAAGCTCCACTTGGTGTGTGTGTTCTGAGTTGCCTGTGGAGGAAATACAGGTAAAATTAGGAAAAGATTTGGTTGGTGCACATGTGGAGCGATTCGCCTCCTTCTCTAGTTGTTTCAACTCCTTCCGCTGGTAAGCTTTGGGAAAACAATGAAGTCATTAGTTGGTTCAGCCTGTGTGGTCACCAGGGCCCAAAGTACTGATCCTCTTTCTGAAAAGTGTGCTATGGAGAAAAGGCAAAAATCAATTTTGCTGTCAGCGCACCACACAACACCATTAGCAAGCAATTGGGTGGACGCTTACTTTATTTGTAGATGAAATCCATGCGTCTGTCCCTCTGCATGCACCTCCTGATAACTTGGTTGTAGAAGACATCCTCCTTGTTTGGCACATTCTTTAATTTCACAAGACTGTCCTTTTTCAGTGGAAGTCAGTGCCAATGATGAGTCTGTCCCGCTCCAACCTATAATGGCTGTAAGTCTTGGTGTGCTTTAAAGCTGAAAATGTCCTCTCCACAGATAGTGTTAGCAGGTATCGTTAAGACCAGCTTCAATAACTTTGTGGCCTCTGGTACAGTCCCCTGGAGGTCATTGTCTCTCGAATGAGAGCAGCTGTACAAGTAACATTTCATTTGTGAACAGTATAATCACACCAAATCAGACTCTAATCTAACCACATCAAAGAATCTTGCATATTTTGTTCAGGCTCTTTAGTTTATCAGTGTGAAAATTAGCTGATATCTGCAAATTTCTTGCTGTCAACTAAGCCAAGGAAAGCAAGCTCATTTAAATTTTCAAAATCTGGCCTTCATTTGGGATGGCCTTCATTTGTGATGTCAAGCACACAAGTAGATTCTTCTCATCTCTTGGGGACATGTTGCGATGAGTGTCTGTCAGTTTCAGTTCATTTTGTTTCTGTTCAAAATGATCATATAAACTGTCAAACTGGTTGCACTGATTGCTTAAAGCACACATATCTGTGACGCACACACAGCATAGGCCAATTTCCATTGCCTTATTTTGAAGATCACGAAAAAGCGCATCTGTCACATTAAATATTCCATCATAAGCCATCAGCAGAAAATAACTGGATGGTTTTGATAGCCAGAGATCAAATCCATACCCTGTCGAGGCCATAGCAATGGGCACACCATCCAATTCATCAGTTCTCCATCATTACCTGGGACAATTGGCGGAGATCTGGTACGTGTTGGATTATATGCTTGGAGTTTTGAATTCCGCCTAACAGGTGTGTGCATTTAGTGGACTTGGTGAAAAATGCTGAGAGCCCTTCAGTTTTGAAAAACACTTTACACACAGGGATGGATTTAGCTGATTGTGGCAGAACTAAAATCAATTTATGTGCATAGAAATGGATAAATATAGCTTCTGGCACTTTTTCTTTGAGTTTAGCTTGTACGCCATTGAGCCCCGAGGCCATCACTGCAACGCCATCGTAGGTTTGAGCAACTAAATTCTCAACATTCATATGTCTGCAATATATCCAAGATGTATTCTGATATTCCCTGTGCCATTCTGTCATTACTCACATCATCAAATCACAAAAAGACTTAACTTCACAGTTGTGACATATTGTAAATCAACAGATATTTGGCCTTTGTTTGTTATATCTGTGGTTTCATCCAATTCGACTGGAACAACAGATGCACTGTTATGTCACTTTTAATATGGCACCTTACAACATCAGTGATGGCTTTGATAGTCATTCCTGATGTGCCCACAAATACAGTTGATTCTTTCAAATGTTTGGCTAATTTCTCAGCTTTTTCTGTCATCAAATGTAAAAGTTCATAATTTCCACAATTTATGGAGTGATTTCCCTCATCACCCCCGAAAAGCAAGCTCCTGTTTGGCAAGAAATGATGTGGCATTGATGAGACTTTTTAAATTTTCCTGGTTAGCTTTTACCTTTTCGTTTTCGCAGAACAGCTTGCTAGCCTGGCTACATCCACACAACCAGTCTTTTTTTTTTTTATACCAGTCTGTTTGAAAAAGTCCTCACAATTTTGCCCCTTCCTTTGGCTCAAATCCTTAATTCAGGGGTTGGTTTCCCAGTTGAAGTTTTTTTTTTTTTTTCTCCTCAAAAGTCAAGATTGAAGTCAGTCATGCTGAGTCCACCCCTTTTCATCCTCAAAGCCAGGGAGCTATTGAGTGCTTCCATCAGACCCTAAAATCCCCGTTATGTTCTTACTGTACCAAACTTAACAGTAACTGGGAAGAGGAGCTGCCTTGGCTTATGTTGGCTGCAGGAGAGGTTACGCAAGAAAGTACTGGGTTTGATCTTGAGTTTGGACATACTGTATGTGGCCCACTTGCTGTCCTACAGGATGATTGGGCGAAAAAAAAAACTCCTCCGCCAGCAAACTTGACTGATCACATGACTGGTTTTAGAAGGCGATTGAACATGACATTGATATAGGAGATGAAAAATCTATTCTGCAATAGTTCTCTTGTGCTTCACCAGAAAAACGTGATCAGCTGGAATCAGAAGTGAGGTACATGTTGGAGCATGGCCTTGCAGTTCCATCAGGTTCAAGCTGGGCATCACCATGTTTGTTGGTGACTAAACCAGACCACTTTTATGCACTGACTTTCGCAAAGTTAACAAATCACCAATCCAGACTCTTTCCCGTTGCCCTGAATTGATGATTGTGTAGAGCAAGTTGGGTCTGCAAAATTTGTCAATAAATCTGACCTTTTTGAAGGGTTACTGGCAAGTGTCTTTGTCTAAGCGGGCTCAGGAAGTTGCCTTGTTCGTAACTCCTTTGGGCCTTTTATTTATACAAAGTAATGCCATTTGGTCTACGAAACATACCTGCCAAAGACTCATTTCAAAGACTGATGGATAGAGGGTGGCTGTGCTTTGTATTTAGATGATGTCATCTGACATGTGGGAACAATATTTACAGTGCAATATTTACAGTGAATTTGGCCAAGTGTGAGTTTGATTGCACCTGAGAGGTGGGAGAAGCAAAAAGGGGTTGCTTCTCCAGTCATCTCGCTCTCGCTCTCGCTCTCTCTCTCTCTCGACTGCCGTGCTGATGGCCTCTGCATTGGTTTAAGTTCGGTTTGTTTCTACATTTGTTTCAACGCTCGTTTACACTCTCTCACACACTTACACCTCACATTTACATACTTCAGCTATTTAGTTTATTTTTGTGATCAATTAATAATAAATCACATTGTGTTGGCTTTATCAATGTGTGCGATTTCCCTGATTATTACCACCCAGAGCCAGGCTGTAACAACTGCTATGATTGATGATTGATAATGATTGGTATAATGCCCTGGATCCATTATCTGGTTTTGTATTTGCCCTTCCCATTGAACATCAACAGCACATTTACCTAAAATTGCAGTCACATCGACAGATTGCTTTTTCTCTGTGTTAAAATGCTTGACTTGGAGAAACACTTACTCAAGGAACACTCTCAAAATCACCTGTGGTTAACCCTCACTGTGCCCTAGCCCAAGAGGAGGAGATCAGCTGGAGACAAACGATGGTAAAAGTCCATTAGTGAGTTCTGCATCTTGGTAATAGCCTCTCATTAGCCTCATCTCTGCACCAAGGTGCCACAACTCCTTGTGAAATTCAGCTATGAACTCATATTTCAGCGAGGTGTACGACAGGCAGGGCAGGAGGAGGAGGCACAGCGGTGAGAGACACAAGGTGGAGGATAAGTGAACGACGTGGAGAGAGGAGGAAATGGAGGACGTAGAGAGGGAGGTTGTGGAGGAGAGCAGAGTGGTTAACAATGTGAGTGTTCGGGACTGAATAATAAGAGAGAGGGAAGAGGAGAGTAGGATGTTAGTGACGAGCGAGTGTGTGTGAGTCAGAAATCAGAATGACTTCACAGATCTTCCTGGAACAATTTAGTCATGTGTTCAGAAGCAGTTATGAAACTATTAAGAATAAGATTAAATCAAAAGCTCTTACAACATAATAAAAATCAATCTGCACTTCACCTAGAGTTTAACATGTATCTTTAATATCTCTTTAACAAAACACTGCACACTTCCAGTTATTCCAGTATCTACTCACTATCTATTTAAATGACCCTAAATGAGGGTAAGCGCTTAGGGAAAATAAATGGAATGGATATAATTATTTAATAATGTCAGTAACTAGTTACTATTTAATCAAATAAAATATGTTGTATTATTTTAGGGTCATATAAGGGGGGATTCACAAGGTAGCAGTGTCCTAAGCTTCTTAAAATATTTATGTTAATACTCTTTTACTGTCGTAGAATTATAAATGAAGGGCATCTAACAAATTATTTCTTCATTCTTTCTAGTTTCCCTTAGTTAAAAGACCAGAGAACTTGCTCCACCATATTTAAGACATTTTTAAATATCTGTTTTAGGCAGCTGCTGACTGACTGCAAAAAGAAACCATAGGAATTTAAGGTATGACAGGTCCGGCCTGTGTGAGTGAATGTACTGGAAAAATTGCCTCTTATTATTCGACTTTGATAGACATAAGAGGGTTGTTAGTAGGCGCAGTGAAAGGAGACAATAGGGAGAAAGAAGTAAGGACAACGAAAGACTGAGGAAAAGGGAATAGAGTGGGAAAACTGAGAGGAAAAGGTGTGGAGACAGGCAAGACATGAAGAAATGAAAGGACTAGCATATGGGAGAGGACAAAGAAGGTTGGAAAGAAAGTAAGAAAGGAAAGCGTATGCAAATGAGGATATAAAACAGGATGGCTGAAGGAAAAAAATGACCTCATTGGAATTCTGTCAGCAGCGGTGCTGCTGTGATGAAAGATTTGAACTCACCTGCAGTCTGTAAATTCTTGGAGTAAACAGTTTTAAAAGGTAATAGTATGCTTTTGTTTATTTGTTTTCAAGAGTGTAAAATACACATTAATTTATTTCATATTTTGATGTGTATCACAACCACCAAGTTTTATTAGCAATAATTAAATAAATGCATACATTTGCTAGAACGGAAGGGATTGAGACAAACTGGTGGGTAAGGCAGAGGCTAAGCTGAACATACAGTAATGTATCAGTCAATCTGTACAATTGTTGCAAACAGGGAAGGAATTTCACGAGGGCCATGGCCTTGTTGCCTCTGTCCTAAGGCCACGGTGGCCTTGATGCCCCGCCCACACTGCCCCACTTCGTTATGCGGTTTTCCAGTCTGCCCTCTTTCCTGTCAACACAGCTTTGACACCTGCGTCTTTTGAGGAACAAAATGTCTTTTGATGACATTCGTCATCAGACAGTTCATCAAACGCACCTCAATCATCTTGTGTCTGCGTCCGAGAGGCTGTGACGTTAGGTCAGAGACTGACGCTCAGGCCTCAGAGCGCTCTGAATCGTGACTGGTCGCTATCGTTACCGTTATGCCGCGCAAGTGACCCAGACGTCATTTCTCAAAATGTTTTTTTCAAAATAAAAGATCGTCCATACTCTGATAATAAATAAAACGGAAATAATTTTTCTTGTGCGGCCCGATACCAATTGATCGACGGACCGGCGGGGGTTGGGGACTACTGCTTTGCATAATCTGTTTGCAATAGTGATGTTCAGTAGAAAAGGGCAGGAAAGTCTGAGAAATGATGTAACATAGGTTCTTTATTTGTGTTCCATATTTTTAAAGTATTGCAGAGCCAACAGCACGTGATGCTGATGGGTTTGGAGGCCAAAGTAAAAGTGCAGAAAACGACCTAAATCTGAGTGGCTGCTTGACGGCAACAGCAGCTGATGGAGCAGCTTCAACTTTGGAAGGACAAATGGTGTCAATGTGTTTCAATGTTTTTTAAATGGACTTACTCTTATGACAGATATATAATATTTCAGATGTCTTAACACGAGAGTGCTATTCTTAAAAATAAAAAGTCAAATGTTTTCTTTATTGTCTATTTAGTTTATCTCCTCCATAATTTTCCTTGATTGAGAAATCGGTCTGGGCTCTCACAGGTTAATCAGTAGCCTATATGCTAGTATATATTTACAGTACTGTTTACAGTCAAACATTTTGATGCACCGTAGGCTTGATCAATCAAAAATCTGTGTAGTAGTTTTTTGAGAACAGTCTGAGTCTCCTGCACATTTGGTGTCAACTGAGCAAAAACTGTGGGTGGAGATTGGTTCAATAAGTTTTACAGTTTTTGAAGTGAGTGATGGACTTCATCATTTCCTGTGTATTTCAGATCAAATCAGTTGCTTTTATTGTCGCCTAAGGGAAACTTGGCTTGCAGACATTTAAAAAACAGACAACTTTAAAGAGCATACAATAAAAAAACATAATCATATTGAATTCATCATTCATTGTTTTATTTTATGGCCTGGGTGCCCTGGCTTTTGGCCTTTGTGCCCTCAAAAAATTGACAACACAAAAGGCCAAGTGGCCTTGCCCCCAAAATAATGAAATTCCAGGCCTGGTTGCAAATGAATGTATGAAAGCAAAGTTGAAACTCTGACTATTTCTCACTAGATTGTGGCACTGTGAAACCTATTCACTGTCATTACTGTCTACACAAATAATTTTTATTAACAAATTTGTGTTGGGAAAACATGATTGTGCCAGCTGGACAGAAGAAGAACAGAACAGGGAAGTCTGTGTTGAAAAATGGTGGGCAGCTTTCAAAAACTACTTGGCAGGTGATTGGATGAATGATCTGTCATAGTTTTGGGTTTTTCCTCTTTATGTTAAAAGAATCCTTCATGTGTCAAGTTAATCCTTCCCTCTCTAATATTGTACTATGTTCCAGTCGTGGTTGGAGGCTGGCATTTCCCAGTTTCTGATTTCCAACCACTAATCTTCCAGGTGCATGATGCCAAATGGAAACAAAAGATGTGGCTGACCTTGAAAACCTGATGTTTCTTTGGCAAGAGTACCCACAATTCAACCGTAGTGGTTTCTAGCAAAGTGGCTATACTCTTAAATTAATTTATGCCCCCAAGAGGCCCAAACAGTGTGTGTTTATAAACGGTAACATGTAAGGCTACGTTGCATATTGATTGATTGATTGAGAGAGTAATCCCCTGTATTTTTTTCTAGAAGGAGTTTAGAAATTTTCCATGTGTTCCTTGTTTTTGGAACGCAACATTATGTTGGGTGTTCCTTTGTTTTAGTTGCCAGTTTGCCTTTGTCTGCTGGTGAAAAGCGTTTTGTTGTTAGTGAGTCATTCCCTAGTATTTTCCAACTTTCTACCTCAGTTTTTGGACTTTTTCCTTGATTTTGTACTCTAGGTATTGCCAATTCCTTTTTGAATTTCTTTGCCTGATTAGTCTGCGTTTAATCACATTGTTGTTTTTGAGCAGAGTCTTTCTATACATTCTTCATTTTTTGTGAAAAATGTAGCAATCAATGGGTGCAAGATGTTTCCTGTGGCCCTGGGACTATCTGTTATTCAGACCATGGTGTAATGTATGTAGCGCTGAATTCACAGGACAGCCTGTTGCTGTGAGCTTCTTGTCATCCCACATCTGGACCCATGAAATAAAAACGGCTAATCCTAGCTACACACCCTTATTTCTATAATGCAACACAGCACTGAGTCTGGGGGTGATCACTAATGGCACTCAGCAGCTGTCGAAGTACATTAGAATGCATGGAAAGCATTGTGCGGTGGGAACAGTGCTAACGTTGGAAAGCTAGGCTAAGTAGCTTTCAGTTTCACATAAAAACAGACAGCATGATGGGTATTCGAAATGACTGCTGTAAATGTACAGACAGCTTCAATAGCTTATGGCTGACAGCTAACCAGTAATATTACGTGGACAAGTTCAAGGAGACATTGCATCAGCGTGTAGGCTATACTGTTATGACTATTTCTAGTCAATAGTACAGTAACACAGTAATTGACAGTGTGTCTTTTCGCCGGCTCTGTTGTCTTACAGGCTTGAAGCTAGATGATGATAAGCTAGATGCTGTTTCAATGAATCTGCCGTTTTATCCTCTTATGAAGAATGGGGGGAAAAAATATAGGCAATAGCTGCTTCATTATAATTTACAATTCAGATATTGAAAAGACTTCAAATTTCAGTGTACTTTAATGGAAAACGAATAAAAGCTGAGGTGGCACATCCCACACATCTCTACAGTCGGCTTTGTAATGAATAGTGTGTGTGTTTGGTGCGTGTACGGATATGTGTGTGAGTGTGTGCATTTGTTCTGCAGACTGAAGCAGAGGACATCAATGACAAGAAAAAATCCCAGAAGTACCGTCCATGAATAACTCATAATTAGTGAATTATTGAGTATAATTTGTGAATAATAAATTAACTCAAACATGCAGAAATTTTCTGTCTTGTTTTTTAGTTGAATAAACCTACTTTCAGCACACTCCAGGTAACTGAGCTACACTTTTGTTGTTTTTCTCTTTAACATGCTGTTGTGGCTTTGTTTAATTAGTGACACGTTCATAATCATCAAGGGTTTCATGTAACAAAGTGCAGCCAAACACAGTGACAAACAAAACTCATTAAAAATATTTTGTTGCTGGTGGTATTGCATAGTAGATAGGCGTTTTCTTATGACAGATAGAGTCTGTCTGACAGAGTCATCAGGCTGCAATCACTCATCACATGTTCCCATCAAGCACCTTATTAAACTTACCAGTCTAAGGGAGTCACTCTTCTGTGTTTTAGGTTTAAACACTGAAATAGCATAGCTACTGTTTTAGATTAAGTGTTTTGTTCTGTGTGTGGTTGAGATTTATTTAAGATAAAATACATTTAAACGGTAAAAAACAACCGGTTAAATATCAATCTACCCTAAATACGTAAAACAGACCACAGAAGCTAACTCTGAGGCAAGCTTCTATTTGGCACAGAGATTACTAACCAGATAAAGAAACAACTCTAAAAATAAAAGCACAAAAGAGAATAAACTGGAGTCAGTCCTCTAGCCCAGTGGTCCAGTGAACCACCAGGGAGCACAGAAAAATAAGTGAATAAATTAAATTGATATATACTATTGATGATTATTGATCTGAAAGAGTCTGAAGGACGTTTTATTTTTTAAACACTGCTAGCTCTTGATCACACACTATTACACGGGACTCACACCAGGCGCGTCACGGCAGCATACATACACAAAGACACTTTCTCTCTCTTTCTGTCTCTGTCTGAATCGTGACTGGTCGCTATCATTACCGTTACGCCACGCAAGTGACCCAGACGTCACTGAGAGAATAATTTCTCAAAATAAAAGGTTTTTCAAAATGAAAGATTGTTCATACTCGAATAATACATAAAACGTAAATAGTTAATTATTTCTTGTGCGGCCCGGTACCGGTCCGCGGCCTGGGGGTTGGAAACCACTGGCCTAGAGTATAATGCAATGTGGCAGTGAATACATACACTTAGTACTTGCCAGTGGTAAAAATAACAATACTTGAGCCTTGAGCATTGAGAGCCTCAGTGGCCTGTTGTGTTGCGTTCTCAGTATGAGGATGGCTGCTAATAAGGCTTTGCTAGTGAATTAAAGAACAGATTGGAGCAGCATGTTACTGAAGAAAACAGAACTGGACAAACCATTGGACATTTTTTTTATCTATCATGCTGTAGATCTGTTTCAGAATGTAGCTGACCACACAAAAACTTTTGTTTGCATGAGGCAATATAGTATGTAAGTAGTAGTGTATGTATCATTCTGCTTACCTGTGTTTTGCTTCTCCTACCCTCTTTAATGATCATCATGAAATCCATTACTCAGTTCAGCAGGAGTACGGACATTTTAATGTACCATTATTCTGACCACAGCCATCTTAAGTCCTTCATGTGTTCTAAAGATGGCACTGCAGATGGCTGCCTTAGTGTGCTGGTACACATTTTTTTCTTTGTGAGAGGGAGATGGCTCGCTGTGTATTAATTTGTCCTTTTTAAAAGCTTCATGTGAATCAAAAACAACATCTTGGTACATTAGTTTAGTGCTTAGTCGAAATCTTTATCATCCATAAATATTGAAAGTGCATTTAAAGGTTTCATAATCAAGGACAGAGCTACTTAACTAATGTTATAATTTAGATAATCCAGCAAAATATTTGAGCAGATAAAAAGGGTAAGAGAGATACAACATTTCCCTAATGGTTATGTCATTACATTAAATATTAAGTACTATCATTTGTGGTCACATGTAATTCTGGTAGGAAGTCATAAATGTATTCAAGTACTTGCTCTGCTCTCAGCTCTGAGTCAGTCCCTGAATTATTACTGATCACACAGGTAAGTAGTGCTTTCAATATTTTTTTTCAAATTTTTATTGCTGGCTGCTGTCATTTGTTTCAAATTTTAAAATGAATATCCTGTTAGGACCAAGAAGGGCTTATATTTCAAAGCCAACTGAGAAGTTACATATAGTTAACATATTTATGAACATGTAACATGTCCTAAATAAGATTTTCAGATAATAAAATCACACAATGAGTTAGACAACTTGTATGCATGCACAGCTGCATGATTTCGAGACATGCAAAAATAATTGTGACAGCATATATGTTTGATAATTTCAATCAAACCACGTATACCTTGCATTATTACCAACCAATCTTGCAATCAAAGCAGCGCATGCTTTAGAGATTTGACCACATGAATCATTTTTGGCTCCCGTTGTTTTCATTCTGTCCTTTGCAGGATGAAAATCAACATGCAGACTTGCTTACAACAGATAATCCATTTGAGTCTGCGCCTTGACTTCCTTTTTTTTCTCCATTGTTTTGTGCTAATGCACTGCAGACATTTCAATCAATCTGCAATTAAAACTGCATTACTGGCTATTATTAGTTGGGATGTAAAGGCCAAAAGGCAACCGAGGTAAGATCCCTCACAAGCCAGTGAAATTGATGGTTCAATGATGAGGCTACGGTTCATCAGCAAATGTTAAAGTTTTTCTTTTTTCTTTTGTGGATATATCTTGTTGCTGTAATATACAATTTTAAAAGGCTAGAAAATAGAAACAATGTAGTTTTTTTTTATTTGTCTGACTGAAAATCCTGCTATATGTCATTGTCTGTTTAGTAGCTCCTGTAATGAGCAGGTTTCACTATCCACTGTAAAACATTTTTGTTTGGAATAGTTCAGTTTTCAAATCTGACTGTGAAACCTGGCCATGACCACTTAAGAATACAGTAGATGTATTAATGATACTTTCTCACTATTAGGAGATGGTGGTTGTCTTCATACTCTAACTTGAGGATTTTTAGGATTGGTGTTTTAAGAGCAGGTGCACGATGTCCTCACAGATATTGTTCAAATCTGACAGCAGACTCCACGGGCGGTGTCATCAGGGTGCGCACATATTTTTGCAATGCTGTCTGGGCCGGTCACCTTACAAAGATTCACCATCTGCAACGTTTTTCTCACCCTGCCTGCAGTTATACATATCTCTTACTCATCTGGAGGTGTGGCTGCCACAATTTGCATGTTGTTAGATGATTCAGCTCAAGGGTGCAGGTTGTTTAGGCTTTGGATGCTATGGCTCTTTTACCTTCACTCCTCATTTTCCTTGGTTCCAAAGGAGGATTTTCGTTTTCTTGAGGCAACTGGAAAGTATGTCCCACTACTGCTTTGTCAACAGATTTTTGTTCAGCATCCAGCTAGGGCCTTTGGTTGGGTGGTGTCATTTTTGTGTTTACACCACCATCCACATACTTGCAGATGTAGTGACAGATGATGCTTATTCCTTTAGGTCTGTGTAAACCATACATGTGCAACCTCCTTAAACATGTTCCAATTAATCAAAGCAGTCCTGGAGCACTGAAACTGTACCTCTTGGCCAAACTTTGATGTTTTCGCCTACTGGGTTTTATGTTTAATTCAGATTAGGATCAAGACAAAATGGTATGTTGGGTAATAATTTTGTATGTTTGTTTTGTAAAGAGGCAAGACAATTTAACCTTGTAATTGAACCAAAATCTTTTCAAGACAATGGGCCGTGCTTGATATTGTGGAGGGTTCACCATGTTTTTTTTTGTTTTTTTTAAGTTCTGATATCAATTTGGGAAGCCTTCAGTGAATATGTCCAGTCAGTCCAATAGTCGTCGACCAAACCCACAAATGTCAAACTCAGGGTTGGGCCACAGGTGAAGTCAGGGATACTGGTGACTAGGGCTTAACGATATATCGTTATCGTATCTATATCGTGATATGAACATTCACAATATCAATATCGCAAAACATAAACGCATTAGCGTACCACATTGCCAAAGACATGGTACCCGTGTACACTGTCACAAAAGAGGGCTTTCAGAAAATGGTTCGGACGCTGGACAAACATTACAATATACCATCCTGAATATATTTGTCAGGTGGCCATTTCCAAACTCTATAGAGAATGTAAAATGAATGTTGAATCTGAGTTCCATGAAATTGATCATTTTGCCACAACCTGTGGTCGAGCCGGACAACCGAACCTTACATCAGTCTTTGGACACAGGCTACACCTGGCGATAGGTACGTTCTGCTATGTTTATTTTAATAACTTTTAATAAAAGGGAGACGGGAGGGTGTGTGTGGGAGAGATGGAACACTGTGCATTAATATGTGGTTATTTCTATGTTGTAATATATTTATGTATTATTTTGCAGCTTTTATCTATAAAAAGCGGTGAAACCGGATTACCAACTGGTACCTGCAAAAAGTTGGTGTGCCGCATCTGACACAGCTGGAAAAAGAGAGTGGCACTTAAGCAAGCCCAGAAGCGCCTCAACCTTCCAGTCCATGGACTCTTTCTGCTGAGTGCACCAGAGTGGAAGAAGTTTCACTTCAGTTTGTCTGAAGCCAGACATGGTTAACAAGCTAGTGTTTCTGGCAAAAAATCTGTAGAAGTTGTACTGTAATGCGTCAAGCCGCACATGTATGCACACATTGATACAGTACAACATGCACACACATGCACCGCTACCTCTGTTCTGTAAGTAATGCTTTTTCTGCATACAGTTATGTTGTCTTTTGAACACTATAACATGATGCACTGTTGTTTGACCTTCCACCAGCTGCAGCATAATATATTTGTCATTTATTGTTAAAGCAGAGCTGCGGTCAAATGTTTGATTTCTAATTTATTTATGTGACTTTATGTTAATGTTGATGATTGACAGTGAGTTGCAATCAATAAAACTGCGCTTTCCACATCCCTTTGTATTATCATGTTTTCATTTTTCTGGGAAATGCTTAGTTTTCACTGAACCCATAGTCATATCGTATCGATCGAGATATCTGACATGTCAGTGAATGTTTGTACGCATTTTGTGCTAAACTATCAAGTAGATGTTGAGATGTTTCATAGCATAAGAGCAAGCTTTGCTCTCTGCTGGTGGTGCTGCTAGAAAAGTCTAGGCATGACCAAGGCCATGAGAATTTACACTCCAATATCCTTATCTACATATACCGTATCTATATCTATAGAAATTCCATGGCAGTCCACTCCAAATGTTGTCAAGACAAGAGGGTCTAAGGACAGGGTGTATCACACAAATCAAATTTGATTTGAAGACAAAGTTGTTGACATATTTCAGTCTGGACCAAAGTCATAGACGTACCAGCAGACCAACAGATATTGCCATCACCAAAACTATGGTTAAAAGATTACAAAGAAAAACGCAGGGATAACCGAATTGTTATACCACCATACAGTATAAACAAGCACAGTATATACACGCTTGATTCAGTGTAATCTTAATTAAGTCTGGATTGACACACAAATTAATGAAAGCAATTTGACATTGACTACGGACACAAAAAATGTGTAATTTCCACCATTGTGTTTAGTACAATGGCCAATCATTGAACACAGGGAAAAAAGGGAAAACACTAATTACAGAATGTTTTACATCCACAGAGCCAGCCTGTTGTTTAGAGACGGTATGCTCTGTGGAGGCAGAATGCTGTGACTGGAAATACATTGCGCGCTCATTGTCTCTGCTATGCAGTGGCCCCAAACCTCAGAGGGGTGATAAGATTGCTAATTGAAAAATGTTTTTGCTTTGTACCTTTCTTATGCTTTCCTAATGGTATTTATTGTATAGTTCTGATTACTTCAGCAGGTTAGCTTGAAAGGAACCTGTTCAGAAAGACTGGGAACACTTAAAGCCTGGCGTGTATTTGTCTCTCTGTGTAGTTGTTTGTGCTGGATATTGTGTGTATTGCAAATGTCATTGTGTGGATAATGTAAGTACCTCTGTGTGTTGCCTCTTCATTTAAGTGGCTTTTCTCATTTTCCCTCTCTCACAGACACTTCCAAAGTAAAACCTGGCACACACGCAGTTGGCAATGTAGATGGGCGAGACAGTACACACCTAAATACATACACATCTTTGTATTGCTGTAGGGCCTCCATTTATTCCATAAACCTTAATCCTACCCTTATCCGTGATTTCGTATTTCACCATAAATCCTAATCTTAAACTGTAGCAGAGGGACACAAATTAATAGTGTCCAGAAAATGCATGGTTAAACACAAAAAGATGACTCCGAAATTGCTATGTAAATGAAAATAAACAAGGGAACTTTACTGGCACCCGGGGCTGGTTCTCTATTATAGTATAATGAATGACCTTGCATAATAGGTATTCAAATTTCCTAGGCTTATGAAGTAACACTTGTTAAGAACAAGGAAGCTAATCTATTTTAGCAACAAAAAAAAAAGAAGAAACTGCTGATAAAAGTTCTTTTGGAGTAGTTATTAAGATACCCTTCTTTGGAGTTTGTTATTATTTTAATCAGTGGCATCAAATACTTTGTCACTGATTTCATTACATTTATGCTGTCCTTTAATCTTGGTGCTACTCAGTAAAGATGCAAGAGCACTGGGCACACTACACTGCATCTGGTTCCAGTGTTGTTTGTTTTATTGTCATAGAGCCATAGCTGACCTAATGATTATACTAACTATAACCATAAATTATAGCCATTATAATAACAGCATTCTGGCATGAAAAGTTGCCCCCTGAAAAAGAGAGGCCTTTAAAAGGATTTTCAAAATGACTTCACTGAGCTGATTCTACTCATCCTTTTATTTCATGGAGGCTATGGGTTCTTATATAGTAGTATAGAAATACATGCAAACACAGAGGCTCCTCTGGCTTATAGTCATGGCCCATTTGGCTGCTGGAGAGGCCTGCACTTGTGGAATTGTGGTGGGAGTACTGAGCTGTTGGCTGTTGCCTGCCTTTGTCATTAAAACATGCCTAAGCAACACCATGGACACCTCCTGCTGGACTCCATGGAAGTCACAGACCATATGGCCCCCTGCATCTACTCTCTCTCTCCGTAGTCACAAGCCCTGACAAACAAACACACGCGCACACACTTCTCCGTTATTCTTTGTGTGCTTTTCTCCTTCTCTGCCTCCCATAACACTCCCGCGTTTCGTTTGTCAGCTGTGAGAAGCCTTCCACCAATTCTGTGTACCTGATGCTAAAGTCCCTTCACAGCCATTCACATGCTGATGGGAGGCATAAAGTAGATTTAATGGGATTCTGTGAATTCATTATGGTGATTACTGAATACAATGGCTTCCAGAATTTAATTCCCTCGTGCATTGTGCAGCGGTTACTTTAATGCCTATTTGGACAACGTGAAAGGTGGTGCAATGGGTATGAGAGCAGCTTTGAGAACAGAGGTGATTGATGAAAATAGGGACTGGAATTTGTCCCAGGAATTCGTGTGCCATCGCGCCACTGTGTGACAGTGGGATGCAACATAGGGCAGTATTTAACATTTCATTTAGGTCCAAATTCAACACTTGTACCATCAGCCTCATGAGCTACCAACCGCTCTCTTAACTGACTCCACTGCATCCATTAGAAATGCTGTGAATGCGCATGGATATCAGTGAGAGAGCGCAGAGTGCTAAGAACGAAGGTAGACAAGGCCATTCAGGGACGCTGATGTGCAGTGAATACTTATCCAATCATCCTGCCCCCTGGATTTCAAAGCAGGAAGAGTGCTGAGCTGCTTTCAACATTCCCTTGCTTGCTAAAAGGAAGAGATCACAGAGAAGCTCCAGCTTTTTTTCTTAATATGCCCTGATAGAGATAAAAACAAACAGCCCGGAAGTGGCAAACAGAGCTGAAGGATCGATCAATATTTTGGTGGATCTAGTGTGAGCAGCATGCATAAAATCAGTCCGATCATATACAGATATGATTACCTGTCACTAGGAGTACATATTTGTTTGTGAGTATTTTTATCTTGTGGTTCTGTTTATCAATGAATCCACATGCTCATATGAAGTGTACAGAAATACATTATGTTTCTACGCATTGTGAAAAACTGGAAGCGAAAGTGAAATTAATACCATGGAAATCTGCCCTGACAGCAGATGCCCTGAGGGTGGATACGATTGGCAGAGGGGGGAATGTAATTCAAGGCGACAGTCATAGCATCTCGGCCTTGGGGCAGCCATTGTTTTGCTGTGTTGCAGTTTCATGCCCAGGATGAAAACAAGTTAACCACTAAAATTCGGCAATTGTGAAATAATATAAAGACAAAAGGCTGCGTTTAAGTCATGGCCTCACAACTTTTTTTTGCTGAATTTTAGTGGTTCAAAGTATCATCTTGCTGCAGTGATGTAGAAGTGTACTTTAGGGTGTGGTCTGGACACTGTGACATCACCATTAGGCGTGTCCAGGGGGGTGACAGACTTTAAACTTTCAACAAAAGAAGGCAGTAAAACTTTTCAGCCTGACAAACAATTCACATGCACATTAACATCTATGGGCAATTTTGAGTCACCAACTAACCTATAGACCTGCATGTCACTGGATGCAAATTCCACACTGAAAGTTCCCAGCCCACTGAGGGGTTCAATCTAGGAACCCATGAGGTGATGACCACTGCACTACTGTGCCGCACCCTCTAAACACAGTTTCACCCTAAAACTAAACCTTTCTTAATTTTACTATCTCTTGCACTTCTGTCCACTCACCCATCTGTTCCATTATTATCACGAACAAAAGGGCTTAAGGCGGCAAGATGTTTTGAAACCAGCCACAATGGAGCTTGAAAGCACAATACATTTAATCGGTGATTGCAAGATCAATACTAAACTAAACATTAACGTGTAATGTTTCAAATCAAAGAGCAGCTACTTCTGTCTTTTTTTTAAATCAGCAGTCATACAGGGAGAAATTAGTCACAGATTACGCATAATATTTTCCACAATGATAATATCACTGGATCACAAAGCAATGATACCACAACTTGCGCTTTATTATGACTGGAAATATTCACGTTTTTACTGCTGCACACTTTGTGTCGATGGAAAGAGCGGCTGCAATGGTAAGAAAGTTAGGTTTCTTCTCTGGGGGTTGTTCGTTGTCTGGGAAACGGTTTCAGTATTATCCCTGTATGTACTAAATGTACTGAACAACCTAGGTTAATAACATATGAGGTAGCTGAAATCAGACTATTTCAAATACCACAAATTATGTAAGCCTTTAATTACTGTAGGAATCTTTTTGTCATGATTGAAATCCATTTTCCTCATCTGCATGACTACCATACCTTCTGTTCTACACATACTTTCTCTTACATACTTTCATCTGACTATCCACTTTCTGCCTTTATTTATTTGTAACAGTACCATCAATCTGGCCCGACCTCTCTTCTTCTTCTTCTTCTTTTTCAACATCTTGTGGTCTAAGGCGTCACCTGAGGCTGTTTGCCAGAGGAGGAAACTTTGTAAGCGGTGTGCTAGGAAGTAGAAGCGCGGCAAGAGGGCAGGAATCCGAATCAGCTGTCCATTCTGCTCACAAACATCTGACAATAAACCGGACTGCAGCGGACTTCCCAGCGTGAGTTTAGAGACTGCTGTGTGCATTTGCCATTCACCTGCCAGGGCTGCTTAACCTCTGGGCGGACCTGAGCAGGGTTGTATATTTACATTAACACTGAATGGTATAGGGACGCTGTACTTATATCAAGTTACTCCTCACCGCTGGTAAAGTTTATGACTGTTAGATGTAGACTATTCTACCTGCCACGTGAATTCACCGCCGTGTTCATACTGAACGAGACACTGGCTAGCTTTATAGAGCCAGTGGTGAGCTCCAAAACGCACATCCAGATGGACCGTTTATCATTGCTGGAGATTTCAGTCATGCAAATCTCCAATCAGTACTCCCTGATTTGATATTTCATCAATATGTGAATGTGCTGGACTGTGTTTACACCAATGACAGTATAAAGAATGGACAGAGCCTGAGTGACGTCACCTGTAGGTTTCCGAAATGCTCTTTTGAAGCAGAAAAATATGCACCGCTGGCCGCCACCATTTTGAATGTACTGCTTATTTTGCCTCCTGTCTAATCTAAATATTGGATGACACCTGGGTGCTCTAATAAGCCATCTGTAACGGCATCTACCTGTGACCGATATCAAATGGTCACGCTGTTAATTATGCACAACTTCGAGCCTTAGCATCATCTGAATGGGTGAGTTAAAATAAATGTGTGTTAAAAAAATAACACCGCACACACAATAATTCATCCCCGTCACAGTTGTCATGGACGGGGAAATTACCTATAGAGACCAAAGCTGTTGCCTGAACCAGGCTGCAAACATGTTTAATTCTGCTGTGAAATTGGGCATTTTAATACGCCAGCTTATGGAGAGTGACTCACTTTTGCAACCTGTCTCAAGTGGCCGTTCAAAGAATTACAGTATTTCAGCATTAACCCCACCCCCTGCAACTGGATCCTGGACTTCTTGATAGAGAGACCCTAGGCACTCCAGATCAGAAACAAGACCTCCAACACCACAATGCTGAACACAGCACCCCCCTAAGGGGATTCATATATAACTATGTCCATACAAACATATATACTGTACATACACATTCTTGGTCTGTTTCTTGTCAAATTGTTTTTGTCTAAATGCATTTTGGACTTTGTGTAGCCTTTTTTTTATATTTTTGTTTTGTGTTATAATATGTGCACTTTATTTAGTTCTATCTTCACTATGTTCTGTTTCATGTAGCACCATGGTCCTTGGCAAAACACTATCTCATTTCACTGTGTATATGGTTGGAATCACAGTAAAACCCCTTGAATCTTGAGTTTGGAATTTGAAACATTTACATTTAGTAATCAATGCACCCTAAAACTGATGACCCTTTTAAATTGAGAGTTTTTGGCAGGTTGTTTAGATTGTGTGCTCTGCAAGGGACTAGGACTTGGTACATAATTTCAGCCAAACAGCCTGATGAAGGGCATTTGACTTAAAAACCTGCCAGAACATAATGTTAGGCCACTCAACAGCAGCAAAAACAAGCTGTAAACACATTGCTGACATATTACTGTTATTTCAGTTTACCTCTCTTAGCAGTTGCTTATTTACACATCCAGCTATTACAGAGCTACATTAACACCAATCTGTAATATTTAGAGTTCAATAGTTCAATAATCACTCTCCTTGTAGTCTCTTTTAGTCTTCACCTACCCTCTAAATTGTGTCCCTGAGTTCAGTGGGCTTTTAGGCCTTTTTTAATCAGCAGCTTCCTCTATAGCCAAAAACAACTCTATGAGAGAGGTGAGAGTGAACCAGAACAGTGAGACAGCAAAACAATGAGCTAAAAGAGGCTGGAAAACAGGGAGGGAACTGTAGTTGGTTTAAATGTATCTGTAAAATTTAGTTTTATCCTTAATCCCCTTCTTATAACCCTTTTCAAGAAGTGCCCTTTTTTTAAATGCTACTCAAGTACATCCGATTCTTAGAAACTAATGAGCATGGTCCAGAGCTGGTTACAGTAAATTAAGCAGTCTAGTATTTCAGCATGTGCAGCTGCTTAACCCAGTGTTCACATAGAATATCAAGGGGAGTTTAAATATGTCCTGAAAGTAAATGTAAATTGTAAACAGAGAAAAAGCTGTGGTTTGTTTCTGTTCGGCTCAGGACAGCTGTCATGTAATGTCATGCCAACATGCCAACATGTAAATAAGCATTTTAAAAGCAACTCTTGTGGAATTTTTCCTGATCATAATTATGTCAGCATTCATTTAGCATGCTTTCAAGGGGATTTATTTCACTGCTAATTTCAGTTGTAAATGTGCTTCTGAGTGGTGTAATTTCTGTTAACGGGATGAAACCAAGGCACTGTGATGGCTGTCTATTTTTTCATATTAAATGATAGAGACAAGGCTATTATGCGAAATTATGAAATGAACGCATACATTGCAATAATATATCTTTAGTTTCCATGAAAGAGGGTAGAAGGATGGCCGACAGGATGGATCATGTAGACTTTCTAATAGTTTTGTAATTCAACACTGTTTAAAAAATCCTGGCAGCAGACTGCTGCAGAGTTGTGAACAACAGACACACTCACACGCACATAAATGGACACCGTTTTGGACTCGTCCTCTTAATCGGGTGTGAAATGCAATTTGTCTCCTGCTGTGAATGTAGATCAGCTTGGCTACGTGCAGTAACAAGTGTTTATGTGTTCATCTCGCTGTCTTCAAAAGCAGACTTTTTTTTGCATGGATTTAAGTGCACAAATGTGTTTTTGAGTGTTTAATGCTGTCACCGGAAACATTCATGTTTGCATCTCTATTTCTTCACCCCCTGACCTCTGAATACACTCTAGCTAATGTATTCTCATCTTGACCCTTATTAACCCCACACTGAAAACAATAAAGGAATCGCAATATTCTCACTTTCTGTCTTTCATATTCACATACATACACAGTTACAGGCAAACAAATAAAAATTGACACTGGCTTGGACTCTCATCTTCACTTAAAGCGCAAAACGTGTGTAAACTTGAACCAAATAAGACAAAAAATGGTGCCCAGTGGCATTTATTTACTTCATACATTACAAAACATAAACAGAAGACAATGAATGTAAAATAAAGTGCACGTGGTGTGCCATCGGCATGTCACACTGGTTTGAATAAGAGGTTTCGATTTGAGGATGATGGATGGGGTGTTCTGAGTTTTCATACTTTGATGTGGTTTTCAAAGTGTTTCACTAGATGCACTTGGAATAGATTTACAGTTAAATTGTTGAGTCAACTGCAGAGCTCTACACGAGCTCAATTTTTAGTTTCATAGAATACAAGAGGAAGCACACATTGTTAGCCTTGGGGGAAATGTCGACAAATCCAGATTTTAGATTACACTGCCGCAATAGTCTTATTTTGCCAATGAAAAAATAATGAATAAGCCAAGCTGTTTCTCTAACACGTGCGGTGGTAATCAGGAGTTTTGCCCGTAACACTATCTTGGTGTCTCTGCAATGCTGTTGTAGCATGGATAGCACTGCCTCATACTGTCGGTGCGTATTTCTGGTTGCTGTGGCCTGAGGGCAGCTGTTCAGCTGGAAATAGTTCAGCACCATGGAGAGATCCTGCTCAGCTTATTCTTTCCATCTTGAGAGATCAAAAGGGAACAGAATGCCTGTAAGTGGATGATGCCAAGGAACAACACCCAGCTGTAGCAAACAGAGCATTATATAAGTCACACTTTGTGGTATTGAGTGCCTTGCCTCCGAAAGAAAACGGTTTGAGTGTGAGGAAAGAGAGGGGAGATTGCTTGGTAAGCTTGGTAAGGTTAGCATCTTTGAGTAGTAAAGATATTTCTCGGGGGAAAAGATTGACGGCGCTTAAAGATGAGCATTTTTTCACCCTTGAGAGCCCTAATGGGGCATAATTTGCGATGGTGTGCTGTTCTCTAAAATTTAGACCGTATATGCATAGATTGTGGCCAGAGGAGAGCGAATAGAGGGAGATGCAGAAATAGAATGTAGAGAGAAGGAAACATGGGAGAAGAGTGAGAGCTGCGTTATAATGGAGGTTGGTGTTGCTGCTAATAAGAGCAGGAAATGGGTGTAAATGACGGGGATGATTGACTCTCTCAGACTGTGATCATCAGTGTACAGAGACCTAATGTCTTGCAGAGGCCTTTAGTTGTGATTTTCTCACCAGACAAACAAGATTGTACTTGTCTCCTACTAAGCAGCTTCTCGCCTCAGAAACAATGTGTGTGTGTGTGTGTGTTACCCACAAATGAGTCCATATTAAGCTGCCCTTCAATCAGCACAATGTGAGCTGTAGGTTCACTTGCCCCTTTCATTTCACATCCCGAAAGGAAGCTTTTGTGAGTTGGCTCTTTCTGCATCTGATTACCCACTGGCTTAATTGATCTAATTACTGAACTCTGCTTGTGGGTGCTTTGTGTTTATCCAGTCAGGCAAGGTCTTTAAGATAAGGATATGCTTCTTATCATTTCTTTTGCTCAGGCTGTTTGGCCCTGAACTATTCAGTCGCAGCATGCCATTATCAAGTTAATTGTGCAATTTAGAGGAGGTTGCAGCAGTGAATGCAGTGTTGCCAGTTTTAAGTAGGTTAATTGCAACCTTACAGCAGCTGCACTACACAGAAAATACCATGATTGCAATTTAAATACAGATAGCTGACGATAAAACAAGCACACAGCAAAGAGTGGTTGTAATGTATTTCCAGCAGCAACGGGAAAGGCAGATGGAAAATGTGTGAATATGTGGGATGGGTGAATGGGAAAGAGATAAGGTTGCAATGTCAGATATCCATATAATGTGATAATGTAGATTCTTTATGGATTGGATTTATTTATTTTTTTTTTTTGCACAAGCCATTATCCTGCATCCACCTCCAGCCCTTCCTCACAAACGTCTCAAATGCAGCAGTGTGATGATGAGCTATTGTTGCTACTCCTGTAAAAAATTAAGAATTACCATAGTTAGGGTTATATTTTGATGTGCCGTCACAGTCAGTTGATGTAGTATTACGAGTGTAAAAGTAGTGGTTGCGGTGGATGGATGGGTCAAACAAACACAGGCCTTTGCCCCAAGAAGACTGGGGTTTGTGCAACATGGTCTCTTTATATTAACACCTTCATTGTTACTATAAGATACTATAAGAAGGTCACTTGACTCATGATCTGTATGTCCAAAACTGTTTTTGAACAGGGTTTATTTTTGCATATTGATTATTGACTTCCTATCTGCACAGGTAAAACTGTCATGAGTACTACTTACATGAGCATAGTTAGAAAAAGCGACTATTTGTGAAGTTGGGAGTGAGAGTGCATTCAATCTGTAACTAAACAGCACACTGTATCCATGCTGTTACATGGATATTAGAAATGGCAGACCCCCTTGGTGATACTCATACATTTATCTCTTTGATGGGCCAATGACACCAACTGGTTTCACTGTGTGTAATGCAGCGTATGCCATCGTAATCGTCTCCCTGTTATGCAGTGTGTTCTCATCCAGACCATGCTGTAAGAGATCTGATGAACGCAGTGTGGAACAGAAACTCAGCAGGCGGTATGCTATACTGCTCGTCTGACTAATATCCTGAATCCAGAACAAAAGATGAAAAACAAGAAGAATAAGCAAACAAAAACTCATTTCAGTATGACTGTCAACATTTCCTTATATCAGCAGCATGTCATGTAAACAAGCTGATAATGTTGGTTCTGCCGGAGATTACCATCTATCCATCCATCCAGCCCTGATTATCAGTGTCTATTAGTGGTCCAATAGATGCATGTACTCACAGCTGGTGTCTGGTCACATTCAAGATATCGCTTTTTTTTTGTTTTCTATTAATTATTTTATGCAAGAATAATAATGAATCACAGGGTATGATTCATAACCCCATTTATAAATTCTAAGTATGGCATTACTGCACATTTTTGATAATCTTCCTTTGCCTTTTTTTCCCCCGCACGCCGACTGCCTCTCTCACTGAACTCTGTTTCTGTGAAATCAATCAATAGCCATTGATTGTCCCAGCTTTTATTTCTCACTGTCAATCATTTCTATATCCCTCGGAGAAGTCTTTTCTATTAGCGCAGCCACCCATTCATCATCATTTCTGTCATCTTATGTATAACTTCATTGCATTGCAATTATCTCAAGGACTAGGAGTGCGGTGCTACATTGTTTTCAGGGTTGTGCACAAGAACAGAGAGAGTGACCCACTTCAAGGCTCGCCTGGTTAACCATCCTCTGTTCTGCAGATACCAACAGTTTGAATACCACTATAAATAGACAGCAATTAGCTTGCGGAGAACTAATCATGTATGGTGATTGATTGAAAAAAATAAATCATAGGCATCGCACGCTGCTATGACGACTGGTTTAGACACGCAGGGATGTAATTTCTTCCTCACTGGCCCCTGTTTACACATATAATGTATTAGCTCTATAATCCTGTATTGTCAGCATGGTCATATTGGTGTACATAATAAAGTTTAAATCTCCCCAGTGTCAATGAGCTAACTACTCCCTTTTTATCTAGAATGATGATAAAACACCATTGTTTTATTAATTTTGTCATTATATAGTTGTTAACAGCAAGCAATGCCATTTCAGAGCCTAATGAATTGTCTATGAAACAAGGCCTCACAGTCAATACTGCCATTAAACCAAATGCAATGCATAATGGGCCATTATGTTGCACTGTGAATATATGTGTGTGTGTATATATATATATTTGCTGTGTGTTTCTCTACTATTTTTCTTCCACAATGAGAAAAAAGCGTGGGAGAGAGGCCAGCACCCACTAGAGGTTTTACTTCCCATACACAGACCAGTGAGAAAGAGGCATTAAGACACACAGAGGACAAAGATGAAATGGAGGAAAAAGCAGTATTATTTCACAGTTGTATGTAGCTGGTGTGACACAGTCTGTGATACTTCACAATGATATCTGTCCTTTCACTGCCTCACGAAAGGTTCTCTGTGTTCCTTTTTGCCATATCCGGGTTTGGTCAGTGTGTTCTTTCATTCGAAGAGGAAAACTATTTACACACACACACACACACAAAAGATAGCGTAGAGGAAGCATTTGGAGCGAAAACTGGAATGACAAAGCAAAGAAAGAATACGTCTCTCTTCCTGTCAGACAGTAATGCGATCTTTTGGTACTCTCTGTTCTCTGTTTGTTTGATCTATTAGTCTCGTCAGAGTGGTTGAAGCAGACTGACAGCCGGGCGCAGCGGTTCCCCACCTATGCTCTCTCACTCTGTCTCTCTGTCTTCATGTGTATTCATCATGTAGCCTTTATTCAGCACGATGAGCAATGTCAAAGAATCCGGACAGCAAAGATGATGACGCGTTTTACAGTTGCACGCACACACATGCAACATAAATGCACGCATACATAAAGAAGAGAACAATGCCTTACAGACTAATTCAGACGTTTCCATTTAGGTAAGTCCTGCATACAAATTGAAAATCCATTTGTAAAATACAACACAAATGCCCAGCTGCAAGAGTGCAGTCACAAGATTTTTCAGTCGATTAAAAAAATAATCTCCGATATCTCTTTATCATCTCAAGCTGTTCTTTCACCTCTTAAAATCTGTGACTGTTTGAATTAAATAGATTGCAACCTTTACAATAACTCCCACTGCGTACATCAGAAAACTCAGTTAGTCTCTGCATGCTCTGCTAAATGTCATCTGAGATTGACAGTCATGCACAAGCAGCTCCCCTGAAAGCATGGAATGCAACTACTGCTGTAACTGTTCTTCTTTTTCTCTCTCTTGCATCTCTAGTTCTTGCCATCGCTGGCAGCCTATCACTTAAGCTCACAAATTAGATACGGCTCACATACTTGCATAGGTGACATTGACGGGACTGTGCTGCAAACTGACGTTTCTCTCAAAATCAAGGTGGATTGTGACCTCAGACAATACATGTGACTAAACAGAACATTGTGTTTATTCAGATTTTTTGGGGAGAAATGTGGGATGAGATTTTACTGTAGTCTTTCAAAAGTACTTGAATTTCATTATGGATAATGGAAGTTCTTGAAACCTACTGTATGTTACATTTGATTTTTAAATATATTTGTTCAGCAGTTTCCTGACATTGACAAGGATCAAACAGGTCAATATAGATGGAACAGAAAAGACAGTAGACATATACCCGTACCTATGATTCTCATAAGTCATAATCCAACAGGCAGTCTTTCAAAAGTACATCTGAAGTGGAAATTAGATAGAACATAGAACATTAATACAATTCACAACATTCACTGCTTTGAGCTTCGTTAGACAGACACTCTCTTATGCAGTCCATACTCTACCTTGAATCTGCAATCTGACTGATTGGGCTTCCATGTCTGATTAAGCCATTTGTTGAAACCCTTCATAGTCTTGCTTCATAGATTTTGAACTCTGATCCAATTATATTTAAATATAGGTGCGTAGAAGTCTGTGAGTCGTGAGGTTATTGGTAGGTAATAACCAGGAGAAAGTATGTGTGCTGAAATGTGAAATAAACATCACTGACTGCAAGTGAAGAGCAAACTATGCAGGAGTTTTCTATTCTGATCTCTGGACTATGACTTTACAATCATAGGTCTGTATTTCAACTATGTCTTGTCTGTTGCATCTATATTGAGCTGTTTGATCCTTGTCAATGTCAGGTTACTGCTGAACACATACATTTAAAAATCAAATGTAACATACAGTAGGTTTCAAGCACTTTATCATCCATTTTCCATAATGAAATTCATGTGGTAAATGATGACTGTGTGAACTGTGCTGAATATAATGCAATAGTCTTAACTTATTGACTCCACTCTAGTTTTTGAAGATAAATGTCATCGTCCACATTGGCATGCATTTATATCTCTGGCTCCACTAATATGGAGACTCTGCTCTTTACTTACCCGTTGCTATGATGAATCTTAGTATCAGAGTATAGTGTCATATCCTACGCACATGCCCGACTCTGTGAACATACTGCAGACATTATTGAACTTATTCTGAACAGCTGATCAGCTGAAACCAAAGGAGTTTCCCATCAGAGCATTAGTCAACTCAGAGTTCAGAGTTTGCTCAAGCTGCTTACTGGAACAGGCCCCTGCAGACAACGCCTAAACCAAAGTACTTCAGAGATATCAGGGTTATTAGAGAGTTTCTCACCACTCCACCGCACATTATTCTTGCATTAGTTTGTCTTGCCTTCTCTCAATCTCTTTGCTTTAACCTTCACCCCTGACAAGCTTTTAGAAAATAAGACCCACTTTAGGACCAACAAATAGGATACAAAGGACAACCATGTGACCATAAGAGGTTGGATCTTCTGAAGGACACCCAAAAAGATGGAAGACATGAAGGCCAAACTGAATTTGTGCCTGTGACATACGGGTCAGAATCTGGTTTTGCCTTGGTGTTTTTGTGCAGAACAAACATTAAATAGAAGCCTACTGGGATAAAAGGAGGATAAAAACGAAAGTTTTAACAAGGCCAGTGAACACAGGGGGGAAAAGTACAATATGTTTTTAACAGTTATTTAAATAAAAGAGCTATACAGTTTTGTTAAACTCGGAGGATGAGCAAAAAAAAAAAAAGCAGAGAAGCTTGGTCAACTACAAGAAACTATAGTCACATATTATTCTGTATTCTTCTAAAGATCCTGCAGCTGATAATATTTGTCAGAAGGCTTGTCTGAAACACAAGGACAAGGCTTCTCTGCAATTATCTGTATGTTACGGTCAGGTGCAGATTAGTCTGAATTCATAGCAAATGCATGTAGTTAGCTGCTCAGCAAAGAAAAAGACCTGGTTGTACTGATGTAGAGAGAAAAGTAAAGCAAATTGGAAGTGAGTAAACATTTCTCCTGCAGAAGGACAGTCTGTTTTGCTTAAGAGCTCATTCTCCGGGGCTGAAGTGGTGTATGGAGGTCCCCTTTATAGCCATGTATGAGAGAGGCTGTCTGAAAGCCTTGACCTTCTTACTTATATCGGTGGGCCAAATTAGGAGATTTGATAAAAGAAAGAGTAGTCCTAAAGTGACGTAATACAGTACTTAGGTTCCTTAGACAGTTAGTGTTTTTGTTTGTTTTTTCCCCCCATTTGAACATGACAATGACACTGTATTTTCCTGGTTTCCATTTATATTTGTACAGTAGAATCAAATTTTTGCTACTTGCTATAGGTAATCCATCACAGGAAACAGTTTTGTTCCTTGTTCTTATCATTGCTAACAGAAAAGCTGACATGATGTCTACGGTGATAGATTAGCAGCAAGTTTCAAATTTTCCTTTGGTTTTTATATTACAGCAAAAACCAGAGGCTGCCTAGAAGTTCATAAAAACAAATATAAGTTGATGTTCCTGCACACTTTTTCTATGACAACTGGTCAACTGCATTTATCCAAGTCTTGTTTCTAGTAGGTGGAGTTTGAAGCTCAATACATGCTTAGCTGTAATTAACATCTGATCATTATTAACATTCACGGAATAATTAAAAAGAAACCTACTTATATTATTAGACTAAAATGTTGATTTGACTGTCTGGTAGTGGGTAGCATTTTAAATAACCTCTGAGACCCATGTGTGCTCACTTTATTGAGGTACTGTTGGGCTGGTGGAGAAGTGTTGAGCCGACTACTTTTAGATCTACTTTTCTTTTTGGACCAACCACAAACAACATATCTTGCACAAGAATGGGCTGTCTGTTCCTGTGGCCATCAGCTGCTGACGAGGACTGCAGAACAACCCACTGCCAGCCAGCCTTCAGTTTCTGTCATTTACTTCTTAGTATTTTGTTTCACGCTCTCAATGTTGATTGAATCTGACAAAAGAGAGAGAAAAAAGGAGCTGTATAAAACTTTAATGCTAAAGAGATTTATTAGATAATCTTAGATTACATGGATTATATTAAACTTTATTGTTATTGCACAAAGTGACACAACTAAATGCAGTTAAGCATCTAAGCAAAGGTGCATAAGGCAGTAGAATACAGAGTAATGTGCACTTACATGTATAAAGACATACAAATAACAGTGGAGATATACAAAGATCCGCCTAATATTGGGCAAGCCTTCTTTTTCAGTCCTGACTCATCGAGGCATGGACTCCACTAGACAGTCCTGTAAGTTGTGAGGTGTGGCCTCCATGGATCGGACTTGTTTGTCCAGCACATCCCACAGATGCTCGATTGGGCCGAGATCTGATCTCTTTAACACACACTGTCGTGTTCCTCAAACCAAAGTCGTCACTGCCATCAGGGAATACAGTTTCCGTTGAAGAGGTGTAAATGGTGAGCAACAATGGTTAGGTAAGTCGTATTTGTCATAGAATCGTCCACATGAATGGCAGGACTCAAGGTTTCCCAGAAGAATGTTGCCCTAAGCATCACACATCACCCATAATACATCAGGGCTCAGCATGGGTAACCTGACTAGTCTGCTGCTACGCAGCCCCATGCACAACAAACTGTGTTCTTTTCAGAGCCATCATGAAGTATTTCAGCAATTTGAGCTACAGTAGATCATCTGTTGGATCAGACCTCATGGGCCAATGATTCAATGTTGATTCAGATGTTTAACAGGTGAAATGTTTTTTATTCAGATGCTCCAAATGGATTTGGGCATTCAAGCGTTGCAGCAAATTCCACATGTCTACAAATTTAATCTGAGTGCGTAGAGAATCTGATCAAACAGTGACCTCACCACCTGATGAAGTGGCCGGCAACAGATGTAGTGAAGCCATTGTGTCTATTATTGTAAATAAATCATATCAGGGTGGGAGAGAATATGAATTAGGATACTGATGTTTGCTTTGTGCTGGTAAATGAAGGGACCTCTCGCGTGTTTGCTCCATGTGCTGAATATTTACACATGTTTTAAACTTAAACTTATTTGACATTCGCGAGTAGGAGCGCTTTATAGAGATGCATGGGTACGTCCACCCACCCGCCCTAACTCTCTGACCAGTAAACTAACACAGACAGCATGGAAATTAAGAGCAGAGCAGAAATACTGATAAATGATGTTTACACTGCCAGCTGCAATGTATAATTTTTGAGTGTGAATAAACATAATCAATTCTTCTGATGGTAGCTCTGTCTCATTAATGAGCTACTTAAAGATTTCATGTTTATTGTGAAATAAAAGGATAACAGAAGGATGTGTGGCCTCAGAGCGGCATATACACTCTGTTTTCTATTCTGACAACCCTGCCTGATAACCGGAAAGTCAGTCTTTCTGATCCTTCTACATGAATGACAATCCAGCCAGTAAATGAGCAACCTTCTCCCTATACAGTTCTGGTTTGATGGAGGTCAACATGTGTCCTTAGTACATGGGGAAAGCACTGTGTTTAGACAGGATTGTCAGTCATGTCTTACTGGTTACTACAAACCTTTTTTTGTGATGTGTGATGTATGACAGAGAATTTTCTTCTATTTCAGTATGATGCCATCACTCTGTATGTGTCATGAGAATGGTGTTTGCCGTGGCAGTATCCTGGCAGGTGCACAGCATGCGACCCAATTGATTCGCCTCATTTGAGAAAGCACTGCCTGTCAGCATAACTTACTCTGCTTCTGTAAATGATGGCTGGTGAATGATATATATTTAAAAACACATCCTCCCTCTGCAGCATACAGATGGATACACCAGAGCAGTGCAGGGCCTATAAAGTTTCTCTTTTTTTTAAAGTTTATTTTGAACTTTTATCACAAATATATACTGTACAGCAATGTCCAATGTCCAATTAATTGTACATGGTCATTGTCCGGAGATGAGTGATTTAAAAGGTAGGCTAGTTCAAATAAATGGGACAATGAGCCATAATCAACAAATTCACTGTATGAGTCAGATGGGGGGTACCTAATCACCAAACAAACAAAGACAGGAAATCATTTTATCAAGCTGTTTCTAAAAATAAGAAGAGGGGTTAGATTTCCGTTCTCACTGGTCTGTTGGATATCTGGTGGCCCAAAACAACACGTCTGGATCAATTCCCCCATATTTTTATTAAGTACATGAAATATTTCCTCCCCCAAATGTTTTTACTCCAGGACAAGCCCAGAAATGATGAAGCAGGATCCCCGCAACAGATTTACATTTGTCACAAATAAGGAAGTGATAGGAAGACTCTATTAAGTCTGGTCTTAAACTGTGTGTCTTAAACTGTACTAGCTTAAATCTAGCATTTATGGAATAATCTTTGATGTTCTCCATCCCCTCATCCCAAAGCTAATCAGACATTTTAGAACCAAATTTCTAATCTGGACTTTCTAATCTGGTTTCATTACATTTCTGAGACTGCTGCACTTCATTTTCTGTGTGATATTCTTCTCAGAGCTGATTTGACTTGATATTATAGTTTCACAAAGCAAGGGCAGTTGACAAACTTTTTCGGGAGGTACTCAACAATATCACATAGTCTTCATCAGTGGGTCAAGCTGCTCAGTTGTCATGGAGACCTGTTGACATGCGAACTCCGAACATGTGATTATTTCATCTATTGCACTTTGACACTTTTGACATCTCGGCACAGTTGAGATGGAAGTACTGTCATATGAATTTGTGCATTTTTGACAAGCTACAAATCTTGCACATAATCAAAAACTCTTTTCTGAACTGAAATCACACTGTCACTCAGATTGTCTGTCTAATCTCATTTTAAGAACGCACCAAAAATCCCAGGGTTCATGTCCAGGCAAGACCAGAGATCTTATTCCTTGTGTTTTTAATCACATTTTTAATCATGCTTCATTATAGCTGATATTTGTTTCCAGTAGACTTGACATGCAGTAAATAGAATTGAAATTTTAAGGTATACTGAAAGAGAATATTAAAATATATGAAACAAAACATGCAAACAGCTGTGTTACAGTCACTGTGTGTCTTATGTACAGATTGCAGAAAAAAAGAAGAACTGGACTCTCATATCTGCTAAGTGTCAGATTGAATTGAACTTGTGACACTATTTTTGGATGAATTACGTTCACTTCAAAAAGCATATTTAAATTTGTGGCTTTAACTCGATAGGACTGTGGTCATTTCCTTTGGTAAGATATTATGTTATCATGTAAAAATCAAAGCTTGCATATTGTAAGCCTTTCTGTTTAATGGTTTTTAATGGGTTTCAAGATCTCTTCTACATACACAGAAACAGCAAGTGTCCCACTTTAGGGTCAGCATCATACATGGCTGCAATTACATTATGCAAGTGAAGCAATTTCAGTTTACTTAATACCGTGGCTGAGAGAGCTCAGTGCAAATGTAAATGGGCAAAGCACATGTAAATGAAGAACATCTATTCCCCTTTGCCAACACACATTTCCCAAAACAACTATACATAAATAATGCACAAGAAAATTGAAAAATATACTAGAGAGTTTGTGCATTTTGTGTGCACATAGGGGTCTGAATGTTTAAAGAATAAAGTCAACTCTATACATTTCGATTGATTTAACCCCCTGTGTAGGAGTCTGAATATCTAAAACTCCTTTAAGAGTCTATCTTAGTACACAACACTCCACGTTCAAACACTTCACACTTCACAAAAAGACCAGTGCAGCATTGGTTTGGAAGTATAAATTGCTCTAGAAGAGGCTTCTTAATGAGTGAAATGGAAAAAGATAAATGCCCTTTCCACCTTCGTCTCTCTACAGCACATTCATTATCTGTATATTATTTGGTTGTGCCCGACGCTTTTGGACAACCAAAAGTGCAAAGCCCCATGAGCATCTGCTGCTTTGTTAATCACACAGTACAAAATGTTGTACTGGACCCAAAAGAAGGGACTGCTTTCTTAAAAAATATTTAAAACATTAGGGTTCATCTTGTGAACATCATACACATCCACATTATGTACTTGAGGAGGATCACCAGAAATTATCCTCAGGCCATCATGAATATCCAAAACAAATTTCATGGAAATCTGGGCCAAATATAGAGCTGACAAACTGTGAATCACCTCTGTTACATGGAGTGTTATAGTAAAAGACTGGGTGGATCATTAGTTAATCTCACCATCAAGACATGTTATACCATAAGGCTGGATGCTACCTATAGAGTAGTGCAACAAATTGCCCTGGCCAGGGCTGACCTGAAAAACATCACATACATTTTTTACACCAGTGGATGTTTTACGACTCAGCGTGACCATACAACAGTTTCTGGCAATGCATTTGCCTCAAATTATGCATCTTTCAATCATTTTAATACCAGTAGAAGTATTGCTGCTGAATAATAACATTAACTACCTTAGTAGCAACTAGTTTGTATGTCAGCTAATTGTATATAGGTAGGGTCAAAGAGGCAAATATCCACGTAGAGATAGAAATCTACATATACTGAATCATTTTTTCATGGTCTTAGTGATAGCATCATAGTGTTGTCCTCTTTTGTGCACACAAAAAGTAACAAATCCTGCCCATTGTACTTTTACAGTTGTGCTCACAAATGTAGACATAGACCCTGATTCAGATGTGAGAAAGGTGTGTGAACAGAACAGCATATTAAGTTTGGACCACTGCAAAGAGGATTTGCTGATGGGGAAGCAAAGATGGTGTCAGAATGGAGCTGGCAAAGTAGACGATGTAACCCGGAGCTGGGTTTCTTGCTGATGTTTTGGAGAACTTTTTGACATGCACGCTTAGAATATCTTGTTGTTGCACTTGCTTGATATTTGGCTGTTAACAAAGTTGTCAACTCACGCTCAACTCTCAACAGTTTTATTGCACTCTGAAACTGGGGGGCACTAAATCATAAAAAAAAAAGAAGCGAGTTCTACGTAATGTTGTTTAAGGTATGAACTGCAGTATGGGCCTGAAAATAAAATCAGTCTGTCACAGAAATATTTTATTATAATAAGAAGAAGAAAACTGTATGCATGCAGGTACAACATTATTTCCCTCCACTGGCAGTGAATCATCTTTTACAGATGTATCTGTCTCTGAACAGTGATGTACATAACAACAGGAACAAGCCACTGAATTTCCAAGAAGCGTTGCCCAAACTAGAGAGTTAGCTGCACGTTACAGGAGGAGCCCCGTGTCTGATGTGCTCTGTTGATTGTTTCTTAAATCATCAGATTACACTTTCTAGCTTGATCTGCCCGAATAATGTCTGTGCGACATATCGTATACTTCCAGGAATCACACACATGCAGTGTGTCTCTTTCATTTAGATCATTTAGATCCTTATTTGAGAGTATATAATACTTTTAATCAGGGGAGCTGTAGTAAAAGGTAGAGACAGCCAATCTGAACAGAGAAGTGAATGAAGGATGGTTACTCCTCCCTTGATATCGCCACTGAAGTGCCCTTAAGCAATGCGCTTGACACTTCACTGCACCAGAGGAGCTCCTCAGTGACCAGCAGTAGACTTTGGTAGATTTTTTTGTAGCTCATATGTATGATTGCATTTGTCTGAGTGGTGGGATTGTTAAAATGCTAAAAGGAAAATAAATATAACTTTGACAATATTCAACCAGAAGCTTGCTGGAACAAGTTTGGAACACAACTTGACTCATCTCTACTAAATTCTTCATCTTTTCTTGCTCTGATAGCAGCACAGAGCGCTTATTTGGTTGCTTGAAAATGGATAAGAAAAACATGCAATTGGAGTGTTGTGATTGTGAAATCTGCGATGTCTGTGACCATTCATCATGTGAAACATGAGAGTACACAAGGAGCTGTGGCCATGCATGCAAAACTGCACAAGGATGAGACTATATGAACGGGTGTTGGGATGTGTAATCATCCCAAGATGCCCTGATTTATCTGCCCCATTCCGAATGTTTTATGGTTATAAACCTAATTTATTCTGGACTATAACAATAGTTTATCGCAACGAGGCCATGCTCAGTGACTCGTTGGCTACTTACCATCTGCTCCAGTTCCTCAGGCCAGCTCAGGATCGATGGTTGTAAATATCTTAGTTAAGTGCTCGGGGTAGTTTTATTTTGGGATGTGGTGTGAGAAATATAAAAGCTACATTAATTTAAGTGAACACAATGTTCTCAAGAAAAAAGAAAAAAATGACAAAAGTTGACAAACCATAGCAGTGTCATTCGTTTCTTGCACTGTTTCAGTTGTAACACTCTAGAGACAACAATTAACAATAGAATCTCACTCTTCACAATGCTGCACAATGTTGTACAAAAGTGCAGTTCTGGACTTTGGTTGTCTGGACAAGCTGGATATAACCTTTATCCCACTGTGAAAATGTTCTTTTTTTCTCTGCTGCAAGAACACCCAGAGAACGGTTGACACGTATTTCTCCTCAGATAGTTCAGAGAAATGCCACCCTGTATGAATGGTTTTAATTGGAGCAACATGGGGTCCTTACCCACATCAGCACCAATTATAGGAGAATTATTACTTTTTCAAATGTTTACAATGAAAGATAAATTTCCTTTAATCAGTTTCATCAGCCCAAATCAAATAGAAATTTAAGATCTTAACTAATCAGAGCGATTGTCAATAAAATTATAAATGTCTTTTGTATGATCATCCTGTGCAAAACCAGGCCCAGTTATGGCCAGATGTATGTGGACACTTGAATAGTACGCCCATCTTATTCCAAAACTGTGAGTGTTATTCTAATGTTATAACAGCAGCCTAAGCAGCTTCACAAGAGCATTAGTGGGTTTGGCCACTGATGTTGAGTGATGAGTTCTTAGCTCACAGTCAAAGTTGCAGTTCATTCTAAAGGTGTTGGATGGGGTTCAGGACTTGGTGCATGCTAGTTCAACATGACTCCCAGAAATGACTTATCTGTTTTGTCAAAAACGCTATGAAGGAAATGTAATTGCTACCTCCAAATATTTTCAATGAAGTAAAAGTTCTAGTTCTGCTTAGAGTGGTGAACAGAAAGAACGTAAAGCACAGCATCATAGAAGTGCTAGATGTAGAAATATTACTTCCTCCTTCTCTGTCATCTTTACATCATATAGGCATCGAAAAGGTTTGTTATGATAAGCTTTAATAAAGGGCCCGGTCTTTTGCCCCGCCCCCGGCTCTGGTTCATTCATAATGCTTCTTTGTGTATTTGAAGTGGAAAATCCATTTTTTCAGCACGAAACTTGGAAAGCCATTTTCTATTGCTGAAACATTTTCTAATTACAGGGGCATTGTCATTAAGAATTAGCAAAAGGTCTTCTTTTGCCACAGCTATTGTCTAAAATGTTGTTGTATGTTGTAACATTGAGCTTTCCCTTAATTAAGGAGCCTTGACTAAACTATGAAAAAAAGGTCACAAACAAACTGGACTTTTTTTCAGTATAATCTAATTGATGGTCTGTTCATTGCTCTGGGCATTGGATTGCAAAGTTAGCTATGGTCAGGGTTAAACTAATCCAGACAACAGTTGAAATATACAGTACAGGTTTGAGCCGTTTCTCATTTAACGTTTTCTGTCTTTGTTTTTTATTGTAGATTAACACTGAAGACATCAAAACTATTTGATGTCGCTACTTCAATGAGTTTTGCACACTCTTGGCATTCCCTCCGCCAGCTTCCTACATTTATGTGAACTCCTTCGTGAATGTCTGTAAGAGTGTACAAAACTGTCAACAAAGCAAAAGATGACTACTTTGACTAATCTAAGATATAAAACTGCTGCTTTGTTTGCTCCGTTCTTTTCTTCAGTCTTAATCTACAACGTAGAAAATAACAAAAATAAAGAAAAAACACTGAATAGACTTTGACAAAAACTGTTGTACAGTACAAGTTTGTTTTTATTTGATAAATAAATAAAGCTTCATGGTCTGATTCATCCTTTAATTTGTTTCAAACATTTGTTACAACAAAAACAAGTTCACATTAGGGAGCATGTTACATTCATTCCATTAAACATGACTTATTTTCACATGCTCTTTTTTTTTTTTCCTAAATATTCCCAGATGTTACAGAACACGTTGAACCCTTTGGTTTTGTTGTGTAGCCTACGGTTCAAAGCGTGTAGTTTCAACTCTTGTTTTCCCCAGGCAAAAAGAATTGCTGTGTGGCATCCGGATGTCAGAGTCAGTGATCCAGCTGTCTTTCTCTCAGGGAAACATGGCCTAGCTTCCCTCTGTTGGTTACGTCTGTTGCGTGTGAAGGGAGACAGGATGGGAGAAAAGGAGAGAAAATTTATTTGGGGGTTGCGCAAGGAATATCCTCACATCCGCATTTTGATCTATGGGGATGACAGTGGGTTCCCTGTGCAGGCCTCTGGAGACAGACAAGAGCTAAGGCCTGGGGGCATTTAGAGATTGTTTCAGAAAGAAGAGGACTCTCTCCCACACTGGAAAAAAGAATCAGTAGGGAGAGACTTTGCTGTGTTTTCTTCCTCTCTTTCTGCCTTTTTGCTAAAGTCTGTTGTTCAGATGTTCCACATGACATGAACACTTCAACCCCATCTAGTGGCAATATTTCTCAGGTAAAGGGGAGCTCATTTTCAAAAGCACTAGTGACAAGTGAACCATAAATGACATATCTGCTCCAATGCTGGACATCAATGAAAACTGCATTCTTCTTGGACACAATAGCATCATACAAGAAAAGAAAATAATTTTGTTTAGCTTTATGTAGATCAGAGAGAGAGAGAGAGAGAGAGAGAGAGAGAGAGAGAGAGAGAGAGAGAGAGAGAGAGAGAGAGAGAGAGAGAGAGAGAGAGAGAGAGAGAGAGAGAGAGAGAGAGAGAGAGAGATAAATGGAGCTAATTGCTCCCCCATGTCCCCTGTGTGTTCATGTTGTTGTTACGGATGATTAGCCTAATGAATCTGAATAATTGGAAACATGTATACATGGTTATATTGTGGTACAGTTCAAGGTTTCGGGACCAGAGAGACTTTGTATTGTGTAGAGTCTAGTACAGTACCTGGTACTGGACAGTTAATTATATGTTACACAAACGGCTGTTTTTGTGAAACGTCATAGTCCTTCAAGCTCTTTTTTTTTTCCAATTATTCCTCCTGCATATCCTTAGACCAGCTGTCTTGGATGTAGATGTACAGTAGTTGATATGTTGATTCACATGTAAGACAAAATATACATACAAAACTCTTAAAGTATCTCGTCCTCGGGGCAGCGCTTAGCTCAGTCGGTAGAGCAGCCGCCCCATGTGCGAAGTCTCACAGCAGCTGGCCTGGGTTCAGGTCCCGACCTGTGGCCCTTTCCCACATGTCATTCCTCGTCTCTCTCCCCGCGTTTCCGGTCGCTCTTCAGCTCTCTCTGTCAACGAAGCTTGGAAAGGCCAAAAAAATGAATCTTAAAAAAAATAATAATAATGACAAAGTATCTTGTTCTGGTGAAAGGCATGGTCAGTTCAAATAAGTTACATGGAGAGACTGTTTTCTACAGCTTCAGATGAAGGAAATAACAACTTGGGCAGATAACAGTAATCTTGTTGGAACAACATGTTTTCTGTCCATCACTTTTCTTATATGTGACCATAACCTTTCAAACATTTCTGAGCCAGTGCTTCAAAAACAAACAACCAGAAAGTAGGTAGCCGCTGACAGACAAACTCTGGCTGGATGTCTACCGTTTGGCTTGTTTGATGGAAGTAATGATAAAGTCTTTGAACATCTAAATCGTATGGAAATTAAACACTTGATGATGCATCTTATCTGCATTTCACGTCTGCTCACTCCCCCACAAGCATTCAAGGAAACTGATAGCTATTCATGTTACAAGTATTCTAATTTCTTTCTTTTTTTTTAATGCTCGGCAGCGATCTCAATCTTATCTCCACAAGCGGTCAACCCATGACATGCATGCAGATGATGACAAACAGTGAAAAACATAATGTTAGGCATCAGACTGACACGCAAAATAGTCGGTATGCAGAAGAGCCACACAAAGTGAATCTGTTAAAACATTTCAATCAAGATTCTTTCATTTGTGTGTGTGTGTGTGTGTGTGTGTTTTACAAAGCTGAACATTTTGGACTAATGAAGTTTAGCCTGAAAGCTGTCAAACTGACTGAGCCAGCAACTCTCTTCCTGTGCCACAGAACAGACGTATCTGTCATGATTTGTTGATTCCACTCAACAGTGGCTTACAAACTGAACGTGACTTTCTTGCTATGATTCCCAGAATCCAGTACATAGGGATGATTTTAGAACTATCTGACGGGAGACGTTTGACATTTTACTCTTCATCCACCCATTTCATTCAGTCATTTGAATTGATTATTTCAGTCATCTCCCTTTGGAGGCCAAGTGCATTGTTTCCTTCACTGCTGCACTTGTGTGCTTTGAACCAGGCAGTCACTGGTGGATATGTTCCCAATGCCTTCACTTTACTGATAAATGAATATGGCAGAAAAATTGTCTTGGAAAAGCAATTCCTCAGGCGTCACAACAATTCCTGTCCTCATTTTTCACATCCATTGAGAAGGGAAAGGGTAGGATTTGACTGTTTTTCCTGCACTGAGAGAGAGATACTGAGACCCCCACCTGACTTTTGTGTGAAGATAACCTTTTACCTTCCCCTGCTCAAGATGGATATATTTAGAAATCTGTCACTGCATCTTATATGCCCTTATGGATGTGTTTGTATGTTTGAGAAACAGAGGGAGGAAGACACAGCGAAGCTCAGCTTCCAGGCTGAAACTTCCACTGTCTCAGATTACCTTTGCTCTTCCTCAACACAGCAGACTCATTCGTCTGTTTCACTCTTTACGATTTGTCTGCGTGTTGGAGGTTAATTGTACTTTGCATGAAGATTAAGTGTGCTCTTTGACAGCTCTGCCCCTTAAGAAAGACTGATGGGCTCCTTTAATAAACATCTGACCTTTGGGCCCAGAATGAGAAAAAGTTTGTGTGCTCATTGAATAACACAGTGTGCTGGTTAAACCTTGACCATCATTCAACAGATTTCTAATATTTTTTTTACTGTGTTAAAATTCAAGTAGCAAAACGGAATAAAATCTCCTCAGAGGCATGAAAACATACTCTCTTATAATGCTCAAAACTTACATCAGTCTTTTAATTGATGATGTAACGATTAAACAGTCCAAATAATCTGATGACAGTAGACCCTATCTGAGTTTATGGAACCATAAAAACACTAACTAAAATCAATCTACTGTATGCATGCAGCAATATGGTGTAAGCCATCAGGACTTTAATCAGCCACAGGGTTGAATTCAAATGAGCCATCCTCCACTTTAATAATTATGGGGTAGTTAATTGATTATTTCCAACAGGAAACTCAGAGGACACAGTCAGTTACAGAACAGCATGATGTAGCTATTGAGCGTTTTGCTGAAGGACACCTGAGCAAAGAGCTTGCTGTCTTCTGACTTGAAGCGAAAGGCGGTATATTGTAGTGTATTACTGTTGACAAATTATATGGAAAGAACAAAACCATTAATGCTTCAGTTCAAATAACTTCTCACGGGTGTCTGTTGCTTTAAGCCCCAAGTGTATTTGTTCCAGCTCAAGATGTCAGGTCATGATAACACTGATTATCTTGTTACCATGGCACGTGTCAGTGGGTGGGATATATTAGGCATCAAGTCAACATTTTCTCTTCAAAGTTGATGTGTTAGAAGTAAAAGAAACTGGCAAGCATAAGGACTTGAGCAACTTTGGCTAGGGCCAAATTGTGATGGCTGGACAACTGGGTCTGATCTCTAAAAACTGCAACTCTGTTCCCATGTCCATGCAGTGGTCAGTACCTATCAAAAATGGTCCAAGGAAGGAAAACCGGTGAACTGGCAACAGGGTCATGGTCAGGGTTGGAAAGTCACTGATGCACATGGCAAGTGAAGGCTGGCCCAACCCAATCCAACAGACAAGCTATCTCAAATTGCTGAAAAATGCAAGTTCTCATATGAAGTTGTCAGTGGATGGCTGTGTGCATGTGTTACCTGAGGAACACTTGACACCAGGGTGCACTATAGGAAGAAGACAAGCTGGTCAGTGTGATGTTTTGGGCAATGTCCTGCTGGGACACCTTGATTCCTGCCATTCGTGTTGATGTTAGTCTGACACATACCACCTAAGTAAGCATTGCTGCAGACCGTGTACACGCTTTCATGAAAACAGTGTTCCCTAATGGCAGTAATCTCTTTCAGCAGGATAATGCGCCCTGCCACAAAGCAGAAATGGTTCAGGAATGGTTTGAGGAACACAACAACAAGTTCCAGTTACCAAGATCTCAATCCATTCAAGCATCAGTAGGACGTGCTGGACAAACAAGTTTGATCCGCGGAGGCCACACCTCACAACTTACAGCACTTAAACGATCTCCTGTTAACATCTTAGATACCACAACACAGCTTCAGAGATCTAGTGGAGTCCATGCCTCGATGGGTCAGGGCTGTTTTGGTAGCAAAAGGTGGGTCTACACAATATTAAGCATGTGGTCATAATTTAATGGCTGATTGGTGTATATATTGATTAAAAAAGACACTTTTTAACGACTTCCTAAATCACTTGGGCACTGTAGTGTTGGACAGTGTTGAAAGTTTATGGCACGATAGGCTTTGTTAGTCTTTGGCTACACGGACAGTTCCTTTTAGCAGTAATTCAATGTTGGCTTTGGTGTTTTGGATTTGTTGACAATGAGAAAAATACTGAATATCATCAGAAGTCCATTATAAAAGCCCCCAATGCCCTCCCTGTTATTACCTTAATTTCCAACTGGAAGAGTTGAGTTTGTTTTTTTTTTGTTTTTTTAATTAAACCACTTACTGAACAGCTACGCCTACAGCTTATGAATGAAGTCAAATGTCAATTTAGGATTGCATCTTATTTTCTTATTTCAGTAACTTGGCAAAAATGCCTAAAATCTTCTAAAATGTGAGTGTTTGCTGGTTTGTTGTTACTGGTCTCTATTGACAGCAGACTCAAACTCTTGGGATTTTTGGACTGTTGATTTGTTGACAAATTGTAATTTGCATTTTTATAGACACAGACAAAAATAAATCTAAATAAATCGAGAATATCACTGGGAGCCTCCGAAAAATGCTTTAAGTATGTACATACAGCGAGAGAGGAAATCTGACTTAATCATCTCCAAATACAAAGCAATTCAGAGAGAGAGAGAGAGAGAGAGAGAGAGAGAGAGTGCTGTCCTTAGGCTGAGGTGCGCACGACTGAAAGAAAACGGACCCTCTGTCTGACAAACAAACCAAATAAAATTCCCACTACAAATTAACAATTCATTACAGAGCTAGGACGAAGGGAAAGCAGAGCTCGCAATGAAAAATGAAAAAAGCCCATTAATGTTTCAGAATATGAGGACTTACTAAGAACATTGGAACCTATAGTGTCGTCAGCAGCCCTGCTCCTCTGGAGCCATGACGCCGGCTCATACAGGAGTTTCATTATGACATTACACAATCCTAAATTGTTTCATTACTGAACTTTCTTTCTCTCAGGGTGTCCCGCAGGCATCGCTGCTTGTTGTGTGCATTTAATTGACGCTTCCCATGTGCCTGTACTCTTGCAATGAATATGACATGATAGGAACTGTAAATCACCTTTAAAAGAGGGGGCGAGGAAAGGGTGGCTGGATAATGGATGGCGGTATAAAGGCTATAAACCTGTCTGATGAGGGCGGAAAAAAACGACACATGATACGGGTGATGTTGATGGATCGTCGAAACCTGCTGCTGTACCTGCCGATCACCCAAAACTCCGCAAAATAAATCAATAATAAAACAATAATAATAATTTGGTGCCTCAGTTTGGCCACAAAGATCCTGGCCGTCCACTTAGATAGAGGTCCCCCTCCCTCACCCCATCACTAACACTAACACTCCAGTCTCCCTCAGTCTCACCCCCCATCTCTCTCTCTCACACACTCTCTCTCTCTCCCTCTCTCTGTGTCCTCCTCATAAATCTATTGGTTGTGGTCTCGACTTCACTATCCAATGCTTTGCTGATCAGACTGCAGTTGTGTTTGTGGTTAAGTTGGCAGCTGGCGGCTCACGGCGAAAGGCTTTCCTCTCTCTCCGGCGCTTGGACACTGGAATTATGATCAGAGCTGATCCAGCCTACATCATCTTGTCTTGAATCTGTTTCGCAGCGAGAGAAAAATTGAACCGACAATGGAGATTGGAGTCTGCATCCTCTTGGCTTTCCTCGTCCCTCAGGTAAGACAGGAGAGAGAGATATGAGTGTGTTTGTGTGCGTTGGATTTGGGGACAATTCACCGAGGACGCAGAGCGATCAGACTCTTTATTTTTAGAACATCCGTCTCGTCTCTCTCTCTCTCTCTCTCTCTCTCTCTCTCTGGCTACTCTTGTGTTCGTGGCGCAAATAAATGGCTTGTCAAGTTTGTCCCGAGTCTGCACATACAACACAGCCCAGTCACCTGCGCTGCCCGATCCGCCCGCGCCGTGCCAGAGCAAGTTTCCCCCCCTTCCAGTCCCTCTGTGCGCATGGCTGGCATTTGTGGCACCGAGTTTGGGGGGCAGAGGCAATCTGCAGTACTCGCTCACTTTCGGAATGCTTTTCACATTTTGTCGAGAAGAGAGAGAGAGTGAGTGTGTGTGTGTGAGAGAGAGAGAGAGGGGGGGGGGGTGATGGGGGAGAAGGGAGGGAGGGAGGGAGAGGGGTGAGCGCATGGTGTAGGCTATCTTATGTGCAAATCACGGCTCCGGCTCTTGTCTCCAGCCGCATCTATATTCCACTCAGCCACCAACTTGAGCGTTTCTTTGGGCATGTGAGTGTGAGTGTGTGTGTGCGTGTGTGGGAAGCACACAGGCGGGTGGAGGAGAGAGAGAGAGAGTGTGAGAGAGAGAGTGTGAGAGAGAGAGAGAGAGAGAGAGAGGCGGTGGTGTGCGTGAGAGGGGCAGAGAGAGAGAGGCAGAGAGCTAACTTGGCCGCTCTGCTGTGTTATTTGTGGCATCTCTCTGGATATTTTACCCCGTCTATTGCTCTCTGTAGACGCTGATTCTCTCGGGATATTTAATAAAGCCTCAATTCCCCACTGTGACAGAGCCACTCGCCCGTTTGATCTGACTTTAATATGGAGAGAGAGGAGAGAGAGAGAGAGAGAGGGCTAACTCGGAACAGCTGTTTCCGTCACTCAAGTCTTTAGACAGCCATTTAGAAGAAGAAGAAGAAGAGGGCAGCAGCGCCAAGGCTGAGTCTGATGCCTTGAAGAACCTCTCTGGTGTTTACTCACCACCTGCCCCGCTGCAGTGCCCTTGAGCAAAGATTATTCCAGCTGCCAAGGATGCTCTTTTTCCCCTTCTTTGGCCCCTGACCCCCCCAATAAAGCAGACAAAAGAATGGCACATTACACTCAGATCAGCAGGAATTAGCCATGAAGTCAGCACTGTACTTACTCTAATGGCGGTGGCACTTTGCAAAGGTTTAAGAGGCAGCTAATCTTAAAATATCCGAGCTGATACTATTTCCCAACACAGCAACAATGGGAGAGCCCTGAAGCGTGCTAGGCAAACAGCTCATCTGGGGAAACTCTGCGTTGTTGTGCTGATTTTCTCTGTCTCTCTCTCTCTCTTCTTCTTCTCTTCCTCCTGCGAACGTACTGCGAGGCTAGAGAACGCGGCTCATTTGATATTTCTTCTGACCTGTGGAGGCTTGGTGCACATTTTCTGCTGAGATTATTCATTTTTAATTGGATGAGGCATCGGTTCATTTCCACGTTGTAGTTCGATCTTCTGATGTGAGGCGATCATGATTCAGGCTAATAGTGCCTACAAAGAAATAATTTAACTCTCTGTATTATCGATTAGCCCGGCCTGGCACCTCTTGCAAAACCCGTCCACCCCTACACATGTGTTTTACACTTTCTGAGGAGGCGTTTCCATTGACTGGATTTGTCCTCTAATCCTGAAAAGAGAATGGTAAAATATTTTCCGATCTTTTTTTTTTTTCTTGTATTCTGCGTTTCCACACATGCACTTGCTGCAGTTCACTTCCTCATGTCCAGCATGGTTAGGTCTATGGTGCTGAACCAGCTCGATGGGGGAATCTCTATCCTCTGGCTGTCCTGACCGGAATAGTTAGCTGCAAATGTTTTTAATACCCCAAATGCGAATGAGTCCACGAAGCCAACACAGAACAGATTCATGCAAAACTCTGAAAACTTATCCCATATGTGCACATTCTCCCCTCCAGTGATCCAGCGCTCAGCTTTCCAGCCTGTTCGCACACAAAACACATTTGTATTCAACATGCGAACACACCTGACTCGTCATCCACATGAAAACTGTAAACTCTCCTCTCAGAATGACAAGAGCGTGCTGCCTCTTCATGCCATGTAATGTGTGGGACCGAAGAAGGTGCGCGTAATTATAGACAGCTCAGGTTGGGAGCCAAGTTCTTCTCCACAATAAGCTGCCGCACACACACCTACCTCGCTCTCAGAAACCCCTCACATACACGTACACACACACACACACACACACACACCCACATGTGGGCACGCACACCAGCGGCAGCCCCCTCCTTGGCAATAAATCCCTGTTTTCCAAATGAAACGTTAAGCAGTCTCTCCGGGTGGAGCAATGATTCAGAATAAGCGCAGCACAGCTGGGAGCTGCAGGTGCAAGGATTTTTTTTATCCCCTTTCCTTTTTCCCACTTTGATTCCTCCTTCTTGTCTGTCTAATATATATTTGTTTCCCCCGCCCTTCAGCTTTCACATCCTCCCACCTTGTGAAACCATTCTTTTTATTTTAACCGTAGTTCCCCTTTTATTTCCTCAAAATGTTCCGCACCATTCTCACACTTGCCTCCTTTCTCTCAACAGTCGACGGTGGGTGACAGTTATAATCACAGTTTAAATTCTGGGCTGGAACCTGGGTGTGTCTGCAAGAAGATTTGCTGTCATGGGCGTTTATGGGCGCAGTGACCAAGTGACTGTTCAAATTCCTGTTTAAGCCTCGCTGTAGGAACAGAAAGAAAGACAGCAGTACATAGAAAGAAGAGGGAGGTCACGGTCTCCAGGCAAGGTGTTTAAAGTGTGGCGCTGAAGACAGTTACCGAGGTGTCCTGTTAATCATGGACAGGCTTGACATCTCGGTTGCTGCATGCATGCACAAACATGCCCATAGACACTCACGCTTTTATCTTTCTCTCTGACTCTCCCTGCTGTTTGCTCTCACCCTCACCTGGTCCTAGAGGCAGTTCATTGATCTAGGATTATCAAAAAGAGAGAGGACGCGGCCATTCCTGGTATGTCGGCACCATTTATTATTCAAGAGTGTAGCAACAGGTGAGAGATATAAAAGCTCACAGGCATATTCAATAGAGGTCCATGCTGGGTTCAACACCACGCTGCTTTAATCTAAATCTTTTTTTTCTTCCATTTCCAGAGTCTTTTCTAATCATATCAAGTCGTTCTCAAAGTTTTTACACCGCGTAATGACCAGCACTATACGGTAGCATAGTAGACCTAAGTATCAAAAACAAGGCAGAGATTTTGTTCCTAAAGAAGTGTATTTAATATTGTCAGCCATTGTAACATTTTACATCGTTTGAACAGTAAGACTGTGCTTAAATATAGGAAAAAAAATGTAAAAAATGATTCAATTAAAATGTATTGCATATAAAAGTTAAATAAACATTGTACTTAAATAAATGTAAAAAAACAAAACAAAAACTGTTCTTAAAGATTACTGTACTTAAATGTTAAATTTAAAAAATGCTGTAATTAAACATACACAGATTATTGATGACAACTTACTTAGTTTAATGTAATGGGTGTGCATGCCTCTGCAGACACACTCCTGCAATATCTGGGTCAACGGAGGTCAGCTTCAGTCTCAGGCTTGGCTCAGCATCCACCCTGCTTCTGTGCTTTGTTTTTATGACAACAAGTGAAGAGGAGTCTTTCTGGCACAGATAGGTGGTTGCAAAAGGAAGGAGAAAGCACGCGGCCTTGTCAGAAAGCACAGCGTATTCACTGTTACAGCTTCATCCGAAAATCACATTTTTGTAAAAAAAAAAAAAAAAAAATCCACTGGTTTGTCGTTACGCGCCCTGTGTTTGGTTGGTGCGATGGTTTCATGCATTCATTGCTCAAAACATCGCCACGTACCGCACGCTGCTCCGAGTAAACCCAAATTTGATATAGTTTTCGTCATCTCCTCACTGGTTTGTGCCGGTTGTTGTTACTAGCAGCTGCTCTGGGGGCTCCACTGGTGCCACCAAAGTAGCCGCTGTGTGCACCTGCACCCTGCCCACACTCGTCCTCTTCAGTTCTCACTCTCTGCCGGTCCACACTTCCCTTAGACGTCTTCATTGTTAAAAACCTCCATCTCTTGCCTGTAAGAGCTACCGTGAATAACTGTTGATGTCAACGTAAATTTCTAAAGCTACTGTATGTACTGTTACCCAGAAGCGCTTGCAAACTTTTTAAAGGTCCTAATTGAATTTGTATCTCACCAGTTGATAATATATTTTCATCCATACTAATATGTTTGATAGAATTTCATGTTTTAAATGAATTTTATTTCATTTATATTTATTTATACCACTAGAGGGAGCCCCGCACACCACTAGTGGTGTGTGTACCACACTTTGAGAATCACTGATACATAGCAATATGTTTTTTGTTCCAACCTCTGCAAAGGATAATGAAGGATGCTGGTACCTCTTGCACCTTGCTGTGGTTTCTCTTCACCTCTTTATGCGCAGATGGAGCCATGTCATGTCAGTCAGTGCTTACAATGAATCATCTTTTCAAAGCAGACCCCCAACTGACCTCTTGTTTCTCCTAAGAAGGTTTCTGCGTGTGAAGCATCCTTTCAGACCTGCCACCCCTCTGCTACTGCGTGCCATTTTGATGATGGGCTTTTTATAATGGAGTCGGTGCTTGACGAGCAACGGTACGGTGCGCTACAAAGGCTAATGGTGACGCTAATGAGCAATGCCAGTCATTAAGACAGGCTGATTTCTTTTTTCTTTCTGTCTTCTGTTCCCCTTGTCTGTCTTCCTCACACTTTCTAATACCTCTTCCCGTTCTCCCTTTTGCGCTGCTGCCTGATGTTTCGCGCTGTCGGAATAAAGGGTTAGACTTTATCGGGAAGAAAAATTGCAGAGAAGTTTGCAATTTAACAGCCTACTGAGACACACAAACACTCAGAATAAAAAGAGCATGAAATGGCTCAAGTGAAAGCAGCCCAATACGAATCTAGACTTTGCTGTACCCTGGTGTTACTATGGTTCTAACAATCGGCTGGCAAATAGGCTTTCTAGTATGGGACTGTGGTTTCAGCGTCAATCACCCAACTTATCTGTGCCGTTTGCTATGTGAAAGCACACAGCCGACCACAGCCTGTGGTGCTACATTGCTGTTTGAGAGTGCTTTAGAGTCAGCCGTTGATGGAAAACAGTAATTTATTTACAAGAAACTCTGAAAGTTTCCTGTAAATGAACACACAAACACACTCACATATGTGCACACTTGTGCACTTTTGTTCTTTTAATGGGAAAGTTTGAATCACGGTGTGCCAGCGACTTATTTTATATAACTGCTTGTTCCCCCGTGACTGTGGTTGGGCAACGCCGCGCTGTAATGGGCTATAAGGTCAAGCGCTATCTTAACACCCCCCGTGGGAGGGTGTGACCTTTGAGGAAAACACAGTCTTCGTCAATCTTCTTTCCCTCGACGTCGCCACCATGATCTCTCAAGGAAGGGAGTGGATAAGAAGGGGATAAAGGATAGTGATTAAAGTAAATATGTAGCCGGCCCTTTGCAGTCCTTCAGAATCTGCCTGTATTTGATGTAAGTGGCCCAATTACTTAAAACGGCAATGGACACCCCATGGTGTAATCGTGATATGTGCGAAATGGAAGCTCTGTGTCCTAGGAGAGTGGATTAATGGCTTATTTTCGAAATGCTGATTAGTTTTAGTGAAAGCAGAGAGGAGACAAACAAACATACATACACATGGACACAAAAGGCCTCAGTAACCATGTGTGAAGGACACAGTGGTACAACGGGATCCTGTTCCTCCAGCTGATTACAGTTTCATCTCAAGTTTGTTTTCTTGTCCACTTCTTGTCAGTTTGGTGGTCAGATGAGCAAGCAATGAACAGGCTAAAGATAAAAATAGGTGTCAGACGGACAAAGAGCCATATAGATAATGTGTGTGAGGAGAAGAGACATGGTTCCCTACCCCTTGTCTTTCACTTTCTCCATCTCCCTGCCTCCTCCCCCTTCCTCACCACAACAAACACCCTCTGTAACACATTAAAGATATTCATGACTTATTCACCCACTCTGTTTGTCTGTGTCTTTGCTCACACTCGCAAACATCCAGATATGTCCTCCCCTCTCTTCTTGTCACACACACACAAGCTCGGGCCTATGTTTGGCAGGAGGCACAAGTTTCTTTTTTTCAGCATGATTGCGATGACTCCTCTATTGCCACAAAGTGTGTGAAGCCGCCAGTAGCACAGTGGGAGTATTCATGTAAAAGGGCTGGTACTGCGGGGTCCCATTTCTTCCACATGAGTAGTTTTGCTGATGATAGTAGCAGGCGATGATGTTGCACGTCGCATTAGCCTTTCAGCGAGTAGCGCTCCATTGTTTGGCATGATGCACTTTTATTTAGTTGAGGTAATACATTAGAGTGTTGCAGAACGTTCTTGAGTCATGAATAAAAGCCACTTAGCATAGGTCACTGAATAGCTAGCTTTTCATCACTGACTGCATTGTTAATTGTAGCCACGGGGTCAAAAGAGGTTGATGGAGATTTCTGCCAGCTGCACTTGATCTATTTTTCATGAGTGTGTTGGTAGGCGAGTTGCTCCCTTAGCAGTGTTTCTGCAGATAGATGGGCCCCGCTATAGTGGTGCCTCCCTGGCCGCAAGGTAGCTAAATCGGTAGGTGACAAGTACGCTGGAATAGATATAAATCAAAGACTTAGTGTTCTTGTCTGCATATTCTTATCCAGGAGGAACAGACAAAAGAAATGGGCTGCCCTTCTTCTTTCCTGCCCTCATATTTACTCACACTTATCAAACTAAATGGAGCGCTGGGGAGGAAAATTCAAAATGCTAACAGTTATCCACTGTGCTGTAACAAGTACCTCGGGGTGGAAACACACCGCTAGGTTTCAACCTGACCTAGCCCCAATTAGGCTTTAGATGAACACCTAAATGAACACTTTTTTTTTTTGGTTTTTGCTCTTGCTGAGGTCCTCAAGCTATATTTTTTTTTCCTCACTGGCAACTTGAGAGTTTAATGAGGTCTAGAAATTTCAAGTGCATACCTGAACACTCAACCGAGAGTATGTGATGCTTATCTTGCACTATCCCCCTATAGATTAGTCTGCCTCTGGCATACTGATAGGGATTTTGTCCTTCTCAAAAGGTGCTAAATCTTTGTTATTTCTTTAACAGGAAAATCATTTTAAACATGCACGGCATCTGCTATAGTAGCCAAACAAAAACTTTTCAATTAGGAAGTTTTTACGGGCATCTGTTCAGACTCATCTGTCACAAATGCCAACCACATCAAACTGTTATTTTGAGTGTTACGGTGAAAATGCACACCGAAAAGAAACTGAAAAACAGGAACAGCTGTACGGTCTAATGAAATTTGAGCCCTGAAATGAATCCCATCTTTATGAAGCTCATCGTATTCAGTCTCTGATTAGACTGTGATACAAAGGTGGTGATTCAAGTGTTACGTATGTATGTTATGTATGCTTGTCTTGTGCTTATTTATCATATGCTATAACAGACAGATTCTGTTAGAAAATGTCTGAGAGAATAACAGATTAGTTGATGGCAGAGACTTGCGTCATGCTGATTAATCATGGATGCTGTTTGGTCTTAATTCTTTATGCACGCACACACACACACACACACACACACACACACACACACACACACACACACACGCACACAAATATTTCTGCTGACCAGCTGAAAAGCTTCTCATTTCTCACTTGCTAATCCGCTGTGATTGTTAAATTCTTATGCCATAATAACTCTATGTTGACGCTTGTTTTGATTGTGCCATTTTCCACTTTATTTGCAACTGATTTCAAGGTTACAAATCAAATACTGTGCTGCTGTTGAAGATAAACAGGGCGGCACCTTTTGTCGCAAATATTAAGGTCGCTGTGAATGTTACATATGGTCTTATACCTGAATTATCATACGGGATGTATCATCACCTTGACTTTAACATTGTTTTAAAAGCTCCAGTGGAAACTGATCCTGTGATGTGCCACTTTACTCTCGGAGCATGTGATGTGATTGTTTGAAAGGCATCGGCCCTACTTTTTCATTCTCTCCCAACATGACTCTGGGGTTTTTCGCTTCACTCCATGTTCAGCAAATGTCTTTGAAGTAATCAAATCCCTCGCTGGTGTTGAACGGAACTGATAGCTGAGAAGGTCTTCTTGACTTTTACAAGAAATCACTCCAGCTTACTCACTTCATCCTTTTTTTGTCTCTTTACTGCTCCACTGCATTTCTCTACCCATTTTTCTTTTCATCAGCTCACTTCCCTTTCTTAAGTTTCTTTCCCAAAACATGTCTTTACTCTTTTCTATCTGCAGTCGGTGTGCAATTTACACAGAACAGCATAGCACCTTTCTGATTTTTGCTCTTCCTGTCTGCTAGCTCCCGTCCTACAGTATCCCTGCTTCAGTGTTGGGGAAGACTTCAGGTGGAAGAAATATTTGACCTGTGAGAAGAAATCAATGTTTCTGTCTACACTGATGAATGCAGTACCGCCCCTGCTGCCTAGATGGCGACAAAATGCCAGATATTCTTTGAAGGGTTGTCAAGGATAATTGCCACTCAGATCCACTTATTATTTAAGCTGTGTGTGTGAGCATGTGTAAGTCTGTTTGTGTGTGTGTTCTCACGCATGCATGCCAGCATGGTCCCTGCTAAGAGTGTTTTGCAAAGGTGCTTTGCAGAGGTAGAGTGGCCATTTAAACCCCTGAACCTGACTGTCAAGAAACAGACTGGAATTGGAGGACTAATTTGAAGCAAGCACACAAAGCATTATATTGATGCCTACGCAGGTAGGTCGCTTCAAGGCAATTAGAATAGCTCTTCCCACTTATTGCTTTTGATGTCACTGTGTGGGGGAATGAGAGAGCCAACTTCTGCCTGCCACTGACAGAGAGGGCTGCCATTTCCGTTGAATTCCTTTAGACACAATTAATGCTGTCCTCCATTCAAAGGTTTATCTCTTATTAATGCAGGCGAGTCCATGGATTTGAGCTTACAAATGAATTAAATGACGGGGCAAAAAGAATTAAGTAGAAAAAAAAATCTGAGAAAGTTACCATTGGATTGGTACCTCCTTCTTCCATGACAGTTTTATATACTACTTTTACTACATTTTAAAATTGTTTTAAACTTCCTCTGAGCGATGTCCTGATGATCCTTACGTTGATGTTAGTTTTAATGCAATATTTAGGCCAAGGCACGTTGTAGAGCTACTACATTTGAAGCTTACAATACATTCCAGTTCCATATGTACACACAGTGAAGAGCTTTCTTCATTCGAAATCAAAGGATCCTCGTCTACAAAGCCATGTCTTCCAATTACTCTGATGCCATAGACAAAAGGCGTGCTTGTGGCCGTGCTTGTGGGTAGACTTTTTTTCGTTTGTTGCTCTCCGTTGGTGGAACGCACTTCCAGTTCCTACCTGAGCAGGGGGGTCCCTCTCTACCTTTAAAAATCTCCTGAAGACCCAGCTCTTCAGAGATTACCTTCTCTCTTAGCACTACCTACAACTGGACATGTGAGAGCTACCCCTTTAAGAAATGCCATAGCACTTGCTGCACTTTCAACGCATCAACGTTTTCTTATCGCATTGTACCTTGATTGTTTCCGTTCTCTGTAAGTCGCTTTGGATAAAAGCGTCTGCTAAATGACTCAATGTAAATCTAAATGTAGAGTGGCAGTCATTAAGAGGCCATAGGATATTTCTGGGGGAAATGAAACATTGTTGGGACGTGAGAGACAGATAGAGATGACAGAAATCTCTTTGATCAACATGTCTTGTGTTTTCTTTCAATAATCCAATTCACAATGATGGTGCTGTGCTTCCAAATGCCCAGTCTGCCAACCTAACCACCATTAGCTTCCAATTGTCTGTGCCTATACTATTTGCGTACGCTTTGATCTCAAGAAACTCTTCCGACCGCCTCAATGAGTTCCTGCATTAGGTGATCTAAGCAGGAATTTGTCTTGCAGACCTGAAGTAATTAAAACATAGAGTTTAGGGCATGGCGCTCTCAATCCATTTGGATAAGTGCTTGGATAGCGATTTGCAAGTACACTTAAGGGCTTTTGGTGAAGTTGGTTGTGCTGGGAAGCTCATGGGATGGCTGAGGCAGCAGTAATGAAGGCAAAGATGAGACTGTGGCTTTGGCTGAGCCCTGGCAAGGTGAGTGCAGTGATTTCCACAGAGGTACAGAATCCAACTCCTACAAACATGCTGGGACTAAACAACCAAGCAACTAAACTACTAGAAAATGCATGTTTGTGAATAAAAGCAAGTGTGTTTTTCAACTCATGAAGGGATTATGTGCAAAGTTTTCACCTGACATCAGTGACGACACCCATATTACAGCAGTGGCCTCTGCCCCTCTCATTAAATGTTCACCTCTCTTATCAGCTATAGGGAGTTGCAGCATTGCTATACGTTTCCTGCTGCAGAGATTCTCCGAGGAGCGAGCTGACTGGATTTGATTTTCATTAGGATTGCATGTCTTCACTGTCACATCCTCTCCCCACCTCGCACGCTTCACTGGACACAATTTTCCGCTGTGGTGGCCCCCGTACTGACGGCTTGGTTTTTCACGCCGCAGTAGAGTCACACCGGGTGGCCGGTTATCAGTGCGTTCAGCATTACAGAGCCTCATGTGGTTGACCTGCTCAAAGAGGACTTTTCTGTTTTTCCCAGAGTCCCACTAGGAGATACGCGCTACTGCTCTGGTGCAGGAACAAACCACCTACTGGAAGTATAGAAGCTTGTCACAAGTTAGGTTGTCCATATAGGCTAACAAAAAGATGCATGAGAGAGGCTAAAAAGTGAGATCACCAAGTGAATTTTATTTGATTGCTTTGCTTATAGGCATTGCGTACCAATGCTTATTTTGAGTTCTACTGGTTATCCACTGTGTGTCATTCATACATTTGATTGTGTATAATTCTATAATCACTACATGAACGTAAATCTATGCACATTCATAATGCACATGTGACTACCTGGAAAGATGGAGATGTATTATCCAACGTCAACATTCAACATTTCAGTAACTTAATTTTCATGTAATGTCTCCATACCAAGATGCAAAAAGAGACAAAAATGAACCATTAAATGTTGGCAGAAAAAAAAAACACAAAAACAAAAATGATGTCAAATTGTCTAACTGCACTGACCTGTTCTTTGCAGCTTACACTCATACTCATGCACACAATCCACTGTTGACAGTTGAAGGCTGAGACAGTAGAAGCTGATGTTACTGCTCCACAGAGAGTTTGGAAGATCGATGAGAGATAATTATTTCTAATGGAGCCAGAGGAGAAAGGAGAGTGTCCTTTTCCGGCATAGCTAGTGTGTGTGTCTGTGTATACAGGGACCTGAAGTATTTAACCAAGATCTTTTTTTTAATTTGGGATTTAATGGGACTGGCTGCTTCTATTAAATATCCACTATGCCAAAACTAACAACCTTCAGATGAGAGATTTAAACATCATGTAAACTTGAATGTTGTTAAATCAACAAATCCCAGATTTTCTCATTTTGTTTTCAGCATAGACATGAATTCTGTTTTAGTTTTATACTCAGATTTTTACCTAAAATGTATTTCTGATTGGTATTCCAATTTGATCTGTTTTGTAAGACAACCGAATTTTTTAGATTTTTAAAATAAAAAAATATCCAGCATGAGTTATGTAGAGTTATGTAGATTTCGAATAGTTCAGATTCAACACTTCAGATTCCTAGTTAAAACTTGCCTTCTGTGTGTGTCTTTATCTCCAGAGCTTCACGGTATCTTACGTTTGGATATTCAGGACAAGAACATGCACATTCATTACAGCTGCAGTGTGTTCCTACCAATAGAGGACATGGGCTTAAATTAACATGGCTCTACCTGTGATTTATGATATTCTGCTTTGGCAGGAATCCTCTCCCTGTCTGATGCAGACATAGTATGTCACTATGCTCATATAGCCTACCCATTCTTTGAAACAGTCACAAAACATTATGATATAGAACGAATTATGGTGTACATTTGTTGAAAGGGTTCCAACAGTTTCTACAAAAGTCTACAAAAGATGTGACCTATTGCAGTTCAAGTATCCTAAATACATGCAAATGTTTTGTCTTACTGAGAGTTAAATGGGACTATTGATTCCACTCTGATGTTTGTGCATCCAATATGGAGCCAAGAGATGGTTCACTCAGCTTGGATAAAAACTGCAAAAACAGATCTGGCTCTGTCAACAGCAAAAGCCACCTCTGAAGCTTAATTATATTAATTATATAACTCTTTATATTGTTTGAAATCATAACGTGTTATCTCATGACACTTTCCACACAGAGCAGACCATAGATTGTACTCTTTCTAACGTTTACAGAGACCTGACAATTTCCACCATGACCAAGCAAGCACTTGGCGACAGTGGCAAGGAAATACTCCCGTTTAAGATGCAGAAATCGAGTGGAACCTAGCTCATGGTGAGCAGCCATCTGCCTAACTAACTGCTTGAGGGAGAGGCAGTGAGACAAAGCACCAACAACAAAAAAATCTCTATAATTCTAATAGAAATGGGGCTAATTGTAGTAATGATGCAATGAGGCACAACCACATAATCATGATCTATGAGAAGCTGTAAGATGAGAAAACACAAACTCTGGGGAAGTTAGTAACAAGTTTTAATGTGATATGAGTGTGTGTGTGTGTGTGTGTACAGATGGAGAGACTGAGAAGGTGCTGATCGGTTTAGGGGGGAGTGCACTTTAATCAGTTCTTGGGAGTTTCATAGTTTCTTTGGTAATGTTCAGCACAGTTAGAACAAACAGGCTGTGATAACTGTGTGAATGTATTTCAAGGCTTTTGTCTAATGTTTGGTATGTGGGGGTGTAATGGGGCAGATTCCCCCAGTCTGTGTCAGGGTCTAGGTTGGTAGCAACAGCAGGCTGTATAAGGCTGCCCGTTCCACCACATGCAGCAGCTGGTAGGACCACTTGTACTCCCGGTCTACAGTACAGTATGTGTTTTAATTCTGTATGTTAATTTGTCAATGCCGGTGAAATAAAACACCTGGTTGGTTTTGCACACAACATCTGCCTCAAGCCTCCTGCTTTGTGAATCCAGCCACTACATGGCTATCCTAATACTCTGCTAGGTAATTTGGTACCAATTGTTATTTGCAAGTGGTCAGTTTTGTCTGTCCAGACGTCACTCACCTATCAAAAGGCACTTTGAAATCCAATATGAGCATTCAGACCATCTGGACAGTCGAATCTGGAGAAATCTGATTGGAATAGTATGTAAAACCACCTCCAAAAGTTTTTTGCATTGTGTTTTTTTGCTGTCCAGACTTTCTAAAATCAATCTGGAAACACCTTGCAAACAAGGTCGGGAAGTTAACAGCTTCATATTTCGGTTATGTGTGTGCAGCATTGAAGTTGTTTTACTCATACACCTCTGAGGCCTCTTTGACTCTCTTTCTCACCTCAGCATTTAGCTTAACATAAACTAGGATGCAGTGGAAGAAAACATTGCACTTGAGCTTTAATAGCATAGCTCTTTAAGGCACATGAGTCAACCATGGAGAAGCAAGTTATCGTATTAATAGAATTCAACACCGACTTTTATTCTCAGCATTCACTACCAAAACACTAAAAAGATGATGCACGTGTCAAGTATTTGACTCCACAACAGGTGCTTCTTGATAACTCTCAACATCAATAGCACAGACAATTTATTCTCTCTCCAAGTCTGAATAAGAAGAGACACTGGCACTTAATTTTGTTTTCGCAGTGGGTGGGTGGAAGCTACTTCTGCTGTTCTATAGTCAAGTTGAAAAGTGACTTAGCCGAGAAGTGATAATGACTGTGTGGGAGAGTAGACATTAATATGATGTCGCCAAAATGAGAAAGTATATGATGAGTCTTCATCTGTTTTTTATTGTTAGACTGAAAATTAGAATGAGACCAAGAATTTTGAATTGATACCATCACCCAAATGTTATTGTGCAATCAAAATCAACCAAGTAAAGTACAGATATGATGTATATATATATATATTGAGATATATATTGAGATATATATTGAGATTTGTGTGCATTGATGTGTTACTGGGTGGGAAGTTTCTTAAACTCAGATACAGGCGTGCTTTAAAGGCACACTTTAGGTGCAAATAAATTAACTTTAGATACAGATTGCAGCTCTTACAACTAGCAGCAGCACTAGCAGCAGACTGCTATAACTTTGCCCATCTCATGATGGGTATTGTATCAAAATCAATGCAGCAGAAGAGATATTGTCTTTTTTTGTTCCACGGATGATTCCCGGCACCATATTTCGACGATGCAACTCAACTGCCGACAGCTCAGTCAGAGATTCATATTTGTTTTCCTAGTAGCGGCTACCGTAGCCTCAAGCCACTAGCTTTAAGCAGAGATGAGGAACGGGCTACAGAGGTCTGTTTTGCTCAGCTCTTTTCAAACTTCACAGCCCCAGATTCTTTACAGTGTCTAACTTCTGGTCTTCAGCGCAAACACACACTCGAGTGATAACAGTTGAGGCAATTTATCAGATTTTGCACAGCTCCTTCTGGAACCACACAGAGCTATATACAACTTTTTTTTTTTTCCTAGTAGCAGCCAAGACCTATAAACAGACTTTGATGAATATGATTGAGTTCACCTTTAAGGTTTTTTAGTTGGCACCACTGTTGATCTTGCTGTATTGCCAGATATGTTAACTTCTTTCAAATGCTGTTCTTGTATTTACTTTAAGTTTCCACGATGTCAAAGTGAACCTTTAACCCCTTTCACTCACTGTTTCTGAGCAATTTCCGAAAAAGAAGTGCTCGCCATCCAATTTCTGAAAAATGACATTCTTCTCTCCAAATGTCAAAAGTTTTTTGAGACCAAATCACAGCATGCATTTTTCTATGGTATTCCTCAATGTCTTGGTGCCAAAATGTGGTATTTTGTAGGATTTTTGTGACAATTTCTGTCTATTTTTGAGTGGTTTTGCACCAGTCTTCCAGAAACTGCTGCAAAGCGAGCATGGGTATGGCTATTACATACTCCGATCACCTTATATGCTTTAAGCTTAAAATCAAAAAGGGGCCTAACCAAAATACATTTTATCACATATGACAAAGAAACCTGACACACAGTGCTGCAACTCAAATTAAACTTGTATATCACTTGCTATCACCCCACAAGAATCCCCTGATTCCCAGAAAAAACTGTTTTAAAAGTGTATTATGAAGAGTGGAAGGGGTTAAATGGTACCAAAATTGGCAGATAACAAAAAACACAAGGTGCATGTTAGGTTCCTTTCTATGAGCTTCACATCTCTGCTCCACACAGTGTTTTGGTTTCAGATTTTAGAACTGACAAGGCAGCTCATATTGCAAAAAAAAAAAAAAAATAGAAATGTAAATAAAGAAACAAACAAGTGCAATAACGCCGAGCAGGTTTTGAGGATAAGATGAAAGTGAAGCAACTGGAATAAGTTACAAAGTGTCTACAGTTCAAGGGCTGATACAGACTCTATAGCTATCTCTGCAAGCGACAACAGGACGTATAAAGGAGACATTTCATGAATCACAAATGCTCATATGCACAAATGTATATAGGCTTTCCCCCGCTCCTGCAGATAACAAAGCTACTGCAGTCATAAAAGTCCTGGCTGCTGCTTCTGACAGGTATATACCGTAGCATTATTGGAAGAAAAAAAAAAAGAGTCTGCCGCTGTTTATTGGCCAACTTACTGCCTCTAAGTCACCATATGACACTGTCAACAACTATATCTGTTGTTATGTTGGTGCACATGACATGCATTTAAGAGGCTAAGCAAGAACATAAACCTACAACAAAAAAAATATATTGTTCAATTCTCCAGATGCCACCATTGATTTTTGTACAGACAATGTGTAGTATTTTAGAACTTTACTGCCTTTTGTTGGCCCTGTCATTGTAAGGTTTATATATACACCACCCATTATTACTATATATGATATTTAATAGTTTACACAGAATGGATTTTCTAGAAATGTTGAATACAGTGAAATACTACACCTGGGCTTTATGTACTATTCTGTGTATTTGTCTGAGTGTGTTCATCTGGATCCACGACTATTTTAATTGCCCCCGCAGAGCTTTAGCACAGTCCAAATGATTTTTATATCACGTTCATTTGGGTTATACATGATGTACAATTTTTTTATTGGTTGCCTATCAGAGGAGGTAAAAGGTAAAAGACAATGCACCTCGTTCTCATCCACCTCTCAGCCCCTCGTAACTCACTCTAAGCCACAAGCCTACACATTTTGACACATGCTCTCTCTCTCTCACACACACACACGGTCACATCTGTAGGAAGTGCTAATGAGTGTCTGTGGATGCTGGACGTCTCTATGGTTCTCCTGCTACGCTCAAAGAACTGACAGCTGCAGTGAACCCTGTTGCAGCTTCAGGGTACGCACATTTTTACACACTCAGACAACCATGCTTACTTGATCTACATATCATTTACTGTGCGCATTACATGTTTTACATCTTTGCTTGTCATTCAGGTTAGGTAGACTGCAGACTGTTGATGCAACATGCAAAAAGAGAATGACAGTAACAATCTTATTATGAAGAATTCATTTCAAAGCAATAAAATGCAAAAATACATTTTCCATTGATTCTATGTTCCTGGATCCCTTATTTAACACCATGTACATTGACTTTTTCAGCCTTGTGTGTAACCTATTCCTCATTCATCTGAGCTCAGTTTAACTCAGTTTGGCTTTCATTTGTCAGGCCGATACCCAAACTCTGCTTTGGAAAGGTCAAAAGTCCTTCAGGCATCTTATTCCTGGTCTTTCTTTCTATTTCATTCAGCTCTTTTGCTCACATTGCTGTATCGTGGTGTGTCTGAATTCCTCCCTTCCTGTGATTCTCTGTTCTTGATTTTCTCTTTAATCTTGATCCGCCGTGTCAAGGCGAAGGTTGAAACATGCTACGCTCTTGCTCTCCTGTGCAAAAGATCAACAACCCTCAAAGAAGTAATATTGCATACCATGGAGCTTCTCTGCATTCACCACACAAATCGTCTGTCCAGCACCTGTGTTGCTTCAGGCTCAGTGTGTTTAAAGATGCAGAGTGGTAGAGACAGATGAAGAGTGAAGAGAAAAGAAGTCGACTAAGAGTAGAGGTAATGATGGTAGAGTGATGGAGGAGGTGAAGCAGGCGGAGGGAAAGTAGAGGCAGAAGGGAGAAAGGGAAGAGAGAGAGGAATTGCGGAAGATAGAGGCTTTGTGGCAGCAGTGATGTGTGGACGGTGGGCGGACAGGGTCGCTGAGTTGTGGCTCTGAAATGCATCCTGACAGAGTCATTTCTCACGTGGAGATTTACCCAGGCTCTTTCCAATGGTGGGAGGACGAGTGCGAACTACCCTTTCCACTTGTCATGAATATTTATTTGGTGGTAGCGTTCACTGACTCCTGTGTAGAATGATAAATTGTGGTCAACTACCTATATTTTATGTCCATCTATTTCTTCGCTGCTTTCCACCAGCGACTGTCTCTCATCTAATCCATGCATCTGTTTTCACGTGGTTACCTGAAACATTCAACACATTCAGATAGATTTACAAAAAAAGAAAAGGCAGATATGGAAAGATAAAAACCACAAAACTCGGTGCATAACATTCTGTCATGCCGATCTGCATGAAACACTGTCAGCTGTCTTTTACTGCTGCGTGCCACACATGGCTACTACAAATTTGGAACAAGCTTTCATCTTTTATAATGACTATAAACGCAGGATGTTGGCTGTCAGATGATGGATTTGCTCATTGTGTGTGTAGTAGCAGTCAAAGTATCTTAAAACCAGGCCGAAAAGCAACATCTCTGATTGAATGTTTCAAGTCCAGCAGTGTAGTTGTGTCACATCCAACAGTGATATAACAACACACCGGGAATACACCTTTATTCTGTTTACTGCACCACAGCAAGGTGAGAATTTAAAGCAATGTCTGTTAGCTAAACACAGGATTCTCAAAGGGGGTTAAAAGATCGGATTTGTTGACTTCTCGACATTTCTCGACATTCATTTAGCGCGATAAAGATTCTCACAAGCAAAAAATATCCCATCAGCATCATCTCACCTCTCACCATCACCATCCCACCTTTTGAAAGGTGATTTACTTGTGCCCCGTGGAAACTGAATAAGGCCAAACTTTATGTCATGCTCGATTCAGTGAGGCTATGTTTTGTGGCTACATTCTTCACTACCAATAAAGTCTGTTCAAAGCAGAGCATTGGTATAGGAGGTGTTATAAATGTGAACTGTAAACTTTTGTGTGGCAAAATCTATGCCATCCAATTCTTCTTTACGGTAATGTCACCAAGCAAATAAACAATACAAGACATTTACCTCCTGGTAGAGGACATTCCGTTCGATAACTGCTGATAACACCTCCAGCAATGGAGAGACATCATCACTCAAGTCTGAGTGTGCCGCCATTTTTATTGTAGACTGTATTTAATTTACGCTCCACTGCTGTAGAGGTCAACAATGTACCGTATAATGACATGATATCTCCTCATAAAATTGTTATATTGAGCATGTTAGCAAATAGTTTCTTATTCAAACAGCAGCAGATGGTGTAACATTCGTTTGGAGCTGTGTTTCTGCCCACATGATCAAATCTAAGTCATTTTACCTCCATGTTTGGTCTCCAGCAACTGAGCTAAGGGTTTGTATGGTTGCAGTGCTTTTTGCAGTTGCAGCTTTAAACAGTTCTGATAAGACCATATCAGACACAGTCAGGTCAGATGAAATGTAAAGTAGCCTGTGTGACTTCAACTGGTCCCAGTCTGATAGATTTGTGACACACAAAAATGTTCTAATTTTATCTCTCGCCATCATATCTAACCACACTGACAACCAGCTGTGTGATGTCCTCTAATTTCCCACCACATCAACCCTCCATAACCCAATATGGAAGGAATGCCATATCCCAAAATGAACCAAATCCGATTTATTCCTCGTGTCACAATATGGCCAAACAAAAACCTTTTAAATTCTGGAGTCAGAAACCTCTTGTACATGAGTTTGGTATACAAACGTGGCTCTGTTCCTGGAGCTCAAACATTTTCCTCCATCATTATCCCAGTCTCAGTTGCACTCCAGTAACAGCCATTGTGTTCTCTAAACACGGCTTTTATTATCATATTACCAAGCCATGGCTACAGAGATTTGGAAAGAGATTTGGAATCAGGATGGATCATCTGTCTGTATACAGGCATTACCCAGGGCGCTGCAGGCTAGATGAACACCACACTGGAGCTGAAGTGTTGAAGGCAGAGCTTCCAGCAAGGAATTCAGAAAAAGGAATCCATCCAGCTCATTATTTTGATGCTTTTACTGGCTCTGCTTTTTATAGCGCCATTTCTTTATATTCCTCTTTGCCGCACATGTCTCCATTTCTCCCTTTTTATGCACAGAAGCACCTGAAGGATGATATGTCCCGCAGCCCTGATGTTCTGCTCATTAAGTAAGACATCTGAAGGGTTACTGTCAAAGGTTATCAGTCCACTTTAAGAAAAGGTCATGCATTTTGTTCTTGCGGCTTTCTGCCTTCTGCTGCGTTTCCTGCGCAGGGGCTACCGGACTTTTTGATCTATATTACTCCCAGACAAAACAGAAATGGAAAATGGATTCAGAGGACAGAAGCATGGATGCAATTTTCCTTCAGGCTGCTTGGTAAACAGCGGTGACAGGAACAAGTATTCAATAACTTTAAAGAAGAAGGGATAGAAATAACAAATAAAGCATGGCCTTGTTTTCCATTATTTAATTTTCACTCTGTTGTATTACAGGGATAGTAAATAAGGAAGGATATGAAAACTGACAAACAATAAACTGGCGAGTGTATGTGTTTGCAAGTGTGGTTGGGTTCCCATTTCTCATATTTTGGTCAGATTGTGAGCAGAGGCTTTACACGTGGCCATGGGTGTGTTATTACGGCGCGTGGTGAGCGTAGAAAGAGAATAGTTTTGAGGCAATCTTTTTTTATCCTGCAGGATCTCTCTCTGGGTGGAGAGATTGGGCTTTGTACTTGTGATTGGAGGGAATTAAGGCCTGCCTCTGGTAGCTGGCAATAGCAGACAACTGGGAAACAGGTTGAGCCTGTGACTGGTGTGTGCGTGTGTGTGCGGTAAGACAAAGAAAAAGGGAGAGATTAACTCACACCATGGTACATCATTCAGTAATTCCTCCAGGCCGCCCTTTTCCTCTCACCTTGGCCTGCACACTGTTATCTGCACTGAAAGCACTCCTGCAGTTCACTTACCTGTTTAATGACATGAGATGTGTTTTGTAACATCACTACAATGTATGTGTTATATAATAACTCATTTGTGGTCACGGTGCAGCTGCGTGGCCCTTTGAAATATCATGCCGCCTTACCATTTTTTACTCAACACAGTTTTTCAAGTAGCGTTATTGATTCGTCTGTTTTTTTTTTCCATGCCTCTCAGAGTAGATACAGATGTCTGTTCAATACCAAACATTTAAAAGTAAAAACTGTTCATGGTATGCGTGAAAATCAATTGTAAATATAGAACGGCAGGTAATTGGAAAAATAGAAGTCAGAAATGCATTGGTCCATATTGCATGGTTTTCTGTAAAACTGGGGGTGTATAAACTGGTAGGAGGCTTAGATGAATGTAAAGGGCATATGATGAAAAATGAGAAAACTATTCCAAAAAACAGACTGTGCATGCAGTGGCAGGAGGTCCAGATTGAAATAAATTTAGTTTGAAATGAATGTCTGTTTCAAATTCCGAAAAGCTCCCATGGTTCATTAGCATGCGCCACAACACACAAGTTTTGATCATGAAGTAAAAATAACACCTGTGCAACATCAGTCAGGCTTTATTTCGCACTGCACAACTAATCTAGAATAACCAAGTTATTGACAATGAACCTTGCTTGAAAACCTGAGCACTGATCGCGACTCATGGTTTCAGTCTGCAGCCTATTTCTATTTGATCACATCTGGATCACACAAAGTCCTCTTGCTTTGGCTACTCCTGTTCCCACTATGCAGATGCGTGGGTTGTGAGGGGCGAATATCACTGCAAATGATTCATATGTCTTTGGAATCGGTGCAGAACATGTTATCTGTGCATATCTGAATAATGTATTTGTATTTGATTACACGCCTTATGTTAACTGCCTCAACAGACAGATGAGAATAGGCAAGAACCATAAAGTGTTGCTTGGATCACAATAATAATGTAATTGTGACTGCCCAAAGGATCCAAGGTATTGATAGCATGCCTAATAGTGAGGTACACCAATGGGTTCAAGCACCTGCTACAGTTAAACTGTGGGTGGAAGGCCACTGCTCGGCTGGGAAAGATAGGGTTAAGAAAAATGCCATTTTGCTGCCATTTTCTCTTTTATATCCTGTTGTTGTAAATCGATTTGCGTTTTGGACTGCTGGCCAGGCAAAGCAAGCAATCTGAAGACATCATCTTGGGTGGTAGGAAGTTGTGGTTGGCAGTTTGCACTATTTTCTGGCCATTTGATGAATTGAAGTCCATTATTATAGTTTTATAGCTTTGGTCTCCATCCACTCAGCTGAAAGAAATATCTGGGTCTCTAGCTGCTAAATGCCCAGCTTTCATCATTTACTTACATTTTGTAGACTAAACGGCTAATCAGATGGAAAAGTAAGAAATGAATCTCGAGATTAATCAGCAATAAAAATAACTGGTGTTGGCCCAGTCCCGTATGATGGCCACAGGCAGAAGACAAACACTAGCTTGAAGTACAGCGATGAGACGATAACAAGCAGCACAGCTGAAATGGAGGACAGTATCATTGACTGCAGAGCTGCTCGGATTCACCTCTCGCCCCGGCCTCTCCACACCATGAAATGATACAACTGTCCAACATATTACCTGCAATCAATTCCTTTTACTGGATCATTCCAGTATGATGGTGAAAGAGAAAAAGCAGAGAAGGAGGAGGAAGGGGAAGATGAGGAAGACCTATTATCAATCTTTTTAGAAAGCGAGAGATTAAAGTTGAGGACGTGGGGCTGTGTTGAAACCTCTTTCCCCATCCTTGATATTGTTCCCTCTTCTCTGAGTTTTATCACAACTACAGGGGCTGCCTGATAGCATGCCACGCCACTGGGAATAACAAATCACACTTGTTTTACAGCAGCATCCGCAAGACCAAGGCAGATAGAGGAAGAAATAGGGGAAAGAAGAAGGGACAGAGGTTGATGGAGAATTCAGAGGGTGGGAAATAATGAGTCGCAGTTGGGAATGAGACAGGAAAACAGAAAAAAGCTTTAGTCTTGTATACATTTGTCTCTGTTCTCCTGTTTGAATGTCTATCTGTTACAGTAGACTTCTCCAAATGACTGAGGAATCAGTGTTTTGTTTCCGTATTCACACTTTTGTAAGAAAAACATGTTTTGATTCATGTTACGGTGACGTATATATTTGTTTTTATCGAGTGGCTAGACTTTGTCTCGTGGCTTTTCTGAGATTTCATGCTGTCAAAATGAAGCACATGCTGGCGGAGAGAGAGATCGAGCTTATGAAGACTCAGACCGACTCACAGGAAGGGAGACAGAGACGAGCCCGAGGCACTGACAGTCCTAGGAGCGGCGCCGTGCACGTATTCACATGTGTGCCAGTGTGTGTGTGATTGTGTCTCCATATGCACGTGTGTTTGTGTGGTCCCCATGAGGCTGGCAACAGAGGCAGGATGGAAGTGCTACTGATCATCAGCCCCCAGGCCAGCCACTTCAGACTGACTCTCAACTTATGGAAATTACACAAACACACACACACACACTTGCACTCTCAGAGGGGTGGTGCGATTTTTAGGCACATGAGCAGAATGTTGAGGAATAACGGGTGGCAGAGAGGGTTAAGGTTTCTGTATCTCTCTCTGGAGTTTCTTTTTCTGTCTTTGCCTCTTTCTCTGCAAAGGTCAACTAAGGTGAGGGAAGCAGCCAAGTGTGTGTGACAGAGAAATACAGTTGTGGTGGAGGGTGTAGAGGAGGAGCAGAGAGCGATGGGAGGGAGTGAAGATGAAATGATTAAAAACCTCATAAAATGGGTTGGCATGAAAAGAAAGAGACAGGCTAATAGGACGTTAAATAATGTGTGAAACCTTAGGCCGCCGCAGAGTTAGACTGGTGGAGTCTGCCTGTGAGAGACAGAGAGAAAAATAAAATGAGATAGATGCTGTCAGAAAATCACAAGAGAGAAACGGAGAGATGAAAAGCAGCGCGGCAGGGGGAGTCGGGAAGGAAATATATAAAGGAGAATATTTTAGATTGTCTTAAAGTACACAACTCATTAAATCAGTCACATAATATCACCTTCCAGTGATATTCAGAAAATCATAATAACATTGAAAGAATCAACACTCATACAGGGAAGATAATGAGAGTGCTGTAATGATGGAAAAGCCTATAATGAAGTAAAAAAAAAAAAAAGAACAACAGCACAACAGCTGTTGATCAGATTAAGGCAGAATTAAAACAAAATGACTACACGGTATCAGAGATGATGGCAGCTGAAAATGAAATTATGACAAATACTCATGTTTTAGCTCATGAAAAAAAAAAGGCTCTAACCCCCTTTCCCCCCTGTTCATTATCTCTGGTCTTCCGTTTCATTTCTCTCTACTCCATTTCATCACCATCCCTCCATTATAATTATTATTTCCCCCTGTGGGTCCCAACCGCAGAGCACTTCCTGCCCCCATGGTGAGGTTTTCCCGATCACGCAGGAAGACAGAGAATTACAGCAGGGTTGAAATGGACCTCTCTGTCCAGGATAGATTTCGGCACCCCACATTATCTCACCTCAACTCCAGTAAAGCTCAAATTCATTAACCCCCCCCCTTTTTTTTTGGCAAGCATAACAGAGCCACGCTGGCTTTCAGCTGTGCTCTCTCGGTCTCTCTCCAGGTTATTTTACAGTATGTTAATATCAATATTTGCACACATCAGTATTCAGACACCATATGTGCTTAATAACGCAAGTTGTATGGCTTTGTATTAGGTTGCGGGCTATAATTTTAGATGTTTTCCATGAATATGTCACTGAAATGAGAGACGGAGCAGGCATGGTGTTGAATGTTGAAGAGGTGTGGATAACATCCTAGTCTATGGAGGCGCAAAAGATGGCAATCATACATTAATATAGCGTACAGTAAAATGATTTATTGTTTCTTTGTCAGGGTCTTTTTATGTGTGAAGCCCTGGTTCTGTACCAATAACCTCTTGTGGTGAGGTTGAGACTGCAGGACATTTTACATGGAGTTTGTAAAAATATACTGATGCCTCTTTTGGATTCTTACCAAAAGCGTTTTATTTGAAGTGAATTTATCATAGTTAGCAAGTGACCCAGCGTTCACAGTGTACAGTGATCCGTAAAGGACTAAGTCAATATACATTAAGCATATTTCCAAGATTTTCCAATATCTTTTGAGATGCATTCGGCAGTTCTTTTGTGTTGAATCAATGTGAAAATGAGAGCTCAAACAATATCACCAATGTAGCCTTTTAAAAAAATGTATTTTCTATACTCAAGCAGCTCCGTTCTAGCTTTAATCAGGATCTGTGCCCAAACCTTCCCAAATTTGCCCACAGTCTTCAGCTTCTCACAAACACAGTGCCTCCAGCTCCATCCCTACCGCCCATGCTGTTCCCGGCCTCCACTCCAGTTCAAGATTGACTTTCAGGCTCACTTCCAACTGATACTCCTCTCAGCATGACAATAAAATACTAATTACGTTGTTGCTTTGTGGCATGGCATTTATATTTGTTGTGACAAAGCCCCTCCTTTTCTCTCCTCGTCTCTCGCTGTGGCCTCACCTTGCAGTCACACCAGTGGAGCAGAAAGCAGCTCTCTCTCTCTTAAATGGATTAAAGCTCTGATGGAAGTGGCTGGTCTTGGTGAGGGTGGGTGAGAGGCGTGTGACTGATGGAATTAACCATCACAACGACGGGGTGCGAGGGGGTGAATGCGCGCGTTGAGCAGTGACTGATGGAATAGTGCGTTGCTAGAGGGTAAGAATGGATGAGAAAATGTGATTGATAAAGCAAACCCTTTGCATCAAGGCTGGAAATAATGGCGGGGTGCAAGATGGAGGGAGCAAATGTTGGCTGCAGGGGTCAAAGGGACTGAAAAGACTGAAACAAGACGGTTTGATGTTGTAAAAACTGGGAAGAGCAAAGAGGAAAGATTTAGAACGAGAAGGGAGGAGGACCAGAGCGGAGAAGGAAAAGGGAGAGTGACAGTGAAGGAAATACTAGTCATAGGTGATAGGAAAAGGAGGATGATAACAGGAGATGGAAGCTGCCGCAGGTTTTAGAGGGCGTTTGTATGCGGTGTTATGATTTGCAGTGGAAGGCCACAGCAGTGCTGTGATGGATAGCAGCATTGTGTGAGGCCAGGGCACGTTCACACAGATGATTTAGACCAAGCACCAATAGATGGATGCAAGATTCTACTGTTCACTTAAATGGATGGAAATCCATGCCTCCTACCTGTGAGTGACAACAGAAATAAATATGCGGTAGAATGCACACTAAGGAGAAACATTCTGCAATATGCCCAAAAAATGTTTATGGTTCTCTCCAGCCAAACACCAACTCAGCAAACAGAGAATGATCAGCGAGCGAGTGAATCAATCCTCTATTAATTCATTGAGGTTCGTATTGTCAGTGGTATTATTTTAGCTTTGACGCAGCTTTATTGATGTTTTGTATCTTTACACCTCGAGGATCCTAGATTTGTGCAGGCATCTAGTTTGGTTTGAGTGAAACCGACAGGCTGAATTGAACAAACGGGGTGCATTAGCTGTGACTGACAGATGAATACCCATCCTGAAACGTAGGCCAACAGAGTATGTTATCGTTTCTCTCCATGTCTGTGTTTTTCTCAACAGCTGAGGCTCAGATTTTGTGTTTTTAGGCACTATAAACTGCGACAGGAATGAGATTAAGGCATCTGCTGGGAAATTCTCTCCAGATAGCTTGCATATCACTTCACTGAGTTTATTGTCCCGGCGGTGATATAATCCCAGTGCACGTCGACAAACATGCTCGCACTTGCACACACGCATGTGCAGCCGCCCACATACAAACATAAACCTCCTTACTGCCCTAACGGAGTGAACTCCAGCTGTCCCTTATCTCTGTTCCTGTTGCTTGTTTAGAATTCAGCGTGCAGACAAGACTTGATCCTGCTCTGTTCTGTTGGGGTGTTTAAATCCTGCATCTCACACGCCTAACCTCGGGGTACACTTCAACTCAATTTCACACTTGCCAGCTGCTAGAATGTCCTAATTCAATTTACCCTGTTTAAGGAAGTGGAGGCCTGCTCTCTGGGGAAAGTTTAAAGCGCACAAGAAGGAATGGTCTCGTCAGCTTTGGTCAGTGGCCCACAGCTGCATAGCTCACTGAACAGATAGCCTATCCCTTCAGGCTTAAGGTAAGCGCACTTGAATGGCCAGTGCGATTCGATAATTGCGTTTACAGCTGTCATAATATGATCGATACTTGGGTTTATGCTTGAATCAGAACAAATCAAACAACATTGCTGCTGATCCCTTTTTTTATAGTACCAGTCTCGTAACATGTAGTGACACAATTAGCAAGCAAGCATTTATTTTCAGAGAAAGTACTTAGTCGCGTAAACAACACTGAAAAATGACATTTACAAAACCTCAACAGCAGATATAATTTGACCTGTTTCTTCAGAATCAAGTAGTTCCTGCAACGCAGGCTCAGGACCAAAGCAGCTATCTACATGACAATATTACTGTACTTAAGTGAGAAAATTGTTTTATAATGTGGTTGAACCTTCAAATTTAAGATTGATATTTGTAGTAATATAGGATAATACATTTGAAACTAGGTGTAACTTCCTGTGACGTGTTCAGGATTAATTGAGTTTTCCTCTTCCACATTTTTCTACTTCAAGCACTGCTGTACCTGAAGTGTTATACTTTTTTCACACGCTTTGAACCCTGTGGCCTCTACAACGGTGCAGCTACTTTACTGGCTAACGGCCACCGATGACACTCTCTACTGTAGCAGTAAACGCAGAAGTGAGACAGACATGTGGGGAAATATTATGCGCTGAAGAAGACACTAGTTTTGATTCTGATTTTGTACTGTCATTTTGTGCATCATGCACACACCCTCATCATGGCGAGCACACGAAGAAATGCATATGATGCAGCTTTTAAGTTAAAGGCAATCAATCTGGCCGTGAAAGAACGAAATAGAGCTACTGCACGTACAATATCCCGTGTTCATCCCATGCTGGTGCTGCGTTGATGTTGGCCTATATATGTACAAAATGTATTTTATTTTAAAATTCAGCCGGTGCGGTTTATATTCAGGTGTGCTCAATAGTCCGAAAATTACAGTACACTTACACATAACCTTAAACTAGGACAAAGGACTAAAAATCAATAACCTTCATCACATTTCCCCTCATGCCACCATTAAACCAAACCTCTCCTATGAACCTATTCTGTCAGGTAGCCAGTACACCGTTGGCTGTGATGATAATGGCTCTTAGCTAGCATTATACAACCTTTCTATCGTTTGCATACACCGTGGGCTATGAAAGGAATGGCTGCCTGCAGAGATGGTTCGGCCTTGGTGGACATCTGCACTCTGTTAAGTGCTTTCTTGAAGGTTGCAGTCAATGTCATTAATATTCCATCAGTGCAACCTGAGGACTTTGAGGCAACTTTGTGGATAGGAAACCTCCTGATAGATTCAATATGACGACACACTGGTGTATCAGTGACATGTGTGCCCACTGTTTCCCTCCAGTCTTGTGTTCTTTATATCACTCTTACTTAGAGTGCCTTACTGCCCCAAGAGAAATAGTCAAAGAAATGAAAAAACTCTGTAAACCCTGACACCTTCATTATATTTTAGATATTGTAATTGAATATCTTTAACATAAACCTCATATTTATATTTGTTTGGTGAAACTTGTATAAGGTGGGAGCCCGAACATCATCAGCGTCAATCTAATATATTTGGTAAAATGATTAACTATTCTTTGTGAGGCCATATAAATAATCTTGTTTCACTGTTCAATTCAATTCAGTTTTATTTATATATTATATATAGTTTTATATATATTATATTATATATTTTCATACAGAGCATGTCTAGACCGTACTCTTTAAAATATTATTTACACAGATCCAGCAATTCCACACATTTCACAGTTTATTCATTCATATGTGAGAAAATCCCTCACTTGTAGTGGTAATCATATTTGATATGTCTATGATCCAAGCTGTGGTAAGCCTGTCACTTTAAGAGAGTGTTGCGTTATGGGTCGTCTGTATGTCCATCTGTCACTCTATAGTTTGTGCGCTAATGTTAGTGTGTCAAGGTTAGTATGTTAGGTGAACTGTAGTCTTAGTTTCTGCTTGTCCATGTTGTGGCTCAGTAACAAATTTCAAGTGTGTGGAAACTTAACTGTAGAAATGAGACAAATGGCGGACATATGCTAACAGTCGGAAAATGTTCAAGTGGTCCCAACTTCTACTTCCGAGAGCTTAAGAGAAGAACTGGTAAGTACATGATAAAACACAAGAAATCTTTTAGCAAGTGTTTTTTAGTTGTTGTAGTTTTAGTTGATTAGTAGCTTTTGCTATTAGCTACATACGTTGTCATTTTAATCAAGAAAAAAGAGCAGCTACATTTTGTCTTGGTGTAGGAAAAGCGCAGGTGTTACTAATGACGTTATCGATGGCTCCGCGTCCCAGTCAGCCATTACAGTGTGACTGTGAGCTAGCATGCTAAATAACGGGAGCCTGAACGAAACCAAATTTCTATTTTGAAAAAGTCCTGCTTCCACATTCCACATTTGTTTGACTGACCTCTGAGTACAAACTATAAGAACTGTGGTTTTTGTCAGCGTTAGAAGCTTTTTCACAGCAGCCATTTTGACATGAAACGGTAGGGTACACACAGGTGTTACCAATGATACTAATTAAGGTTTTTTGTTTTGGCCTCTGTGAAAACGGTCTAGTAAGAAACCTTATTCATTCTGCATGTGCAGTAAGCCATGCTAGCACTTGCAATACCAGGACCCTGAACCTGAAAGCTGAAGTGCAATTTATCATTATCATGGATAACTTGTGTCATTAGTGACCAATATTGCAGATATCTCCTGCTACAACTTGTCAATTGTCTTAAGTCTCAAGTGGACCTTACCTGTTGTCACTAACCACTTTTTATGAGGGCTAATGGAATGCAGATTCTTATATTATAATATCATATCTTTGATCTAGATTCAGAAGACGTCTCCCAACTTTTTATTATTATTATTATTATTATTATTATTATTTTGGCCTTTCTAAGCTTTATTGACAGAGACAGGTGAAGAGCAGGAAATGTGGGGAGAGATGGGGAATGACATGTGGGAAAGGGTCACAGGTCGGGACTCGTACCCGGGCCAGGCACAGCAAGCCTTCGCTCTACCGATTGAGCTAAGCGCCGCCCTTCTCGCAACTTCTAAATCAAACAATAGTCTCATCATGACGAGCAAGTTATAGATTTGGTCCTCATTTTTACAGCAAGTGCTTGAGGGCCCTGAACGAAACCATTCTCTCTCTCTGTCTGGCTTTAGAATTTGTGTGGGGAATTAAAGAAAAACATTTTTTTTAAAAATTCAGTATGGTATCATAAGAATCGTTCATTAGATTGGGGTTTCTGTATTTCAACTTTTTGTATTTTAATGACTCAGACGTAAGTGCACAGAATATTTGAAGCATCATCATGTTCCAATTTAGTTCATTTTGTTAAGCTAGGCCATGTGAAAAGCTGCTGCTAGTCTCAAAAACATGACTTCAGACATGACTTCCTGTGGTTTGCTTTGGGGCAATGCCCTAGGTGCAGCCAAGAAATAAAGTGAATGCTTCATTGTGTAGCACAAACATGTTGACTCTGTTGAAATAGGCATTTTAATTTGAATCTCTGGGTTGACTCAGTTGAATCAGCCCTAACCTTGGCCTCAAAGCAATGTGCTACAACAGAAATTACATTACTGCGCATGGCTTACAGATGCAGGGTCAACCAACCATTCAAACATTCATAGAATCGCTCTGCCAGAAATACATTTGCCTAACTGGAAACCAGCGGTGTGCTCCGCTGACATTTCCTCAGTGACAGTGAGCCAAACCAACATGTCATTGGCTCTTGATGTCTCCCTCTGCTCCTTCACGTCCATTGTGGACGTGTCTACTGCTTCACTCAGGAAGGCAGGTGTTGGCAGGACAGGGACAGGTTCTCAAATGTTTTTGCTCTTTCAATGAAAGCAGATGTTCTCACTCTGCATTCACATGCACATACGCACACAACCACACACGTATGTGCGCTAAAGGAAACTGATGTCTGGGGAGCTTGGGCGCAACTCTGTTGTCTGTCGTTTGTTATCAGCTGAAAACAGGCAGTGAAAATATTTAGTTGGGTGTGCTTTCAAACATAAAGTCCAGGGCTTTGTTCCTGGGTCTTGCTTCAACCTTTATGGGTGAAGTTGGTGGACATACTGTACTGTAAGGTCAGGCTGCATAATAAAGAATGGTGCTTGGTCTGTGAGTGGATGTACAAGGACTCTATATATTGGAAATGTATAGGATCTTACGTCCATGTTTTGTTGGAGCTGCCTCTTGATTGTAAAACTGTAAAGATTTGAGACGTTTATGAGGCACTTCATGGACCATGTAATTTCAGTGTTCAGGAAGTTGATCTATGCATAATTCTGGAGATGTATGATAGATTATGTCCCTACCTGGATTTGCATTTTAATGCATATCTCTATGTTCAGTAGTGGTTTTCATATAAGGTGCTCATATCAACCGCACATTTATTAAAAAAAGCTGATGAATGCTTTGCAATTTGAGTGAGTGAGTTTGACTTTATGATTTAAAGCACACATTCTATGAGAAGTCTATGGGAGAAAAAAGGATTTTAATTAAATTCAAGGTTAGAATACCTTTACACTGAGTGCAGTCTGGAGCTATTTTACTCATAGTTCTTTCACTGTAGTTCAATTACTCTACTAAATCTATTTTTTTGCTTGGATTAGCTTTCTACATCAGGCAGCAGCTCATCACACATCCGTTATTATTATAACGCTTTGAAATGTGAGATATGACCCAATGAGTGTGTGTGTGTGTGTCTACATGTGGGTGTGCGCCTGATGGATTTTCAATTTCATTTCCTATGTACACGCTCCGTCCACCAGGGCAGTAGATGAGATTGAGCCTTTACCGCTGGTTCTGAAATTGGGCTGGTCCTGCTGGACTCACAGCTCCATTTAAATGCATTAAAGCAGAGAGAAAGTGGCTCGTACATCAAGGGTTTTGACATGTGGCAGTGTGACAACCCACGGCTCGGGGGACGATTGGCACTTGACATGCTAGAATCTCAGGAACATCCATTAACAGCCGCCACATACACAAGCGAACTGATGACTAGGTCAAGTCTTAGATTAACAGTGTGAATAGGGAGAGCCACTGCACTGTGGCTAACGGCTTGTTTGATCATTAATGACCAACTGTCATCTTCATCAATTATTTCATTGAAATTGTGTGACAGGTGAGTATCGATCTTTATCGCTTGACATGTGCCTAAGGCCTTGAATTAGCTACTGTCACAGGTGCTGTCAAAAAAGTTGAGTAGTTGAGTTGGGGTGATGGCTTGACAAGCCCTGGTGTTAATGACGACACCGAATTCTAGTTATATAATGGTCATGAATAGAGGTGGGGGAAATTTCCGATTCTTAGATTAATCGCGATTCGGCCGTGGAAGAATCGAGAACGATTCAGAAACATCCAAATTCCGATTATTTAAATATGCCAAGTAAAGCGGACCTAAAATACAGTAAGCGTGGTCTTCGAGACGCTATGGGGAACGGACCGAGAACACATTGGATCACACACGTCGGAGAATGATGGAAGCAACGGAGCCGAGGTACGTCATCCCATCCCGACGCTATTTCACCGACACGGCCGTCCCGGCACTCTACAAGCAGACTAAAGCAGAAATCACGTCATCGCTGTTGAAAGCAGACCGAGTCGCCGTTACATGTGATCCGTGGACGTCTGTAGCCACCGAATCATTTGTTACTGTAACTGCGCATTTCATAACTGATGAGTGGGAGCTGAAAGCACACGTGCTCCAAACAAGAGCAATGCATGAAAGCCACACAGGTGCTAATATGGCTGAGCTGCTAAGCAGTGCTGTAAATTAATGGGACATCGCAAAGAAAGAAGTTGTTGTAGTTACAGACAACGCAGCTAATATGGTTGTCGCTGCCCAGCTGGGTAACTTCAGCCATCTGAAATGCTACGCATTTATTGCAAATGCACTGTTTTTTGAACTGCAAATGATGAATACTCATTCAGTGAGACAAAAAGAAATGTGGAAAAAGTGCATCAATATACATAAATTAAAAATGCATCAATAATCGTTTTATAATCGAATCGTAGCCTCTGAATCGTAATCGAATCGTGAGGTGCCCCAAGATTCCCACCCCTAGTCATGAATATAGCATGTGGAAGATGTTTGTTCAGCAGGGGCGGAGATGCGATCAGTGGGTGGCATCTGCCTGTGAAACTGAGTAAGGAATTCTAATGATCATTATTGCGTAGCAGAGGTTTGGGCTAAAGTTAGAATATTAAGTGAATTTGAGCTCATTGTGTGATTGTGCAAAGTTTGTCCAAAAAGCCTTGCTTAGCATTCAAAGTCCAACCCTCAACTTGCCACATCCCACTTTATTGGCACATGTACTGTATCCTTAGAAGTTCGTTTAATTATGAAGGAAATGTTGAGTAACAGCAAATTATGTTCAGGAAGAAGAACAGATGACAATGCCAACAGAACTGATCCAAGTAAGGGTGTCTCAGTGAATGAGAGAATGCATGTCAACTGTCTACAGGACATGAGAACTTATTGAAGAAACAACAGCACTGGGAAGAGTGTGTGCCTATGTGAGAGAGCGAGCGTGACGAGCAGACAGAAATGATTTGGAAGTCAAACTGGAATTTGCCTTTAGGCGCGTATGTGGGGTCATTCATCACAAGTACAGGAACAGCAGAAAACGGAGCCACTGTCTGGAAAACATGGAAGACCCATTTTGACCAACTGTTGCTGTATACAGGAAGTTAAGGATTATTTGAAGTATGGTTGGTTATGACCTCACGCATGAATGTTTGTCATTGTGTAGCCTATATCCCTCAGGGCTGAATTGAAGACATTCTCGTCATCACAATCATCAAATGATGATGTTTCCCAGTGTTGCATTTGACTTGAAGGGAGTAAGGCTTGTAAAGGCTTGTTCTTTATGTAGTAAAACTGAATTCATACTGCAGATATATTTGTAATACACTCTTTTCTGTTTTTTTTCTGTTTATGTAGGAAAAAAAATGTGACAGAATCAGAATACAAACAAAAGAACCTTCAGGATACAAAACAGGAACTGTGGGATTTAAACCTGCAGCATCAAAACAGCAAATAACACTTTTTTGCACTTGTTATTCTAAATCATCTGGCTTTCACCTTCATATGTAAAAAAAAAATGGCACCAATGGCAATGTACTCTTTTTTTCCACTGTTGTTTTCTCTCTTTTCTATGTTTATCTGAATGTCAACAAATTCAATATGTGTTCTATAGGCCTGTTCTATGAGAGCTGTTTATTTGCCAGCCTTCAGCACCTCAGTCTGATAAACAGCCTCACTTTTCGTATACCAGGTATTCTGCAAGCAGAATAGCAGCGTTGTGAGATGGGGAGTACTGAGTAGTTATTTTATCTTGAAAGTCTGGCTTTAATCGCCACTGCCATTTTCTTTCCCACTGCCATCTATTTCTAGATGTTTGCAGATACTCCTGCACACAGTGGGCAAAAAAATCACTTGATGTGGCTGAAAAGACATAACAGTTGTTTGCTCTGGCACTGTTCTGTTACAATGGGAAGGTTGTAGTGGGTTACATACATCTCCTTACACTGCACCTTCACTTTTCACTCCAGAGGCGTAGTGGCTCTGTTGGGTTTTTGGATGTTTGATCTTTTCCTACAAACATAGCTGCTGCATTTTGTCAGGGGACAGGAAAAAAAGAAAAAAATACTACAGTTCTCTGTTGTTACAGAGATGATTACAGAGGCGCGTCTCGGCGAAAAGGTCTAGAAGAACAATGTGAGAGGCCTCTGTGAACAGGTGCTGTTTTCTGTTCCTTTCAACAAAAAGCATGGCTATCTGGGCAGAGTGTCTGTAGAGACAGAGTGGCAGTGACCTGTGAGGGCTGAGGGAGGGGACACTGTTGGGAACTGGGACAGACTTCACAGCCAAGATAGAGTCTCCTGACAAAATACAACCACACATGGACAGCACTGGCAAATACTGGACCATTACACACTTGTTTAACGTGACTCCTTCTCAGTCTCTCCATGTGTCTCCCTGCCCATTTGTCCAGATGGTATGTCTACCACCTCCTGTAAGAGGGGGGGGGGGGGGGGGTTTATGTGTGACTGAGAGAGGGATGGACAGAGACAGTGGAGGTCAGAAAAACAGTGCAGAGTTATATTGTTGGTTCTCACAGTCGGTGTCCCAATGGCTGCGTTGCCCGCGGTGTTTTCCCAGGGAATACCAAATTGTTCTCTTTAGATTTCATTCAGAGAACTTCCCGGAGCCATTCATGTCCCTGCACTGCCATTTACAAACAGTGTCTACCAGCACAATTGGCACTGATATAACAAACCATTATGTGATTCCTCTATTCAGAGCCATGGGACAGTGCCAGAAACTTTCCTGCTGATTTTGTTGTTCTGTGTTAAAAGTTAAAGTGTTGTTTTGTAGAGACACCTGGTGACAAAACTGCTCTCCAAATGTAGTAAGAAGACATTTTACTTAAAGTATTTAATCTAAAGGGTAATGAAAGTCTAGTCAGGTACTTATTATTAGAAAGGGAAGTGCTTAGTTTTAAAATGATCAAAGAAACCAAAGAGAATTAATTACCCATGTTTCTCCTAATTATCCAGTTACTGTTTTGCATTGTGAATTCTGTGTACATGTAACTTTATGCAAATGAAGACACTGAAGTGTGACCCAATGGTGGAAGCTCCAATTATAATTCTTAGATCAGTGATGGCCATCTTGAGAATAATATTTAGCTACATGCTTACTTGTTAAAAGTGGCTGCACTGTTCCTAATACAGTAAAAGGCAAACTGCAGAAATGGATAATCAGGGAGCATGCAGTCAAATAATATTTCTTCTTTACCTGTATTTCCTTATCTAATTTGTCCTCTCCTTCTGCCGTCTAGATAGCCCGTCTATACATTTTCCTTTTTTATCCCCTTTTTATCCCCAAGTTCAAAACTGTCTCTTATTAGTCAAATTAAACATTATGTTAATATAGAGATCTTTGTACACAAAGCCATTAGAATCACAGATTGTTTTATCGGCTTCAACCATCTTCCACTCTGAAACCTTTTGCATTACCGTGTTACCTGTTTTTATTTTCAGTGGGCATTCTTGGAAAACTAATTTAAAAAGCCTCTTCTGAATGTCAGTAAAAACCTTCAGCTGCGCCAGTTATCTTCAGGTCTTTTCACACACTGCTGAATTCATCAAAAAAAAAAAAAAAAAAAAGCTTGAGGCATTTATTAAGAGTGTAGCCAATTCTCCAGGCAGCACTACACTACTGATGTCGAGGTATAATAATTAGCATACTGTATCCTGACACTCATGACTAGTCACGATCACTTAAAGCCTTCTTGAAGCTCATTTGTTCTCAACAGCATTTTGATTCTGTTTTTAACGGCATAATAACTTAACTCAACTTTCTTTCGGTTCATAATTGTGTGGCGCTAAGTTGCTGTTTCCATATCCTCTGAATTTTATCAAATTTCATCTTGCACTGACGCAAAACAAATAGGGGTTAAGGTGTAATGCCCAGGAATGAGAGGGAGCGGCGTATAAAAAAATGCATTTTCTTTTCTATCTATTGCATGTCTTTTTTGACAGATTTAAGGATGGGCCAGGCTAAGTTTGGATTTGATATTCACCTAATTCATTGAGATTTCCAGCCTCTCTTGACAAGGCCAGCAGAGCTCCGATAATGCTTCACATACAATATAATGTCCATAAGTAAAGCGACAAGGCCAGCCGATTGCTGATATTACTTCATTTGTTAAGTGGATTGGCTGCTTCCTTTCCAGCCAGAGGCGGGCAAGGGTAAAACATCACTTTATCACAGCATTTATAATGGGAGTGTTTTGCATTCGGAGATGCAGGATCATGTAGGGCTGGTTGGTAGGGAGAGAAATGGAATGAGCAGAAGTATCCATCACCCAGATGTAGCTGCCTGGTGCCAAGCACCCGAACATTCTCTCCTTCTCACATGTTTTGGGTCACACACACACGTCCACGCACCTCTGCCATCGCTGTCTGGCTGTGTGGGTGTCGCTCCGTCAGTCAGCATGAAGGGCAGACCTGAGCCTGGTGGGATCAATCATTCTACGGGACACACTGGCAGTGTAAACCTTTGATAAAGAGTGTCGTTCACGGCGAAACCCCCGTCAAGGACTTATTAAAGGCCTGACACTATGTGATTAACGAGAGTGCTGGCGCTGCCAAGCTGGGCCGCTGCGGGGCTTAGAGGTAGGGGGTAAGGAGATGAAAAGGGAGCACAGTACTGTACTGGAGACCCACAGGAGTAATATTACAGGCATTCACACAGTTGTATGTATATACACACGGTCTCAAATACTTGCCCATATACACATGATACAGTGCTACAATATAAAATAATGGAAAATTCCAGTGTAATGTAGTAGCTTGAGCTTCTGGATAACATAATTCTCTATAATAACAGTTCTTTGTATTATTTACAATATGTAACAAACATTAAGAGTCGCATTGCATGGTGAGCATTGATTGCTCTGACATCAGTTTAAGTATTCACAACACTACACCCTATTAACTGTTAGCTGAACTCCCACCTCATGTAAAAGACTTGCAGCTTTGACTATGTTTCCCTCCAAGTGGAAAGTAATGCCTTTTGCTGCGATCCATTTTGTCTCGCTTTGATTCGAAATGAATTATTGAAGACAGCGCAGTCAGAGCCATCTCAGTCGGCACAATGAGGTTGGACAGGGCAGGGTGGGTTCACAACAACTTCCGTGAACTCCAGAGAGTGGGTTGCATACTCGAAACCTCACGCTCGGCTGGCGGCACACAAAGACACAGACACTTAACCAGCGAGCAGACAAGACATGCAGGGTCTTAGGGATGCAACCAGTCAGTGATACACAGACACATCGCTGTACTGCGCTCGCTGAATAATAACCACCTCGTGTGCAGTACCAGGTACTGATGACAAACACAGCCAGCATGGGAAAAAAATGCTTGAAGGGAGCAAGAAACAAGGGAGAAGAGAAAGAAACTCCCTGAAAACACACATATCCCACTCACATTGTCCGTGCACAAGCTCCCCTTTTCATTAGTGAAGTGCACCGCAGTGTGATATTACATATTATTTCTCACTTCACCCTCAGTGATTGAGATATAGAAATGGCGTACAGGAATCTGAGAGACAAGATGATTGAGAGAGATGTGAGCCAAATCAAAAGAGAAATGAAAAATACCATAGAGGGTGGGGGTGATTAGCTGTTAGAAAGAGTGGAGGGGTGTGAATGATGAGATACTACAGAGCAAGAAACAGATGGACAAATTGACGGTTCAGTGGTCTGCATCACTGAGTAATGCTATCTGTCAGAACAGAGGTGGTCTCTCATAATTTACACCCCTTAACATACACTGTGTTTTTCTGGCCAAACATACATTTATCTTTAACATTAAGCCTAATAAAGTAGAACTGTTGGTGCATTTCATTCAGCAATGATGCGCACAGCTACCCATGAGAAGCCCCGTGACAGAAAATTGTTCTCTCTGGCCTTCCCCCTACAGAGATGATGTTTCCAAACATGCTTCAAGAGACAGCAGCAGGAGCATGTGTGTCATCTGCACTCCAAATGTTCACCTGTCTTACCTGTGTAGGCACATTATGAGCTGTGAGTTGCACTGTGGTACACTGAACGTGTTAAGAGGAAGGCTGTGTACCAACACGGTTCACTGGTAGTTGCAGCCTGTCATCCCTGTAGGCTGCTCACCTTGTTCGTACAATTCTCCCCCATGTCTGCTGGCTTATCAGAATGCATGCAACATGACAGGACCCCGCATCGTTATCTGGCCCCTTCACTGTTGTGATGTACAGTGGCATGGACTATTTTTGTGGCTAGAACCTGCAGGGTAGTAAAGCTAGGGCAGCGCTACCTCCAAGACCCGCAGCCGCATACACATTTATAAACATGCATACATGCACTGGTGAATGCAGGCTCTCACGTTATATATTCTTGAGTGAGTGTTCGGTCTCCTGAGATTATATATTTTTAACAAGTCGTCCCTGGCACAGTATTGTTTCACGCTTTGCAGGAAGTGCCTGCAAGGCGTGGAGGTTGCTCGCTGGTAAGGTGAAATGAGCTGCTCTATGACTTATTAATGAAGCTGCCTTTGCATGAAACTCCCACTCTGCAGATCAGCATAACTAAGTCTGAGGAGCTGACCATCCGCTGCACAAGTGGCTATAACACAGCGCCAGGAGTGACAGTAACACTGTCAGGTGTCACCTACAGATGTTATAATGGTTGCGTAAATCATGTCGGCCACAGCGGGGCTGTTATGATTAGTTGAGAGAGTGTTTCTCTAGCAGTGAAAGCTTAATTTCTTACTTTTAAGTTTCCTTTCAACAAGATTCTGATGTTTGATGTTCCAGCAGAAAATCAAAGGCACATGTATGACCTCCAAATTAGCAAAGCATCGAGGGGCACTGCATTTTAGAAAAGCACATTAATAATATTGTAGCTATTGTATTAATTTCATCGCTGATCTGCTAGAGGTGCATTTTGACAGCGATCCACTTCCCACACAGGATTGGCATAAGATTTTTTGGGTGTTTGAATTACAATAGCTTGTGACTGCAATGTTCCCATGAGCTAATAATAAAAAACAACAACTTTTTTTTATTACATTAGCAAATCTCAGACCAGACAATTACACAGAAGAGTGGTTTTAAATTAATGACTTAAAACAAGATAATCAGAGGTCAAATAAACAGATTATGATTTCAGTTCTTTTAGACTTGTCACTGGAAAATAATGTGTACTAATATGCAGCTTCTGAATATATAATCACTCATGTGAGGCTGTCTTTGTATCATCTAATGGCTCCAACAGACAGTTTAATGAGTACTAGTAAAACAGTAAGGTAATGTGATGCGTCTTAATATTTCCACCTATTTATAAAAGAAAAAAAAATCTGATTAATACTTAAAAAATGTACTGATTAATTAGCTCTTCATTTCATGCGTCATTTTTGGGATTTTATTTTTTGTTACTCCCTCTCTTGATATTGGCTTGCTTACCCAGTCATCGTTCCTGCTCCATCTTCTCCCTCTCCAGGGCAAATAAGAGGTGTTTGTGTCTAGAACAGTGCTTTGATTGATCTGATCAATACTTCACATGTTCCAAGGTAGTCTGAAGCTCAGCGCCTGAAGCGCCTGAAGCGCCTTAGAGGGGAGGCGACACTAACAAGTTTTTTAAGTTTGACTGAGTATCTGAACAAGCTTAGCCGAATGACTGACAGCTGCTTTGTGCATGTGTGCACTGTGTGTGTTCTCCTGTGTCTGTGTGTACGGGCGCTGCCGTGCGTACGTTTTGAAGCAGCCCGGCTGAACGCTCGGCGCCTGTGATCCAGGAAGGCGGAAAATTCAGCAACAGCACACTGAGCTCTCTGATTCTGGGATTTTCTTTTGCTCGTTTGTACTCTGTTCTGCAGCTGTGGTTTTGCCGTTATTGAGTGCAATCTTCTGGGCGAGATTGGGATGGAAAGTCTTGAGTTCCACCGAAGACGATGTTCGTGCGAGTCTGTGCATGTGTGTGTTTCCCTATATTTGTATGAACCAGCTAGCTGGTGTCCCAGAAAGAGGTGATGACATCAATCGATCTTTGGCAGATCTTCTGCGGACTCTGCAGGAAGGGAAGGAGATGAAGACAGAGGGAATGGTACCCCACGGGGACACTCATAACTAAGAGGAGGATTAAATGTGAACAACTTTTCTTTCCCATGTCTAGTTTGTCTAAAAAAATATCACCTTTAATGCTGGACCAGATATATATGACAAATGTAAAAATAGAGATGAAGGGGTAGCCTAGATTGAGAGAGAAGTCTCCTCTGTGTATGTCTGTCAAAAAGAGATATATCTGTACTCTTTGTGCGCTCAGAGCTTTTGATATCTGCTCTTAGTAGCGGCTTTTAAGTCTGGAGGCAGAAGGCTTTCACTCTACATCATCTTTACAGGTTTCCTTTTAATGTGAGTCACCGTCTGTTCAGGTGGTCAGACAGTTGTCTTAAATTTGTCTTATTTTCTGGTAACATGATACACACAGCACCTGTCATCTCTCGCCTTTGCGCTGACAAAATAATTGTCTCCTTTCTACCCAAGCTCAATATAGCGACATTGTTATCCATCGATATTCACTTAACATGGCAGGGAATAATTACCTGCCATTTCCCAACCTATTTGTGTTAGATATTGGATAGCTTGTTTTGAAATGCCTATAGCAATTTTGTTAATCAAGCCGTGCATTATTACATTAATTGCTTCTGATTAAGTGTTTAATTAATGGATGCCACCCCACCCAGCACCGCACGAGGGTGGAGCTGATGTTAGCTTGCAGATGCAAATGGAGACATCACAAAATTAGAACAAATGAGTTTGTTTGCAAGAAAGAAAACACAAGGGCAGCCAAGCAGTAAATTCAATTGAGTGGAGCCTGTCGATAGCAGGGCACAGGGCCATTTATTCCAGTACCTTTGTATAGGATCCTTGTCACCCCCGAAATGTGATAAATGAGAAACTGAGAGATGAAGACAGAGAGAACATGAGAAAACAAGAAATACAGGAAGAGGAAAACTTTCAAAAGAAAGGGGGGAAAAAAAAGATCTCAACATACTTTTGAACAAGTGTCAAATCATTTTTCTCTGCTGGAGTAAACAAACTGAAGTTTGGTGCATAACACTGAAACCAAAAGCTTTTAATTCAGGATTGAATGCTAAAATCACTGTTAAGCAATGGATATGTAATATGCATCAATACACCGCCATACTTTTTCTAAGTGAAGGTCACAGCTGCCACCCATCACCAGTAGTAGCTGTTCAGGTGCGGTGCAGATATGTTCTTTCTTTCACGGCCGCATCATGTCCAAACATCGTACACATGCAGCCAACTTGAAATACATTTTCAAATAGTGAAACAGCTCAGGAATACCAGCTGGGCACGTTAGCCTTCACACAATAATTTAGCACTTTGTAACATAATTCCTCGTGAGCATGTTGCTTACATGTTCCAACTTATTGGATGATACATGTACTCTGTCATAACATTTCTAATTTCCATAATAAATTCTCAAGCGTACACGCCATCATGAGTCTTCATCTGTATAGCGATGTGACAGCATTCAGATGGTTTAGTATACCAGCTATAATCCGTCTTAATCTTCTGCTACTTAGCTCATTTAATTCCCAGTTGTCTGAATGACTGCAGGGCAGGGCTGGTACAGAGCTGAGTCTGCTATCGAGGAGCAAAGTGTGGCTCTGCTCCATAGTATCACACTCCGGTATAGGATTAAATCCCCCCCAGGCCTATTGAAATGTCAAATAACATGATCAGTGATTTCAATAAAAACAAACAAAAAAAGAAAAAAACCCAGCTTTTGATGAGCTTCATCCTGCTCGAGCCATTCAACTGAGCTTTTGCTGTCTGCAGTTGGCTGTGTGTGCATGAATGCACAAGTCTTGATCAATCGAATGTGTGAGCCTTTTGAATTGATACTCCATGTATTGTCACTGCACAGCAGACATAACAGTGAGGATGTCAGCCACAGACGAAATTCATCCCTTGTCTACACGAAACACAACTCAGCAGCAATTTTTAGTTGTTGCTCACACTCCATGCAGCCTCCCACTCCAGCTCTGTCAAACCTATCACTGTGACCTCATGTCTCTTCACGCTTTGTCTCTTTTTACTTACTTGAGTAAATGTGCCATTTAAAGCCCACTAACAAGGTTTCCAAAGCATTTTAATTCAAGGCCATTGCTGAAAAATACTGAAAATTAACATGAATGTTTTTACTTGTTAACCATCTCGAAAACACGTTAAAATCTCTATTTTTCTGAGGACTTGTTGCACATTTTTGCAGAATGTGAATCGGCTGCTGTGCATACAGTGTGACAGTATGACCATACAGAGACAGAAGCAGGGAAAGAGATGGAAGCAGTCTCAGACAGAGAGATTAAGAAGCAGGAAGAAGAAAGCAGAAACGGAGAACTGACTATAGACTCTCCGGCTTAAAATTTACACAGCAAAGAGGAATATTTCATAGCAGCGGCACTCCTCAGACTCAGACTGCGAGTTAGGACAGAAGCAGATGGCTGGATTCAGACAGGATGCGGCGCTGCGGCGGGAACAAAGCTTTTTCCATTCATTTCAGTGGGGTTGTCCATTTCAGCTCTGGCGGTCTGCACCGTGAGGGTGTTGGCAAGAAACTGCTCCGGTGTGCGGCCGAGACGTTGACCCAGATCCACAATCAGTCTGAAATGTCTCTGAGATGTGAAGAGCAGAAAGGCAGGAAGGGCTGGGCGAATGACAACAGCAATCAGCAGTTCCTTGACCAGAATCCATTTTGTAATTTGTCTATGTAGAGTCTCCTGCTCTTCGTTTCACTTTTTCTTCAACTTTCAACCTTTTCCTCGTTTTCATCCTTTTCTTTTCTTTCTTTAAATTGGACTGTACCGTGTACCAGCTTTTGCCGTTTACCACTGCCAGTAATACCGGAGTTTCATCTCCATCTATCCATTTTCCATAACTTTTTATCCTTATCGGGGGCTGGAGGTGATTTCAACTGACATTTGGTGAGAGACGGGGTACACCCTGGACTAGTCGCCAGTCCAGTTCATCACTGCGCTGACACATAAAGACAACCATTCATGCTCACATTCACACCTATGGGCAACTACGCATTAACCTGCATGTCTTTGGACTGTAGCAGAGAATCCACATGCATCTATCATGAATATCATTTCAAAGTTAACTTTGACATTCCATAAAAGAGACAGTTAGTACTAGCTGAAAAACTTGCTACCTGAAGCATACCTTGTATTTTATCAACCTGGACATAGATCCAAAAAGGAACCAGCCATTATAACACTGACACTAAATGCTCAGGATTTAAACCAGATCAGTAGTAGCAGTAGTAAGCAAGTCTGCCACCTGCACACTGTCTCTGTTAAGGACAGTCGCTACTTCCCAGCTCCAACTTCTCCAAAGCACACACACATACACACAATCATGCACAAACTCCTAGTATTCTCTTTTAAGTTTGAGCAGCCACTGTTTTCCATTCCCAGTAGGCCTTCAACAGGCTTCATTATACGGCATTATTGATGGCTAGTTTGCTCATCTACGCAATGCCATTAAAGTGTCGTCTTTTTTTGTAACACAATGTATTAACGGCTTAATGTCCTCCCATAAATTACCTGACAAAGACTGTGACACAAATAACCATGCGGCAGGGTTCTGGAGGAAAAGACATTTTCAAGTACAGATGGATCCATCAGCAATGCAGTAATAGGCCGAAAAGTCATTAACATAACATTAATTCCTTTATTAGGGATACTGGAAACAAATAGCTTTTTAGAAAGATTCTGACTCCGAGCCAATCCACTGCTGTACGTGAGAAGGAAAATCAGCTTACACTCAAGTAAAATACTTGTTGAGGACTTAGAAGTAATGAAGCTTCCACTCTCTCCCCCTTTCTCTTTCACCTTGTTTTCTGAGCTCTGCTCCCTTTTTTTCCCCTTTGTGTTTGTTGCAGACTCGTTTTCCACTCTCACCCCCCGTCTTTCTTTCTCTCCTCCTGTCAGGTCTTGATTGTGCTGTGAAGGCTGTGATTGTGTGTCTGTGTGTAATTAGCTGTTTGAATGAAGGGCAAGTTAATGAGATCAACTTGAGCTGTCCCGACATGGGAATAGCTCTGACACATAGCAGAATTGTTGGGCTGTGTGTGTGTGTGTGTGTGTGTGTGTCTGTGTGTCACATTGCCCCCGACTTGCAACACAGACACACTCGCATGCTTTCACTGCATGTGAAATGTTGTTCACTCAACACATTTTGCTTCTTCCAAATGTTTCAACACCTACAATATTTGGCATCAAGCGGTGTCATTTATTTGTTTGGGTCTGATGCAGACTACCTTTTTTTATTTTAAAACATTTTAAAGCCATTTACAAAATATATCTGAGAAGTTGGACTGTTTTGAGGTGATCTGCAAAGATGCAAATATTTCAGTTTTCCCATCAGCCTCATATGTCTGCCCATCTGTAGGACTTCACCATCTGTGTTAAGTTTTCAGGGTTATCACTTTCCCCGGTGGTTACAAAATCCATCTTAATTTGAAAAGCTATTGCATTTTCATATTTTGGATTGCTGCCCATTCATAATTCATAATTCATTTATCCATATCTATATTCAATTCAGTCAGCCTGATGTGCTCCAAGGCTCCCCAGGTGAGAGACCTTGATCAGAGGGTAAAGCCTCCCAGTGGGTTGTTTAAAGGAATGGGCCGTGCTTGGTTGCCTGCAGTCGGATAGATAATTTGATGAAATGCCTCACACCTACCATCCTGATATTGGGTTTATAATCACCACTTCACATAAACAGTTCTTATGCATATTTTGGACTTTCATAACTGATGGAGAGGGCAAAAACGCAAGCTTACTCAGTTTTATGAACTAATCCAAAATTCTGATCTTGATCAATTCTGATCAAAGTTGCAAAAATAAGAATCAGGTTGTATAAAACTGGAATTTCCCAGACCGCTGCTCTGTGAGTGCAGACCGCATACATTGTTTGGTGTACAGTTCTGTTCCAGTGGGCTTTATGAACCGGCGTTCTGTTGATGCATGTCTCTCTATTAAAGAGGTCGGTAATCATCATTGTCATGGCAGCAGTGAGGTGCAGAGAGTCCTGCTGCGTGGCTGATGTTGTGGGAATGACTTGAAGGTGTGACAGAATGAGAGATCGACAGGGGAGTGCGACCGCCCTAGTTTTTGGTTTTGCATCCTCTTTGGTTTCTGTATGTGTCGTGTTTGTCTATTCAGAGGACTGTTTGATTGATTTGATTCTTTTCCTTTTTATTACTGCTTTCCTTTGAGGGGAAAATAGACTTTCTATGCTGTTTGATGGTTTAAAGTGGAGCAACGCGGCCATGTCCTTTCTCAACAGAAGCACTACTTTAATAAATGTGTTTGTATGAGTGTGTGTGTAGGTGTGCTTGTGTTTGCTCTAGCATGCCTAGATGAATTGTTAGATTGCTCATGCTGTTCAGATGCTGTAGCCTGTCCAGACTGGTGCCATGGGGTTCTGCCATACTCCACTTGGCATGGGTATGTATTATGGCAGAAGTTGGACTCTAGTACGCCCTATGTTGATTTTTTTTTTTTTTTTTTGACACGCTCCTCAGCTCTCTCAGCATTGAGGGTGTTTAAACACCATCTGTCCTTGGTGCGATCTCCTCCCCATTCTGCACCCCTTGATGCCCGCTCTCCACAAATCCACTTTATTGATTTCAAGCATCCTCCAGTTTTGCCCACATTGATTCCTCCAGGTCATCTTTTTTTTTTTTTTTTTTTGACAGTCTAAAAGTCCAGTCTGGTTGACATCCTGCTCACCTAACTGCAGCCACTGCAAACATGTTTTTATGGCCCTCTGTAAATGTCAAACCATCCAAATGATTGCTTCTCAGTCATCCACCCTAATCTCATCTCAGCTCTGTCCTGCTCTTCCCTACACTTTACTTACTCCTTGGAATCCTGACTTTTTTTTTCTTGCTTCATTTTCACCTTTCACCATTTTACCATGTGTTCTTCCCCTGAATGTTTATGTCTTATAACACGATGCATCAATGGAAAAGAACAAGAAAAACAGAAGAAGAAAAACACGTGACAAAGTTGACTTCCTCTCCCCCACATCCCCCTCCATTGATGTCTTCCCCAGTTCTTCTCATTCTTCTCACAACTCCTCCAACTCCTCCGTATTTTATTTTCTATGTGTGGATTCCTCTTCTCCCACCAAACACACACACACACACACGTTTCTGAATACAAACATTCCCAGAAACTCAAAGGAGCAGCTTTGAAGGAGTGAAGCCATTAGTGGACGTTCACCCACCATTAGGCACCCTGGGATGAGTCTGCTGCAGAAAGCTAAACAGCAACTTGAAGCATCAGCACACCGCACTTTGAAGTGTGTGTGTGGTTGTGGCTACAGCTGTGGTTGCTGTGTGCCGAAACAGATTAGCTCTGTACGGATTGTTTGGACTTTGATGTTTGGACTGGACTTTTGTGATAAGTTTTCTCTCTCCTCACACTTTCTCACGCAAACACATGGTAGCAACATGAATGAGTTGTCTCCTGTAGATTAACACACGTGTGTGAGTGTGTGTGTGTGAGAGAGAGTTTATATGTGTTTTTGTGTTTGTGATGTCTGTAATTCCCCACTTGAACCAGGTGAGATTGTTGATCCATGGTCGCTCTCAGTAAACAAAGCACTCAAGTGATTCAATTAATATTAATTAGAAATGTCAAGCCCTTTGCTTTCCCAGTCAGTTTATTGTCCTTCACCTGAGTGAGCTGAAAATCTCTCCTCTCGCTCTTCCATCAGTACATGGTTGACCTCCCTTTGCATTTCCCACTTTTTAATCTACGGATCTCCTCTCTGATTTTGCTCTCGCCAGTACTTTCCCCCTCTTAACACCTGTGCTGTAGATTCAACACTCCCCTGTGTCTAGAAAGCGATAATGGCAGTCACACTTCATATTCCTAACATAGAATTGCAAGAATTGACCTGCTGGAGCTCACTCATTCATTTCCTGCACACAGTTAATCCTTGTCGTGGTCAGAAGGGAAGCTTGTGTCAGCGGCACGCACCGCTTTCAAGACAGAGAGGCACACTGCAAGGTCCATCATAGAGCCAACACACACTTCAACTATATGGATAGTTAAGATTCCTCAAACCATCTCACTTTTATTGTTTAAACTGAACAGGGGCATGTGATATGGCTAGAAACCTAGGCAAACACAGGGATAATGTGCAATAATACGATAGCACGATATTTGGTGTGACTACACTTTGCCTCCAAATCACAAGTCAGAAATTCACTTTCATTAAAACTCCCTTTATTTTGACTTAGTAAATTAATAAGGCAGAGGTTGTGCATCAGATTAAGTGCGATGTCACAGCTTTATAGTCATATAATATAATTTCTTGCAGTACAAAAAAGGCACACAGAGTACCCATGCTTTCATTGCAATAAATTGCATTTAACTCTATATTAATGAGTTCAATAAGGGCATCTTGAGCTGCACAGTCACAGCTGTATTTCTCACAGATGGAAATTATAGTAGATGGATCGGCTCTTGTTAGTTGACAATATTGAACTCACATGCCACCTTGTTAATGCCAGCTTTATGGCCAAATGTGAGAGGGATACCAGGGCATACCTGTCCACTGTCAGTCTTTGTTAAATTTGAACAAATTGCCCTGCATGGACTGGTACCAATGGAGAAGTACCAGTGGTGTGAGTCACAGCTTGTGGACTGTGTCATCACACAGCAGAGCAAACAGAGCAGTGCTGTGTTTTCCAAGGAAGTGCATATGGAGGGAGATTCACTTTGTCTGCCAGCAGCTGTGGCTCTATTAAGGCCTTGGCTGAATGGATCTGTGGCCATCTGCTCTGGACCAAGATACAAGGAGCGGAACTCTGCCGTGCCAGTATCTGTGATATCAGCCTGGATCTGGCTTTACATGCTCTACACATTGACAGCAAACGGTCTCCTGCACAGACGTGAGTATAGGGTACGTGAGAAGGGACGCATGGCCTTTGCACTCACCACATTGTAAGGCACATTTTTGACTACATGTATCCACGTGTGCTGCTTCACAGACATGCCCCTTTTCCAAAACTGAGTTGAGACATTGTTTGATTTCTGTTAAGCAGATGGTATCCATAACCAAAGCTGTGTTAGATCAAATTAGTTGTAGCCCATAGAGTGAGTATGAGTACCATCATTGTCATCATCATTCCTGGTTCAGATGATGATGTATGTAATCTGTTGCGTGCGTTGCGTGTTTTTGTTCTCATCTACATGCAATGTGTTCGTCTCCACACTGATGTATTACGTGGCACCTTCCCAGTGAGGTAAAAACAAAACAAATGAGCAAATAAAACAATTTATGCAGTGACAAAAACAGTATTCAAGTCAGGTTGTAGGTCAGGAAAAGGAGAACTCAGCCGCCAATCACCATTTGTGAAACATTTTTATATTCCAATATTTTCTCACAGCACAATGAACTACTGTTCGCTGCTTTTAGCATAATAACCTGTGAACTCTCATGGGATTGGCTAGTACAACCAGACAAATCAGAAACTGAATTTAAAATGTACTGTAAGATTTTTCACTATCTCCTATTGTTCCAAAAATCTTTTGGCAGGAGAAAGCTGAGAGGAAATCAGAAAAGACATGGGCAAAAATGCAAAGAATCTGTTTTACCCTGAGGAAAAGCAAGGTTTTTAAATTATCCCCTACATTTCCCTAGATTAAACATGAGCACAGTCAATGCATAGCACATGCCAACTTGGATTAACATACTGTATCACACACTGGCAGCGAGGTGATTGCTGGACCAGGAGGATGCTTTGTCCCGTCTGTCGGTGAATCTCCTGCAGCTCAGTGTCTCCTTTTTCTTTTTTTTTTCCAACTTTCTTTGGAACGCACAGACGACACCCACAAAGCACTCAAAATGAGTCTAATAAGCAGGAATTATTCATTGGTGTGTGGAACTGAAACCGACAAAGCCTTGTTAACAGGAGTTTAAAAAAAAAAAAAAGAAAAAGAAACGTGATACTAAAACGGACTGTCCAAAAATCATGTACAAACATCCAGATCCTCTACATTCTTGTGCTGGTAATCCAATTTGGAACCAGAGTTGTTACAATAGTGATTGGAGCAGGTGTATGACCTACAGCAGGCGTGTCCAAACTATTCCACAAAGGGCCGGTGTGGCTGCAGGTTTTCCTTCCAACCAAGCAGCAGCACACCAGACTTGACTCATTTAATCAACTGATCTCAGTCTTCAGAGAGTTGATTGGTCAAACTGTGTGCTCTTGGTTGGTTGGAACAAAAACCTGCAGCCACACCGGCCCTTTGTGGAACAGTTTGGACACCCCTGACCTACAGTATACTGCAGCCAGGCACCAGGGGGTGATCAAGATATTTTTTACTTTTGGAGAGCTGTCATGTCGTCCATCTTTACATACAGTTGTTAGTAAAACACATTGTTAGATGAAAATACGACGTCCAGAGAAGTTGATGGAGTCAGAAGGGCAGCTGTGGCTCAGCTGGTAGAGGAAGTTGTCCAGTCAGTGTCGCTGGTAATTTTGTGTTGTATCATTGTGAGCAGTTTGGATAGGAAGTGTTGCTTCTAATGGTTAGGTACCTTTCATGGCAGCGCTGCCGTGTGTGTGTGTGTGCGTGCGTGCGTGAGTGCGTGAGTATGTGTTGTAAAAACGCTTTGGGACAAGAGAGAAAGGCACTAAATAAATAAAGTCCGTTGAACAAACAGCCGTTCAATGCTTTTTGTGTTTTTCATTTTGCAAACAGTTTTTAAAATGTGGGGGATGGACAAAGTGGTCATGCCAAACTAATGGAAATCATTATACCAGAACTAGGCTTGACTAATCCAAAAACAGAAAGGCTAACGTGCTTCTCTCAAAAAAGAGAGCTTCACCAAACGAACGCAGACATGGCAATAACCAATGCATGTTTCTAGTGAAGTCAACTACCGGTGGGAAAAAATGCCATCACATGCAGGTTTCTCATCGTTTTCTCTCAGTGCGATAACATCTCAACAGACTAGATCAGAATGCTAAGGGTGAACTCCGAATGATGATCGGCCAGTTTCAAATCAAAGGGAAACAATGAACAGCATGATCAGACTGCACAGGTGGAAACAATCAAGTTGTTAGCCCCTGCAGAGAAAAGAGGGGAGGTGGAGAAAGAAAGGCAGGAAGTAATGCATGACAGGTGTTTCACGAAGTGGCATACTGTACAATCAGGCCCGTGCACACATCAGGTGGAATAAGCTCAGAAGAAGAATGTTATAACAGGAGGCAGAATAGCGAAGGAGGTTCAACAGAGACCTTGACTTCCAGAAGCAACAGAAGGATTTTCTGAGCTTGCTGAACAAAATCAATAAAATCACAAACAAAAACCAAAATCGATTTAGTGTAAAGTCTAAACTGTCATTGACAAGAACCAGAATCAGAAATACTTTATTGATCCCTGGGGGAAAATTGATTGACTGACAGGAAGAAGACAGGTTAACTCCACATTTTTCAGCGTGCGTATTTTTATTCAGCTGTAAAAAGTCAGAGGAAGCTACATTCTATGTGAAGTGACATTCAATGTATCCAATTAAAATTCCATCCAAAATGGAGATGGATCGTAGTGGTTTCGTGTGTGTTTCTGTATGTCAAGGTCAACGACAAAGTACTAAATATAAGTTCATAAGCAGGAACTCCATGTAACTGAAGATGTGCTCCTCATTAGCATGAAGCATTTTTAGCTGAATCGAATTCCTCTTAGGTCGACTTGACATGCACGTCACGTTTTTGGAGGACAGAATGGATATTTGACCTCTCAGATCATCTGGGTTTTCTTCTGCATTAATTTCACATCGTGTTCTGGTATTTTGAAATAGCAAGCAAGTGGTTGGAAAAGAAAACACAGTACACCGCACACTGTGTGTGTGTGTGTGTGTGTGTGTGTGTGTGTGTGTGTGTGTGTCTGCATCCTTAGATGCCTGTGTGTGTAATTACAAGGATTTTGAGTGATTTCTGTATTATACTTCCAACCCTGCACCATTGAGAGGATGACAGATCCAATTCACTGCCACAGAGGACAGTTTGTGTTTATGCCAATTTGTATGAAATGTCTTGTCAGTACAGTAGCAGGCACAGCACCATCCATGCTTTATGCCCCGCTCTCCAGGGAAATTATCCACAAAGTACACTAGTTCATCATCATCTTGTCATTTTTCTTTTTTTTCTTTTTTACTAAATGGAGCCACAAATTTTGCTTTTGGCACAAATGAAATTCACCTTTTGCAGCTATTTTGGTCTTTGAGCTTTGACCAAGATATTATATAATTATCATACATCGTTAATTTATGCTGAAAAAAGTTAGTCCAAAGGGTGAAATGGATCAACATGAGTGCTACTGAAAGGACAAGAAAGAGTCAGAGATGTTGCAAATATCCGTCTGTAATTTTGCCACTGAGTGATGACGCCACATCTCTGCTGAAAATGATGCACGAAGCTTGAATAAACACCAGGAAACATTACCTCGCTCGCGCCAGTTCTTGCTCTTTCTCTCTGCCTCTGTCACATTCAAATCCAAATCAGACACGCTGACAGAAAACATGGCGTCCCACATAGCCCCTTTTTAGTAGATTGTGCTATTGAGTGTGATGGATGACTGAGTGAATGAATGAACGCTTGGTGGACGGAGATCCATCCGTGCCCGGCTCACGTTTCTTTATTAAGAAGGAAAATGTAGCTTCAATTACGTGTCAAAGCTCTATCAGGGCACAGCAGAAACTTTTGGATGAGCAGCCTATAAAGCCTGACACAGATGAGGGAAGTGTGTTCTTGTATTGCATTGTGGACAGGGCTTGACAGCACTGTCACGCATGTGGTGTGTGTTTTGGGTGCAGCCCATTTGTATGTGTATCCAGCTCAGTGATGCTCGCTGCTTTTCAGACCTTCTGGGCCTGTTACTTCCCTGCCATTGTGACAACCTGTCAGCTCCCTCCTCCTCCTCTCTCCCAGTGACTCTAGCGCTCTCTCTCTCTCTTACATTGGTCCGCATGTGATGAGGTGACAGTGGTAGTGCTCGGTCTCTCTCTGTCTCGCTTTCTCTCTCTAGAGGAATCTGAGAGGCACTTTATTTTGTCAAAGATTCAGAGGAGATCTCTTCAGGTCGTGGATGGTGACCCTTTCATGCTATCATGAAACTAACACCGCTGTCCTAAATTTCAATCACATCTCAATAGATGTCCTGTGAAGTCTGTTCGTGTGAAGCAGCAGGATACAGCGAGCAGTGTTTCAAATGATTTGTGGTCACTCATGTGAAGACTCAGTTAAGGTTTGATACCTGTGTTCTGCCAACCAGACTCTGACTTATTTTCTCTTCCTCTGTCTAGACTCTGGATCAAAAAGAGCTTCTCTTTGCATAGAACTGTGCAAACAATTTCCTCTTTAATAGCAGCTGAAGTAGACCAGAGTATGATGCAGACAGACGATTATGTGTCAGAAGGGCATGTCTCATACAGAGAGAAGATCTTTTGCAGTCATGCTCTGACTAAGATAACACCGATGTGGTCAAATGTAAATTCAATTCCACATTGTTTTCTAATGCTGAACTGATGAGCGGACAAATTATTTAATCAATGGATAATTAATCAACAGCAATTTTAATAATCACTCATTCGAAAAATGGCCAACTTGGTTTCAACCTCTTCAAAATGAGGATGTGCTGCTTTTCTCTCTTTTCCATAATTATACTGCAAATTGAACATCTTGGGGGGGGTAGCTAATCGCTGTATTATTTAATAATAAACATATAGCAGAGGTTAGTCTGGGTCTGTGTATTGCGTGATTGGGTGTAATGCATTTCAGCACAGCACAAAACAGTGCCTTCAGCAAACAAGCTAGTTTGTTGTTGTGCTAAAATAACTTTAAAGTGTCTGATTCTGTGTTTATATTCAGCCGACAGACAGCAGAGCGAGAAAAGAAACAGGCGCGCAACATCATTCCTCTAGACAACACACGGTTAAGCTTGCTTGCTTCATGAGTCAGTTTCAGTGACGTGCTCAGGTATGAGCTGTTTTTTATTCCCCTCTTGTTTCTTTCTACTTATATTAATGAAAAGCATCAACAAGCCGAAATGCAATGCACAGATAAACCAATTATATGAGTGGATCAACCTGTGGACTTTTCTCTCTTATCTGTTAATAGACCTACAGTAAAGTCCAGTCATTGCATTGCAGTAAACACAAAAGTACACGCATGCACAATCACACATCAAAATTAACCTGACATGTACTTAAGAGGAGCCACTCGGTTCAATATCAGTTCTAACCTATGATTATACAGTACTCACTCACAACGGCGCTTGTTTAATCTTCACGATTGCAATTGCTCTTATATCAGGAATTGCAGTGTAAGGCTGCAGTATAATTATGATTTATGTCAACAATGAGGCTGTGTTTTTTAGCGTTTGATTGCTTGTTCACTGAAGTGCTAGCACCTAAATGCTCCCTCGCTAGAATAAATAAATATCTGCCTTTTCACTGTCCCTCGCTTGCCTCCCTCTCTGTTTCATTTGTTGTTCTCCATTGCTAACTCTGTCCCTCATTTACAGCAGCAGGTTTCACCTGGTGAATGCTAAACACATATCACAGCTCTCATCTGTCACATCCAATTTCGCCCATTGAGCGGTGAAAGATTTATTTGGATGTGATTTACTACATCGTCAAAGGCGTTTCCACTCTCTCCTAAATCGTTTTTCTCTTGGTGTGCCTCTGCGAGAGGCTGGTACTCCGTGTCTCAATGGAAAGACAGCAATGTGATGTCATATTTCATATTTCAACATTGAACTAAATGTTCATTGCCTCTCTTTTGATGACTCTGTGACAGAGTGGGAGTACAAGCTGAGAGTCAGGCGTTGTGCTGCATTTATTGCAAGTCAAACAAAGTGGCAGCACTTGTCATTTTATGAAAAGTGGTAATTTGAATTCAGCTGGAGGCGGCATGCTTATTTTGTCTTTTGGCGTGTGTGTGTGTGTGTGTGTGTGTGCACGTGTGCGTGTGGCAACAGAGCTCATTACCTTTCAGCATTACTGTCTTGAAAATACTCGTTAATTAACCAATCTACTAACAGTATCACTGAAAAGAGTCCAACATGAGTGTTGGCATCGGCTCAGACTCGACTCTCCAATATGTTGCCCAGTTGAGTGTTTGATTGAGCCTGCCTGCAGAACCAGATTAATGAGGTCTACACATGCGTGCCAGACAAAATCAATGAATCACAGAAAATTAATTGAAGGCCTTTCAGATAGTAATTTGACCTCGGTCTCGCCTGCTTATTTGAGTGTATATTTACGTCCATTTGGTACACTTCGTGATGGCCTTTCACGCTCATGCTCAGTCATCCAAGGGAGACTTTTTAGATGCCACCACGAGAACCCACACGGTTGATTGGTCGGTATAAAAACGTCAGTCATCTCTTTTTGTAATGATAGCTTAACTTTCAGCGCTGGGACCTTCATGCTGGAAATCCGTCCCTTCTTTTGCCACCCAAAAAAAATACAAGGTGATACAGATGAAAACTATGAAGTAGGAGCTTTAGAGATGCATGGTGCTGCAACAGATCCCAGGACTGATGATCCAAGGAGGGAGTAGGTGTGCGCTGTCCCTGAATTGTCAGTCAGCTTTGTTTTAGTGGCTGTGTGTATTTATCACCACCCTTAAGTGCTCTCACAGAGTGCCTTAGGGGCTATAACTCTGACTAATGGAAAACAAAGACCTGGCCAAGACAGGCAGGACACTGCATCTCTCCTTCTGGCACACCTGCCTGCATCATCTTTACGTTACGATGTTCATGAAGAGCCATGCTCACAAAATTCTATATATAGTAATATATTTTTGTATGTATGTAAAGGCTCTTTGCATAACTTTGAGTTAGTAGGTAGCGCATGGCATTTACTGTGCTAGCAAAGCGAAACTCCCCCTCTGCTGTTTACATAAAAGACTCGAGGTCGTACCTCTCCAAGTATGCACTGATTGTCATGTCTGCAAAATGACTCACATTGCCTTTGACACTTAATAGATTGGTGTAAGAGAAGGAGGCAGTGGGAAGAATGATAGGTTGAGAGATGGGGTGATTAAAAAAAAAAAAAAAAAGTGAAAATACGGGAAGTAGAAAGGACACATTGATGCCTGAATATCCAAGTGCGGTAGTCTACACTTACTTAGCCTCAAGTGGAGAACAGATAAACTTGTTTGACCTCAGAGCATGCTTCAGAGAAGTGAAAGGAGATATAGAAACAGAAAGTACAGAAAAAAGTGTCAGAGCGAGCAGTTTATCAACTGCAGGGATGCGGCTGTCCAGATATGATTTTTAAACTCATCTTTCTCGGCTCGTTCAAAATGCAGCTTGCTCTTACACCACAGCGGGCAGAAACAGCACGCAATGTCATACTATGTGTCAGCCAGTGACATTATCACCTTGCATTTAGTCACCTGTTAATATACCCGCTGTCAAATGCTTCTGCTATTAAACCTTTTTTTTCTTTGAAGTGCAAAGATACACGATACATCCCTTCCGGTCCCTGTCTCCTCATTTTTGTGCTTCGTCTGCTCAAGTGTCACTTTAACCAAATATTCGTCATCATTGACTGAATGTTTGTTTTTATTTATTTTTTTAACAGTGATGGAGAGATGTGAATACAGTCTCTGATTTTTACAGGTTAACACTGAGCCAGATTACCATAACATTCAAATTCATATGCAGCACGGTCAGTCCTCATCAGCGTACACCACCTGTAACAGACCTCCTTGTAGACCTGGTGACACGTGTGCGTTAAATCTTTGATATCACATGAACCTCATTGTCTAGCTGGCTTTAGGCATTGTGTTGGAAGGCTACATCACAAGTTATCACAGCAGTGAGTGTTCCTTCAGAAACCCCAATAACTGTAATGTGGTTGAAAATGTAGATAAATATAGATATAGGTTTTGATGTGGTGGAGGATGAAGGACAAGCCAGTGATGCTGGTAACGTTTATTAGTCAGCGGCAGCTAATGTCAAGAGGGAAGCAGCGAGAAGGTAAAAATCTGCTTGATGTGTTATTGGCATAAAATGTGACGTAGTTTTCTTTTCTCTAGTTCTGTATATTAAACGTTTTTGTGATTGAATTTATTCAATCACAATAACACTGTTAAATATATGGAAGGAAGTATATCTTCCTGCCTGCCTCCCTCTGTTTGCTTGGCGCACTAGGCCACTCCTTTTTAGAAGCCCGGACATGGGAACAGAGCAAATAAATGCATCATTTTCTGTAATTTGTAAAACATTTTTGTTCTGAGGTACATGTGGATATTGTGTGAGAAACCAGTATCTACAAAATAGCTTCCACCATCAGAACCTATCAACTGGCTCCTTTTTGGCTGAAAGCAGCACAGGTTGAGGTTGTTGACGCTGATACGTTGTCAGGCTTTGCAGGTAAATAAATCAATTGCCCCTCTCTAATGGCATTGTTAATGGACCTAGTCATTGGCTGAAGGGCTTTGATGTCTATGGGTGGCATGGTATTATCTATCGGTGTGAACACCCATTATGCAGCCAATAAGTCGTTGAGTGTGTCTGTCCATTTGTGCTTTTCTTACGATCAGCGGTCGATGACAAAAATGGCAACACAACAACAATGGGAGATGGTGTAGACAGCATTTTTCTCTCATCTACTTGTCAGATAGCAGAAATGTTCTTTTGAAAAAGCCAAAACTTTGGGCTCTCACACCAACAGAAAGACGCACACACACTTTCCTCTGTGTCCATTTCAGTGAGAGAAAGAAATCTCATCGAGGAACGTGACCATTTTTCTAACTACGTAACCAGAGAATGAAACATTCACAGCAACCATTTCTGCCTCCCCTCTGTATTTGGACTTCTTCTTGTACATTTGTAGAGTTTTAAAGGTTAGAAGGGGGTTGGCAGTCATTACACCCAGCATATGAGCAATGTATAGATTTCCCTGAAGCTCGCACTGTCATTTGAAAGGGGAAATGACTGTAGATTCCACCGATTTTATTGGTGTTTTCTTTGCAATCTTTGTAGTATTTTAGCTAGTTACAATATGCTATCACATTCAAAGAATGAAACGTTTCAACCAAGGTTCTGGTTGTACTTAATAGGAACACTTGGTGAGCTTTGGTGTCAGCAGCTGATTGTTTGTACAAAGAACTAGCCAGGGCCGTCTTTATTCCCTGACCATGTCTATTACTCCTACCAAATTCTATACATTAGAGAAAATTGGTTGAGCTTTTTGAGACCGAAACATAGTAACAGACGTTACAGTATGCTGTATGAGAAATGTGGCTCAGGGAAAAGAATGTCCGTTTTGGCTTGAATTTATTTGCAAATAAGTTGCTTCGGCAAGGCAGAGTCATTTGCCCAAACATTGTAACAATTATTCTGAATACGATTATTTAAAAAAAGAAGCATAGTAATTAGTAATTCCCTGCTTTTAAATCCTCAGCCTTAGTTTTAGAAATATTGCACTTTACAGGATCATGACATTACCGCTTTCACACTGATGGATTTTGACAAGCTTTCTTTAAAAAAATTTTTTTTAACAGCAGTGCAGGACAGTAACGTGGCTCTGATTTCTCAAACTCCTCCAGGGGGAACGAAACCGGCCAGACATCCAGAGTTGCAACTCTGACCCTGAATATCTGCTGGGTGACTCATCATGTTGTTCTTGGTCTTTGGAGCATTGGGTCAAGCTTCTGATAGAGGCAGATGCTTGTTTCACAGGCAGAGAAAACTATGTACGGATTTCAGACTGACTCTTAGCAACCAAAAGATCCGAGCATGTCGGGAGAGCAGAATGATTGGTTAAGGAAATAATTCCACAAACGGCCATGCTAGTGTTTTAACTTGTACACGGCAGGACCAAAGGAACTATAGTTCCTATTAGATTCAATAGTTACAAAAGCCTCCACGGGGGACAGAAAAAGAATTTAGACCCCCAGGGGCTTGACTATAGCTTCCATTTCTGCCCTTTTATTTCACATTTTTTCTGACCTTTTTTCCTCATAGAGAACAGTGAATTGGTTGTTCTATTACTGATCACCCGTCTCTTTCCTGCTCAGATGAACAATGTTAGACATTGTAGACTCCAGCATCTAAATGACCTTGTTTCTTTCAAGTCAAAATCCACACGCATGCACATGGATAAGCACATACAGTAGTCACACACGCGGTTAGAACAGTTAGCACATGCACACTGTACACACGCGCCATGTCCTGCCAATTGGTGTGAAGGTCACAACAGACATGACTGGTAGATGAGCGAAATCACTTTGTCCCTGTACTCCTCCAATCAAACCTCTCTCCCACTGCTGTGGCAACCCTTTAATTACACTCCCCACTTCAACAATGTGAGGTTGTTAATGATGTTCCACATTCTGTACTCAGTAGTGCACCCTCTAATTATGTCCCCCACCCTTCAATAACACGGTTGTCAGTAGAGCAAGTGCCAGAGGTCCCCCCACCTCTCTACACCCCCCCCCACGGGGGCTGTATAATAGGCAGCCCCTCTCATGACTGTGGCCTTGGCAGTGGACGAAGGACGTTGATCAGGAATAACACTCCTACCCTCCTGTCCCCACACTGACCCAAAATGTATTGCACTCACTGCCCGTTTCTCCTCACTACCTCCAGTAAGACAGATGAGTGGTGGCTCTAACCCCCATTGGCTGAATGGGGCTGAGGCTGAGCACAACACTGCTGAGCACCTTTTACCAGAGAGACCCGGTGATAAATCTGCCCCCTCTACCCCCGCGCACCACTTCAGCTCATCAATACAGCTGCATCCCTTCCTCTGCTTAGTTCTCTAAGTCTGGCTGTCTACTTCTCTTCTCTTTCCCAGCTGGGTTTTCTTGCTGCCTCTCTCTCTCTCTCTCTCTCTCTCTCTCTCTCTCTCTCTCTCTCTCTCTCTCTCTCTCTCTCTTGCGTTCTCTCTCTTTCCATCCTCCTCTAGGGGTATCTGTGTTGTGACAGGTAGTGCAGTCTCCTGGGCTGTCTGGCAGAATGGTGCTTGACCCCAGTTCAACCTCTGCTGCTGTCCCGCATGCTATTAATTTATCTCCAGCCAGGCGGCGCGAAGCCGCTTCTTGTTCGATTAGGGAGCACTGATTTTTGAAATCAAACACCATCATAGCACTGTAGTGAGCAAGAGCGAGCACAGAAACGGCCCTCTAGCTCCAGCATACATGCACACAGGGAAAGAGATGGCTTTGTATTGCCGATTCAGACCTGCACTCTGGCACTAAAGCTGCTAATCAGTTCCACAGTGTTGTAAAGTGAGTTACACGACTGACCAGAATCAATCTGACACATTGACTTTAATTATTGCAGTGAATGAAGTCTGTGATTCAGCCTCAAGTGTTGTATCCTCAGCTGCACAGAGGTAGAAAACATCATGCATTAGGTAGCGTGGTGGTGCAAGAATAAACAGGAAAGGCTATTTTTGGATGCTTTGAAGGTGCAGAGTGGAATGTATGTGCAAGCTGGAGGAATGATATGAATGTACCAGCAAAGTCTTACTGAATGTAAAGCTGGATACATGATTATTCTCTCTAAAGCTGCAGCAGTATGTAAATAAGGCACGCCAGTTACTAAATAACAGAACTCGGCTTCAGATTAAAAGATAGTCAGGGAAGAGGTTCTCCTTCATTTAGATTTAATGACTCCCTCAGAAATGCTTGCTTATTAGCTTTTTAAGAAACAATTTCTTTGTTGTGTTTCTCAAACCAAGGACATTTATGGGTGACTGCCTACATTATATGTGACATTATGCATGCAGCAAATACTGTATTTCGGTAAAGTTTATTTTTTTTAACTGAGGAAGTCATGTAAAGGTTCCCTTTTTAAATTAGATATTCGTTACCACCTCAACGCTGCAGTAATACGTCAAATGTTTTATTTTTGAAAGCAGATTTGAGTGAATATTCTCTGAATGGGTTCACCGTCATCGGTCAGGTTTGGATAGCATTTGTTAGTCCACATTCATTGGAAAGCTTGAAACCTGTGTATGTACTGCCATACCTCACATCTTCAATGTAGCATTTCAACAGAAATAGAGCTGACGAGCTGGATACTGGCCAGCCGATGTAACTCTGTCTGAGTGGCCATAATGAGAAGGGGACATGCGGTCAAGCACTGATACTCTGCTGTCATGAGAGAGGGAGGAGAGGTTTCTGAGCAAGCAACATTTTTATCTGTAATGACAAGGGCTGGCAGATGCACAGTGGCCATCTGAGTGGCCATAATGAGCAAAGGAAGACAAGTAATCAGGCACTGATGGCAAACTGCAATGAAAGACAAAAGAGATGACTAACTAACTTTTTTTTTTCCAACTATTGATTATGGCTCTTTGATGTACAGAGGCTGTCTGAATGACTATAAAATGTGCATGGTCAAGCATTAATACTATACTGACTACTGTTTGTAAAAGGACTGGATCGATTTTGAGATCAAACTTCAAATCAAAACAGTATTTTACGCACTCTACGGTAGATGCTAGCCTGAATTTGCCCTTCACAAAGGTCTTTAGCTGTTGTTTCCTGAGCTGTTTCTCCTTTGAGGAAAACAAAACTCTATTCCTGTTTCCTCAAACAACTGTTTCTGAACTGTCTTACACCATTCCCTCACCCAGCAGCTCTTAAACCTTTACAGCCCGGGGTTTAAGTAAGATTTGTATTATTTTGCCCTGACATACCAACTCCAAACAAAGATATTTGTACTCTTGGCTCATTTGGAGACCCACCAGAAGTGTCCCTTTTGCTCTGTCTGGCACCCTTCTCGCAGCATTAGGAATTGGCACATCGATTTACTGTACAAATAGCACGTGTGGTACATAGGAGGACACCAGCATAATTGCATTAATTCAATTCAATTGCTTTTCTGTCCCGAATTGTCTCTTCTGTGATGTGAAATATGATGTTGTATTCATATACTGAGGACTAGGACCCAGTGTGACTTTGGCACAGTGTTAATAGGATACCGCTGCTTTGGTCATAGGCTGTGTTCAGGTGTATGTGTGTTCACTGATGGGGGTTAATAGTGGCTGTTTATATGTCTCGCATCCTCTCTCCAAAACGCAGTGAGCCTATTTTACAGTAACAGTGTAACGGTAAATCATCTAAGCACGTGTGGTGTTGCGGTGCTCAGGATACATGGCTTCAAGTCATAATATAAAACTCTTGGAGCCTTTGCGATGGCAGCGATTAGCATAGCCAGCGACCAAGCCGTGTCCCAGTCTTTGACAAGTTTACTATAGGGAGTTTGACACCATTACAACAGGTTACAGCACACTTTAAACCAGTGGTAGAGCTTGTTATTTCACAGCAACACTTTAAGCCTCTGCACCCGCAGCACCAGAACGGCTTTTTACGGTATAAGCCACATTACTCTCTGAGTGGGAGTTGCGTTGCTATGTGTTGATTAAAACTGGCTGCTGCAGCTGTGTCCTTGTGTCAGCAGCGCTGCGGACTGCCGATACCATTTGGTGGGGAACAGTGGGTCTCTGGCTCCCAGACGTCTCTATTAGATACTGTTTGTGCATGCACAGCTTTATTATTCTGATTTAATACAACAATGGCCCCAATATCCCATTCTGCTTCCTCTCCTTTCACTTTTTATTTATACCAATCCGCATTGCCCCCCCCCTTTCCTCTCTGTTTTGCTCTCCGCACCAACTCGCACCCGAGCAGGACCTGCAGCACAATAGATATTAAATCAGATTTATTGTCAAGCAATAGAATAGTGTCTGACCCACGGAAATGTTGCCAAACTAACCCCCTCGAGTCATAACCCTCCTCCCTCTCCCTGTCTCCTACGCTTGCCCTCACTCCATCTCCGGTCTGACATGCCTGTATGACAAAACGCCCCTTCACTACAATTGATAGGCCCTCAATTTGCTCTCTGGAATTGGTTACATTCAGTTTGCAGAGTGATACCAGAGGGGTATAGAATTAGGGTCAGTGAGTGTGCTGCTTAAAGGCAGAGCACTCGAATAACTACAGGAAGGGCTAAAGGCTTATAGAGGCAAAAGCTCGGCACGACTATTTGACCATTCTTCACTCTTCGCTCAGCCATTTAGAAGTGGTTTTTTCAAAGGTTGTTTTAGGCAATTGCTTGACTGAAATGGCTGATGGAGATGGTGGTCAAGGTGTGAACCACTGAGACTGAAAAGAAATGATATGACCTTAGAAATAAAATGCAACTGGATTAATGGCAGAATAGTTTAGTTCTTTAGCTGTTTTAAAATGGATTTCAATTAATAGAAAAGACTGGATAGAAAAGTGTCTCACCCAGTCTCAATGTGATATAGAACTTGATTGAAATACGGCTGTCCTCATGGTTTGTAGGTTACCGATGTTTGAACTGTAGAGAATACAACCTTGTGAAGAAACTGAAGGAACTAAATATTTTCTTTAGATATTTGTTTATCAGATTTGAATTCTGTGAGACTCAAGGACCTGTGCAAGACCCACCTTGTTCTCAAATGGGTTCCAGGCCGGTCATAAACAGCTTACATTGTCACATCTCTGGACTGATTTTATGACCCAGTGCTCATGTGAACTAAATGTAGGGAAGTTCATCAGTTCATCCTCATCATTATCCTGCACTCCATAAAGGCTTTGTGCATTTTCACCATTTCATTGTTCTTTTAATGTCTTTGTAATGTTGACTTCACTTCAACTCATAGGTCATAAAGCCGCTTACTGCAATGAAGAGAAAAAATCTTATTTTGTGCTTTCAGTGGACTTTGTTCCAGGTAGTTCTCATTTATTTATTTCCTCTACCGTTTAACGTCTTTCATGCAGACTGCATCTCAGGGAAATTGTCCTTCCTGAGTCAGATGATGAAAATCAAATCCATGAAATCACAACATGATCATGATAACATTCATATTCAACGGTTCAGCCTGGTTGATAGACACATAACAACACATAAATAGGCCTTCAGCAGCAGATTGCATTATCAGTCGCTGATAAGGCAATCTTCCGCTGAAGACCTGTACATACTGCCCTCCAGGTTGTGTGCATATGTTACACACATTGTGTTGTTATTGGATGCATTATATGCATTACCTTCATGTGTGTAAGTAGGGTCACTCTGCTGCCTCCTTTATATTGGTCGTGGTTCGTGAGAAGAGGCTCCAACGAGATTTGTGGTCCCTCTGCAGCACATTTTCAAACAGCAGAACATCCACACTGTCCCTGTGCTTTTCTGGTTGGTATTCATGTCACTGCTGAAGCAGAGAGCCTTCTACCTGTCAGCTGCATTGACTCCATATGTAGGTAATGGTGGCAGACAGATGAGGACACACAAACAGACAGGGAGAGAGGAATCCAGATGTGGAGATACAAAGTTATTAGTGTTACTATCACTGCAATCAATCACTCTTTACACAAAGAGTGGTTTAACATGCATGCACTGCCCATTGTTGGATTTAAAGTCATAGTCTATATAAAACATTTAAAAATTGAAATAGGGTAGTTTCTCATGCATAGAACCTCGCAACAAATCACAATTCTCTACAGAATCTAACTTAGACTTGGGGAACATGTCAGACAAACGGCCTTCTTTCCTCAGATCCACCTTAGGTCCATAAGCCGAAATGGTTCTGGCCTCCTAATGCACGGCAGGAGGAGGGTAACAACCGCAATCTTTCTGTCGGACAGCAAATGGCTGAGGATTAGGGGCATTAGGGTAGAGGAACTTTCCTTAGAGTTTAACAAGCTTCACTCCAGGTTTATATCATGATTGATTCTGTGCTCAGAGCTTTTTTATCAATCCATTAGAGCACAGGCTGCAGCATGGCAGCCGTCCAGACCCAGGCATTAACATCCCATCTCAGGGCCAGAGACACCGGGAAGGTCAGCAGGGTGGGAGGGGGCTGAGGAAACATTTACTACTCTTTTACAATTATTTCCATACAGCGGCACTGCAGTATATCCAGCATATTCAATATTTACTACTGTATAAGAGAGAAGGGGACTGCAGTAACATTTACTGCTTTCATCTGGAAAAGGGATGTAGACACACGGCTATTTATGTCTGAACATTATGGTGTGCTGATACAGGTACAGCAGGATGAAAAAGACATTTACCACTAAAGTGGTGAGCGTGATGTAATGATTGTTTGGTACATTACACAGAGGCAGAAAATCACCTTTAAAAAGTAAAATTCTTCATCACATGCATGGGATTTTTATGGAACTGATGATTAAAAATGAAAAAATAGTCAAATTTCTTTCCTACTTAAGCAAATTTATTTCTGCAATAAACTGCAAAGTACACATACAGTAAGACCTGGCATGTAAATCTTAGATTATTACCGCCCCTAAAGGATAAAGAAATGTTAATTTTTCTGTGTAGTTCCGTGAACTCTCAGTCTCAGTCCTGGCTCGGTACAGTAGAGCTGTGCATGTACCAGCACAGAGGGATAGAGTAATAGAGCATATTATGTCGGACATGAATATTTAAACAGTTGTGCATTCATCATACTTTGTTAATACAACAACTTATTCAGTGGCAAATTGGAAGATGAGTGGGCGACACTCATGGAAGCTCCCCTCCCCTGTTGTTGGAGCTTGACTGGGAGAACTACAACATTCATTAATGCTCAGTCATATTTATTGGCATAGCCCTGTCATGAGCAAAAGACAAATTCCAAAAAGCTCATGAGTTATCATTAAATCAAACAGTTATGGATTATGCATTAAAAAGTAGCAAACAGAGGACATTTAGAAAGTGCTACCTCTGAACCTTTTGGCAGTGAATCTAGAGACCACTTTGTAAACACTCAACAGAGTCCGCAGGCTCCATTTCTGGGAAAGCAACTGAGGGCATGTTCATTCTGAACACAAGAGAGTTAGTTTTAATGTGGTTTATATTAAAACAAAGCATTAATGGAAAATGCACTTTAAAAAAAAAGAAAGAAAAAAGAGAAAAGTGAAATGATTAAAATCAGCCAATGCAGTTACACAATTACTGCTTTACGATAACAAAATAATTAGTTGTCTTAAATACACTGCAGTAACCTTGACCCAAATACACTTTCTATTCAGACTGCACTGTAAACAGTCTAAGTGCATCAGTGCACCCACTCAATTAGACAATAATCCTGAATAAAGAATAAGATTAAATTGTGTTAATACAAAATATTTTACCCATATCCTTATGTCTGCATACACTGACAGAAGTTTCTGCCTCTCTTCATTTTATATGAAATAATTTCCATCATTTTGCCCCTGGGATAATTGCATAATCTAATCATCTATATAGCCGTGTCGGGTGCTATACCTAATTGCTCTTGAGTCCTCCTGAAATCAAAAGGGAACATAACATAAAAAGATATTGTAGTAGTCTCCTTGCTGTGTGGCAAGGGTATTTTTATTCATTACAATGTCTGATTAAAGATAGTCATAACACAAGAAAGAAAGGACTAACAAGCAATTAGTGCAGCCCAATGACACCAAATACAGTGACTAATATATATTTTACACACATTAATACTCTGCTTCATTCCAGCGGGCTGTATGAAGACAGTGAGTGTGAGTGTTTGCATCTCTCTCGCATGTAATGTACCGTTAACATAGAAAAGCACAGCCACTGCAAACCTATGCAATAATTATAAGGGACATGAATAAGTAAATCAACATGAAATGCTCGGTAGGGACTCATTTGTAACTGTTAAAATTTCATATGTGACTCATTAGTAAAGAATAATTATTGCAGAATATCATACTTTAGCTTACCCAAATTGATGATAACTGATTTGTTGCTATATTGATAAACATAAAAAAAACATAACATGAAAAATGATGGAACCAGAGGTTAAAATCACGGCTAGAGTCGAAGGATCATCCACTGAGTCACATTAGTGGCTACTGTAATGCTGGCAGTCAGCGTCTTCCTGTCCTGTCAAGTTATATTCATCTGCAAGCCAGCTAGGTCTAATTCTCAGAGTCCATCATTAACTAGAAGGGCACTTATGGGGCACACTACAAGACAAATAGTCCTGTTTTCTGTGATATATATCTTTGGATACATTTCCAAAACTATTAGAATTACAGTGCTAAAATGTGGTTGTGCCAGAAGAACAGAAGCCTCACCATCATGCCGTCTCAGCTTGTAGCTAAGTTTGCCAAATGTTAAGATTTGTAGAAAACTAGGATAAACAGTTATACTACTTACAGACAACTTTCATTTGAGATCATTTGTAACAATTCAATATTAGTTAACAAGCAAGTTATGACAACTTTAGATCACATAGGTAGAAATGCCACACTTTGATGTAAACTCAAGTTGAGTTCAACTCAGATAAAATCTTACTTCGCTTCATCTGGTTCATTTTTATCCCGGCTTCCCTGCTGTGTGTTTGTGTGTGTGATAAGAGTAGGATTAGTATTCGTGATTTGGATCCACTCCAAAATGTAACAGGTTCTTCTTTGGCCTATGCTACACCCTTTCACTAAATTTCATGTATTTCATGAAAGTAGTTTTTCCTGTAGTGCTGCTGACAGACAAACAAACATCACTGAAAACATAACCTGCTTGGTGGAGCTAAGTGTGATGGCTGATATATTTTGTTCTCAATCTGCCTACTTTTTCCAGCTTTTTTTAAAGTGCCACTTCACAGATATTACACGTGTAGGTTAGTTTACTTGTCAAGAGGAGCTCTACTCAGCCCATAACAACAATTCTATATTGTCTTCTCGAAATCTCAAGGGAGCTTTCTAAAGACTGAGAAAATAAACCTGCCGATGTCATCAGGGTTATCTCCTTAGAATCTTAAAATGTTTTACAATCTCGGATAGAAGGAAGTGCAATACTAAATCATGCACCCTTTTAATAACTTAGGAAGTAAAAACTGATGGGCTGTTGAATTTAATAAATGCTCCTTCCAATAGAAATGGCAGATGAGTTATTCTCCCTGAAATGAAATCAATCTTTTTTGTCTTTACTTGTTTACATTTCAGCACAGCTGAAAGTAGGCAACAAATAGCAATTATCCACATAACTGGTTAACTCCAATGTAGATGTATGTAGAGAAAAGTGGCCAAGACAAAGACGCAGCAGGTCTTATTGAGGCTACTGTCCCCTCTCTCTTTGAAAACATGATGGGATATAATCATCCCAGTCAAGACCAAATCAGTTGTGTCATCGATGTTGTCAGGTTAATGTAGTCAAAAGGACCAAATCACTTAAGTGCTTGCAGATGAAAGGCTGGAAGAGGGAAAAAGGAAAAAAAAAACACCACCGGTTGTCACTAAAGGTGGAATCGATGGCTGCGGGGTTGTGACAATACCTGCCAGCACCGTGTGATCAAGAGCAGATGCTGGAGAAGACTGATGGTGCCTTTTCTCCTCTCTTCTCGTCTCCTATGAAGAGGAGCAAAAAAGACAGATAGCAGGAGAAAAGGAGTAGCACTGAGGGACAGGCCTGTGATGGAAAACTGTGCTGTGGGTCTATAATGATGCAACTCTCCTATCTAAGGCGGATATAGATGACCATCGGCCTCAAGTCACTTTATCAAAGCTCACAGTCTATGCAAGTGTTTATTCACTGCACCTACTGACACGCCGCCATTAACCACGGTTTAATGAGCAGTTCAGTCATAAACACACAAACTGAAAATATTCCAATCACACCATTTACCTTTTATATCCTACCCATGTTGAATGTCAAAACTCATTTTACAGGCTCAAATTAAAAACCTAAATGTTAGCTTTAAAAACTGCGGCTGATAAAAAAGGAAAACGCAGCGTGGATGATTGTGCCAAGCGATGTCTTGATATGTCTCCCGAGTCAAATATCCGTCTCCTCAATTGAGTGAAACTGGAGTCACTCAGCAGCAGTGGCAAACAAAGCAGCATGGGACGCTGCATAGCATATTTATCCATATTGTTTTATGTCTTCCAAGGGCAATGGGGCCAGACAGCATTGTCTGCTTGAGAATAATCTATCCACTTCTGCATCAGAGCTGAGTGTGAGCCCACAGCTGGGAAACAGCCTGGAAGATGATTCCTAATGTGTAGTGTACTTTTGTCAGGATCAAATAGGATTGGATGTATGGCTGAATTTGAAAATGTACTTTCTTATACCTCCTTAAATCAAGTTAGGAGCTCCCCTCTGACGTTCCATCAAAAGAATCAAATTCCACCACTGTGTCTGGGAAATGTTTTTAAATTGGCTCTGTGAAAGCACAGTGTCCATTCTTGTAGAGTTATGAGGCCTGAAGGATTTATTTTATTTATAGTTTTTTATTCATTTTAAAAGGAAGTAGATTGTTGGGGCAAATTCAGTTCCATAGAAACAGAAACAGCTTGTGTTTGTGTTTTTGCTCCCAAGGCTGAAAATATCTGAAAGTATACCCGTCTAGATATTTCAACACTTACCCTTGAATTGTCTTTTTTCATATCTGTCTCATGAAGCATGACGAGTACCACTTCTTCTTGAGTGTTTTTCTGTTTGTTGCTGATAATTATGCTAGATTGGATCTTTTTTTGTTTGCAAGAAAGGCAAAACAAAGAGTCTCCCTGATACAGGCCTTCATAATGCTGCATGTTCACTGCTTATTAAATTTACCAGGAAAATGTAGATGAGATAAAGTCCCTCAGGTGCAGAGAGAGAAAGAAAGATTTTTTTTTTAAACACATTTTTCTCTGGGAATCTTTGTATTACACATTTTTACAATGAGTTAAAATAATAATAATTTCTTTGCAGATCATTTTGGCCAAATATTGATTTGGTTTGAATGATGATGATGAGAGTTTTATTTAAAGTGATGCCAAAATCTATTTACGCTTGCTGGGGTTGTACAAAGTTTTTAGCTAGCTTCTTCAGTGACTAGTCAGTTTGGACTAACAATGAATTCCACTGCTGAAAAGTTTCATGGGAAGAATACAACCAATAAAATCATCGAGAGAAACTTCAAATTATCCCTGCAGCAAACTGCATCTCTGTATCTATCTGTATCTATCTATATGCTGAGTGTGCTCTAAACGAATTGTGACTAAATGCTACTTTCAGCACAGCCTTGGGCTTGAATAGTTTGATTGTTTTGGTCAAATTCTGCTACACAAAAGACGCAGGAGGAAACTAAAATGTTTAAGTGATAAGATCCCATCAACTTTCCAGTGCGTGAGAGGAATGTGAACTCATGGCTGTCTCATTACTGTAGGAAAGTTGGGAGTGAGTTTTTTTTTTTTTTTTTTTGGACAAAGATTGAGGCACAGGAAGAAAACAAAAAGGTAAAATGTAGAACACGGAAGAGAAAGAGCAAGAGAGTGGGAGACAAGTGACATCAAACAGAGGCTATAATGAGAAGTATCCACTTGTGTACTGCATAATGCCCTTTGTAGTGTCAGTTTGGTTGCTTAATTAATGGCTTACTCAGAAAGCTCTCATTGATGCTGGTGATATTTCCAAGTACACCTCAGTTATCAGTGCATTAACATTAGTGGGAGAGGACAAAAATAGATCTGTCTTTGATCCAGTGCATACCTTTAATATAATGAGTTTACTTTCTAGAAGAATATTGGGTCTCATGCAGGAACCACTCATGCAAACAGATTCACTCTTAATTTGCACATGCAATTGTTGAAACTCACAAGTTGTCTAGACCGGTCGTAAGAGTCACTTAGGCTGACTTCCTGAAGTTAAGTGCTCCCGGTGAATACAGCTTGAAACACTTGTATGATCTTCGCGGTAAGACAGAGGAGAAGTGTAGCATAAAAACACAGAAGCGTTCTTGCCTGAGGGCCATTGTCTTTCAAACATAGTTCACAGGTGGATAGTGTGCTGATTGTCTCAGCCTTTTCCAGTGGATTGTAATCAAAACAGGTTTTAATTGAGGTGTTGATTAACCTTGCTGGGCTCGTGAAGATAGCGATGATTAGTAAGCTGTCTAACTGAATCATACACATACACGTTACATAACTGTCAGGGAGACACGAGGAGTTTACTGAGGAAAGGAAGATGAAGAATATCAGCGAATCAACAGGAGCATTCAGAGTGGAGTAAAAGAAAAAGAAAAAAAGTTGGACGGAGAGGACAAACTGAGTAGGCTATTAGCAGAAAAGTCTAAAGAAGGAAATTAGGGAAAGTGATGAGAAGTTGAATCTTGCTATGGCTGAGGAAAAAACAAGAGAGGAAGGCGCAGGTCAGTTCAAGGTGGAGGGAGGAGTGTCTGAAGAGGGAGTATCAGCAGCAGTGCGTTACTTTTGATGAATGGAGGTCAGCTAGAGAGGAGAAAGGTAGGCCGATAACGACAGATAAGCCCCGAGGAGAAACAAACACAGACCTCAATCCTTTAGGTCTAACGACCACCCCGACCAATACGTTTGGGCAGCCCACCAGCTGCCCAACAATAGCTTTAGACACAGGCAGAGTGATAACGCCAGCGTGGTGCGTACACTTTCCAATTCTTTATCGCTTCTCGTTCACCCCAGTGAATCAAAGACTGATGCCGGCCTCCGATAGGCTTGTGTTTAGCAGTGAGCACCTGATTAGAAGCATTCAAACTTGAATTGTATTGCAATTTGCAGTCTGCGAGAGCAAAGCATGATAGCGCCGCCATTGTTAAGTTGGCACTCGCTGACAGCGCCTGAAAAGGCGCAACCTCCCTGTCAATGTGGCACGATTTTAGCTTCAGGAGCCTGTGCATTGCATTGGGTTTCCATCTGTCAGTGCCACACACTGGGAAAACTTTGCCGTGGCTGTTGTTTAGACACAACAAACTCAAACAAAGACAGGAGAAAGTCACTAGTATATTCATATTCAGTGAGTAAACATTTTTCAAGTTTACTTACTGAGGCTATTAGACAAAACTCTCCTTTCAAGGTGAATGAACATGCCATCTAGATAAAGCTGAACGTGCTCAGATTGACATGCCAAATCCCAACAGGGAAGGAATAAAGTGCATTCAAATGAATTCTGCTGGATAACAGCTGGTGCCTGCAGCTGAAGCTCTTGTTGTTTTTCAGTCCCTCACTTCACACCTCTCTTCCCGTTCCTGCGCGGTGAAGTGAGAGGTGTGTGAGGTGGAAGTATTGACAAGCTTGCGAGCGAGAAAAGGGATTTGAGCAGACTGATGGCGAGGACATGATACTGTCAGGGTTACGCCAACTCACTTACCCCGCAACTCTGCACCCCGCAGGAATGTTGGATTTGCATCGCAATGGGACCTGTCTGCTTGAATAAAATGTAACACTAAAAGTTTCAAAGTCAAATGAGTTTGTCAGAGGAATCCTCAATTTGTGATAGCAAGTGCCAGGAAGCCAGTTCACTGTTGTCCTCTGCTCTTTGAGAAGCAGGGATTTCTGAAGCGCCAGTGAGGCCTGCGTGCTGTTAGCTCAGCTCAGCTCTCAGTCGAGCAGAGCTACGACTAGAAATACTTTTGTAAATAAATGCTTGGTTTGATGTTTTGCTGTCTAGGGTTGTTTAGAGATTGCAGAATTCTTTTTCACTTGATAAATGTCAAATTTTTAGTTTTTTTCTTTTCTTTTTTAAAGTTTATTTCTCCAAACTAAAAACTTAGTCATATAAGTTTAGATAGAGATTAGATAGTCATATAACACATGTTATTTATGAAGATGTAAAATCACAGTTCCTTTGGGTTACTAATGGGTACTTAAGCCAGGTGTAGCGTGTGTGTTTAAACTCTGAGCCCATGACATGTCACTACCATATCTCGAGCTACATTTTGCAGTGGGATGCTGAGTAGACATTACCGCGCACTAGAACAGCTCGATCATGACCTCAACTGAATTCCCATGCTGAGTGCTGGTTCCACAACAGCAGCACGAGTTAGGACCCAGCTCACTCACAAAGTGCCTACATCCAGGAGGGAATTTCCTCCTGAATTAGATTTTGTTGCCCACACAACACATTGTGAAGGCAGACGAAATGCCTTCCGCTGTAGCCTTGGTAAAGGGTCCTGCAGAGATGTCACATAATACCTGATACATTCATGCACCTCAGAATTCAAAATAATACCTTCCGTCCAAACCCACGCTCAGCTTTGAGTGAGATTAATGGGTTGTTTAGTGGATTATAATGTTTATCTTTTGATAAATGCGTGAGCATTATTGCTCCAGACGTTCTTCTACATAAGTTTGTGGTTCACTGTGTACTTTCAGTGACCCTCCTCTTCTTCCCGCATCCCTTATTTCTGTGCTTTTATCTGGCTGTTATTCTCTCTCACCCTTCCCTAGTTCCTTAGCTTCCTCCCTTATTACTCTGTGAGTGTTGTATTCACACAGTGACAACAACCACCTACTGGCAGTAAAGGTGCTTCTTTTTTTTTTTTTCTTCTTTTTTCTCTCCTCCTCGCTCCACTGCTCCTCCTCCATGGCGTGGCTGTGTGTTTACTGCTCCTGCATTGTTTTACAGGCCCAGCAGGTGTGGCCAAGGTTCGGCAGCCCGGGCTAGGAACCAGATGGTTTCATGACTCTGGTGCTCCATGCCTGGCTAACCTGCCAGATGCAGGTGTCTAAGGCCCAGCCTGATTGATTCGCTCTCTCTCTCTCTCTCTCTCTCTCACTGGCTTTCTGGCTTCATCTCAGCCTGTGGATGTAGCCAGGCCCGGTTGGGTCAGCCAGACCTATACCGAGGTGTGTGCGCTGACATTTACCTTGACGGAAACAGAGTCAATGCAAGATTGAGGAGGAAAAGGACATGTAGAGCAGGGAAGGAGAAATGGAGGCTGGATGAAATGTCAGGCCACTGGCAGGCTGTCTGGCTGGCTGGCTCGATCATTGGCGAAGCATCTAGCATGCATGCAGAGACACAGGCACATGCATATGCAAAGACACATACAACAACAACAACAAAAAACAACAACTCTGAAATGCACACGTCTGCTGACTTGCTGGATCACTGGCAAATCCATACATGCAGACATGCAGGCAGACACACTGACATACACGTCGTGTATGTAAACACATCAATATTGAGGAACACACCAGAGGAGAGTAGGTAACGGTCTAGCAGGGTTGAGACACACACAGTGAAGGTCACAGTGACTCATATTCAGTTCCTTAGAAAACAGTTTGTTATAAATTGTAGGAATATCTTAAACTGCACTTTATACTTCTTTTTTGAAATAGCATTTTATTGGTAATTGAAAAAGAGAGACAGCTGCAGGCTACACAGACACAGGCAGCGTGGACTTAAATGAATCCAAATAAATGGTCTATCCAATATTAACGTCTTCAGGTGTCTACTTGCCATGTACCGCTCAGAACAAACTATAATAAATCTTAATAATAAAGACATTAGACTATATGAAAGAAACAGGCTGTGGCAGAAATGACATCTCTCTTCTTTCTTTTGCCTCTCTCAATCGTTCTTCTTTCTTCAACTGTCCAATAGAGTTTATTCACATACACACACACACACTGTGTGTACATACAGCCATCACAGCCTCTCTCTCAGCCTCTCTACCCTCTTCAGCAAATATCAGATCTAGTGGCTCTCTCCATCTCTATCTATCAGATGCGTTGTGGATTCTCGAGGCAGTATTGATTTCTACCAGAGGTGACATTTACCGTGCACCGTGCCAAGTCATTGCCTTAATCACCTGACTGCTCCTTCACACTTGAACTGAATCAGATGTCAAACGTTGAGATGACCCATTATTTCTCCTCCTACATGAATATAAGCTGACCGACATCATAGCTACTACAACAGCAACAGCAGCGACTAGAAGCCACTCAGACGGGTCTCCTTCAGTCGTCCGCCGCTCTCATTTTCATCAGTACTGCTGTCTGCATATTCCTTTTACAGCTAGCTGTTACTCCATTTACTCTTTACTACACTTTCCCCATATAACGAAGTAAAGCAAAGCTCTTTTGATGTCTTGGTATGTTTCTTTGTTTGACTTTGAACTTTGTTGCTGGGAATAGACACCATGATCTAAATGCTGGAGGTAAAGCATATGGATCTTTTCTTCTGATTGAGCATTCCTCAGCTGCACTCAGAGAGCTAACATAAACTTAAAGACCTCTTCTCCAAGCGGCTGTCAATAGATAGCTGTATTTATTCCTCCCCCATGCAAACTGATCTATATGAAACCAATCTAGCCCCCGCATATTTTTCTCCCTCCTTCAGGGCTCCATCCATGTTTTATGTTATTTTTCTTCCCCTCTATACATAAATATAGTATTACTATGTGGTGATCTATGGTCAGTAATTCCCAACAAGTTAGGACTGATGCATGGAAAGATTGTGGAATATTGTGATTGTTGCTCAATATATACAACCAATACCAAGACATATGTGTTGTTCAAAATGAGTAGAGATGAAAATAAGAAGATATGAAAATACTCATAAATGAGAAATAATAATATAGAGCTATGCATGTTGGATCATTTCACAGAAATAATTGTGCTCCACACATGTGGTGTGTAGCATTGTCTATATATAATAGAAAGTATATTTAACTCAGGAAAAGTAATTCAGTGAGGCATAAGTGTATGCATGTATGCAAGTTAAACAGTGCATGATGACGGTGTTAAGAGTCTAACAGCTGCTGGAATAAGAGACCTACAGTAGTGCTCCTTCTTGCACAGTGGGTGTAGCAGTATGTGTATGTATATATATATATGTATATATATATATATATATATATATATATATATATATATATATATATATATAATATATGACAGCTTAACAATATAGCTAAAAGCAATGCACCACTGTTTGAAATGAATGCCTAATAGGATTGACTGCTGGAACAGGTAGCTCTACGCTCTGGATAAATGATATGGTATGATGATGGATCAACCTTTATGTTCTTAACAGTTAATATTCAGTTTGAAGAAAAAAACAACTTTGGTAATCAATAACTTACTGTAACTGTTGTGCTACGTTTATTGAGTGTAATTATATATGTATATCATATGGAAGAGAGTCATAAATAATCCATTAAGGCGGAAATAAGATGTCAGATGGATATACTAGTTTATTTATGTCTGACAGTATTGGATCCAAATGTTCTGAATTTAAGTGATCCTGCTCTCTGACACTCTGGATTGCCGGTCTATTTGCAATTTGCCCCTACTGCTCGTTTTCTCTCTTTCTCTCTTGGTCCAGACACACCGCTAAATGCTTACAGATTTATTTCTCTCTTTGGCTCTGTGTCGACCATCTCATTAAGCCGGTACACAATGCACAATTTTCAGATACAGATAATTGTTTCTGTTGGAAAGATATTCACCCAAGGCTCTTTGTTTCCCCCGAGACCAGACCATAGCAATCACTCTGTGTAGCACTCCTTTCTGGCAAAGTCACACCGAGCAGATCACTACAGAACAATGATGCCTTCACTCAGACATCAAATAAGGAAGATGCTGAAGCAGAAATCAATTCATACCCTTCAGGAGAATACATATTTTGAAGTTCAAAAACAGGTAATTTGTGTTCTACAATGACCCAGCTTACACCATTAAACCTCAAGGAATGCAGTAGATAGTGAACATTTTTGTAATATGGAAACTGTTGCTAGGAAACATGTTCTATCCAATTGACTATGTAACCAAGAGGTCACTGAAGCCTTACAAGCTGTAGCACTTCAAATGCAACAGATTTATGGGGTCAAACTAAATATTAAGCTTAACAAAAATCTGTTGTTTGTTTTTGTTTGTTTGTTTTTATTTTAATGGAAAGTGTCTCACCCTGAAACCCAACTGGGTACGTCTCTGTCACATTGCTGTTTTGGTCCATCAGAAGCGGGACTTTAAAAGTCCACCGGATTCTCTTTCTGTGCCTGGCTTCCGCCAGCTTGAGGTGCTCTGTGTAAATTAACGTGGGCTAAAAGGTAACAGGATGTTCTAGTCTACTGTTATATTTTCTACTGCATGACTACTGTTGTATTTTTTTAAAATTCATTTAAAGCCAGATAAATACCAAATTTTATTCAAGGTAACGGTGCTTTCATTTGGCGTCATAAACAGAGATTAGGAATATAATGATCAGAGATTTTCAGGGTGTAATTATAGGTTGAGAATAGGTCACAGTTTTGTTTGCTGCATTCCTACGCAGGACACGTTTCCTCATTCCACACGATTTCTGCCTTTATCAGATAGATTTTCATCAACGCTGATTATTTAACAATGACACCAGCTCCCATGATACCACACTACTTCACAACGTCATCAAACTGTATTGTTTTGATGTGAGAGACCTCTAGCAGTGGATGTGTTTTTAAATGGTTTCTTGATGGAGAATATTGTCCACAATAATAGTCCCCTCCGCTAACAACATTGTCATTAGCATTATGTTGCCTTAATGCTTCTGCTGTCCTACTGTGAGTCAGACTGTAATATTTCCCCACTTAATGGACATTAAAATGGGTGTTCATGTTGTCAAATGCTGCTGAGGGATGTTGTAGAGTGCGGCGTGTTTGCAGGTATCCACTTGCTTGCTTGTGTGCACCTATCACGTGCATGCATGTGTATGTTCTGTATTTGCATGTGCGTCCCATGTACCCTTGCTATGTCGACAGACCTCTGGCCCTTCAGTCAACTTGATTGAATTTATGGACCAACAAGAATTGTATCCCACCTTGTCAAGACGCCTTGTGATAGAATTGAATTACCATTTTGACACCCGCAAGGAAAAAACACTAAGTCCCCGGGGTGCAGTGATTACTTTGCAGGGACATTACATGTAATGACCTCTATGGCTGAACGTCTGCCAGGGCTTGTTCATCATGCAGACAGCTCGCCATAGACAGCATAGACGCTGCTGTGGGAAAGTCTTGTTACTTGCATGATGTCTCACGTAACTGTCAGTCCAAATCCAATGAACTATTTCACTTTTCTGTGATTCAGATTTTCCCCACTAACTCTAGAAAATGTTAAAGGTTTCGTTATTTCCCAATAAAACAAACTGGAATAGCCATAACTCATTGTTACTTAGTTGTCAACTTGTTTTTTAATGTATGACTGATATTGACAGTTACCGTGTAATGATACACAAATGACGTAAATGGGCCTCAGCAAAGTTTTCTTCAACATAATACCCTTTGTCTTGCAGTGAAACGGCCCATTGATAAAGTAGACAGGTTTGAGTGATTTTTGCACTGCTCTAATGCTCCAAGATAAGAGACACTTGCTACTGCGTGTAATTTATGAGTCCTATATTGATCTTGTCTGGATAGAAATGACGCTTAGTGCCATTTTACTGTCTTTTTTTTTTTTCAATGAATACCACTTGTATCAGTAAGATTGGAGAAACGATAGAAGCATGTTACCGTATATCATAACTTTGTGACAGACAGCATCCAATTATAATATTCCTCGTCAAAGCAATGCTTATATCTCTGGGGAGGTTTCTCGAGGAGGGGTCAGGAGATATGAGAATGAGCAGGTGGTCGACACTAGTGACAGATGACTCGGTTTGGCAGATGCATATCCCATATGGCATACTGTATGATGTATCTAATTACAGCACCTACTGTGTCAGACTAATCTAGCGATTTCCCAAATCGACACTTGAATATTTGCAGTGGATTTTCATGTTTCATCTGATCAAAATGCAATATTTACATGGCATAACATGACATATTACTCAGTCATTAGAAAATTAGAGAGAGGCAAGAGGGCAATATGATGGTGGAAACCACTTTGCCTACTGAAGTGTCCCCATCTATCATCTCCCTTCTGTTTTCCCACTCCACACTGGCCTTGTCTAGTGTTATTTCAATCGAATATGGAAACCTTTTCACAATGTTGGTGGATCTATAAGAGATCAATGGATTCCTTCACCTTCTCACTCTCTGCTGTCTCACAGTGTTTCACTAATCGTTTCTCAGCACACAATACCAAGCTGACTTCTTTGTTTCAGAGCTGCAAGATGTGCAAACACACAATTTTGCTTCTGAAGTGGTTCTTTCAATTGTATAATAATGCCAAGTAGTAGCTATTGCCAATACATTAAGATGGTGAGGTTACTTATTCTTTGACCCCTGTCTTCTGATATCATAAGTGAAGCTTCTCATTATGGGGAATGCTGTCCTCAGAAGCATCTATATTTTTACTCCAGCCAACGTTGGCTGGCAATCATCGAGCTTGTGTTAAGGGAAACCTACTCAGTTCATGAGCAGGATGGATGCAGCACCACTAGTCATTCATGAAGAGGCCACATCCTCCTCGTTGTATGCAAAAAAAAAAAAAAAGGTGTCCTTATGAGACTCAAGGCTTACTGGATACAAAACCACAATTTGTCTTTCACATTTCATTCAGTGCTTTGACTTGCACTGACTGTTAACAAGAGGTCCAGCCTTTCAACGACAGACCAAGGACAGTGACTATAAAACCTACAAAAGTGAGACCCGGCTTAATGCAGCATGACGCAGGATCTTCCAGGGAAAAAAAAAAAAAATGAACCTGGTTCAACTATGACCACAAATGTCATTTAAGTGCATGCAAATGCACATTCCTGGTACATTACTTTGTTTACCTAGCAATCATCACATTGAAATCTGGAGGTTTTCACAGTGAAAATTTTTTTTTCAAAGTGTGCATAAAAATAGAGATTTTTTACTGTGATTTTAGACTTTTTTGGGATGGATAGATGATGGTTGTTTACCTAAGGTCCATTGCCTAATGCTATCACCTTCACCCTAACCCTTATCATGGGCTCATTATGTTTTTTTTTCTCCATCTGATTCCATATTGATTACAAAATATTTTTTAACCTGAACTAAGTGTGACAGGCAAGTTTTACATTTGAAAAAATATAATGTATGAATTTTCCATGGTGCATGCAGTTGTCATTGATATTTAAACTTCAAATATGGATGAAAGCCTTATAAATCTCTAACTGAGCAGGAACAGGTGACATCACATTGTACAGGATATATGTGAGTTCATTCTTTAATACATTATATTTCTCTTAAACTGGAATGACAGACTGCATTTGTAAATGGGTCACCATCAGAAAATAATACAATGAAAAATGCAAAATATGCAGCAATAACAATATAACAGCAATCTAAAAGAAACAGCATGAGGCTCTTTGAATTAATGCATTACATAGCTTCATATGAGAGGAGTTGTTATTTTTGCTCCCCCGTGTATCTGGTCCTACTTATGAGTATATATTTATTATTTGGTCTCTATTTGAGAAAGAGTTTAGACGCCACACTTAGTCCGTTTCCATGGAAACGCCCATCCTTTAACAGAGGGATTAAAGTGCTTTTTTCTGGCAATTTTTTTAATTGAGTAAATGTGATTTTCAAATAAAATGGGTCAATGAAAAGTCAAGGAAGGTAATGTTGTTCATCTTTTAATTTGAATTCTAAATAACCATATTACCATATGACCTTCACCCCACAATGTGAAATGAAATGAAAAATGTTGAAAGATTGTGGATTAAGCCTGAGTTTATTTAATATCAGCAGAAGCCTAATCCAAACCATCCAACAACATTGTGCAGCTAAGGCTGCACTGGTTAAAGTCAGTATTGACATATTTTTTCACTGAATGGTTATTTGTCTCTACTGTATGTGTCAGCCCTGTGATGAACTGGTGACTGGCTTGTCCAGGGTGTACTGCGGTACTGGAAACGCATGGATGGATAACCATTTGTTGCATAAAATGTTGATTAGGCATTATTGGCTACCGAGTTCTGAAGCTGTCTGACTTTGTTGTGTAGTTATCTTTTCATATTTTTATTTTGTGAAAACTGTAGAAACCGGTTATTCTGGTGGGCCTTGTGTGGCTCCAGAAGGGGCTGTGCAGAATCTGACGAATAAGTTCAAGTGATCTCACATGAGTCGTCATTAGTTGCTGTTGGATGACTATTAGTTTTAAAATGTAAGAAATCTCGCTGTGATGCATCAGTTTTGAACTGTCCATTATGAGTCTGACCGTGTCATAAAAGTACATCGTAATTGAGAAACATATTCATTTTTCATTGTCACTGAATATTTATCTGCTCCCGCCTTATGTTGGTTATGTAGGATTACCAAGGATTAGTTCTTTAAAAAGGAATCAATATTGATTTGGTCATTCTGTCATCGTGCCTGTACCTGTCACATTTATCTCCACAGAAACATGTTCATGTTCATTATTCTGACCTCCTTGTGCTTTGTTCTGCGTGTTGCAGGTTGCCCGTGTGGGTGGCCAAGAGGATGGAGCCCATGAGGGCTGTATACCTGGCTTCCAGGTCAAACGCTACCAGGTGGCATACAGTGGACCTTTCCAGAAAGGCCAGGCACTTATACAAGGTCAGTAAAACCTAAAGACAAACTTTGATGTTTAAACTTTTCCTGCTTTTTCTCTGCTCTTTCTCTCTCTTAAATTATGTCATTCAACAACGTAAGTCTACATGTGGGAGTGCAGACTGTCAGTCTGCCTGTCTGGCTCCTGAGGATAAGCAGAGCAAAGCCAGGCTCCCTCCAGGTCAAGATGGTGTGTGTGTGTGTGTGTGTGTGTGTGTGTTTGTGCAGGTTCTTCATTAGAATTCATGTGATTTCCTACAAACAGGAGATAGAACTATAACAATAACAACAACAACAACAACAACATAATTTGTGTCTGCAAATGAATTATTCTCCTTGATTGGATGATATTTTCAGAAATCTTTTTTCCCCCTTTTGTTTCTCTCCTGAAGGCAGCTTTGGGCTGCTCAGTTAACTATGCGTGTCCTCATATGCATGTGTGACTAGTTTGTTGGAGCTTTTTGGTCCCTATGCACCAGTTACCCATACTCAAGTCGACTTAACCTTCTGGAGAACTCAGTCCCCAGCAGCCTCTGAGCTGTATTTTCCTTCCTATGCAGAAATGTGATCTCAGCAGGTTTATAGTCATAACATAAAAGATTTGAGATGCAGTTGGGATGAAGGTCACGGGGTTCACTGCAGAGTGGTCGTTCTCATACAGACTCCATCTCTGAGTCGGTCGGGAGGCAGCCCTTTTGTTACTCTGGTGGCCTGTCAGATTCCCCACAGACTCTCAACTCTCAGCTCCATATTGCTGCACAACTTATTGGTCCAGTCTGCTCCTCTGGGACTCTGGCAGTGCCTACCTGCACAGCTCCTCTCTGTCTCCACAGAGATCAGCAATAACGTCTGCTGGCTAGCAGTCTGCCCCTCTGGGGCTGTGAGTTATGGCTGCCGGCACGTCTCTCCACAGAGATCGTCAAGGTGCAGTCAGCTAACAGTAGTTTTACTGCGAAGCTGTGGAAGGTTTTCACTAATTCATTTGCTCAATAATTCATTCGCTTTTGCACTGACTTGTTTTATTTGCACAATATGATGAAATACAAAGGAAATATGTAAATGAAAATGAGAATAATTTATAGTTTGTTAATGCAGTCTGTCATTTATTGTGGGGCTTGTTTTCATTCCCCTCTCATTATTCAGCCACTTCTTTAGTAATTTCATCATCCCACTGTGTTGCACTCCACATTATGAGGTTACACTGGTAGAATTACATTACCTGCTTCAGTGGCATGCACATAATGCAGTGAAGTATCTATATGCACAGGATTAACACATTTTCCTCTTTATGGCTTGAGTGTCACGCATTGCTTGTAGAGGTGCTCTTATACGGCACAAACTTTTTTTTAGAAGTGGCACTCCACTGACAGACACCTTTCCCAACTGAAAATGCATACTTTCCTACCTAGACGACAAAATATGACAAATCTGAGCATTTTCTCCTTCAATCTTCTTTTTCTTCTTTTTCGGCTTTATTGTGTTTGATTCGTCCAGCCAGTGAGGCATTTTGTCATCTTGAGGTTCAGTGGTGCGTGTAGTAGGAGACAGAACTCAGTTCTGCTTTAGTGCTCTGCTCTGGGACAACAGAGTGGTTCTATTACCTTGAATATGCTCCTGTCAGCAGAAACATGTCTCACCGTGGGGGGTCCCACTGCTCACAAGTTATGGACAGAAGCACTGGCATGCCAGCGCTCTCATGCACTTACAAACACAAGGAGTACATACGTAAATAAATAAATAAATAAATAAATAAATATATGTGTGTGTGTGTGTGTCTGTGTGTGTGTGAGAGCTTTAAGTTTATTTTAAAAAAGAAAGATCTGAGACACACATAGTGGAAGCTTGCGTGCATGCCTGTAAACCATGTTGTTGATTTATAGCTGTATGTAACTGCACAACAGAAATGCTTTATGGTGTTTTACCATTTTAAGTGCGTCTTCAAGATTCAAAGCACTTAGGCAAACCCAGCGCCTCAGCAGGCACCGGAGCTGAACAGCATGCTCAAAAACAATGAAACCATAATGAAAAATAACACAAAGAAAACCAAGGGGTGTACCCATGACACAGGCATCGGGGGGCTCCCAAATGAGAGCCCTCCCATAGATTGTTCAAGTGTATTTCCCACAGTTCTATGATATTTATACATTTACATCTAGAATATAGTTTTGGGGACTACATTGTCAGTATAATTCACATTTTAAGGAAAGGTTTGTGATTTCTCTGAGATAGCAGCTTTACACTTTAGTGACTTTAAACACGCCTTCCAATTTGAATTAAGCATTTTCCAGATGTAAATAGCATAATAGTGGATAACTACAACCAAATGTATACAACCACTATGTGCTATAATAATTGTGATTATGTATTTATCTCCACAGCATGTACCTGTGTAGCTACTGGTTTCAGTCTGACCGATTGATCATTTTTAATCTGAATATTCTGCTTTCATTAACCTGTTAGTTTAGTTTATTGCTTATTTTTTAATTACTGCATACATATTTGCATGTTGTACATTGTAAATAAAACAAAAAAGGTGAAAATAAAGTCAAATATCATCAGAGATGTGCCATGAGAACATGAAAACTGCACAGAAATGACATAAATGGAATTTATGGATTTCTGGAAGTGGAAAACATACTGTATAAATAATACAGTACTTTTCTGAATAAAATTAGGAATAACTCTAAATTATCACTGTTGACACAATACTTAAAAAAAAGTTTCAGAGCATGATTATCAACGTAACCATAGAAACTTAGAAACTAACAATTGTGTCCTCTTGCCTGCCCCACGCACCACATCTATTGACTTCATGCACACAAGAGGAGAGAGGGAAAGATCCCGGCACTGTTGGTAGAGGAGCTGTGGACTGCTCTGAGCACCATGCATGGGAATAAATCACAATATGATATATATTTCTCACCTTTTCCCCTGATATTTTGAATACTTCTAATGGTCTTTTTTTCGTCTGGTGGTTTTTCATACAAATTGGTAACACTGAACAGAAAATAAATGCTAAATAAAAAATAACCAATCCATTCATAAAATGAGGACGTATAACGGGGGTATGTGGGTACTGAGTAATGAGGGTGAGACACAACCCTCCCCCAAAGAATGCCTGGTTATGACATAAAGAGAGCTACAGAGAAGCAAACAGGGCACATGTTTTCAAAGTTCAACTCAAGATGTGTGATTCATATTTATGGTTACGTCAGTGACTGCTCTATAAAACTTGGATGGATCGATCAGATGCAAGCGTCCTAAGACAGTATGTGTAAATGTCAGTGCATCTGTGTTTGTGCACAGCGTGGAGTGTGAGATTTCAAAGAAAAGGGAAAGGGAAAGCCATTTGTTAGCACAAATTATTCGGTACATTCAGCATTATAGTATGTATGGATTTCAGGGACAGCATTAATGCTTTTTTTACCTTCGCACCATCCGTTTTGTTAAATTTGAACAAATTGTCTGCTGAGTGTAAGCGTGATTCATACAGAATGCCAGAGGCTGCAGCCGGGCCCAGTGACATATGCAGATTTATGTAAATTCTGCGCAGCCCTGTGCCACCTGCTGTAGACCTCTCTGTGTAATTACCAGTGGAGGGGCAGTCTGCTAGCGAGAGATACCTGTTGGTGCAGACCCGGGTTCAAGGACATCTATCTTGGCTAATGGCCATATCCAGGAAACAAACGCATCCACAGACTGCAAACATTCACTTTTTCTCTGTCTCTCTCATTCCTTGCTGTGGCTCCTGTGCTGTTCGTCACTCCAGCTGCACATTTCTGATGTTGTCTGCTGATGTCGTCTTTTCAGTTAGTGAAACTAACCTAACTCACACACTGAAGCTGTTAGTTTGTCCTGTGAAATCACTCTTATGACACACCTTTCACACACATTTCACAGTGGATGTACAAACTGATGATCTGAAGGACACTTGAACTAAAACTCAGTACATCTGCACTACTAGGATGAAATGTTACACAATTAACCTCAGACCACCTCCAGACTGTAGCTCAATTTGAAAAACCGTCCTGAGCAAAGCGGAAATAAATTTCACAATATAAAAGACTGGAAATTGCTTTCTACCAAAGAGTGTGAGTTTGTTCAGGTGTTAGAGATGTTTGACCCGTTGGTGACAAATGCTATTTCCACTGGACAGAGAATAAAATGAAAAAAAAAAAAAAGAAAGAAAGAAATATGAAATAACTGTGCACACCTGAATCAATTATTTACCACTTCCATGAGAACATTCTGTAGATGCACAAAAGATAAACGGTCTCTCTGAATAACACCTGCCTTAAGGTTGAAGGAGGAATTCAAATGTGGACTACACCTTCATACATTTTCCAAATAAGTGACACATTTCTTCCAAATACCAAACAACATCTCCGCAGGATCGACACACATTAGTAAGGCCAGGTAGTGAATGACATTTACTGAAGGATAAATTAGGTTCTCAGTTCTGAAAAGTTACTTTTATTTGCTTTTTCTCCCGGTCGGTCCTGCCACGTCGCAGAGAAATACAGCTATGAGATGTATTGATTTTTGAGATGGTGTTATAGCTCACCTTAGTTTTGCAAGCTGTTTGTTTCTTGCCTTGCTGCTGCCATCACAGCGGTGGCAGAAAAGTTGATACGGTTTTATGTCACCAACCTGGCAGGCTGTCAGAAATAATGGCACTTCATAATCTCAGTAACACGACGACTTTGTTCCGGCATTACAGATAATATGAAGTACCATTATTTCTTATATTCCTTTTCTTTGCAAGAGGCCATCATAAGAAGACATTATGTTCTGCTCATTTATGCAAACCTCAGACGAAAATGTGGTTTTTGATTTTATGGTGCACTGGGAAGCTATAGGGCATACCACACTGACAGCCAATAAAATGGGGAGAAGAAATGAGGAGAAGCCACCTTATCTGTATCCTGCAGAGCAAAACCATGGCTCTGTGAGGCGTTTCTACAATCCCACCACCAAACATGATTACTCATAAAAACATGGTAGCCTTTAGCATTCTCTATAGCATCACTCACATCCCTTAATTAAGCATTCCTCAAGATTTGACTTGAAGAATGAATAATGCACCAGGAGGAGAAGGTCCTCTCAGGGCCTGGCAATTCTGCTGCATGTAGCAGTAAGACTTCCACTTCATGTTCGGCAGCAGTGTGTGGACGTGGAGCTCTCCTGGCTGGCACAAAGCCCAAGGCATATTAACTGCATTGAGCTCCGAAGACCTCGACGCTGGCACAATTCTTGTGTTCCCTCTGACTTTATCATCGAGGCAATTTAAAAGTACTTGAATTGTGATATAGCCTCGTAGTTTTAGATAAATTGGACAAATGGAACAGCTCTCTCATCTGTTTTATTTTAGCTTCTCTGCTTCTCGGCTCTGCTTTTTAAGTTTAGTTGATAGAGCGTGTTGTCCTTCCTGGTCAGAGCACACAATAATGCCGTTCAAGGAAATGGTTACACCACACACACAAACATGTACTTATACACACTTGTATATCTTTAATCAAATAATCCATCATGCAGCATGGGAAAGATGAGTTCTGTGATTTGTTTCTTTAGAGGTTGCTTACTTTTACGGCTGTCTCTCGATGGAGACAGGTGCATGTATGAAATGTGTTATACTGGCTACATTATGTTAATCAACCTCCAATCACATCCCCTCAACCTCTGTCAACATTACTGAGTACCTGACTCTGAGCAGCGTTCAGCATGAAAGCAGGAATACAGCAAATATATTCACCAGTTAGTGTAGTAAGAACATATATTCTGCTTATTGGTATTGCTCAGTAAAATGTAACAGTGTTTCAGGCCTGTAGCCAAATGTATTTCTGGTATTTACATAAACTGAAGCAAAAAGTCAATTAGTGAGGAGATTCCCTGCATGGAAATGGAGCAAGGCTACACACAGTCTAGCTTTAATGTGAGTTAAGAACAGCTGTGTCCCACACATTGTTGCCCTACTTTCTAATTTTGGTGATATAACCTGACCGACACCTCAATGCCACCCCAAAGTACCCACCTTACCACAGCTACTTTGTCATCTAAAGAACGCGGATGCATGGATTGATGCTCTCCCTCGCTTCTGTCTCCACGGCAGGGTGCATATCCTGATCACGCCACTCTCATGTCTGTAATGGTGTGGCATTAATCACCCTCCGTAGCCAGAGTCACCAGGACCTGCAGCTTCTTTTCCGGTGTATTTTTAATTTGACCATAAATCAAGGTGTGCTTTTGACAAATGACTATAATTACAAGAAAGGCCATTACTGGTAGGGCTATGCACATGGCGTGTGAATGTGTATGTACTGGTGCATGAGTGCAGATGGGTGTTTCTACATAAAATGTTTTTGTGTTCGTAAATCTGAGCATTGTATGTGTCCACAGTTTGTGCACTGTGGACACGGTGTTTATTTGTAACAAATGACTTGAAATGATGTGATTAAGGAGTGAACCAAGAAAGGATCCATGTGGGTCCTTTGCGGACTTTAAAACTTTCATGGGTCAACGTGTGACTGGAGGCTGCTGGTAGTTTGGAGGGCTGGGGTGGATGGAGTAGTGAATGATGTTGCAGAAAGAGGAGAGTAAATGAGGACAGGAGAGGAGAGAAGTGGGAGCAACACCTTTCATGGAACATGGCAAACCAACAGTGACAAAAGAAAATGCCATGAGGGTTCTTTCACTAGAATAACACGCTTTCTTCAAATGCTACTGTATGTACATGGTTTACATCTATGGGTTACTTCAAAATGTCACATTACTCACTTCCACTGAACAATGTTTCATGTAAATGCAAATGAATGTGAGCAATAGTAGATGAGCTAAACATTTTTATAAACACTGAATCTTTCTTTAAAAAAAAAAAAATAAATAAAAGTTTTCTTTTAATCTTTTGATGTGGTTAAAAACAAGTTCTCTGAGGTAAGTGGGAATTATGGCTTTGGGATCTGCAAGACAGGCAATGAGAACGAATCAAAACAGGAAAACAAAAAGAACGTGCTTGAAAGACACAAATTCTCCACAGAGCTGAGCTGCAGAGGTTGAGCTGAGCTGCTGGGTTGATAATCAGTGATAATTGACATCTTTCACATACACATAGTTCTTATTCATTGTTAATATAGAGGTCTCAATAATAAATGCCTTTAATAGCCTCATTCTTATCAGGGAAAAAAAAAACCCAACAATGCAGCCAAAAAGAGCAACAAGGCATCACATCAACTCATGTTATAATTATATGCTGTCAGTCTAAATAGTTAAACTACATTATGTGACTATATTGATGCGAAGAGATTTTATTCTCTTATACCTACAGTGTTGGTTTTCATCTTGTATGACATTCGAACTGATAGCTCACCTTTCTGTCAGCATCTGCTGCTGGCATCTTGCGCCACTGGCACACAAACTGGCATCAGAGTTCCTGAGAGGCTGCCTGTAGAGGCTGCAATCACAGGGCATCCGGGGCACAGGAATAGTATTGCCAAGACCCCATCTGTAATCATGGTGCACTTGGCAGTCGTTTGATATACTATTTGGCTGTCTCGTCTGGGTGTCGGTCCTCTGTCTCTCCCAGTTTCTTTTTCCTTCTTCCACCCCTGAAGAAGATCACTCTTGCCTGCTTCCTTCACTCCTGTGTCATCCTTGCCCCCAACCTAACAGGGAAGAATTCGTAATGCAAGTTGCAGTACATGTGCTTGTAGGTCTAACATCATTCACAGCACTCCTGGAATGAAAAATAAACCCCACATGTTTAATTCAATGCAGGCTGTTCACTAAGAGGGTGTTCATCAATTAGTAACATGAGGCTTTTAATTGCAGCTTTGAGGGACTTTAGGGAGCATGTTTTGGCAAGCAGATATGAACTGTCAAGATTAATATTACATTATTCGGACCAGACACTGGCACATCTTGATTCTGCAAAGAACTGATTGCCTGAAATAATCACTGCAGTCAATCAGAGTATTTTGCACCAGCTGGGAACCTGCTCAAGAACATCTTGTAGATTGGCTATTAAAAACACTTGCTTCTTTTAATTTGGACTGATTTGTAATCATTATGTATTTGTTTTTCTCACATCTTGAGACATACATTAGAGGTGACTACCTGGGTGTAGGTGTAAAGAAAAAAAAAAGTTTAGGAATGTAAAAGTTGATTGTGTATACTGTAAACACAAAGGCTGTGCCAGCAATTGTTCTGCACACTATTACACGTTAAACAGTTTAATTTATTATTTATCTTCAATAAATTCACAAATCAGTCATAACATTATGACCACTGACAGGTGAAGTGAATAACACATTGCACCTGTCAGTTGATGGGATATATTAGACAGCAAGTGAACATTTTGTCCTCGAGTGTTAGAAGCAGGAAAAAATGGGCAAACATCAGGACTTTATTGACTTGACAAGGGAAAAATTGTGAGAAGAAGGCAAGCCAGTGGAGGCACCTCACAACTTGGTGCTAGATCCCATAGCACGCCTTCAGAAGTCAAGTGCAGCCTGGGCCTTGACAGGTCAGGGCTGTTTTGGCAGTGAAAGGGGGAGCCACACATTATTAGGCAGGTGGCCATAATGCAGCCTTGCTTTAGCTCAGACATTAGCATTAGCGACTCCATTCATGCATCATCATCAGTGACACATCAATCAGCTGCTTGGCTGCAAGCTGTCCGGAAAGTCTAATCATATTCATCTGCAGTGGGTGAGCATGGTGGCTTTTACAGCTTAACTCTTCTAACTATTGATGTCCCGGTGAACCCAACCTCCTCTTTATGTCTTAGATTGATTTAACTAATATTTAATGTTCATCCATTTCTTAAAAGCAGAATGAGTTCTCACAGCACAATCTTCCCTGATTCTTTGAGAGCTCTGTCAAAGCATAGAAGATTTTATGCCAAATTTAACTGTATATAACCATTTGCATGAGAATCAGAGTAAAGTGGTACACGTCTTAGGTCACTGGGAACATTGCCAGAGGAGAGTATTTTTCCTACAATAGTTAAATAGAGGTTTTATGCTCTGTTGCATTTACTTCTCATCCTGCTGTCTCCCCAAAAGCCCTACAACTGCAGTTTAAGTGTTCAAACTTTGATTCATTTGAAAATGACAGTAAACAACACTTCTAGTGTTCAAGGCAGATGTTTTGTTTTTTGCTTGTACCATACTAAATGTTTAAGTTGATGGACTGGTCTAAAGACGAAGTGGTCATTTATGTATGCACTGTCTACTCAAGGAGGGAAATAACCTTTGGAAACATGACATTTAAGTCTGATTTTGTGCTGTTTTTATTTCTTTTTTTTTAAACCATGCTCAGGAGGTCAATTTTGTCCTGATTGCTTTACTGAGTGCTTATAACACTGTTTCACACAATGGACACTAGATCAATAGAACTTTCTTGATGCGACAGTTTGAGAAACCTAGGCTCCATTTCTGTAAGCATGAGCAAGACTACAATAGTTGTAACAGTTTTATTGATGAAAATAGTATGAGGAGCATACTTTGTATTATATATACACTATATTGTACATACAGTTTGATGAATGGCAACTCGATGCATTGATATCCACCAGATATTTAGAAACTTTGATTGTTTGCAAATCAAATTGTTAACTTAGATTATTGTAGATTTTGCTCTGTATAAGGATTATCAATCAAAAAAGACAGCCATATATATATATATATATATATATATATATATATATATATATATGGCTGTGTTAATCTGGCCTTTCAGGAGGAGGTTTTGTTTTTGTTACACGGGTGAAAAAAAGACCTTTGTTCCTGAATTTGATGAGCTTATCAGGATGTCCTAATATCATGTATACTTTTACCAAAGGTGTATCAGGATGTTTTTATTTCAATAGCTTTTCATGAGCTAAACTCTCTAGGTCTATATTTATATCTGCCACATCTGCTGTAGGTACTAAATGTCTGCTTTTGTGTGTGTGTGTGTGTGTGTGGGTGGTCACATGTTGTTGTTTCTTCCATTTGGAGTTAGGTTTATATACTATAAACATGTGTTTTCTGAATAGCAGCTGCAGAGGACAGCCATCAAACAACCCACATATTTCTCTTTCTTTGATTGTCATAAATAAACCATCTACACGGGTATCTGTGCCTCATTATTTTATAGCCCCCTCTCCATGCATTCCTTATATAATTTATTTCCATGTGCTACAAGACATATCACTGTAATTATGGGGAAAGTTCAGTTTTAGAAACAACACTTAGACAGCCGTTTTTCTGTTATTTTAGAATACCTGCTCCTACATGATAAGACCACAAACGTGTGCACTGAGCCAATTCCTGAGTTTTCCATTTGCAAAGAGAATACAGATGTCATTCAGGATTGGAACTGCTGTCTAGTTTTGACATTTCCATGCTCTATCTTTGGGTCAAACCTAACCAAAAAATGAACTGCTTAATAATCTCGCTCAAAAGGAAAAGACAGCATATTAAACGTGATATACTTTCAATGATATATTTGTTTTCTTTCTCCTTGAAAACCTGTGTGTATAAACACAAGGAGCACATGGGGAGACGCATTTTGCCAAAATCCTGTGTTACTTATCTGTATTTATATCTGTACTCGTTCCTCCAGCAACACGTTTTGTATTTATATCCAGATACATTGAGAAAACACGGAAATCAGCCATTTGGTCTGTTTCTTTGTAACGTGCTGCTTTTCTTACAGTATAATTAATAGCATTATTTCCAATGCACAATTAAAACACGTCAAGTAACAACAGTTAGTGAAATACATGTTTTTATTGTTCATGTTTCAATCTATTTTTATAGACTTTTTCCTCAGCTGTCTTCATGAATCATATTCTGCTACAAGAAAAAAAAAAGCAAGCTTTCCATCAAGGAATAGGCTATCAAACGAGTATTCCCACAACAAACTCATATTTCCACATTTATTCATGTCATTCCATCTCCCTGTGTTCTCTCCCCTCTCCATCACTGATAAAGCTATTTCCAGTGAAATATGTTGCCTGCTACAGTCTTATTTATCCATCATAACATCTAATTTAATAAAAACATATCTTTTAAAATGGAGCTTCAGGGTTGTTCCTGATGCTTTGACTCTGATGCTTTCAATCCTTTTGGTTTTGCTCATCAAGTGACAGAGAAATATGATTTGTCCAGTGAGAGGTCTAAATGCAGACACTGGTGTGATATTATTGGAGAACCAAAGTGACAGTTAAATGGAAGAGAAGGAAGAAATATCAGCATCTTCCAATACACTGACTGTGTGTAGATGCTATTTTTCAAACCTCCAGATCCTTGAAAGTGCACTTTTGACTGTGCCAACAAAAGGCCATACCTCAACAAGACCTTCAACCAGACATTTAAGTGAACTGTGAACTTACTCACTAAGGAGATAATGATGACTGCTGTCATGGAAGTGACAGCATTACTTTGTGTCAAAAGTTTTGTCCTTACCCATATGCTACTTTCCTTTCTTTGGCTCTTGGCCCAGATCCCAGCATGGCTCCTCTTGAGTGGCCAGAGAAAGTGCTGAGTAACTTGGTTAGAGCCTCGGGGGCTCAACCTGGGTGTTACTGGCTTCCTGAAAGCCTATTGATCTGCCTGAATGCTTGAGTGCGTTGCTGGATGCCTGTGCATTGCTGGATGTCAGCTTCTGTGTGAAATTACGTCTGCGTATGGATTTGTGTGCGTGTGTGCACGCGCTTATGTGTGTTTGTGCATTCCTGCGTGTGTGCCTGTAGCGCGGAGTTGTTTGATTGACGGGTTTGGGTGTTACTGCAGTTGGCAGGAAGTTTTCAGCCTTTTTTTTTTCTGCTTGGCTGTTAAATGGGTTGGCAAATATCCCCTCCTCTGCTTTGGCCCGAATATACTTTAAAAGACAGCCATGAAGTTGTGTGCACATACAATATGCTGCAGGTGCACTGGTACTTTGAGCTGCTCAGGGCGTGTGTATTATTGGAAAGGCATATAGCCACATCAGATATGTACATGATTAGATGTCTAACCTCAGTGCCATCTGGCATCTAATTTAGTCTTGTGCATCCAACCTTATAGATGTAGATCAAAACTTTTGTTGAGGTCCTGCATCCAAGCAGCATACCCTGTCTCATTATATATTCAGTCAGTATACTTACTGTATCTATCCTCTCTTGCATCTGTGGTAGTGCTTAAAGTTAGAACTAATATTACAGAACAAACAAAATCTTCATCACCAACCTGCTACAATTTTATAAACCAAAAAATGACAGAAAACAAGTTATTACTGTGGGAAGACACATTTTTCTCATTTTCTAAATAAAAAACAGCAAGTACTTATGCCAATATTGCAGTTTGATCAGACTGTCTGAAAACAAGTCACGTCATAGAATAGACAATGGGACACAGTATTTTCTGCAGTGTACACACGTTCAGTGAATTACTTTTTCAATTTGTCATTTCAGTTTTAACATCAGAACATAATAAAATGTAGGCAGATCCCTCAAGCGAAGTCTTGCAGCACTGCCGAGTTGAGGAGTCTTCATAAAAGGCTGAGTCTAAGTCCAAGAGGCGGCCCTCAAGCACTCACTGGAATCTCCTGTCAGATGATTTGGAGACTAACACCAACTACCCCTATGCACTCCATGGCTGCCAAAGTCAGTGCTGCGCTGTATTGTGACCAGTCTGAGTGTTATATGGGAGCTATGAGTGCGTAGGTAACGCTGGCATTAGACTTCAAATCATCTGCCAGGAGATCACAGATGTGTGTTACACCCTGGCAGGATAAGCGCATGATCACTGCCATAACTCAGCTCCAACTTGCCGAATCTGCTGTTTAGACAGCAATAAGCCAGGTGCAGGTGCACCTGGTTTTTTAAAGAGAACGGGAGATGACGCTCTGATTGGTTTTATGTTACGCCCAAAACACACATATGATTAATTAAGAGACTAAATACAACCCCTTTGTGCCTTGTGCCTTCATCTGCTTGCAGATTATAGACCGTTTAACCAGCAAAGGTGGAGTTGGACACACCCTAAATGCACTTGCATGTCATACCATGCACCACTGATCATTTAAATAGAGCCCAGAGAGTCTCCTGCAGAAGTCATTTGCTTCGTTGTCTGCCTGGTGGCGCAGATGAATGACTAGATGATCGTTTGTCCGTTTTGCCGATGTACAAATCAAATACCTGTTGAACAGAATATTACACAGTGACGTACAGTAACTCTGCAACCAGCCCAACATCTGACGTGCCTTTAAATGACTAAAGCAATGATTCTCTGTGTCTCCCCTCTGCCAGCTTTCTTAGCATTATCTGGCATCCATCCCTGCTCGAGCCCTCTTTGATGGAACATTTTGCCCTGCCACTAACAAACAAACACGGGCTGATTGAAGTTTGTTATGGTGCTCGGAATAAACCGCACTCCCTCCCTTCAGATCTGTTGCTGTGGTTAACCTTGTCAAGCTTGGCTTCAGGGGAACTCAATCACATAGATGCACAGATACATTTTCATTTATATTTTCACATACAAAAAAAAAAAGGGTGAAGAGTCCAATGATGGGGTTCGAAATAGGAATTTAAATGAATTCATATTTAAGCAGGTGTAACCTTGAAACAGGCAACTTCAAAGACCAAGCCTTTAGGCCTAAACATTTCCAGCTTGTGTCGAGGCAGTAGGATGTTTGCTGTTGCTGTCAGCGCTGCGCATGCTATTTACTTTATAGTATTTACTAAAACCTTGAACAGTATATCTTTTCACTGATGGGCTTACCAGCTTACTGATGGAATGTATGAATTCCTTCATGATATTAAAATAAATATTGTTTGCTTTTCTTCACTTTCCTACTTGCAGCAGTCACCGGGGAATGCTGACAGGTTCACTTGCTTAAATCATGCAGTGGAAAATATGCAACATGCAATTAAGGCATATGTAAGATACTGTATATACTATAAGTTCTGAAATTCTCGGTCAGGATCTGCCTCAGACCTCTCCTTTAATCACTGCTGGTAGTAGTGAGGGTCTGCTTTTATGGGTTTTGTCTTATCTTGTTTATGTCTGTGACTGCGAGTGAGCGACACAGAGAGAGGAGAATTCTGTCTCTTACTTATTTTGCATCCTGATGAATGCGGGTGATTATAAACAAAAGTGCTGCATCCCGTCAGGGGAAATACACATTGCAATTATGGCGGAGAAAAGATGCTCGGAAAACCTTGTTAAAATCTAATAAGCCCAAGGTTCTTTTTTGTTTGCCTTGCGTTGTCAAGGCTCAATATTATGATCGCAAATATCCAAATTAAATAAAACTGAGAAAAAACAAACAACAAAAACTACTAGATACTGTATGTGGATCGGAAGTGAAGTGTTTTCTTTCCCCCACATCTATCAGGAGGATAAAATACACTGCAGTCATTTAATGCTGCATGCAGTTAAAGAGCAGTGACTGCTATGATTGCAAATGTATACTGTTTAGAAATTACCCACAGCAGTTTAGCATGGCTTGGCTCTGGCAGTGAAGCCTCATCATCTTGGAGCAACACTGATTTCTGTAGTCCTGCTATTTTGATGCAGCTGCGAAACCACCTGTGCTTCACATGGATCATAACATCTGACATCTCACATGGATCATAACTAACACCGAAACCCCACAGGGCCCTTCCGTGGCACATTGCGTAAGCGTCGCGTATTTGGTTCGTCCTCCACGCGACGTGAGACCCCACCGGGAGCATTTCAGAAGCGTTTAGTCCACCAGACTTTATTTACGTGCTCAGATTTGGTCATTTTCTCGGTGTATGTTCTTCTAAACATGCTTCTACATGTGTAAATATGCTACACAGTTAATTAGTTTAGCTTTTGTCTGTTATTACGAGTTACAGTTTGCACGGGGGATTTTATTTTGAAAATCCACCAGATTCTCTATGCTTTTTCTGTGCCTGGTTTCCTAGTCGAGCATTAAGACGCATCTGAAATGGACCACAGCGGAGTTGGTGAGATTTTTTTTGTTTGTTCAACAAAAGTCTACAGATGGCAATGAAGGCTAGTCAGTTCACCATTTGCAACAAATTAGCCATGAATGGCCATGGAACTATGTACAGACATGTATGGTCTCCAGAAGAATGAATTCTCATGACTTGACAGTTATCTGACAGCAGATCAAAGTTATTCTAAGAAATATCTCAACATCCACTAGATGAATTGGCACCAGTATGTTTTCTGGTCATCCCCTGAGGTTTTCTGCTCTTAAGCTAAATGTCCCAACAACTACTAGCTGGAATAGTTTTGTACAGACATCCAAGTCCTCCCCAGGTTGAATGGCTGACTTTTCATCTAATCAATTTGTCCGAACTAATGACTTTTGAATAATCGTCATCTGTTCTCTGTGTTTCATCATAATTAGCAAATGTTAACTTGCAAACATGCTAGGATGGTACACATTATACCTGTTAAATCAGCATATTAGCATGCTGACATTAGCATTTAGCACACAGTTGTGTCCAAGTACAGTCATTATGGAACCCGGGTGACCCTTTATAGGTTTTATATCAGTGTTAAACAATAATGAGAAAATGAAGATATGTATGATACAGTATGGCACAGGTCTGACACTGAATTCTGGACTGCATTTGACCATTAGTCAGTTCATGTGATGTTTATTGAGCACCAATTATATCTAATAAAGCCTGTAAAAATAACTCTAATACAATAGTGGACGAGTATTAGGTTCATTATTTTGTAGAAACTGTGTGCATGTGCGTTGCCTGGTGGCAGTGTCCTGGCATTCCTGTCCCGGTGAGGTGGACATGCTGTAACTCAGGGCGATAACAAGGAGAGGATCACCCTGAGCCTCATGTGAGAGAACACTGAACCCTCATTATTTCACTATAATTACTCTATCTTTCTGTCCTGCTTACTCTCTCATTCCTCTTCTGTTGCACTTTTACTGATTTATATTAGCAGAAAGAGACAAACAGGGACCTCAATTTACAGACAGGGAAACAGACAGGGAAACAGACTAAAACTGTAGAAAATTAACCATCTCTGGTTCTTGACTGTAGGAACAAGGAACCTCCGAGATCAGTGTAACAAACTGGATCATCAGATCACTAAACTAAACCATCCGCTGCATGTAGCACAGCGCCAAAGAAAACCTGTTCATGTGCACGATAAAAGATGGTGATCCGAATTCACACGAGACTGACGCAATAGCTGATAGCTTCAACTGTTCGCAGTTTGCAAAATTACTAACTCAGGTGCAAAGCTGTTCGACACTGATCCACTGTGTAAGTGTCCTCTTATCAAAATCAACTTTTGCACATTTCTAAGCCGCTGATTCAACACAATCTCTGAACCTCAAGTAAATAACTTCTGTCAGTGCACAGGGTAACTTTTCTTTGGTTTGACAGTTTTTATTGTAGCTTAAAAATAAATAATTAAATAAAACAAATAATATTTTTCTGAGGGCACAAGCTGACAGTGACATTTTACATTTTATAGTTATTTGTAAGAAGACTCGAGGGGTATGTCGTGTGTTATAATTAGCTAGTTATTTTGTGTTAGCAGAAATGCATTGCACACCGTGACAGAGGACAGCTATAAAACAATGAATGTCAAACCGTAATAAGAGGTTGTGTCTGCAAAATGAGTAGATAAACAACTTTTTCTGTTCCCATCAAAAGTTAAATGTACATATTATACTTAAATTACTTTTCTTTCAAGAATTTGAAAGCACTTTCCTTTTCACTGGACAAAACCATCAAAGATGCATTTTAAAACGCTGTTATTCTGCACAGCTATTTTTGCATGACAATAATTAAACCGTTGTGCAACAAACAGTTACATGGGTTAGAATAACATAAGTGTGCATTTTGGGTCTGAGATACCGCTTGCCAAATATTTGCTTTCTGTCAGATCTTTGTGTGAATGGTGTATCATCTGTGCACAGCAAGTGTTGCAAAAAAAATGCTCTTAAATAGAAGATGAAAACATTTTTGTAGTGAAGAGGTGGAGGTAGAGAACATTTAGCCCACATGACTGAACATTTGTTTCCGCTCTGACTGTCTTCTCATTGCTCCCATGTCTCTATAATACATCCATGATTGCTCCACACAGCTCTGATGTAACCCTCCTGACATACATAATACATGAAACAAACAGGAATATCATATTTCCGTCATGTTTTCTGCATCGTTTTTCACCAGCTGAGCTTCAGCTGGCACAATTTTAATTATGTCATCTTGTTGCGCCCTCTTCCATTGATTTTTCTGAATGCTTATCTTATCAGATTAGGGTTGAGTGTCTTGTCCAGACATGTGGACGGGAGGCTGTAGGGATCCACAGTGTTGTGCAAGTTCACACTAATCATGAGCTAACTCAAAGTGCAGTTCACAAAGATTAAAATGAACTAGTCCACATTCATTTCTAATATCTTTGTAATGAACTCCTTCATGCTGTGAGTTTGATTGGCTGGAGGAACTTTGGGCTTCTGGCTCATGGCTTTACCCTACAGTGCATTAATGATTTTCTATGATAATCTTTCACTTAATTAGCCGTCTTTCCGCTATCTTCATCTTGTTTGTAGATGTAAAAGCTTTGCTGAAAAAATGAAAGTGGAACCTAATTTCCGTTTGGCATCATTTCCTTGTGTTTTGCTCTTTTCAAATTTTAAGTAAGTTATAACTCAACAGAGCACAAGCATTTTTATCTCTCGCAGGACCTAACAGCATTAACGTCTTCATTCTTTAGTGCCAAATGGTTATATTTTGACACTCACCTTAAAACGCAAGCATGTTCAGTAAGCTGCACTCTTTTAGCTTGTTCATGCCAAGTCAACTGTGATCAGTGGGCAAAACACTCTACCTCCTGATCCACAGCTGAGTGGCACAATTGTGCCTATGTGCAGAGAAATGTAATGTACGTTTTTGTGGACCTACACTGAACATGGCATTATGGGTAACCATCAGTCAGAGCAGCTCACAGAGATAGGTAGGTTGATATAGCTGGGTGTCGTCAGCATAAAAATGGAAATTGATGTTGTGTTTCCTCATGAAAAAATACAGAAAGAAATAAGCTGAAAATGGTTAGCTTAGAATAGGACTAAAATTGTTCAAATCACAGGCATCAAGAGAGGGCTTTTTTAAAAGTGTTAAAAACAGTTAAAACATCCTTCAAATATTTTACAGGTAAAATATCCAAAGGACAGGTTGAGGTTTCATTTTCATTACTATTTCATTTAGCGCATGAAGGGAGAGTTGATTAAATGAGCAGAAAGGCACTGTGCAAGGTTTCTCAACAATTATTGGGAGTCTGAGGGAGAAATGGAATTTCAAATATTTGTGATCTTTTGAGTGAAAAAAGACAGACATTCTTCACATTTCTCAGGGGTGGCATCTAATGTCTGACCTGAGGGAGGATCAGCAACACGACTCACAATCTTAAACAACATTCTTACATTTGACTTATTGTCTTTAATTAATGTTTACTTAATAATTAATAGTTTGTTTTTAACCTCTGCTTAAGTAGCGACCTTGGGTGATCCAAATGAACTGACAGATTGGTTGATTTCCATAAATGCTCTGCCAAACATGTTCATTTACCTAGGGCATTGAAAAGTGTCTTGTTTTTTTTTTCTTCTTTTAACTTTAAAGGCGTGACGCGATCTAAAACAGAAGAAAAGGTTTTATTAAAACACTCAGCAGTTCACTGGCGGAGAGCGGGCTTGCTGAGGTAGTCGGGGCATTGCTAAAAGCAGAGATGAATTTAGGAGCAGAGGATGAGTTAAAAATTCTAGAACTTTATCTAGGCAGTGGGCCTTAGATGAAGTAAGGTACGACCATGTTAAATAAAAGGCATTGGTGGTCTGACATAAAAGTATCAAAACACTTGACATCTGGGATCTCGATGCCATAGGTTGAAACTGGGTCAAGTGTATGGCCTTTTGCATGAGTAGGACCAGTCACAGCAAAAGATAAGCTAAAAGATTCTAGAAGATTTAAAAGGTTCTAGATAGATAGATAGATAGATAGATAGATAGATAGATAGATAGATAGATAGATAGATAGATACTACTCGACAAGTTTACTGTTTACGGATCCAATTCCACATGGCGGGAGCAGATGCAAACCAATCTTTTGATCAATTGTCCGGTGCCATTGTTTAATCATATTTTTATTTTACCTTCTGTTTTTGCGGAGATTGGGAAAAATGACAACTTTTCCTTCTTGTTGAATATCTGTTGCTCTAAATACGTTATCGGGTACAACTGACACAATTGACTATGGGCTACGTATACGCCAAATGATAGACATTTGTAACGCCCAATAAACGGCGATGGGCTGTCGTTAACCACACTTCCCCTACGAGAAAAATGAGTAGGTGGTCCCCAGACTACAGTATATCTCACTTGTGATATAGTCTGGCGATAGCCAGGCTAGGGCAACATGGCATTGAGAGTATTAGAAGTAGATGTCTTGTATAGCTACAAAGCTCAGCTGACCTTTGACAGTCCGTGTGAGAACTGTGATGCCGCTTTAGCTCACAGAGGAACTGTACTTTAATTGGCTTTAGTCACCAGCGTAGAGAACAGTGCCATACATCAAACCTTGCACACATGCCTGCCCGAACGCGCGCACACACACACACCTACACACACAGACACACGCACACATAAATATTAGTATGCACAGACCACACTTACTGTAAAGTGGCACAATACATTTTCCCTCCTGTGAGTGACATGAAAAATACCTACACACTTTTCTGCTACCTGATATTTAGCAATCCCACATCTGACATAATACGACTGGTTGGAGTGACATCAAGAGTGGATGTGGGAGATTTTATATCTGTTGTATTCATGAAAAATTCTGTGATTGCGATGCCCTTAGTTGCCAAAATCTTTCCAACTGTTATCTTTGTTGCTGAAAAGCCCAAGCCTTGTTACCACTGAATCCCAGTAATGGGTCTTACACAATACTCTGTGATAGGAAACTCTAGGGTAAAATGCAATTCAGGGTGTAAATACATTTTCAAAAGCAGCTCCCTCTCTAATACCAAGTGATTATTTGAGAATGGTGTTCTCCTGAGCCTTTTTTATGAGGCTGAGCACACTCTGTCTGGTTAGACACGGCAGCTATCAGCTCAAACACACCCGCGCTGCCACCTTTGAGATTACTCCTCTGATTCCCATCTCTCCCATCGTGAAGACTTGACATTTAGTTACGAGACAGAAAATTGTCTTCAAAACACCTCAAAGGAAAACTTTAGTACCTGACAGAGGAGGGGGAGAAAATCCAATTTCTATGGCTGACAAAGGTGGAGGCAATCTAAATACACTTGGATAATGTTAGATTTCATAAATACGTTGCTTCATCAGCGAGAGGCAGAAAATCAAGATTGTGCGCGTAGATGTTTTGTTTTCATTATTCTGATGGTCTTGTTGGAACATTTAACACGTTTCATCTCTAAGAAGGTTGCTGACACGATGACTGATGTTGAAAAACTCTATTTGCTCTTCTGAGTATACAGAAATATAAATGTGTAACTTAACGGAGGGATCTCATGTTAAATATTAATATATTAAATATTCTGACTAGGGATATCACTGGTTGACAGTTGGGTGTAATTTGTAAAACACAACATGTGTATGTGGGTGTTGATTGTCTGTTTGTTCTGTTACTTGAATTATTCAATTAGGTGTCTGAATTTAATTGTCTGTTTTACAGTCCCTGAATAATGCGATGTTTTCTGCGTACTTTGTGCTGGTGTTTTTGGTGCGCAGAAGGCTGGTGGAATAGTCACCGCAGCCCTAGGTGACTGAATTTCTGAGTCCTTGCCTCTCTCTGGCTCCACGGGAGGTTTTGGCCTGAAAGGAACTTGAATGTCAAACTTGAGGAAAAGTTGAACCCCTCCCAAACCCGCTCACCCTATTCACCCTTGTTCTCCTCTTGAGTCATCAGTGAGGGATTTTGTCGACCCTAATCCATGTTGTGCACAGTTATTTCAACCCTGAGCCAGCACTCTGAAGAAAAGAGAGTGGGTGCGTGGCACTGCTCATGGTGAGCGGGGTAAGTTGCGTTCTGTCATTGTTGCCTGACTTCAAAGCTTCCAGCTCACCATGCTCGCCTCTGAAATCCCCCAAAACCTGACAACATTAGAATACCATCAAACACTCTCTGGCTGCCTTTGAAATGCCACTGACACTGTTTGGCGCTGCAATTTGCAGGCTCTAAAGAGCGCGCCCAAGTTATTGAAATAAATCTGAGGCTTGTAATGGGAATGGAAATGAACGCATCTTTCATGCTTTGGCTTAGAAGTGAGAGTTGAATATTGAGATGAAGCCTTGTTTCCCTGGAGAGTAGGTTGTTGACTTTGTAGCTCTCCCCAGTGTCCACTGATGCCTCGCCTTTCCTGTCATTTTCTTTTTAATTTTCCTGTCCTTTTCCCTCCTTCTTTTGTCCCCTCCTCTATTTTCTACTCTGGTATTCGCTTCTTACCCTCATCCAGATGGCTGAAAACGATTCTGTCTAGAGGGGAGATTTTTAAATGTCTGTAGCGAGAGAGATAAAAGAGGCCAGACTAAACAGTCACAAAGGTTAAGTGTACAAAATGAGTGCTTTGATAGACTTCACTCTATTGATTTTATAGTCAAGCGGTGCTAAACGTGGACTTTGCCCATTTCACTCCATGCTGCTGTGATGGGAGGCGTGCGGATTGAAGAGTTTGAGTCAGACACGCAGGAATTGTTTCTACAAGGTGAACCAGTGGGAAGGATGGAGGAGTAGGTGGACAGGAGGATGAAGTCTTCCAGTAAATTGTTAGACATCCCAGCTCGACTGTACCTCTTTTTATTTGACGAGAAACATGAACAGTAATAGGGTCTTTATAGTAGAACAACATGTGTTAGTTACAATGGTGGGTTGCCATTGTGCTTTCCCCAACTGGGTGGTGATCTGGATGCATTAGGAATCCCTAAGACTTAAATACACTGAGGATTATTATTCTTAATTAACTCATCATTCCTGAAATTAAAGAGGTATATACTGCTTCAAATGAATTATGTCCTACATCCAGTGTTTATTATAACTTGTGAATAATGGCTACATTAATGGCACTATATATTCCCAGTGCTAACAAACTGCAGTTTAAAAATACATTTCCCAGAGTTCTGTGAAAAACAGATAATCCTTGAGCATGCTACTCTGTCGGAATCTGTGTACAACACAGCCAAACACATTTTAATAATAGTTTTAAAGTCAGTCAGTAATTGGCGTTTCATGTCATGAGCATCTGGGAAAGGATCTCATGGTACACTGTGCAAGTAGTCTTCCCAATAACAGCAGGGCACAGTAAAGATGATTACCTTGCTGAAAAGTTGGAGGTGTGCAGCCTGTCACAAGCCTCACCTCTTCACTTAACAGCTGGCTGCAGCTCCTTCTTGTTCCATTGCTCGCTGCAATACTTAACAATGATCCTCTCAAAAATAAATACAAATACAGAAAATCAGCAGGTCTTGTTTGTTGACACATTCATGATGAGCAATCGCTGTCATTGCTAACCTTGTTGATAAATACATTGGCTTTCACCTGTGTTAATCCAGCTTGAATGTGAAGCATTATTGCTAATGTGTGCATAACTAAATATAGCTCTGATGGTGTGGAGTAAACAGCAACAGCGTGACTGATCTCTATGAGATAAAACTGAAAATAGTAATGCTGCATTGGGTGTTTAACTATTTTCTCATTAATCCCTTATGTGTGAATTCATAGATAATTTGTATCTTGCATGGAGATGATGGCCACTAACCATAAAAACTACTACACCGAGAGGTAGTTACAGACTGTGCCTATATAACATAAAGCCCAATGAAAAAACAGTGACACAAAACAAAACATTGAAAATAACCGGTTGGCGCATTGTATTTGTAAGGTAGCGAGGACTCGACAGCTCAGCATTCACATTACAGTATATTAGCTTCAACTTTTAATAAGGTGGTTCAGCAGAGGAAGTCTTTGCACTGAAGATGGGAGATCTCCTTTATCTTCAGAGAAGCACCACTGATCCACAAACTGCTCTCAGAAACTTGATAAATATGTGCTCCAATCTGAACCCATTTCCTCAACAAGATGGCCTCCCAGTCCCTGATGTGAACAGAACACAAAGAATCTCCTACAAAGAATTTCCTTCAGTCATCAAGTCAGTCATGAGCTACCACAAAGTCTTTATATTAAACCGAAAGAATCGTATGAGTAACTGATGATTCATACAAATCCTCGGATGAGTCGAGGAACATAATCTCATCTGCATTTTCCTTGCTGCCTTAACGAGTATTTGTAGCCTTGGTAACAGACACGTCACACCAGAAACATGTGGCTGCATTAGATATGGAATATTCTATATGTCCTGATCTCAAACAGAAGTGAAATAATGAAGCCTATGCCACCATATGTCTGCAGCAGGCACTTGTCTGAGTCTTTCACTTTCAGGCCGAGTCTTGTACAGCACCAGCTGATTCCCATTGCACCTGCTTTACGTGTACACATCCACACATAGAGGCCTCCTCTGTATGTGTGACCCCGCGATCCGCAGCAGTAAGAAAGCTTCATGGGAGGCCGGGGTAAAGAGAAGGTGAAGGATGTGGGAAGGGGAACGATTGTCAGGCCTGAGGGGTGGAGGGTGGTGGTGGGGCATGGGGATCATGTCGCGACACCGAGGAGAGTGTGTGAGAGCGATAAAGAGAGGATGAACATGATCAGTAAGGGATAAAGCCTGGTTGAGTCCTTAGCGGTATCTCCCTCAGTCAGACAAGACAAGCTCACATGTGCGTGCGTCACGTGCACGTAACTCGAAAGGTGACATTTTTCTTCTCTTGTACCTCAAATCCTTTCTTCTCATCAAGTCCGGTAACCGGGCGCCGCTGCACTCTCTGTAGTAAATGCAATAACCCTGCAAAAGCAAGTCAGACACATTAATAAGTCTACGGTGCGTAGCATGTTGTGCAGTGGGTCATAAATATTGCAGCAGGCTTGTGTGAATAGAGATCACTGACTTTTATTGTACCCTAGCTGACAGAGCCTTTCAGATCATTCTGCTCCTTCTTCGGGGTATCTGTTTATCTTCAGGGCATCTGTTTATATCTGAGAATTACTTGTTTTTGTGGATTGTTTGGTAACCCCTCCAGTTCTTTTCTTGACAGTGCAGTATATACCTTAGTGAATTGCAGACATTTTCATTGTTCAGTGTGAAGGCATAACATCTACCTTTTGTTTGTTCCTTCCAGTCGAGTTTGATGACTGTGCGGGGAACGAGGATGTGAAATTTAAGGTTTCGGACCCCAGCTTCCACGTGGATGAAGATCTGAATCTGGTTCCTCAGCAAGATGTCCTGTACAGCAGTCCAATCATGTTCATCCACGGGCTCAGTGCGTATGCCGACGACATGGCACAGGTTGAAATCACTGGATTGCCGATTCAGTCACCGCACACTCTCAGGGTTAGTAGAAAATTCTGCTTGTGTATATGTGGTGTGTGTTTCAAATCAATTTCTTTATCTACGTAACATATTTACTTCATCAAATTTGAAAAGGTCATGCTTCATTAAAGATAGAAAAGGTCACTGTAATGTAGAACTGGGCATGATGTAGCAGTGATTAAGTAACAATGCTCCTGGCTGAATAAGAGGATTTATGAGCAGTTTTTAGTTTAGATGTTTTGAGGAATAGATTTAGATTTAGAAGACAAGGTTACCACATTCATGCCTGTACTGCAAATATGAAGATATACCCAGCAGCAGGGGAAACAGCTAGCCAACCAAAGGTAACAAAATCATCTCCCACCACCTTCAAAACTCACCAATTTACATGTTTTATCCTTTTTGTTTGATCCATATATAAATAATTTATGATTCATAATACCTGGACCCAAAAACAGATCTTGGACCACACTGTAAAATTAGAAAACAATCAAGTTTTTTTCAGATGGTTGGTTGAATGAAGTAAGAGTTATTCCAGAGACAGCGGTGGTGCTGGGCAGGCAGACTAGGCTGGTGGCAGCTTGACAGTACATAATTAGTGGGCAGAGCTTTCGGGTCTGTGAAATGGAAGTGTATTTAACCTGTAGTGTACTTGGCTGCAGAAAAAAAAATCTGATTGTATAGAGCCTTATGGAAAAACAGCCCTGCTTCTACTTCAATTTATTACCTCAGTAAACAATTTCCTCATTAGTTTATGGTCTCGGTCACTAGCTCAAGCCCACTCTCATACAGCATGGTGTTTATTTAGCATATCATGGTCCCATTTAGAGTAAAATAGACGATAAAGGAGGGTAAACATTAGGGTGTGGCTACCTTATGACTGACAAGTCCCAGTGAGTCTGTTCAATGCAAAACACAGGGATCATTAAACTCAAATCTACCTAGGTACCTCGGATTAGATTAGAAACGTTTTCAACAAAGTAATCAAGGAACGGTGCAAATGATAGCCTGAACGGATCAAACTAGGTAGTCCTGATCAAATCACGATTCTGTTACTACATTGCCCATTTCTTGTCTCAAATGTAGCATAAGCATATTTTAGGGTACTGTTTTGCCATAATATATGAGACATTACTAATTTTAGGCTCTGCAAAACCAAGATAGCAATATCCATAATGCCAGACTTTAAAAATTGTTATCCACAAACCAATGGGTAATGCCACAATAGGTGTTACTTGGCCCAGCCAAGAAATCTAACCTGTATTAATGAAACTGCCAACCTCACACCTCTATGTATGTGGCAGACAGATGAATGAGGCTGAAGGACTGGGGTCTATTTGTGTCCATGTGTCTGACACCTTCAGCAAAGTTTTATAAAGTCATGTCTAGCCTGCATGACCTGGCAACCTATATTGGTGATAAACCCTTAAGCCAGCTAAACCCCCCAGTACAGTGGCTTCAAATTCCCTGTGCAGACATGAAGGTGCTATCAATCTGCTCATCTACCCTAACTCTTCACAATGAAAGGAAACAGTTTATTTTCTACAGAATATTTCTATTCTCTAGCATGGGTGGATCATAATTCTGAATAAAAACAACCATCCATCCATTACCACTTATCCTGACTAGGGTCAGGGTGGGGCTGAAGCCTGTCCCAGCTGACTCAGGGCGAGAGACAGGGTACACCCGCGACAAGTCACCAGCTCATAGGGCACATAGAGACAAACAACCATTCACACCTACGGGCTATTTTGGGTGGGAGGAGCTCCCAGAGAGAATCCACACAGACAGGGGGAGAACATGCAAAATCTGCACATCAAATGTTCAGAGGCATCTGGCGTCAGTCATTTTCACACATATGTTGATAAATTTTAATGACTCATGTGAGGCACACTCATGCCACTTTAATTATCATCAATTAACATAATCACAACGCCTCAGAGATGCCTTATTAGGCAGTTGGGAAACACCCACATCCATAATTGTTCAAACAAAATGGAAAGTGAACAATAATTGAAATGATGCTGATACTCAGGTAAAAATAGCAGTCTATTTTAAAACAGGCAGATGCATTGCAGCTTCAGTAAAAGATGACATGGTGGGAAAGCACAGAGAAAGTGATGGATGTTATATCAACCGAGAGAACAACATAAGAAGTTAAAAGAGAGGGTTCTGATTTACTAAAAAGGACCATGTGAAAGCTGCTGGGGAAGGCCACAAGAACAGCTGCTGCTGTGCTCTGCCAAACCTACGAGCATATTGTTGTCATCACTAGAGATGTGTCAGTTTCTACCACACAACAACTTAGCTATAAAATGCTAAATCTGTCTGCTGGATCTTTCATGAGGACCCATATGTGCATTTCTGGCATGTTTTTCATTGTTATTCGTGCATAAGGTATCGACATAACTATCAGTAGTGTTTATGCAACAGGATTTAGTGTGTGACGAATTCCCCTAATTTCTAATTATATGGGAATGTGGACAAGCCCGCATCCCAAAACTGAGTTTAGTTTCCCTGCAAATGTATACTTTTGTTTGTGTAATCTACAGACATTTGTTTCTGTAGCCAGCAAATTGACTGCCTTACAAAACTCTCTGCATCCAAATAAACTCCTTTGTCCCTCATTTATATGCCCCTCTAATCCAAATACACTAAGTTGATTAGGAAAAGTTTCCAGGGACTGCAGGTACAGTTGGTGTTACCTTCATTCTCTCAGAGATCATCTGTCTTCCTGCTGCAGTGCTCAGAGTCCTGCTGCTACCATTCCTCCAGCCCTTAGCTTAATGAATGTCTCCATTCCTTTCGGCATGATGTGGCTCTCATCTGTTTGTGCCTTACCATCGTTTATTTGGTTAGCTAGTCCATGGGTGTTACCTTGGCAAGTCTTTGCCGCTATAAGTGAATTAGTCTTTTGGCAAGTTATGTGTGGGAAAGTGAGGTTTCTAGTGACTAATGGGACCATATGGTCTGTCCTCTGCGTGAGTGAATGTGCTTTCCATGAAACATTTTTGTTTTGCGGATCACTTTCACAGGGCACTTCATTTTGTTGTGCATTTATTTTTTGAATAGTAGAATAAGAGTTTTGCTGTGCAAGAGGCATGGTTTAAGGTTGCTCTCCCCACTTGCTCAATTTTCATCATTTTAATTTCAATTTTTTTTAAAACTTCCTTTCAATTCCTGATTTAGTATTGTATCTTGTACTTGTACTGTGGACAGAGGACATGTAGTGATGTGTAGCAATGTGGCTTTAACCAACTGAATACCCCTCACCACATCCGTTTTATAGGTTATTGTACACTAATGAAAACATACTGATGACTGTTATACTATATTTCTACCATATTCTGCCAAAAGACCCCCCTAAATCTAAACCTTCAATGTTTGTCCTAAAGCTGATTTACTCCACTGTCTTGCAGAGCACACATAGTCACAAAAAGCATAAATTAGGGTAGAGAGAGAAACAAAGATTAAAAAAAAAAAAAATAAATAAAAAAATAAAAAATAAAAAAAAAAACCTCTCGGAGGAGCCAGGCAGAGAAGAAGACATTCTAAACCTAATAGAAGTGTCTGAGAGAGGAAGAGTCCTCGATTGATGGTTAAAAGCTCTCATTATTTCACTATCAATTAATCTGCTGAAGCTCTTCAAGCTCTGGGACTTATATCATCAGACAATCTATTGTCCCTTTCTCTGTCCATATCCAGTATTCCCCCTCCTCTCTCCCCCGCTGCGCCTCTGCACTGTCTCAAGTGGCCCATCAAACACGAGTTCAGTGCAGCAGCAGCTTCCAAAGAATCTGTAACTAACTCGTGGCATATTTTATTTAAAGCTTGTCTCAATAAGCCAGAGGTTTGACTTGTGGAATGACTCTGCTATGACAACACCGACTGTACTGGGATGCTGAGTGTTAAATCTCTGATCTGAGATAGAGCTCATGGTAGTCAAGCTGCCTTGATGCCTCTTCCCTGTTTTTCAATTATTTCACCACAGAGCAGGTTTTCAAAATTATCTTTTAGTAATGAAATCTCTTTGTTATGTTCCTGTCAAAGTTGGAATTTGTATTTGCCCAAACCCCCCTTTGTTTACTCTCTAACACAGAACGGAAACCTTCCACAGAGAATTTATTGGCATAACTAATGGTATTGTAGCAGAAAATGTCGGCTGGTGATAATTGATAAGTGCTGTGAGTGAAGGTGGAGAGAATCCGTTTTTAATTCCTCGGCACGAGCTGTTAGTTTGCTGTAACACAAGCCCAGAGGGAGAGAAGCAGCTGATGAATGATTCCTATTATGAGCAAAACTCTGAATTCAAAGAGTAATTTATTCCCCCCTTTTTTTTGTAGTCGATCAATATGTGAATTAATGGAAGAATGCATTTCAATTTAGAAAATGCACGCTCCAAGATATGGACTTTTTGTGTGTATTATTCTGTGTTGTTTTGGTTGTGTTGTGCAGAACAACAGTTATGCAGAACATTTGCCTACCTTCAGGGGGCATTTACAGGCACCATTCACATGTAACAACTGATAAGAGGCAAAATAAGTCCAAAAGCGTATTCATTTTGCTTTTGTTAAGTTTCATCCATTTTTGCGTACTGAATGAAATGTAATATTGCATCCTGAGAAAAATCCTCATCCTGCAATGGCAAATAGATTTTCTATAACCAAGCTTTCAATGTTCAGTAAGGCTTTCTGGGAATGACTAAGATGTGACATCTTGCAACCACAGCACAACATCTCACATTATACAACACATAACAAATGCTGTTCCTCTCTCTCTCTCTCTCCCCATCCCACTCACATTATCTCCCCTTAGCTTGGTCTCTAGCTGTCATTTGTTAATTCTGTTTACTGCCTTTGTCTATTGTCTGTTTTTTTTATGTTTCCTCCTTAGCCTCCATGGAGAGTAAAACCAAAAAGGCTTAACGTCGTGTTCATTTACAAGAGCAGCACAACAAATCTTCACCTTCAAATTATTGACGTGCAAAATAAATTTAAAAAAAATATATATATCTGTGCTAACAGTAAAACACATGAACTGCATTTTAACAAGAGCTTTGCCCAATGTTGTTTTGATTACGATGATTGCGAACAATTACCAAGAAGCTGATCAATTTTCAACTGGTAATCATTTTTCTAAAAATGAAACTAGAGCATCATTTTCACACCATTTCCAGCTGTAGCCCATAAATTAGTGCCCCTCGATCCCTTCTTATTATGGGATAAAGTCCAGCTTTAATGCCAACAGCCAAACAGTGTTCATCTTCAGCCTTGAACACAGCAGGAGTCCTAAAGGTCAGGGATGTAACAAGTATAGTTATTACTTTTTTTTTAATAAATCCTAAAATTAGGTGGCAACAGAAGTAGAGAAGCTAAAATTAGATTATGAAAATGTTGCTCAGGTCTCTCTCTGAGATTTAGTTAAAGGCATGTCTTCTGGGTGCTTTACCAGCTGCAGATGAGAGAAAAGTCTGACTGTGATGAAAGTCAAGGGAAACATGGATCATCACATGGATGACTTTTTGGGGTCAGCAGAGGATAACAAAGACATTATTTCAGAAGTCGGTTTCAAGAAGGAGAAATGGGAAAAGTTTCTTGGTTGTCAAAAAAGCTCATAAATTATTCCTGTGGGGTAAAACAAGTAGTAAGGTTTATGAATGCAGATTACGTGTCCCTCTACAAAGCCGGGGACTGGTAAAGCATGGTGGACAAGACTATTTTGTTCCATATTATAGATGTACATTTTCCTCATAAGAACACAGACTCTAATAATTGCTCATTTCCATGATAGCATAGCATACAGTACTGTAATGTGCTCTGAAGCATGAAGTGTGTCATATGAAGAGAATATAGAGGACTGTATTTATTGTGCACATTGTGAAATTAGGGTTAAACAGGTCTCGCAAGGACAGTTTTGGTTGGCTTGATTTTATAATGAGCCTGTTTTGAATGTGCAGGTGAGATTACAAACACCCACATAATCACTAGAACATTATTATTATTATTATTAAGCTAATTGAATATTTAAAATAAGCATTAGTTTTCAATGCCTGGGCTGAGATGTAAACTGTTGATACTTCGTTGATTGTGATTATGTATCATCAGGCGGGCGTGTAAATGTATGGTTTCTACATACTGCTAACATGGACACTGTTGCTCTGTATTAGGACAACTGACTGATTGCATGAGTTGGCAATATCCAAGAGTTTATTACATATAGAATAGCTGTACCTCCCTGTCACCAGTGGCCAATACTGGCCTTGATATTAGCCATTTCTCACCAGGTCTCCAACACATTGTCACAAATGAGTAATGACACTTCTCAATATAGCATCGAGAGTGAAAATGGCAGAATAGACAAGGACGTGACTTTACTGCCACAGTAACTCTGCGCTCAGATGACAATGACAAAAGCTCCATTGTTCTCTGTCACACACACACACATACAGCCATGCACGCATATTGTAGTACAGTATATCTGCATGTAATCTTCTTAACTAGACTTTCTTTTCATGCCACGTTCAGCTCGGTACACAGAGAGCCCCTAATATTCAATTGGGAGACTGAGACAGAGAGAAACAGAAGCAAATGTATTAAGGCTGGATCAGAGTTGATGGCACGGCAGTAATTTATGAACAGGACACATTAAAGATTCATGGCTTCCTTCTCTTACGTTGTCACCGAGCTGTAGGAACACTATTCATCACGCGTGCAGCCTCCAAAGAGAGAGCAGGATTAGGGAGAGCTGCAAAGTGGCAGGTAAAAAGGGAAGAAAGTTATCTTTTACAGAATGCCTTGTGACGAGCCGCCCTCGAATAGCAGGACAAACACTGTCTGGAACGCGTGTGACAGTGCGTCTCGCCATCCTGACTCACCTGCAGAACATTGATAGGTTTTAAAGCGCCATCACTCCCTCTCTCCATATCCACTGTATCTCAGCTCAGTGAAGCCGTGGATTTGACAGCATGGTCTATCTTAGCCCTAACCCCTGTCACCAGTCTTCTCATCCAGGCACTAAAATTACCTCATGGTGCCTGTTTGCCTCTCAGTTCTTCCTCCCCTCCTTTACAAATATCACACTACGGAGACCGGTGCATGATAGGATTGATGTGCTCATCCCTGGGCTTCAGACCCAGGCTGGATTTTTACAGGCAGCCCTTAAAAGTCCATCAGCTCGCTTGTGAACCGGTCACATACATATACACACACCACTGACTGTGCTCTTTAGACACAAAATAGGCCATATAATCTCTCACAGGCTTTATGCGCAATGTTCTGTTTAACCGCTTCAGGTCCAGTTTCAGATTTCTGTCTTTGACATTTGGAAGGTCATCCCCCAGTGGGTTCGATAAGAGTGGCCATTTCAGAGAGCGCTCTGTGTGTCTGTGTGTGGTTCTGGTCTGGTTGTGTTTATGATTACTGTTTCATTGTGTTCTCTTTGACCTTTGTAGCTTGGAGGGGTGGAAAGAGGGAGGTGGTTAGTGGTGTGAGTGTTTGCCGTTGCCCTCTTTGTCTGAGTGTCGGCACTGTGCTGTAAACAAATGGCTCAGTTTTTCCCTCTTACCTGTTCTCTTTCCGTCATTCTGACAGGGGTTAGAGTGGTGCCAGAGTCCCTGTCAGCCAAGAACAGCAGTGTGAACAGTAAACCTGCAAACAGCCGCCTGCGTGCACACACGCGTGCACACACGCAGCCACATCTGAGTGCAGTGCACATTGTCAATAAAGTGTTGTGAAGTAGGTTATGAAAGATGAAGGACAAAAGAGACTATTTGCATTGCAAATGAAAAACACAAAAACCTCAGGTCTGTATTTTCCCTTTTATATTAAAGCCATAGCTCATGGACTGGGCTTGTTGCTGTGTTATTTCTTTCACTGTCATCGTTCTGTCATTGTGCTCAACATTTAAGCACCTCTGACCACCTCTGTGTGGACAACGGACTGTGGCTTCATAGGGCAGACGGTTCATTGTAAAAGTCCAACCATAATCACATTTAGTCATCCCTTTTTTGCTCTCAAAAATAATATTGAAGTGGATTTTATGTTTTATTATCAGGGAAGAAATAATGTACCTTAAGAAAATGTATAAAAACCTTCCTTTTCTGCGTGGGGGCATTTCATGTCTGTGACTGACGGCAGCTGGCAGGGGAAAAAAAAGAGACAAAGTAAACAAACTCACACTGAAAACTGCATACAAGCTGTGTAAAGACAGTGTGTTAGAAGTGGTAATGAAAAGTAAAGACCCTATTAGCATTCTGACTGACTCAAATGATATTGACAGGTACGTTTATGAACTCAGTTAAGCCCTAATTAGTTTCAGTGGTAGGTAGTTATGTAGTGACCTTAGTTTGGTTACTAGTTCAAGTAAACCAAGACACAACACATGACTACAAATGTCCATTTTTGTGAGGAGCAAGCAGGAACGCTAATGTGGTTGTTCTTCATAGTCCATGGCTTTGTACTGTGTAACAGACAGCAGTTGGGCTCAATACGACTGTCTGCCCACGGATAAACACTGACAGCAAAGCTTCATGCATAGATTTCAATTTCTTCTTTAAACAGTATCCATGTTGCTTGATACAGAAACATGGGAATCTCAGCCGATATTGTAACAGCATTATTGCCAAAATGTACCTTGGGAGTGTAGTTAACGTCTCTGTAATTTTTCTTTATGTACACAAGCTTGTACCTTCAACTCCTTAGTAAAGAAACAGAATTTTTAAAGCAAATACTTCTTCTGACCCTCCTTCTTCTCTCTCTCTTCCTTCTGCCTCTTCCAGCTGTAGGCCTAATGCTCTACTACTACCCTCCTGTGGGTCGCTTTCAATTTAACCTCCCTCACTGCCATCATCAGGAACTACCTGATATGATAACATAAGCCACAGTTTACTTACAGTCGTTGCTTTTTGAAAAAAACGATGCAATGGTTTTCTGCCTTTTCAGTTTGGCTCTCCTCATCATGCATCATGGTAGGTTATGGGGTCCTGAATTTAGGAGCTGTCCCATTGATGCCTGTCAAACTTGTTCGGGGTAACCATGGCAACCAAGCTTGAGAATGGTAACGGTGTGCAGCCTGCGCAGCTCAACAAACCAAATATTAATTAGTCTTTTGATTTTTCAAAAGAAAGAAAGCAGAGGGGTTTTTTTTAAATATAAAGTTGGGGGCACGGATCGAAGTGCATTTGAATCTGGGTGAGACCCACCTGACACACCCACTATCTGTGCCCATGGGGAGATGCCCGGCCAAGGCTCCGTCCAGCATGGACTAAAACACAGCACGGACAGTTCAGAAACTATTTGGAATGAGTTAAAAGGAATTTTTAAACAGACAAAGTAGTTTTCAAAACTGCATATTGTTGGTGGATCATTCTGACCCAGAGTGCAGCCATGACTGGTTCTGAATGAGGGCTTTATAGCAGACAGCTACTCTCCCATCTTCCTGGTACTGCGTACCGCCACTGAATGTTTTAGTGGTACCGGACTGTACTGGCTTACTTTCTCCCCTGTCTGCGAGCCAGATGCAGTCATCAAAAGAGCCACATCTGGCTCACGAGCCATAAGTTGCTAACCCCTGCTCTAGAAGGAACTCTGTGGTATCAGTGAGTTTTTGCAAGCTCAAAGGCAAACTGTTCTAGGGTATAAAATTTTAATTGCTGCTGCACTCTATGATGAGAATGTACCCTATTACTGTACCATTACTGAAGTACCATTTTCTACTTGGGCTTCAACCTTGCACTATGATCGCCATCTATGTGAGAAAAGCTACCAGAGAAAATGGTGCCTACATCGCCGAAGCTAACAGATAAAAGTCTCAGTAACTTTTGAGCTAAAACTGTTCTGGCATTGTCCTTGAGCTGACTTCTTTTGGAAACAGGTGGAACATTAGCTCTCTGTGCAGGTAATGTCTTCCCTCTGACCCTACTTATGATTATTTTGGGAGATCAGGATGCATCATTGAACAGTGCTGCGGTGCTTGGGAAGCTATAATTGTATCTCCAGTTAATAGCTCTTGAAAGACATAAACAGAGAAACAGAGCCAATAAAACCTACGGACAAAGTATATTTTAAAAATGATGTTAAATAATTTGTAATATACTTCTATATTTCTGTGACTTATAGTACTTGTTTGGACATGTTTGTATGGGCATAGCAGAGCATTTGTGTGTGAGTGTGTATTTGTTTCTGTCTCTCCTTGGCATGTGTCCAGGTGTGCTGAAAATCAGCAGATGACCTCCCTGTAGGTCATCACCTCCATGTTAGCCAAGATTCCAGCTTCCTGTTCACTGTGTCACTGACACACATTATTTCCATCAACATCCAAGAAGAGGGGCTCTAACTGTATCAGTGATCTCAAAGCGGGAAAAATCACTCACTTTATTATACAATAACAACCACATGTTTGTTTGACACAGCAGGAGGATGTTCTTAACAGCAAAAAAAAAAAAAAAAAACAGAAAAAAAACACTTTAGATCATTTCCTTTTGCGCACACAATGAAATTGCTTTTTACTAAAACCTTGTCATCTCTCATTTCTTCACTTTTACCACATCTCTTTGTTGCGTTGTTTTTTATACTTTAGACTTTACACTTTTTTACTGTCCTTATTTCACACTGTAGCTTAATAAATAATTTAAAAATAGATGTATTCATTGCAAGTTACTTCACATTTTCTTAGAGCACATCCTCTTCTCTCTTATCCAAACATGTAAAGCTATGTGCCGCCTGCCAGATGCTGATGCTCAGCCTCTTTGCATAAATTGTTATATATTACATACCACTCTGCCATCAAAGTGGGCATCTGTCCAAGAGCAGCTTGTTTAAACATTTTTGTCAACATTTCAAAATTCGTAGTTGTCTGCTCGTCCTCTGTATGTTTATGCATCATCGCTGGGATTTAGGTTAATTGCTAACAAGATGCTAACACGTCATTTTAGGCAAGGTAGGATTGGTGTAAGAATAATATGTGACATTGCTGCACGAGGTATTGTGATTTAACAACATGGGTTTCTCTTGTTTTAGAAAATCCTGGGTTTTGGCCAGACGCTGCCAAACAGATCTAAGAGGTCCCTTCTCATCCCTCCTATGATCGTTACTGAGAACCAGAGAGCTCCCTTTCCCAGGATCATTGGCAGGGTAAGAAACGCACAGTCCTATCATAAACACAGGTGGACAATTTCATAACTGCATCCAATTCTTACACTGTAGTTATTCCATGACAAGAAAAATAAACCTCAGTATGGTGTTTTGCATTTGAAATGCTCACCCTGGAGAGAAAATTGCCCAAAGTACAGGACCAAGGATTCAATATGTGCATTATTTATAACTTTTGAAAATGTTATTTTAATGGTGTGTGAAAGTTTGATGATTTTTTAGTGAATTTTCGCTATGGTTTTGTTCAACCCACAACAGAGGATGTAGAGTGCCACCAATTATGTGACACAGCTTCATGGTTAATTTGATGGGCGATATAAAGATGATGACTGTGTAGAGGAATATAAGAATGTGAAGAGGAGTGATGCTTCTGTGATTATGATTTCACATCAAATCAGAGACAAGCATCAGCATGGGTCCCTCAAGTCATTTCCAACCACTGTTATAGAACTAAATGCTTTGGAAAGTTCTTTGCCTTCACAGAATAATGTTTTACTTCATTCATCTAGTGTTAACAAAGTTTGTTTGCATCGACTGTTACAGATTTGCCATACATTTCAAATATAGGAAGCATTCTTTCATATCCCCCTATATATATCTATATCTATATCTATATCTATCTATATCTATCTATATCTATCTATATCTATCTATCTATCTATCTATCTATCTATCTATCTATCTATCTATCTATCTATCTATCTATCTATCTATCTATCTATCTATCTATCTATCTATCTATCTATCTATCTATCTATCTATCTATCTATCTATATATATATATCTCCTTGAAAGCTTATGATCTTTTTACTTAAGTGAGTTTTGGATGAGTGGAATTTCATTCAGTCATTGTGATAAGATAAAAAAAAAAAAAACTCACAAAGGGCCAACGCTTAAACGTATAGTTTAAACCTGAAGAATTTAAATTGATAGAAACTCAGCCAGTGTTTATTATACTAGTCTGAAACAAACTTAATTAACTTGGAGCCATTTCTACCTTGTGTCAGTCAGTCAAAATCATTAAGCATTACCTATAAATTTGTATTTTTGTGATTTAGCACCTTCATTTACAGTTGCAAATATGGACTCCTGTGCACTTATGACTAGATTACCTCTGATCAAGAACTGAGGAGTCAAAAGCTTTGCTAACAGCCAAACATAAAGAAAGTGCAATAACACAAGCAGCCAGCTAATATTACTTACTAGTCCAACTCAGTGTTGGACAAGAAGCCCAGTTCTTTCTTTCCATCTCTCATTTCATGAAGTCAGCGGCTAAAATTCCAGGTTTACTCTCATCTGTCGGCGTCTTGCTCAGTCACTCTTTTCTTTTCTCTTCTTAGCTTAGTCTGTCAATGTCCTCTTCTGTCTTTACACCTCTGACATTATGTCCGTAGAAGCTGTTGAGCCTGGTTACATCGTCTTGCTTGCCCAGCTCTTATTCTGGCATGACACCAGCTCTACTTCTGCTTTGTCATGCTCCTGCGCCCCAAGCCTTGAAACTGCCTCTTCCCATTGGTCCAAAGTGCATGTGTAACACTAAGACTCCCCTGGTGCTCTGAGCTCACAGTCCAGGCAGCTGGCCTAACAAAGTGAGGTAACATCAGCTAATAACAGCTGTAATTGTCAGCAGTTTACTTTCTTAGTTTACCAAAACCTTTTTTTCCCCAGTGAATATCATCCAGTTTTACCAAAATAAGTTAAATAGTTGGTGGTGTGTGACTTAAAGCATTGCACAGTTCTTGTGGCTGTTGTTTCTGTGAATAGTAACCTTTTCCTTCAGAAACATGTTCTGATGTAAAACTCGCCTTCACAAAAAATCCGAGCTGAATACTTTTGTTGAATTATGGTTCAAGAGATTCTGTTTTATCCAGCATCAAATCAAAGCAAATAGTGTTACTAATGTTTATAATAAGATAAAATGCTTGAATGGTTTTGCTTACTTAAAGGAGAAAAAAACAAACTTAAAAGTGTTATTATTTGCTTTAATGATTTTTTAAGTTAAAAAAAAGGACAGTGCTCAATTCATGCCTCAGAAAAATGACCTGATCAGAGTGAAAAAGCACTCAGGTCATTGCATATCAGAGTGCTTTGTTTGTTGTTTGGACATTTAATGATTAATGCATGATTTTACTGTTATTACTAAAATGTGAAATGACAAGCTTCCATTATTAGCTTCCCCTGGGTCACTAATACAAGCACATGAGGCAAGAGGCAGGTTTTTTATTGGCTACAAGTATAGAAATCTGACATTGCTGCTTCTGTTTTTCTCAGTTTCTTTTTGACTTCTTTGCTGCATCAGTGTCACCTGCACAACATCACTTAATATATTGTAATGCATTTTTGTCTTAGACATTATACGCCTTTATTATGTTTTTCTTTGGCAACAAACTGGCGAGAAGAAAGGAGACAAAATTGAAGGTGTATATATAATAGATGGAGGATTTGATTACAACTTCACAATAAACCTATGAAATGAAGTGATCCAATTTCAGATCCTGCTGCAGTTTGAGTGTAGCTTTCATCACGCTCAGTTTGAGTCACAGTGATAGTTTCAAACTGTTACTTGACATCAAAAGACTGAAATATAAGATTTAGTTTGTCTATAGACGTTAACATGGTTAAAGACAACTGAAATATATTTTCCTGTTTTAGTTGGTTATTGGTTTAAAGTAAATTAGAGCCTCTTGTTTGACCCGATTTTACCTAAAAAATCTGTTGCAAGACTAGAAAAGGAAATGAATTCATAAAAGGTTACCTCGAATAAAAAAAAAAAGAATCTATTTAGAACATTTTACAAACGTAAAAATGTAACTGATATTGATGAGAAGAATATAAATCCCTGGACCATTTTATCTTCAGCTAGTCAGTTGGGAACTTAAAGTAACTGAAACAGCTAAGTCATCAAAATGAATAAATATGTGAAGAAGAAGAAAGTATGATCCAGAACTAAATACTTTGCTTACAAATAAAGCTGTACTGTCATTTACTCAGCAGTAGATTGGCAACAAATATATTGACAAGACTGGCCTGAAATTTCTGAGCATGAGTGATTCATACATCTGCACCACTCTGTTATTCTGAGAGAATATAATAAGATAATCATTTGTATATCTGAGCTTAGTTATTGTTTGTCTGCATTAAGGCAAGTGACTCATGCAACATGAAAATCACTGACAGTGAGCATCCAATAACATTAAACTCTGACCCACTTAAACTGTGTGGTTATGTGCATTAGTGCATTCTACACAAGCTTTAAGTGATGTGCTAGTCTGTAAAGATAATAGATGTATGATATAAGAGGCATTTCGATGGTTACTTGGAGTGTCCATTCAGCTCGATATGCTCGCTATGCAATTGATTACCTGTTATTCATATATGTGAAATATATTCCCAACATACCAACATGCATCGTTTGTGTTTCCTTCATGCATTTTATTTCTTGATGATGTAAAACAAGTTGCATCTTGGGCTTTTCCAAATCTTTGGAACTTGAAAAAGTGAGCACTGGATGTGGAATGGAAAGACAGCTCCACCCAAAAACTCTCAATGTCCTGCTTTCAAAAATGCACATGGACTCTCACAGGATCACACTCCTCTTTTATAGGAAGACGTTTTACATCTAAGAGCAATCATTATTGAGAAATGAGGCCCTCCTCAGCAACTTTCAGTTAGATCCTGAATGTCAGGAACACCGGCATAGGTTTCCATATTTTATTCTAAGCTCAAACATTCAAGTTCAATATTGCAAATGACGGGGTGGTGTTTAGCTCAGTTGATAGAGCAGCCGTCTTGCTGCGGGGGCCCAGGTTCAAATCCCGACCTGTGCGGCCCTTTCCCGCATATCATTCCCCATCTCTCTCCCCACATTTCCCATTTCCTGTCACTCTTCAGCTGTGTCTATCCAATAAAGCAAAAAGGCCAAAGTTTTATTTATATATATATATATATATATTGCAAATGACTAAAAGGAGAAGGATACATTTTCAGAGGAAAAACAGTGTCTTTGATGTTTTAGAGAGAGAGAGAGAGAGTTTAATTGTCACATATATTCGACTTCTTTGACAAAATCAAAGCACATACAACAGGAATTCAAACATTATTACAAGCTAACCGACAATTTATTTAAAGTAATAAGTTATTAAAGTTGTATGCATTCTTGATGGTGATGGATGATGAAACATGTATGTCACACATGCACATCAATGTTGTATTAGTGTTTGAGGCTGTGGAGTATCAGGAACATTAAACTTTAAGTTATCATAAGAAATGCAGGAGCAGTTTCAGGTGACATTTGCATAAGATAGGAACATCTGTATCATCTTTATGTCGAAGTTGTTTCATACCTGCTATGTTCCTAATATTCCCTCTTCTCTGTGTTTCCCTTTTGTCTTGATTCATTTGTCATTCCTTCATTGTTTGTGTGTCCTGGCCCCCCTTTTTGTAATGAACAGGTTTGGTCTACTGAATGCAATAAACAGTGGAATTAAGTTCACTGGGCAAATTGAATTCAACGCTTTCATGCTGACGCTTTCAGTTTGTTAGTGACCACATAATTAAGACAGGTAAAGAACAAAGTGGAGACTGACCTCTTTTTCTCAGTTCATCAGACAAGGACAATATAATCGTAATCATCTACAGCATCACTGTTGATTTGCTGTTCTGAAGTTTTATCAGCCCTGCTGTCATTAGGAGTCCCAGTGGGAGCTGAAATTATTGCTCTCATTACTCCAAAAGGTGTGAATCTCAGTTTTGTATGTTTGATGAATGATAATATTATGCCAAATGATCAGAGTTTTAGACCAGACTTAGACTATTTTCTGCACAAGATAGTCTCCAAAGCCTGCTATTCTGTTGTGAGGATTCATCGTTCTGATGAAGGATTTTACTTAGCCAGGTTGACCCCTGTGGAACAGACCAACAATGATGTGACACATCTTATAATTTACATGGCAGATTATGAATTGTGTGTCATTGCATAATCTATGGAGCTCCTCCAGTAGCTCTTCAGTTCAGTTCCTCTCAGAAACAACTGCACCGTTTAATTTTCTGCTGCGAGTGGTCTGTGCAGCGCATAAATCATACCACCTGAGTCGTCTCAAAACAAATGGTTAACTGAAAACCATACATTTTGGACCCTGTGCAAGGCTCTACATTTATCTCTCCCTGTGTTGCTTTGATGTATCTCTACACATCAAGCCGCTTTGTTCTAGATAAGACTGGCCACTATAAGAGATCAACCACATTTCTGCCTGCGGAGACTAACATAAAAAGATATCCCATATTGAGCCTTGCACATAATAGATAATTGTACCCCGGAGAGGACCACCAGAGCACAGAGCCGGGGCCTCCAGCTCAAACCACCATTGTACTCAATACGCTCCCTGTGAAACAAGTCAAAGCCCCGGAGATGCCAGATTGGTGGTGAAGGACCTTAGACCCATGAATGTGCATGTGTCAAACCATTAGGTGATTTTTTGCAGGGCAGTCATGGTCCATGAAGAGTTGTGCAGATTTGTCCCCTGCTGAGCTGCAGGGAGATAACGAAGAGGGACCAGAGTCAGCAGATAAGTTTGGTCCATAGGGGACACAAATTGTCTCTACAGTATGGAGCTGAAGTGTCAGCTACCGAATACAGCCGCTGTGGTACTTTTACACATTCAGTTGAGGAGTTGGATGCACAGTGCATCTCTATTTTCTTTTTTTTAATTTCCATTGTGGTCCTTTAACAGACCTTTTCCCCTAATTTGTCTTCCCTCTACTTTCCAGCCGGAAATTCCATCCATCCTCCATGTGTCCCTCCATCTTTTCCCCCTACATCCCCCCGTCAGCTTTGCATGAGAAGACAGGCTAATGTGGGCTATTTTACCCAACAGAATCTATATGTCGGCGACTTGGTGAAATTGATTTTCCACACCAATACCTTCCCTCTTCTTACACAACCTACCACTTCCATATGGCAGCCATTCATTTTTCATGCTCCCTCCTTCTCTCCAGAAGATAAGCAGCAGGAAGCAGGGGAGAGGTGAGATTGCGAGGGCTACGATCTGACATGTATGACTGTGCGCACGTGTGCGTGTGTGTGTGCTGGAGGGATGAGGGTGGGTCGGCTGTCAGCAGGACTCACAGGGGAAGGGTAAGAACCTTGTTGTTTATGTCACACCTCCTGCTAGCTGTGGAATTGTTTTGATACAGAGGTCTCTCCCCTGCCCTCCCTTGGGGGCCCATAAACAGCTCACAACAACTCACACAGCAGCCGGAGCATGCAGTGAAATTGATATGCTTAAATGTTTCTCTTAGTATACGGAACTTCAGTCACTGCTGATGGGATCATATTTTTAGACTGCTCAAGTATTCAGGAAGATAAATCAGTCATAACTCAAGTGGTTTCAATGTTAACGCCTGAATCCTTTTTTGCTCGTGTCTGGGATTATGTGGGAGTCAAGCTGGGTAACCTTAGTGTTCACAGAAAAATGACATGGCTTTCAGTACTGTCAGTCACTGTGATTCTATATAATCAGTTGTATGTGTTAAGTTGCACATTTCTCTGGTAGTCCACCTGTACCATGGATGTAGTGACTGGATACAGCATCCACTCATTTATTCAAAAATGAGTTTGTCTTCCTGTGTAAAAAGGCATGGAAATCAACTGGTACACCTTTTCAGGTGTTACTGGACGTGATAGATAACATTTTGAAAATGGTGTTAATTTGTGATATTTATTCGTTTTGTATCATTACACTCATTTTCAAAACAAATACCCATCTTGCCCACTGCTGCTTGTATAAGCATGCATTAATCGTGGCTTTGAGTTAGCTGCTTACCAGTGGCATGTTGTAAGTATATATTCCAAGCTACGGAAGTGTTTTTTTCTAATAGTGTCAGTGTTCTCTGGCACCTGTTTGTTTGTCAAATGACAAGCTATCATCTGCCTCCAATTTCGAACATTTTTACCTTCATCTCATGGAGGCTTCAAATTGCAATTCTCCTCATGTCAAGAAAACTAGGAATTCTATTAAATATTGTGGCAAGGCAATCACAGGTGATGACCAAAGACTGGTGGTTTGAACAGACAGCTGTCAGCCTCTCTTTAGGTGATGAATGTGTTTGTGTTGATGGACATGTTTTGTTTAGTCTGGGTGCAGACGCACAGCACGTTAAATTCCAAACGATGCAGTTTATGTACAAAGGATACTGTCAGCATTAGTTGATTTTTCATAAATTATGAATTTACCTAACCAAGTCCAGGGTCCTGTGAGCTGGAGCAGAGAATTGCAGCACGCTTCAAAGCGAAGTTGGAAGTTTGTCATTTCTTTCCATTAACTGAAAGAAAAAATGAGCTGCTATATCTCAAAATGTCAAACTTCTCTTTGGATTTAGAAGAAATCTGATGATCCATCAGAGCAATTTTCTATTTGAGGTTGCTCAGCTGTACAGTTGTCTCTGCTCACTGAGAAGGTGCTGGGTTGTAGCCCTCATAGCCTACAGGACTCATTCTGTGTGGGTTTGTTCGAGTGAAAGATATTCAGATTATTTGGAATTTGAATAGCCCACACGTATGAATATTTTCAATGTTTGTTCAAGTTCCGTGTATAAAAAATAGATGGATGGATGACTTCGGGGTCATGAACCCAAAACAGTGTACTTATTTATTCCAAAACCCTGTAACAGCCGGTGACTCGGCTTCAGTCATTCACATGGGCAAGCGTGTAAATGCAAAGTGTAAAAAACAAAGGTAACACGCATGCAGCTCCATTAAATAACTAATGAACATCTCAGATGTATCAGCATGAAATCTCAAACACATCAATCTGTGAAGTCACCTTAGCTTTCTGTGCTGCACTGAAGCTGTCAGTTATTCAGCCTGTGTTTATCCTTCCTTACCTCAGGGTCTAGCTCACAAATCAACACAATGTGTCTGACTTGACATGACAGCTCCAATAAAGCACTGCTGGTGAGAGGAACGAGGGTCTGGTTTGGCTATAGTCACAGCTAATATAGTAAGGAGAATAAACGTGTCTGGTGCCTTTGTTCTATTGTTTCAGTGCGGGTGCATCCTGATTTGCTCTGCCTGTCAATCTCTCTCCTTCCTCTGTCTTGCTGCCCTCTACCTGGCTGTCAACTCTTATCTACTTCTTTTACATCCCTTATTTCTCTCTATTTTCTTTTCATTTTCTTGCCCACACTTTTTGTCTATCCTCGTCTCTTTCTGTTGCTCCTCTTCATACCAAAACAGCCGCCCGATGCCAGGCATGCCGGATTCCAAGCAGGAAGTGAGGGAGCTGTGTTGTGAGATTTTACAACATTAGAAAGCAGGCAGCCTACGGGCCTCGTCATTTAGTCTAATTGATTCTCTTAACTGTTGCAGGAAGTCCAGAAATTCGCTGCCTTCTTCTTTCAGTCTGTCTTTCTGCGTGTTAATCATGCTCGATTGTGGCGTGTGCTCGCCGGAGGGGAGTTAAAACCATCTGACACAAATTCTAATTTGTGCCTGGACCTCCAGACACAAAGAGCAGATGTGAAATCCATTTTGATGAGAGAATCTTAAAAAAATGAGGAAAAGCAATAATATTATAATAATAATAATACATTTTAAAAAATGATTTATTGGGTGTGGCCTACCCAAAAGATGCTTTGTCTTTACTTGCTCATCCCGGTGCCTGAGCAGGCAGGCACTCATAGTTTGTTTTTCATATTCTATGGAGTACTGCAATTTTCAATGTTATCCTATTTTGTGGGCATGTGAATTAAAATTCAATTCAGTTGTTGCCTTGAAGGAAAAGTAAAACGACTAACATGTAGTGTAACAGGAGGCAAGGACGTGCCGCATCATGTGAATAAAAGCTGCTTTTCCAAAACAGAATTAAAAACTGCAACACTGCCTGTTAACCTTCTCGATTCTTGATGACAGTCTTTTCAACACTTTTCAGCAAGGGTCACTCTTGATTGTTGCCCCTTTCAGAGTTGTTGTGATTGGTTCAGAACACAGCTGGCTGTTGGGTAATGATTATCAAAGGCCTGGCTAACCAATGAAAGCCCGTTAATTAGTGCCATTGCTTTCCCATCATCTTGTGATGAGGACCCGCTCGATTCAACCCGTCTGTGTCTTCACAAGGCCTTTCCACTTTGCCTCGTCCCTGTCATTAGTGGGCTGGAGTGGCAGTACAATCAGGCGCAGCGCTGGTCCAAGCTTGGCATGCTTGTACACACAAACACACTGCGCACACATCCTTCGACATGCAGGGTCTTGCGCACAGTCGTGCACTCACATTCACACACATGACCGGTCCATCATTTCAGTGCCTCCACTTTTGCACTCTGCCTGTCTCTCTGCACCTCTTCCACACACAAACGCTCCCACACATGCACACACTCGCACACGCACACTGGGCCTGGTCCCAGGAGTCTTTTCACGGCCAGTGATTGTCATTCGCAGCTGGCTGTATGACCTTGATAGGGATAACACAAGCGGCACTGAGGGATGCTACTGCATACCCTGTCTCTGACACGCACACAAGTTGAAATCCTCCCTCGTTTTTCCCTCAAAGATACAAGGACATGGGGAGCGCGTGTTGGTCGGGAGCACGCTTGTGTTTCACAGAATTTGCATGATAATGATTCAGTGCTATGATGTGTTCTTTGGACCAACTTATACTTTCTTTGGCAGGCCCTGCTTGGCACAGCAGATTTTCCTCTTGATTTTTAACACACACACACACACGCGCACACACTGAATAAAACACATAGACGCAAGTGCATTTTTGCAAGTTACGTAAGTTTCCTGAGAAGATGTCTGTGTGGGTACATGTTTGTGCATACCGGTGTTGCATTTCCACAGGTTTTTGTTTGTTGCCCTCCTCACACCTGCCAGGAACACAGACAGCAGGAGGTGTTATCAAAGTTTAAATACACACAAGTCAACACACACAAACGGGTGCCGATCCATTGTTTCGGCGCTCATTTTCTCCGCGCACTCAGAGGTGTTTGGTGTTGCGTAGCTGCGGCACACCTCCTGTCATCTTCCTGCAGCATCATGAGCCCCACAGTCTTTCATGTCTGCTCGGCTGGTAATGAGAGCTGATAGAAAGAGGTGAGATTCTCCCATCATTCCCTCCCACATACACGCAGAGGGAGACAGACTCAGTGGAGACAAAGCCACTGGGTGCACGTTTCAATGCCAGCATGTGCGCAAGTCGGAGCGTGTGTGTATGCGCGGTGCAGATTATCACACTTCTCCCCCACAGAGACATCTCCTAATCACACTAAACTTCTCCTGACACTTCAGTTACTCCAGCTAAAGTTACTGTCTCTTTATCAGCGATCTCTCCCTCTTCCGCACACTCTGCTTCCTCCTCTCTCACTTCCTCTCTCATTCTGCATCCTAACCCCCCTCGCCTCCATCCTCTCTGCACGTCCGTTCTTGCCCCCGCCCCCCCTTCATCAATCCAAGTTTGACGCGCAACCATCTGTGAATCTGACTAATGTTGCACCTTGTTCTTTTTTTGGTTTTCTTCGTCTGACCCAGTTTGTCACTCTCAGCATGTGCTGGCTGCCACTGTGATTCCTGCTCCGAAATATCTCCCTCTCTCTCTCTGTCCTGAATGACAGCTATTGCACCTGTGTGAGTGTGTGCATTGGAGGGCTTTGTCCTCACGAGGATAGAAAGTTGAGGAAAATGCACAATGAGGGACTTAACGTTGTGTAGGAGTTCTAATAAAATGCATAATAAGAGAAAGCATCCTTGGCTAAGAAGAAGAAAGACAAAGAGAGAGCAGGGGGCAGAAAAGAGGACTGCTTAGTATAAGGATATCATCCACTAACTGCCCTGTGTTCCTCTTACACTCTAGGCATTCTCCCTCTAATCATTTGACAAACAAATAAAAAGAGCAGAGGGAGTCAGAGAAGCAGAGAATTGAGATGAATAGAGAATGAGATATGGATGTTTAGTGCGAGGGCAAGGATGGACAAAGTAACAAGCGGGATGCAAGAGCGCAAGGGAATAGAGGAAAAAGATGAAGCGGGGCATCAAGATAAATGGCGGAGAGCTTTGGAGAGGCTATAAGGGCTTGGGCTTCGTCTGGCATAGGCTTGTAACACTGCAGTCTCATCTCACATGCTCTTTCAAGTGGGGAGTAGAAAGGCCTTCATTTGAGCTGCCGTCCCATGAAAGTGCGCTCTCATTAAAGGTGACCTCATGGCACTCTTCTGATCATGAGACACAGTGCAGTGCGACCGTTTAGATCATTGACACACGGTGACAGAGCTAGAGCCCAGAAGTGTGTCGTGATGGCGACAGCCCTGTGCCCGTTTGTGTGGATGAAGCATATACTGTTAGATGGAGGCATTTAGACAGTGACACATGATTGTGGTGTTGGCCCTGTACTCCAGCACACTGGACTTCCTGATGGAAACATGATTAGGAGTTTAAAATGCTGACTTTCAGCTAAAGGTCGGGGTTCCATTCACCTCCATGCTGAAAGTCAAAGCTCATGACAAACCTGGGGTTTTGTTTTCTTTTTTTTGTCATGACAAGATGAGAAAATTGATGACCTGACATGTTTGTACAGTAAATATGGGTCTGAAGCTAGCAACAGTAAGATTAGCTTGTCTTTACTGATACTGTGTGATTTTAAACTATTGTTTTTTGTGCGGACCCATAGCGACTACTTTTGTGGAACCTGATGGGGATTCAAATAAGGAACAAAGAGCTTAGTGTTAAGGTGGATTTGTTGATTGACCTTTATTCTCAGTGGACATTTTTCAATTGTCAGACGCACAGGTGTGTTAGTATGTTAAAAATGGCTGCACTCCACCGTGGAGAGGTTCTGATATTGTGAGTGTTGGCTCAGTGGGACACCGTTAATGTCATTAATTCCACTTGTGTTTTTCCTGCTATGACACATCACGTCTGCTGTGAAAAGGTCTGTATGTAGGCATTGTTATGAAGAACAAATCTCTACGCATCAGATTCTTGCTATTTCGGTTTATTATTTTATCAAGTTTACCTCTGTATCATCTGCCCTGAATGCAGGATCTGCCAAGAGCTTCAAGGTCTGTGGCTTGTGTTGTTCTGTGCTGTGTTATGTTAATCTAACATGCTGCGTTTTCTCTGTTTTTCTTTTTTTATTCTCCCCCCTCCTGTTGCTGTGGTACGTTTGGATGCTGCTGGTTACGGCAGTCTCATGTGAGTATATCCTTCCAAAAAAAGTTCCTGGGTCAGATCACTCTGAGAGAGCAGGGTTGTTAGCCAAGTAACTTGGCAGCACTGCTCAAAAACATCACATTGCATCTACTACTGTATGATTTCACAGTGTTTGGTTTTAAATAGTCTTCATATTGAAGCATAATGACGAAAACGATAATCTACAGAATATTCAAGCTTAATTATTAAGAGATGGATTTTTCTATTTATTTAAGTGCTCCACTTTCCTTATCTAAAATAAATTTTAGCGTGAATTATCAAATGGTCACAGCAGGATTGCAATGCTCAGGGAGATGATGATAACTTTCTTATTTTACATGAGTTGAATTTGCCAACTGATGAAATCGTATCAAAGTCTTGTCTGATATACATTTTTAATTGCTAGCTATCAGGGATTTGCATCATCATTCAAAGAGCACTAAGCTCTCTTTTGCTCAAATGTGTGTCAACAAATTCTAATAAAACGTGTTTTTCAGTGTGCTGTGCTTCAGAAAAGAAAAATATAGAAGCATTAATTCAGTAAATCTTTGCTTCAGGAAATAGGCTGAGTCAGAAATAAATGGGGAAGCTTACAATTGTTCGAGTTGTTGATGTCTGTGTGTGTTTGTTTGTCTGCAGTTGATTCCAACAGAGCAGTCAGGGACCCATAACTTCCGACTGACAGGCCCCGGTGCTGACCAGGATCCCAAAGGTCTCTTCACCATTGACATACACACAGGAGACGTGTCAGTCAGCCGCTCACTGGACCGAGAGGCCATTGACTCTTACCAGGTCAGTGTGTGTGTGTGTTTTCGTGTGCCTTTGTTGGATCTGGTGTTCATTGTGTTTGTGTGCATGGTCTTTTCTCTCCTTTCTGTCCACCTGGGTGCTCTTTCTCTCACTGCTTCCATGACACATTTATTGTTTCCTTGTCAGTTCCACTGCTCGTGTAGTTCAGCTCCTGTTTTATTTGCTGATTACTTTCTTTTCATCTCACCGAAGTTATTCATGAGAATCTGTAGTTTAAATCTGTTTTATTTTGATCAGTGTCTTTCAGATTTAGCATATGTTGGCCGCAGCGGCATATGGGGGAGAAAACTGGCTCGCTTTGTGAAAAAGCACTTTGATTTTCGTAATCCCGACATACATATATTGGCAATATTATTTGGGAGCGTATGGGCTTCGTCTTTGCCAAGGCTGAATTGATGCTATCACTTAGAAGTTGTTGGTCGCTTCTGTGATAAAAAAAGAACATTAGAGCCTGTTTGAGGTGCTTATTGGGTTTGGTGCCCTCTGGGTTGTCTGTGTGACGAAATCATTTCCCCTAGCGCAGAAAGGGAGAGCGGCAGAGGAAATCTACTTTTTAAGTTTCCAAGTCAATTGATCTTATCCCGTTTTCTGAAAACAGACATGAATGCGGGTGTTCAGCTGAATGCAAGCTGTTGATAAGCTAACTAGCTTTTGTAAAAACTCAGTAATAATTCACTCAGTAAATACGAACAGATGTGAGAGGAGAGAGCGAGCAGGAGAGGAGCAGAGAGGAGCAGAGAGGGAGGCCGAGAGGAGCGAACACGAAATTTCTTTTGTTTTTTTTCTCTCTCTGGAGTTATTGGTTGTTATTGCATGCATGGTGTAACCGGGATATTAGCTTTCAGTAGTTACCGCCTGATTGTTGACAAGCACCTTTGGCACCTAATAACTATGCATCCCTCTGTATCCAATGAAACGGTTAACAGAATGGTCGGCCAAGACGCCAGCTGCAGCCTTTCTTTATAAATGAATAATATGTTATTCTGAATATGGAAAGAAATGATGATCCAGTAATATAAGTAGAATTTCTTCCTGACCTGCCATCCGTGTGACACACACGCTGTAACAATAAGATTGTTATTGTCGAATATGTCAATAGTGAAAATTAAATATTTGAAAAAAAATAAACGTGTGTGTTTGTGTGTGTTGGGGGGGTGTTTTCAGTTCCTCAGACTGATTAGACTGGCTGTGAGGTTTGTGTGAAGTAAAGCTGTTTTGGGAATTGCATAATGTAACCAAAGTTAATGTGTTAATAATAACGAATAAGATGTAAATTGTCTCACTGGTGAAACAAAGCTCACAGGTGAGTGAAGGAGTTCAAGAGGTCTAATCAGGAAGCATAATTGAAAACACCTGCACTCGTGTGTGTGTGTTTGTGTGTGTGTATGTGTGTGTATGTGTGTGTGTGCATAGATTTGTGTGTATGCAGCCTCTTGGGTTGTTATGAATTCAGCTGTAAGTTCTGCACCTCTTTCAGTATATTAATTTTATGCTTTAGACATTTCATTTAATACTATAATTTATAAAACAAAGATTACGCACATACTTTAAAGCAGCCATACACGTATAATAGATTTTGTGGAATATGCTCACAGTGTAGAGACAGCTCAGTAAGACAACATGTTTTAGTCATCATTGGCTATACTGTAACTTAAGTTGACACATAAAACTCTGGGGAAGACAAAGTGGAAACTGAAGGAGAGTGAAGAGCAGAGAATGAGTTTCTAGGGACCTTCTCCTTTAAGATTTCACTTTACTCAGTATGGAATAGTTTAGCTCAGCACAAAGAAATTTAACGGCACAATGACTGGCCTGAAATATAAGAAGTATGGTAAAAATATGTGGAGAGCTTAAAAACAAAGATCACCGACAGATCTAACAGACATTTAGATTTACTTTATTATTTATTAAGATAAGGATGATTTATTACAACAGCTCGCTACAGATTTGATTAATTCCAAGTATGTTACCTTGAATCTCTTTTCTTCCTTCACTCGTTGTTTCCATAGTGTGAAGGCTCCAGTGTTAACCATCATCTGTTTGCATCAGATGCTGCTTCATTTTTACATGGATGATTGTATTGTTCTTTAATGGATCTAGTGTGTGTTGCTGCTGATTTCAGTAAGTGGCACTACTGAACATGAATGTTGGAAAATATGTCACTCTTCGTGTGTCTGCTCTGAATTGGACACAGACTGACTTTATTGAACCCGTCAGTCAGAAAGTTACAGAGCAGAGATTTAGTACATTCAGCATGTTTAAAGATCTATCAACTTTCCACCACGCAGATAAGCTTAAAATAATGTTAGACATTACCTAGAAGATGTTATGGATTTTAGTTTTAACTACACAGAATTCTCTATCTACTTGCTGATTGAAATTAGTCTGCTTTCCAAAAACCCCCTCTGAGTGATTCTGCATTTGTAGTCTGACACTATTGATTTAATTGAAGGCTTCAGTCAACGGCTAAATAATTCCATCAGAGCGAAAAAAAAACTGGGCCACTCTAAAATGCCATTGTTTCAGTGGCCGGGAGTGAATTAGCTTCTAACACCAATTATGCCATCATTAATGATTATCATTTTTTCCCCCAACCTGATAGTTGTAATCCCTAAAGGCACAGTGCCTCTCTATGCACATGCTTTACATGTGTACTTTTATTATTCCCCTTTTCCCAACCAGGCCTGGAGGAGAGAGAGAATTCTGATATCTTTCTCTCTCTCCTTATCATAAGGAGATAGTAAGTCTGTGTCCCAGTCCTGACTCAGAACAAGGGTCCACTATCAAATGCAGCTTTGCCTTTTTATCGAAGGTCCAACACTATGTGCAGAATGAAGACTGCATCACTTTATAGTGCCCAGTGGTTCTTGTAAGCTGCCCCAGTCACATTCATTAAGAGTGTCTTCTTTCCCACTGCAGCTAATGGCTTGTGTGGGGATGAAACATGAAATATTCAGAGGTAGATTAAAATCACCATTACTCTAAAGGCGCTTTAAAGGCAGAGTGGAACGGGGAGCTCACAGGCTTTCACACTCATATGGCGAAACCTCTTTAACATGTTAAATGTTTCTATAAAAGCTGCTATAATCAATATTTTTTATATTAACATCAGATCACATGACTACTTATATGGTAAAGGGGCATCTGATTCGGGTTTCCTCTCACCTCTAAGAAGCTTTTAGTGTCTTCTAACTAATGGACTGGTGGCACAGCAGACATCTTGACTTCTCACAGCAAGGAAACACAGGTAGACTTAACAGCAAAGACAGCTCAGTTCCATTAAGTGTCTGGCAGTGTTTAACAGTGACTGTTTTCCTGTGTACACTATCATACAATAGCAGGACCTCCTCTAAGTTGAATGCAGCAATCTGTTGTGCAACCTGGGTTAGTTTGTGGCTGCAACTTTTTCTGGTTTGTCTCAGTTTCTCTGCTCTCACAAAGCACCAGTTTCAGCAAATACACTCTAAAAGCATGACTGTAATGTACCTGAACAGTAAAACCCCCTCTGAAATGTTACTAAACTGAGTGCATGAATGTAACTATGGTACTTTCCAGGTTGTGTCCTTGGCTTGTTTTTTCTTCCATGTCTGTGTCTGGTTTGCAGTCCATGCTGCAAAAATAGAGACACAAAGAAGTTTGTTTGTTTGTCCGATGCTTTGAGAAAGAGAGGGAGAGAGAGAGTGATGAAGCAAAAAAAAAAAAAATTTAAAAAATGTATTAACAAGTTATTTTCTAATTGCGTTCAGTGCATATTAAGACACCCACAGTAAACCCCTCACCCTGCCACCCCTACACACCGCCTCGCAATGCCTGGTTTTGGTCTTTTCCTCAGACTGGTCACACTACAAACATGTAAGATGATCATGATATAAATCTCCAATCCAAGATGTTTTTGAAGATGACGATTGAAGGAAAATGTCAGTAAATGTCGAGTCTATTATCCATCAAGGGGCCTGATAGAACACCATCCTGTCTCCTCGAGAGGCGCTTCTGTACGTCAAACACTGGATGTTGTTTTGAATACAGATTACATCATTCTCCCCTGAAAGCGTGGGTTCCCATGTTCAGGGTTATACTATATGTCAGTCTCATGGCTCTGCAGTCAGATTCTACACAGACTCTCTGACAGCCTTCTGCCTCTCTGTATGTTTAAGGTGTGTACTCTTTCTTTGTCAATATACTGCATTGTATCAATGAACCAAGGTTGTATTGAACAGACTCTCCACTCAGTGCCCCCCACCCATTTTACAGTATGATTATGATTGATTGATATTGGCAAAGAAATGTTTCACCCTCCCCCCAAGGTCATTGTATATCAAAATAATATCACCACCGGCTTAGAAAAAAATGAAATCAATAGAGTTGACTGGCCTGGTATCTAAATGCAGTGGTCAGATTTTTGGAGGCTCAGCTTGAAATATATGGATGCAGACGCTGTTGCAAGCGAAAGTACAAACTAAGCAAAACTTGGGAAACACATTAAAGAGAAGCGCAGCATAACTTCGGCATAACAACAGCAAGGGGTCAGCTCCAGACAGATGGAAACTGGGAATTCTAAATAGGCTATTACAGGAACCACAACCAAGGCAAACAAACAAAACCCCAGACAAAGTAAACATTTGCTGTGGAAGAACAAACAGACACTGTGATCAGCTGGGCCACATGTTCACAAGGATTTAATGTCAAACATTATTTTCTTATTAAGCTCAATTAGGGTGAAAATGAATGTTAATGAGATGGAAAATGGAGAGGAAGGGAGAGGGTGGGGTGGAGGAGTGCGGGGTTTATCGCTGCCGTTATGACAAGCCTGGGTCGGGTCGAGAGTGGCGGGGGAAGAACTCTAATTGGCTTAGAACAGAGGAAGGCTAGAACGTGAAATGATAAATAACAGCCTTGTTTACACAGGTACATGGATGACCCTCAGTAATACAGGTCATGACAACAATAAGTGTGGTAGGTCCTTTGTACGTGCTTACCATAGAGACACTGAAAATTTAGGGAGGCAAAAAACATGGTTACAAATAGTCCTGTGGATATGATTTTCAAGTTGAAATTTCTCTGTTTCTTTATGATTTTCACAGACATATAAAATCGGTAGCAACTGCAGTTTATTCTTGGAAATCAAAATCAGATTTTTTTTCCCCCTTTAAAACTTGTCCTAATACCCGTGTTTGGTGTTGTTAGGTTTTTGAGCCGTGTGCCTCAGAGCCTGGCGCTACAGCTTTTGTGCCTCTTGTGCTGTCCTCTGACAGCAGATCCAAAAGGCACCTTTCCCTGCTCCCTATATTATGTCTGTCAAGCCATAGTGCACAATGACAAAGGATGGTCTCACTAAAAAAATCATATGGACCTATCTCCACTCTACAAAGGCCAAGCTGTGAATTGACAGGCTATTTTGATTTTTGATTTTAGGCTTTCAGAAACTGTACAAAGCTGTCCCCTCAAAACAGCTTTGTTTCGTTGTCAGACTGTATGAATAAAAGAAACATTTTTACCTATATTTACCTATTTTTGACAGAGGTGACATCAAACGGTGGCAACCTTTGACAGATCAGTCCCATGGAAATGAGTCTGGCTGATTTTTGATTTGGACTTTCTTTATGACTTTGAAAGTTTAAGATTTAGGGGCTCTATTTACAGAATTTGGGAGAAATGGAATACAATATGCACAACTTTTTTTTGTCAGTGTACAGTCACCTGAAAATTAGACCTTAGATTAGCCTTTTATGTCTACAGAGAGTGTAAATCTTCTTCCACAGTGTCTGCCATGTGGACCTGCCATGTTTCTAAACTAAACACCATAGATAGCTTGTTTCATGGCCACCAAACTCTATCTTCCATGCTAGAAAGGAGTGGCTGAGCCAATGGGGTTGCAACTATAGCGCTACATGGCACTAACTCCTCAAACTGGTACTTATTATATATATATATTTATTCGTTTTTATTTTGTAGTTAGCTTAAGATAGATGATAATATAATCACCACAGTCTATTCACATCCCTCATCCTTATCCTTATTCCTGTTTTTTCTTTTTTTGTACAGCATGTATGAGGTAGGTGAGCTCATAGTGTGTGAATAAGGGATCTGCTGACAGCTTGCTGGTCATCCCAGTCCCTAAATCCCCCTGACATTTACTGTCCCACTAATATGGTCCACTGAAACTACAGTTCTCTATACCTTCCGCCTGAAAATAACAGATAATACTTGTCCTGTCTTAACACACAGTGCACATACAGAGCAAAGATGCTAGTTACAGCATTTCAGGGCAGGTTTTTCGTAGATCTGTATTAACATTCCTAACAGTGTAAGCATTAATTTGCTTGAGGCTTTTCATTTTTGCAGACGTACAGAACACATAATTCCCACAGTTTGCTAATTTGGTGACTTTGCAGGATTTCATCCTCATACCTTGCAGCACAAGGCACAGATCTCATGGATGCCTACACGGTTTTGTTGTTTAATCAAATTTTACAGTGACTGCTCCGCTTTCTATCTGTCCTTTTGGCTTATACCTGCTCCGCTGTGGCTGCTTTCTTCTGCTTAGGTGTCAGGAAGAGAGGATTTTTGATTAATCCGTCATGTTGCTGAGGCGGAGGAACAGTCACTATAGGTGAAAACGTGCATGTTTGTTTGTGTGTCTGGATGTGTTCTGACCTTAAACCTTTGAAAAATGACTTTAAGATATATTCAAATGTGTTTAGAGGAACAATCAGCAATTTAGTTAGCAGTTAATGGAAATCAGCAGGAACTACATCACAAGCTTATTTCCCATTATTGCTCTATAATCTCACATCCCGTTTAGTTTGATAGCTTTATCAATTTGCATATTGCTTATAAATGACCAATTTCTCTTTGCTGGTGCCGTGGGACAAAAACTGACCAAAATCACCTGAGGGGAGGCCAACAAAGTGATGTCTGGATCAGCATGCATTATCTGACACCCTCCCTGCCAGGACTGAATGTCTGTTAGACAATGCTTGGCTTTGAACGTGCATTGGTATTAGAAAGGAGGATGTGTGTTGATTGACACTCAAACAACATACCTGACTAAAAAAAGAACAAGCTAAGGAGATTAAGGGCAGAGAGCAAGAACGCACGAACATGTGAGGAGGGAAAATAAACTTGAGCTGAAACATAAACTTCATTTAGGACGCATTGCTTATTCTTATGCAATGCATGTTTGAAGCTTTTATATGATTTCAGTGGATACCTGACAGCAGATTAGAAGCAACCAGATTTCTGAAGTCATGAGAAAGAAAAGCTGTATCTAAAGACACCATTTACATGACTCCTCCACTGGCTTACTGCTGGGAGTGTGGTCCGTAATGTTTAACTAAATTAGCACAGTTTTTTTTTCTACGTGGTAATAAAACTGCCAAATGTAATGAACAATTGGGGTGTGCTGTGTCTCCAGACAGTTTGAATAAAGGAATAAAAAAAACTGCATTAAGAGGACGGGAGAAGAAAGAACAGTGGACCTTAGGGGAAGTGAGAAAATGCAAGAGATAGGAAAACAATAATAAGAATAAAAGATTAACAATGAAAGGAACTGAGCTAATTTTCATAAAAAAAACAAATCCACACACACACACACACACACACACACACACACACACACACACACACACACACACACACACACACACACACGCCGTCATGTTTCCATACACATACACCATTGTTTCTGTAGCAATCTAATGGCTTCTCATTTACAGTAGGTGTTTCTTTATGAGCTTGAGGCCTGAGACAGGTGAAGCCTGTTGTCCAAAATCCCACTCCTGTTTTCTGCTTGGCTGGACTGTAATTTCCTGGGCTTTGGAGAGCAGGATACGCTGCCCTGCACACAGGAAAACAGCCCTGATGTGCACTTAGTCTCTGTATGTGGGCAGGAGATAAAGGACACACATACACACACCATCAGCAGCACCACCACCACCTACTCCCCGGGCAAACAAATCGCTAGCCACCAGAAAAGCTCTTACCTTAAGAAATATAACCACAATACTTTCATGCCACAGGGTCACACACCATTGCGCCCGAATGATAATGCCTGTGGTTTATAATTTGTTTTTTCGAATGTATAATTGTCTCGTTAACAATGTTTGCGACACTCTCTTCCTATATTTCAGACACAGTATTTCAATTTAGCTTCTTTTGTTTAGGGCCTTGCGTTTGTAAGATACATCCTTAAATGTAAAGCAAACTTCAAGTGAAGTGAATGAAAAAAGACTGCAGACTGCACTTCAGAGAGATTTTTCTTGAAGCTTTAAACATTCATTCACTGTTTTTTTCCCCCACTGTTTTAAGCCTTCCTTCAGGTCAGGATCATTCAACTCTGACGGTTGTGTCACCATCCTGTGGTCCTTCCAGAACCGGCCCTGAATCTATGCAGACATACTGCTGTGCACATACTCTCAGATAACCTGATTAAACATTGAGTGCCCTGTTGCTCTGCCTCAGGAATTACCAGCGCTAATTCAGCCTGTCTGCCGCCTGCTGAGGCACATGGCACACACCCCTAATGCTCTCTGCCTTAGTACCAGGGCAGCTCCACTTTCAGTAGAGACTGGAGACAGATACACTCTCACCATTATCTACTATGGCTGACACTGACCACAATAGACAGGAAACAGACTGAAATTGGTCTTGGGAATCCATCCTGAGGGAAGTACACGAGTAAACAGAGTAAGAAGAGACAAATTCATTTCTGAGAATGGTAAGGCATCTAAAAATGAAAACACATTTATTATTTAGACACTCCTGTGTCATTTCAAGGTAATTTTGTTGAAGTTTTGGGGTCACTAAACTTACCTGAATTTGCTTTCCATATATATAACTTAATCAAGCCTAAGTATTTTTTGGTTCCAAAGATACGCAACAGAAGAAATGCAGCGTTGCTTAAATACATCTCTAGCAATGTGTTAAATGTGTATATGGCACATTGTAATAACACCTGTAGACCACTACATTTGGAACAGCTTATGTTTCTCAAGCTACTTGATGCAACTGCTGAAGGTCCTATTAGTATAAAGTTGATAAGTTTAAATTACGTTTATATATCATATATAGTATGAGTTATAAGGAGTTAATTAAATTTAACTGGGAGAATGTGACTCCTAAGATTGATGTGACAAGCTCATTCAACTAGAAAAGACTTAACTCTCTCTGGAGCTGTCAGACGCACAGAAACACGCACACTTGTACAGTGAAGCTTGTTCCCTCTCAAATGATACAGACACCAACTGAAAAGGGTAGCAAAAAAAAAAAAAAAAGTTTGATTATTTTGCCCCGTTTTCATTTCTTTAACGACATTAGACATTTTAACAGGTAAAAGTGACCAACTCAAAATGAGAAGCTAATAGCTGAATGTTTCATACTCCTGTTTGTAAATAAAAAAGAGGGAGAAGAGATAAGATGCAGTGACTGACTTGATTCAGTACTAGAGCTTTTTTTTTTATTTTTTATGTTTGTACAGTAATTTTCACCATGTGAGCCAAGGCCAAGAGTAGATTGCAACAGCAGGCACAGCTGGGTAAAAGGACATACTAAAGAAAGGATCAGCATCAGTCATTTTAGACAACATAGTCCAAAATATGCCTGGTCCAGCACTAATCTGGGTTTGGAATACTTATAGTATACACATAGTATAAATATACGTTGTTGAAACTTCACATTCACTCACAGCCATTCCTTTAAATTATCCTGTGTTGGACTTTTATAAATCATAGCTGCTGACAATCATGTGATGTGCACTATATCCTAAAAGGAGAATTGTAAAATAACATGATAAATGTGTGAAAATGACCATATTGCATGAAATTTGGTTCCTAAATATGTTGTGATTTTTTTTCCTCCTTTTTTTCCACATCACAGAACCACTCTCCTAGAAGCTAAGTAGATACTGGTCATATCATCTTTTTCCAACATATCTTTGCAAACAGATATAACAGTCTCTTTATTCAAAAAGAAAAAAATGAAATACCTGCACAGTAATTGCCTGCTGATGGAATAGTTCAGTCCTGAGTGCACCATATCTAGGTCTCCTGTAGGGACAAATATAAAACATTACAAAAGAAACGAAGGAGACAGCGGCAGACAGGTAAGCCTAGTTTTCCACCAGCCCTCCAAACAGTACCTTGAGCACCAGACAAAAGGAGATTGAATTATACCTTAGGAGAGGAGGGGGGCTATTTTGTACCGTGATACACCAGGGAGAGCCTTTGTGACTCTTTCAACGCTTTTCAGAAGCAGGATTATTTTTTATCTTGCGAGACGGCCAGCTGAATGAAAGATCTTTTCTATCATGTTCTATCTTCTCTATACTTTTAACACCCCCACTCTTTTTCACCTTCCATCTTTTGTTCAATCTCTCTCCCTCCAAGGGCCATCTATTTATATCTTCTTTGACATTCCAAGTGCTTCTTTTCTTTTGATGTAATGAGGAAACATTTTCAGATCAGTGACTCTGGGAAAAGAGACAGGAAAAGAAATCCACATGTGAAACAATCCGATGTAACAAGAGCAGTTTTGTTTGCTGAAGAGCACATTAACAATTTTCTATAGTTTGCACTTTCTGAGGTGTTCGTGCTGTTAAAGATGAGGGATGAGAGTTATAAAATCATTAACTGAGTTTATGACTACAAATTAGGCCACCAAGGCGTACACATTTCCATTTAAAGGTTTAGGACTGGTTGTTGTTTAAGCAGGAATATGGAATACCTTCTATTTTTACCTCATTGGGTGTATGTTATGGAAATTAGAAACTTCACATATTGCTATGAAATGGCAGACTAAAGTAGGAGGAAGGTTTGAACCAAAAGTGAAAATGAAAGTATCAAAGTATCACAGTAAGTATGAAATCAGAGTAAACTATTGTAGATGAAGAATGCTGTATGTACGCTGCTAAGAACAAGGCAAACCAGGACGAGAAAAGAAACCAATCAATAGAGCATGGAGGGATCGACACAAACACGCATTCCAATAAAGTACCAATAAAGAAATAACGTCTTGCCTAGGTCATAATTATACACTCTAGGTCCATCTAAAACTAATGTCATCTAATAGAACAGCGCTGCAATAAATTCTACATTCATAAAGAATTTGGAGGATTTTACAGAGAGGTGTGCCTGATATTTATCCCACCATCAACAGGAAAGTCATTGGGATACATTATCTGGGAACATGAATGACTGAGCAATGTTTTGTTCATTCATCTGGTACATTAGATCTTGATCTTGAATCTTAAAAGGTTGAAAACTCTGACCTACCAGTGACATGAGATGACAAGTCAGGAGATGCCCAAAGTCATGTCAACATGACTTCTGTCTAAATTTTTAAGGCAATCCATCAAACTCTAACCCTAACCCAAGTTAGTGAGATAATTCTGTTTGAGCCATTGTGGAGAACCAATGGACTGCAGACCAACATCCTTAGAGGGATGTTGTGCTAAAAATATTTTGCCAATGCTGTAACCTTGTAAGGGTTTTTTTTTTTTTTTTGATGACATAATGTTGTGGTTTCATTTTGCAGAAAAATATGCTCTCCCACAGAAAACTCTCATCCAATCCCAGTTGGCTTTTCCATGTCCCTCAGAGAGTTACTGTGCGGGGAGAGCATGAAGCTGCGCATGCAGCTGTACTTTTTTCTTGACAGCCTGCTTCCATGGCTTAATTTCAAGTATAGAATTATTCAAGTTGCTGAAGGTACACACAGCAGACATGTACAAGACCATGGATTAACATGCTTGTGTCCCAGTGGGGGTTACTGGGGAAATCTTGAAGTATACGCTTTGAGAGGAATAGAGGAAAAAGTGAAATTCTTTAGGGAAGTGCAGGACAAAAAAAAAAACACTTTTGTTATCACACCTTGCTGTACCTTGCTGGCTCTCTTTACAAGCCGGCTGTGGGTGAAACATAGTAAAATAGCTGTGCAATTAAGCTGTTTCTCTCTGATGTTTGTATCTGTGATTTAAACACAGTGAAAAGGCACTGTACTTAGAAACCTCCTTGAAAAACTGTCATTTCCAATAGCATAGGCTATATCTCATGCCCCCTGTTTGAGTTCTAATCATCAGCGGCACTGCCAGCTTCCCCACCATCGTTAGGCTGTAAAGATACTTGTCTTTGATGCCTCTGCCCTACCCTCAGGTTTCATACTCATCTGACCAATAAAACCTCCTTTACTGGAGCCGCTCCGCAAAGTAGATCAGCAAGTTTCGCAGTGATCAAATTATGCCCCCCTTTCTGTGCCCAAAGAAGAGGAAGGGAAAGCTCTCCCTCCCGGGGACTGTCTGAACTGTGTTAGGGCAGGACCGGGGTTCTGTGGGGTGGAGAGCAGCCTGCTGATAAAGGCTGAGCCACAGGAGTGTTTGGGTGGTGCAGGGCCCTATTCACCTTGGAGCTACTGCGGAGCACTTTCACTGGGATCTTAAGAAAACGGCAGACAGGCAGAGCTCCTTTGAATTCACCACCCCAGCAAAGGGAGGACTACTTGAATGGCTCAGGAGGAGCTGCATGCTGGGTGAATGTGAAATGAGGCGATGGCAGAGGAAGGCAACAAAGAGGCTTCCATATGCATGACTCGGCCCCCTTTCTCCACTTCCCTTTTCACTCTTCCTATTCTTGTCTGCGTTTAAGGCGGTGATAAAGCTGCCCCAGCTCAGCTAACTTTTCCTCTCCTTCTGCCACAATAAGCCAGCGCCCAGTTGACTGGGGCTTCAGCTCACACCTCTGCCTCCAGTATATCCCTCCCCTGTAATCAACCTACCTCTTATCTGCACACAAAGGCCTTTCAAAACTCAAAGCTTGGAGGTATCCTTGGAGACAGAGAAGAGAAGAGGAGAGGAGAGGGGAATAGAAGAAGACAATTTTTGGTTCTACAGTAAAATTAAATTGAAGCAAGCCAAAGGTTTTTAGAATAAAATGTTGCTACTCGTATTCAGCTTTGGACAGTTTAGTTACAATTGCACAATCTTCGCTAGTTTCAGCATGCATCTCAGCAAATTGTGTTGCTCATTCTGAATCTTTTCAGAATCACAAGGGTGAAAGTATTTAAAAATAATAATAAAAAAACATATATATGGTATACATGGTTGAGGAAATCCTCTTGTAGCAACACTAATAGAATGTGTTCATATTGTAGCATCCACTTGGAATAAATTACCCATGGTGTATTCATAATTATATGAGCAACACTTGAATAATAGGTAAGCACAGCCTTTATTTAGAAGGAAAGTTGGCATCAAAACAAACTACGACCTCTCCAACATGGAGAAGTGTCAAGGTCTCAGTGCGATAATGATCTCAGCTCTGGGAGAAAATTGCCCTGCTCAAGCTCCTCCGACACAGTCTCTGGGCAAAAAGGAAAGTGAGAGGAAAGAGAGACTGCAGGAGACAGATGCGTTCACTGAGAGCTGTAATGTTCACAGGCAAGATGGCTTGTAGTCACAGACCTACGCTCTGTAGATGGGGCCAGGTCAGCCAATAAAGACAGAGGTAATGGTCACAGAGTTTATCATCCCCCCTGTGACCGACTGCTGCTGATTTGGCACGAGCAGTGCCCATCTTCTCCAATTCTCCCTGCCTTTAATAAGCAATTTTCCCTCCAAATGAAATCACTGCCACATAGATGCTAATTTTCAACTTGAGAAAATATTTCGCTATGATCCACGATCGAGACAAAATAGCCTCCTTATTTTGCTAACAGGCAAGTGATGAGCCGTGTAAGGAATGCAGTGCTCCAGGTCTGACTTCCCTGACTAATCTACACACACACTGTGTCATCGTGACTGGGTCATTGTCTTTGCACGATGGTGCAGAAAGAGTCAATAACTTAGAGTGGAATTAATTCAATTTAAGGCATCCAAATAAGAAATAGATATTTTATATACTTTCCCATATACATTTGGGACTTCTCCCTTGTAGTTAACTTTGACTGTGATTCTCAGGAGTTGGCAGCTCCCCAGAGGCAGAAATGACTGATGATGGTGGTGTGTGCAGTATGTGCTTTATAACTTAAACGTGCTATATGCTGGAGGCTGATTGGGTCTCAGAAGACCTCACCCCACATATATTCTAAAAAAAACACCCATTCTCTTTCACCCTTTTTATGTCTGTCATGCATGCACAAAATCCCATGCACATATCCTCTCTGGTCTTTCATTATGCAAAGATCTCTAAAAGGAGAGAAAGGGCACATAGGTGAGGATTTGCATGGGCATTCAACCAATGAGGACCAGTGAGGATTCTCCATACACAGGAACAAATAGAGCTATTAGAAGGACACCTACAGTAGCGCATACAGTAGTAACAGTGCCAAGGTGAATGTAGTGTGAAAAGGTATGCTGCTTTTACCAAATGCTGTTTGATGAATATTCCCTTTGTTGCAAGGACAGCTGTTTAATCAGACGCACTGTTTCACATAAAGCCCGCAGGGTAAGAAAAATGTTCTCTATAAAAGATTATGGTTTTGAGAAAATGTATGAAAATATAAATATAATGGCCATTTATCATTTGCTTCAGGAAAAATTTTAGTCTTGTTACTTTGTGTTTTTTTGTGTGTCTCAGTTACACCAAAATACTGAGCTTCTGTAAGTAGAATCACTTTTTTTTTAATATATGGAAAATGAAAAGAAATGCAGTCAGGAAGCAGAGAAAGAAGGAAAAAGAGCTCAGCTTCAATTCCACATCGCTTATTATATTATACTATTTTTGCAGATGGTAATTAAAACAATATATATGCACCTTATTATTTTGTTATGACAGGAAATAGTTCAATGCAGGCAAAAACTATGAAACTTTTGAAACTAGTGTCAACAGAGTTGTGAAGTGGAGAGACATTTTGTGCATCCTCGGTTTCATTAGTTGAAGTCCCATTTATTTTCTAGAGACACACATTAAACGACTCAGTGGATATGCCTCAATTGGCTTCAATCATCGGGACAAAAGTTGAGCGACTGCAGCAGAAAATGTACGGTTCTTTGGTGAAAAGTCAAGAATACAAAACCTAGGTGGATCAATCTTCAGCTTTCAGATTCTGCATCACTTCTGCATTTTGTTCTTAACTGCAATGATGAAACCTTTTTGTAATTCACTACAGCTCTGATTCTCATCTCTGACTCACTCTTTCTACACAGCAACGGCTGCCAAGGCTTATAGGTACTGTAGTATTCAGAGCCACCCTTGGTACGGTGGATGGGTGGGAATAAAGAATAACATTGTTAATTATCTGGCAGTGTTTTCATGTTGAGGAACATTTAGGATATAATCGTTTGAAGTAGAAGTTTTACAAATTACTACTGGCAGCAGCATCTATGCTTCTATTAATCTTAAAATAGCTAAAATACCATTTTGTTTACTAAAAATGCTGAATTCATTGTTTTTATTTGGTAATGTATGTAATGCAATTTAGATTGATTGTGTCACCTTCCCCTTGTGCATTATAGCTTCCATCAACACTACACTCTCAAGCCAATTTTCTCTGCATACTAATCTTTTAGCACAATAAAGGGATGACAGAGTGAAATCATTTTTATGCAGACTCAAAAAACGGATTACATACTACCTACTGTATGTGGTGTGAGATCAGACGTTCATCCTGTTGTCCTGTACGGGCCAAAGAACGTCCTGCACGTCTTACTCGAGGCTTTGTTTGAAAGATCACACCATTTTACTTTGCTATGAGATGATGATGTGTTTGATTATGCATTCCCTCCGTCTGCCAAACAGGTTATCGCTGTGCTGTTGGTGCTATTCCACATTTGAATGATCTGATGCTAGGCACCTCACAGCTTATGTTCTCATTATAGCTCAGACATGCTGGGAAGAAAAACTAGGAGAAAGACTATGTGAATGCATCAATGTGCGTGTGCGTGCGTGCGTGCGTGTGTGTGTGTGCGTGTGTTCTTGTCTCTGTATAGAAGTTGTGCATACATATGCTCGTTGGAATAGGACAGTAATTCTTTTGCCATGCGGATCCATCTACTCCACATATTGAACCTCTTGAGCATGTGTGAGCCCGTGTGTGTCAGCTGATCAGTGGATTGGATGAAAATACATGTTGGGTTGAGAACACCATTAGTTGAGAGTCAGCAGTTCTGCAGGATAGAGACAGAGGGGGAAATGGTCCCTCTCAAGAAAAGCCTCACATGGTATATTCTCAAGGCAGCGAGAGAGAGAAGGAGGATGAGATGATATATGAAACCATTAGGCCCCTAACACCTAAAACACTTAGTTCAGCTGCATGTGTGCCATTACTGCCATTACACTATATGCTCCAGGCTCCATGGTGATGGACAGATAGGGGGACAAAGGAAGTAGAAGATAGAGGGAGAGTGGGATGACCTGCGTGTGATAAAGAGGTTGTGTGATGTCATGCATTACTGATAGGGGGAGGAAAGGCAGGTAATGTGATGCTCCAGATAAAGGAGGGACCTCGATCTCTCTTTTTCTCTGACGAATCTCCACAGCCCTGCTCCAGCCCTAATAAAGGAAGTGAAGTGATCTCTTTAACCACAGATGAAGATTGAAATGGAGCTAATGCCATTACGTACGGTATCTTTATAAGATACAGATAGGGTGCAGTGCCTCATCTGTAGATAGGATTCCGGGTAGTTTACAGGCTTAAATTATATTATTATTATTATTATTATTATTATTATTATTATTATTATATAGGTAATCCCAATCTTGTGACAGTCACTGGCAACACACAGGTGTCCAGTCAATAGCACTCTGAAATGTTTTGCATGTGTGCTGTTACTGTAGCGGTGTCTGTCATCTCTATTCTTTTATGGTACCCAAATGTACTTTAAAATCAGCACCACATTCTGTCTGAGAAATTCTTTTGTGTAATTACCGTGTACAAAAGAGAGCACTGCTGAGTAAAACATTCTTTAATAAAGAATATAAAGCCCACTAACTGCCTTAACTATGGTTTGTATTTGTATGCTAATCACAATAAGCCATCCCAATTAATAAAAGTGGTAATTGTACCTGTAGCACATTAAGAAATCTTGCAAGTTGAATATTGTCATGTGAGTTTTATTCGTAGTTGTGACTATAGGTCAGCAAGAACTATTCCAGTATTGTTGTTTTTGAGCCTACATTACACGTTGTGAACGCTGTGTTTTGACACGTGTCCTGCTACTAGCTGCAAGCATGTGGAACTTGTCAACAAGGAAACCGAGTGCTAAAGAGATGTGTGTGCTGAAGCTGTGTTGAACCTGAAACGGTTTCTACGTGTTTTTATTTTTTATTTTTTTGTAGTTGTTGTTGTTGTATTTCCTTTGACAAGTGTGTCAACGCAATAGTAGAGTTACTGTTATTACACAACAACTGAGTAGGAATTCAGCTAATAATAGCATATTGAAACGGAGAGCATCTTTTATCCCTTCATCTACATATTGAAGTTTTTATTTACACATGATTTCATTTAAACTGCGTTAGAGAGATGAGAGTTAGTAGTCATCTAATAGTTTGCACACGCACAAAAAAATGGATGACTTCTCTTCGAGATCCACCTGTTTTGTGATTATTTTGGCACTGTAGCAGTTCATATCATATTTATTTACCCTTTAGTTTGCAAGAGTAAACCCAGCATAACACCTCTTACTGCAAATGATTAACTGGCTAAACAGAACATGCTTGTCCGGCTCTAGATTAAAAGATGCTTGTTCAAATTGATATTGTGCATAGTTTTGCTGTATTCTGATGAGCTGGCATGGTCCCCTGGGTAAACCGGGGAAGATGACTAGCAATACTGCAGAGTAGGGAGAAGTTGAATTTATAAATATGTGATGTGGGCCGATGGAGGACGCCTCGGTGGAGGAGCAGACGAGGTGAAGGAGGTGGAGGGGAGGAGGCGAGGCGATGAGTAATCTTAACCGGCTCGACTGAGGTTTTATCTGTAAATCTGTAAGCGCCTGTAAAGGAATCTGGAGTTGTATACAGTCTATGCAAGGACACGATTTAGTCAAGTTCAAGTGGAAGTTTGAGACTGAACAAATGCAGTAAGAAGTTCGCATCTGATAATCACATAAACATCATGCTGCTATTTTATATACTAAATACCTAAAGGTACTTGATGGGCTTCCAGGAACAAGTTTCATTATTGTAATCCAGGCAAATTACCTAGAAGTGGCAGCAAAGTTAGACTAATTATCACTGTGTTCACCTGTCTTAAGACAAATGTTGAAAGGTCAGCTCTTAAGCATCATTTTTTAGAGGAAGATGCAGTAAATCGCGATGATGTTTGTAGGGAAAATAAAGTCCATTTGTAACCGTGGCTGTCTTTTCATAGAACGGTGGCTTGTTTTTATAGCTGGATACAGAACCGTGCAGAATCTGAACCATCCAGATTACTGTAAAACAAGAGTCACCACCAGAACACCATCTTCATTGTGGTAAAATAACTCTTTTTTCCATCCACACAGCTGGAAGTTTCAACAACAGACTTCAATGGAAACCTTATCGAGGGACCGGCCACACTAGTGATCACTGTCATTGACCAAAATGACAACCGTCCCATCTTCAAAGAGACACGTTACACAGGAGAGGTGCTCGAAGGATCCCCCACAGGTAGGAGACATTGTTATATTGAAGGACCCTGGAGAGAACTGGGCTGTTATTGGATTTAGCTGAACAGCAATATCGCGCTATGATTGCCACACTTGAGATGTCCTCTGATCTTAGGGTTAGGTGTGGTTGTGTTGATGATGATGATGATGTGTCCTGAGCCGGGATGTTTGTGTGTGTTGTGGTTCTGGTTAAAACCGCATTGTGCATGCTCTAAAAAACAAAAAAACAAATGCTTCAAGACAAACATCATTTTCTAAAAGCATTGCACTTCTTCATGCAGTTTTACATTATCACCTCAGCACCTTGACCACATTATTATTATTTCAGATACAAATGAAGGTACCTAAATTTTATGGCAATTTTAGGCCTGACTAACGACTTCCCTTGAGGATTCATCTTATTGTAAGGCTATATATAATGAATATTAGATTTAATTAATATTTAAGTGAAACCTTAATAGAAGTATAATGAACACATTTCATTAATCTAAGTTTAAATACATGTGGAACAGCATTCATGTCTTTAGAAATGTGACTATTTTCACAGACGTTTAGTCATTTATCTTTTCTAATTACAGTAATATTTGGTCTGTAAGTCAAAGCAACTTTGTGAAAATTGAAGATTGAAAATTACTTTTCTGATACTGTGACTTTGGCATTGAATTCAAAAAGCCACTGTGGCAGTGTGATAGACAGCGATATGTGGCACTGCCTGCCCTCCGCTCCCTCATATATCCTTTGTGGGAGCGCTGCCATGATGGGGCATGCATTTTGGCACACAGATAGCCCCACTTTTCTACAGACAAACTCTTATGACATCAGAATAACTTGAAAGATGCTTTACTCACACTGGCAGCAAATACCCTCATATAACACCCATGACTCACTCGTTTTACACTCCCCTGCACGTCTGAACTAAAATAGAGTGCCACTGTATAATCTATTGTTTCTGCATGATTTATTATAAGTGCTATTATATGTGTTATTTCCAGATCTATACACTTTGTTGCCATGGCTACAAGTTACAGGTAGAAATTGTACGGGAGAACAGAACTACTAACTTGACGAGTATTGGACACACAGTGGAGTAGAACTCTAGATCACCCAATCCACCTTAAAAACCTTTATTTTGGAAATGTGACTCGCCGCAGCATACCTGCTTCTGGTGCCTTTTCACACCTCACTGTACAAAATACTTAGATATATAATACTTGCAATTTATTGGTCAACAAATACATGCTTAAGTCAAACGTGTTTTCCCCATGAATGAAATAGGCTTTAGCAAAAAATTAGTATATCTAAATTTTATTCTGAAAGTCTTACTTACTGACTTACTGTATATGACATAATATTGACATTGATTATTGACTTGCTTTCCTCTACTTTGTATCTGCAAAAATACAGATGAGATTTTATGAGATTTGAAGAAGTCAGGAAGAAACTTTCATTTATATGATCAAAAGTAACAGTTTTTTGACAGTTACCCGAATGATAGATAATGATGGATATGTGCTGAAAGATTGCTCCTTTATAGACTACCATCGGAAACTCTGGACTACCTTCTCTCCCCACCCCGTCTCATGGTCAAGCGTTTCAAAATGAATCATTTTGAGGAAAAGCTGCCAGAGCCTTTGAAAGGACTGCTTCACCTCTGACTTATGCAGTAAATCTTAACGCTCTCTTAGATGCCTTTGTCACTGTGTCTCAGTAGCTTTCTTTTTGGTGCTCTGAGCTGTTGTCACTGCTGTTGCTGTTCTTTTATTTTAAGGTGGCAGTTGTGCCCTCACTGAATGGAAATATAAATATATACTTTTTTTAATGTGCAGTGTTTCTATTTTGGGAAAGTTCTGCTTTGCTAACCTACAGCCGCCTTTATATAAGCTGCTTGCGTGTGTCTGTGTGTCCTGACTTTGCAGTATTTGATGCTGCAAAATTTTTTTTTTTTTTTTTTTTTTTTTTTCTTTCTATCCATGTTCAGCTGCGGTGTGAATGACTGTCATCCACCATACAATGGTTTTACATGACATGATGCTTTGGTGAGAACTGTGGAGGCGGCCACGTCCTGGACAAACTGTGTGCTGCAATTCACTGCCAGCTTATGTTTGGCTCTCATTGTTGAATGGTTTCGGATCTGGATTTGGATTTCTGCACCTACAACACATTAAATTGGTTTCTTTAATGGTATTGTAGACCTGCTTTGCATGTTTAAGACACTGTGCTGCTTTTTAGAGGAAATTTAGAGTTCCTACCACAGCTACTGAAATGTATTCTTAGTCTCACAGTGTTTCCAACTGTCATAGTTGTATCACATGGTGCCGATGACGAAATTAGTGAAGATGAGTTGCTTCACTCTGTGCACACCTGCTGTTCACCTTGAACTCTTGTTCCACTGACTCAGTGCAAGAAAGAGACCCCTCAGGTCTACCTGTCAAGTGTCTTAAGGGCAAACGTGTTGCAGCGCACGGATTGTTTGGAGAAACAAGTTGGTTGAATGTTTTGTAGGTCACGGGCAGATGGTTAGGAGTGGAAAGCACAAGCAGTAAAACCAATGCACTGCAGAATTGTGTATGATGGTTTTGACTATGTTTGTCCTCACATCATTAGCACAAAAATCCAACAAACGAAAACCTTAATCACCAAGAGAGCATCACAGATAAGAGGGATCAGTCAACAGGCAGGCAGACACAAACACTCACATGCGCACACTCTCACGCCCAGATCATTCCCCATAGAGACATTTTGAGTGGCTGTCAGCTTTGTATTGAACGTGTGTTATTGAATTGCTAATGCGGTTGTTGTTTACGCAATGGTATCTGTTGGGTAAGCAGCCACATGTCATTAGTAGCCATACAGAGCGGGCTAATAGGCTGACAAACGTGCACATCTGATTGTTGTTTGAATAATAAAGTCAAACTAAAAGTGCATTCTGATGTTTTAATCATGCAGTAACAGAGCTGAAATGATGTTTATATACTGTCGTGTTTTTTTTTTTTTCATGCTCACATGCATGATCATATTGATTCTTGACCAAATGTAGAGAAGTGTCTACAGTTTGGCTTGCCTGCACACTCAGAATCATACACTAAATGCAACTTGCTTACATAGTGTCTACGTGTTTAGCAGTACTACTGAAAAAATGAGCCCTCTGGGAGTGAATCGGAAATACGACAAATCCCCACCAGAAAACTATTGGTTTGGCCCCAGTGAGGGCCAGACCTTAAAAAACACCTGAATCATCATAGTAGCTTTTGGCCCTGACTCTGTTTAGTAGACAAGTTAACTCTGACTTCTGCAAGCTCAGCGCTAATACATTTTTAAAAAAACTCATTTTATATTACTGGGTTAGATCTGATACCATCCACCAGAGACCTTCCTGCTTGACTTGATAGAATTGAATTTGGTTTTATATATAATTATTAGATACTGTGTCCTTTATTTTGAAAAGGAGAAAAAAAATTATCAGTATAAAAGACACTCAGTAAATGCTTTTATAACCCTGAGCTTCCTGTAAGCTGCTATTTCCTGATTGGATTACTGTATAGCCTGGTTGAATAAAGCAAAGGGAGCAAAACAACACGGAGTGAATTTGATTTTATTTTCACTGTGGTATCTTTTGACAGCTTCTTGGTACTTTAGTTGGCATGCCAGACTTAATTGAGCTTAGACGGAAGAAGGAAGTAGCTCTGAAGGTTGTGTTTCTTGCAAATCTGTGTACTAAATAGTCTACTTAGCCAACATGTCTGTTCAGCCTCAGTGATCTGTCTGGAAATAAGTCAGTCACTCAAATTATTTTTAACATCCTGTCAGTTCCCCGTAGAGTTCCTGGTTAGTAGTAGTCTATTTTAGATAGATGCCACAGATAGTCAGACATCTATCCGGGGCTTGTTGTCATGTTCATGGTTTGAACTTAGAACAACTTTTCTCACTGTCCTTTCAGCTAGTGATACTGAAGTCATGTTAACAGTGGGGAAACTTAAAATGGATTTGTCATATTTCACAGTCCAACAAGTAATTAAATGAGACTGTTGGAAGAAGCCTCATCAAGAAAATATGACAACCTGTCACATCACGGCCAGTTGTATTTTCAGGTTGATTTAGCTGACTTAGTAAACAGTTGCCTATCTACACAACCAGCAGATACAGAGCAACAATGTAATTCATTCAGAGTTGTGAGTCTACTCTGTTTTTAGCTCTGTCTTTATGTTAGACAATGTCCTGCAATTTGGTAGAAAACACCATCCATCTCCATAATTGTCTGTGGGTTCATAACAGACCCACAGAGTGATCAGTGATAAAACTACACAATCATGTTGCTGGAACATGCATTCAGTCATTTGTTTTGTTCTGTTGTTGTTTCAAAGCAACTTATTGAATGTCTCATAAATAGATTTATGAAAAAAGTCATTCCCATGCTGTGGAGACCCAGAGGCCAAAGTGTATTGAGAGGTCAGTGAAATAATTGTTCAACTTTTGACTCCTTTGACCACAAAATGTAACATTTATTACTTGTTTGAGTTTTTAACTTGAGCATTGATTAACAAACTGAACTCACTGTGAACTTATAAACCTTGTCTCACTTCCTGCGTCCTTAAAATTACATGAATACATGGTTTTCTTTTCTTCTTTTTTTCATTTATTAATTTATTTTTTTATTTATGTTTGTGCTACAAATTCTTCAACCTCCAGCACAAATAGCATATTCTAAAAAAAAAAAGAAAAAGAAAAAGCTCCATACAGCTCGTAACACGTGCGAGTTTATAAATCAAGTTATACTTTGTGTGCATATGTTGTGTGTTGCATTTATTCATGTGCTTTTCAAAATGAATATGTGTGGATGTGCTCTTTCACAGTGTGTGCGTGTGTGTGTGTGTGTGTGTGTGTTATGCAGTAGTTGGTTGGGCAGCAGGGGAAGCTGTAGGGGAGAATGTCACAGTGCTCTGACATTTCTGTGCAAACTGATAACAAAGGCAGCCAAAGCCTGAGTCTCCTGGCAAGCCCTCTCCTTCCTCTCTGTTTACTCCTCCACTCTTCTTTTTTTTCTTTATCCCTCTTTATCTCTCTCATTCTCGTTTCTCTTCATGCCCCGCATTCCCTTGGGCTTTGCGTACATGCTATCCTACTCTTTTTCTCCCCACTCCCTCGTATTTTCTGTTTTGCTATCCTCTCCATCTTTGCTTTGTCTACGAACTTTTTTAGAACCACTGACTTGCTTTTGCCCCACTTCACCAGGGGCTGTGTGATTCGGACCGCATCATAACTTTTTCAGACCAGGTTTGGTCGAGAATGTTGGTGACTTACAGTGATATCAGTGTTTTGTTGATCATGGTTCATTTACTCCCTCTGACTGCTATTGCAAATCCCACAAGCATCCCAACTGACAACAACTTTTTTAATTTAATTTTTAATTGAAGCATAAGGCTGGGGTTATTCAGCATTTTTCCTATTATCAACAAATCCCATGAATTGACCATAATGCGTTTGCATCTTTCTTTACTTTCCAGTTCCCCCACCGTGTTTGTAGCACTCGGGCACAAATGTTTCCACTGAAGAATTAGATCTTAAAGAACCTGGTCACAATTACAGTGCACACTTTAATTTATTTTTTGAGAGACTCAGCAATTTCCTTAAACAGCTGGATACTGTTCATTTTTCAAATGTCACTCACCTAGGGCTAGTTTCTGGGGCTATTTTCTGCAACAGATTAATACATATTTTGCATTCTGAGGCCAGGTTCATTGTAATGGAGATACATGTGACCACTGCAAAGGTGTGGTAGAGGGATTTTACCAGCTATGATGTCTGGTAATGTTAAGAAGATATGCCCTTTATAAACAGCATCAGTATCAACGGCCATCTTGTCTTGTAGAGGTTGCCGTTATTACACATTACAGTACTCCTTGGTTTTAGCGTGCAGCTTGACACCGGTTGACAACGATGTAAGTCCCACCCATGGTGCTGATTGGCTAAACATTAGTCCCCCCATTTCATTCTTTTCAGCCAAGGAGCCAACATTTCTTGAAGTCATGATCTGATCAGCTGGGTTGACTGGGAAAGGTCTAGACCCCGGGAACAAGTGTGTTATATTTGCGTGCAGGTTAAGAACAGATTCATTTGAAAAGGCTGCACTGCATTTCATTTACATTCAATGATGTAACACTGATAAAAATTGAAGCAGAGTTGACATTAATGACTTTCATGTCAGCTGGAAACAAAGGGCTGTCTGAAATGAAGACACATTATTGTTTTTTCTCTTTTTTATTCTGTTGCCTGGAGTGATCCATACATTTATTGTAGTAAATGGAACAAAACATGCAAAATCACCATCATATATCATCCATTTCAGTATATAACTTCAAGGGTATCCAAACCACTGTGCTCTAACTTTATTATCATGAGCTATTCCTCATCTTTGTGTAGATTTGTTATATTTGTACACTGTTTCCACCATGTCGTATATCCTCTGCGCTAAGTTCCACGCCTCCATTTGTTTTGACACACTTGGAAGAGATTGTGGCAGCAGCAACGGAACAGTAACATGACTGAAAGTCATGCACATAGTCAGTGGATTTGCAGAGAAAATCGTTTGATCTCAAATTTAGGGATGGAACGGTGTGCTCCTGGAAAATGACTGTGTTAAGTCTGTCATGTTTTGGGCTATTTATGTTTATCTTTCCTCTGCCAACACCATGCAGACAAGTTAAACCTAACGTCTAGGTGATATATCTTGTGTAATTGGACATGATGGGGTATAAATGAAGATATTACTCATAGGCGAGTCTCTGTTTGTGTTCCAGACTAATTTGTGTTTATATCAGAGGTAATTAAGGCCTGAGTTCCTGCTGTGAAGGGAGAGAGGGATGGATCTGGTCTGCTGTTCTGCTCTGCTCTGCTCTCTGCTCTCGCACACACACACACACACCCACACAGTCTGGATAAATACAGCTTAGAGCCGGACGACATGGATATAAACGTCTATCACGTCACATGTCATTTCATATCATGATATTAATAAATGTTCTTCCAGTCCAGGCTGTTTTCACGACAAGACATTTTGACTTGCCGTAAGACAAAAAGCACAAGTGTAACATAGATGATGTTCCATTTTGGTGAGCTACTTTTAGGGACCTGACATTTTGTATGCTGGCTCACTGACATTGCTTACTGGGACACTTAAATGGAACAGAGCCATCACTGTTATTAGTTACACCTGGACAAAATAAGATTTCATCATCTAGAACCTGGTTTGAACAGGTCGGAGGCACAAAAATAAACCTCAGTAATTGTTTCAGGTAGAAATTGCAGTAGATTGCCACTGACACACCCTTTTGTGCTCCTCCCACACTGGCAGAATGGTATAATAGTAAGGTGCGTCCATGTGTAGGCATGAAAAAAAATAAATAAAAGAAAAAGCTCTACCATCACCACTGACCCATATGCCGTCACAGAAATAAGGCATCTTGCTTGCCGAGCAGGACCCTTGCACTGCCGGCACGCCAGAGAAAAACCTCAGCAAAATAAAAGGTGAACAACATCAATGGCTAACTGATATTACAGACACCTCTACCAAGTTTGGGGAAGGCTGGTAGAAGAAGTTGAGGCAGAGGTTTGGTGGGGTGCCAACAGTAGTCAGTGGGTGCACAGAAAGCAAGAAAGAGATTGATTCAGGGGATAGATAATGATTCAACTGAGAGATTACACCAAAACTGGCAGGTAATTTGTAGCATGATGGTGCCCGTTTGTCCCATTATGGTGCTTTCTCTCTCCCTCTCTCTCCCTTTGTTAGCTGTCCAACACCCTACCAGGTGAACTGCTGTCCCACAATGCCTCATTATCAGCTTGTCAGACAGAGAAAGACTGGCAAATTAATGTCCAAGGTATCTACTGAGGCTGCTGCCCAATTAACTCTGGGACATTGTTGTGCTAGGATAAATTAGTCCCCCCCTCTTTTTTTTTTTTTTTTTTTTTTTTTTTTTTTTTTTTGCACTTATAGATGTGTACATGATGCCATTTGGTTCAGCGAAGTAATAAGCCCACATGGTCAACTCTTATTTTCCTCTAATTACTTGGTGGCTCGTGTTTAGTCTCAGTCTGTTGCAGCGTCTCAACTTAAAGTTATTACATGATATGCCAGCGACATTTTCAAATTAAAGTTTGTACGCTAAACGATAAGTGATTGAAAGTGTGAAATGCGCATTGTGAATATGTCAGTGCAACGTGATCGAAGTCTTTATGACCAGTGGATAGAAATGTATGCTCCAATCCAGTGAGAAACTCACTCGTTTATATGCATCTGTTCTCTTTTCACCAGTAAGGCATCATTGATTTTCCTGAGCCTTCTTAACTGAGCTATCTTCTTTTGAATTACCATAGGGAGCGATATGCATTACACCACTGAGAGGAAAAAAATTGCATTCTAAATGGGCTTTATTTTCAACAGTGATTTGATCTGAATACATGTGAATAGGGCTTTATTTGAATACATTTCTGTGGTTTGGAGTAAATTATTTTGCTCCCTTGCGGGCATTATGTGGTTCCCCATGTCATTCCAAAGCTAAATAGCATCAACATCCATCTCTCTCCCAGCCTTCTGTCACTATTTTCTACCTTTCTCTCCCTCCTCTCTGTCATGCATGAGTGTTATGTAGATGAGAATTCCTAATTTTAGAGAGTGCGTCTTGCCCAAGAGCAAAATGTGAAGGCCCAAAAGTATAGTTGTTTGTAGGTGGGTAGAGGATTGGGAATTCAAGGTGTGACAATGGCTCAACTCTTGGCTTCCCTGGTGGCCGTTCTAGTACTTGAGTGCTGCTAATCTATTAAAGAGTTTCCATTCTCCTTTGCCCCTACACAAAGTCCCATATCAACTCAGGGCTTGATTATCTGTCCCCCTCTTCGGTTCGACAGGGACCTGCTTCTCTCTCGCTCTCTCTCTCTCTCTCTCTCTCACACACACACAGACATGCTCTCAAAACCAACCAGACAAACCAATCTCTCCCCATCGCCCCATTTCCTCTCCCCCTTCCCTGACGAGAAAAGACAGCCGTTGCCCCTTTCAAAACCCCCATTGCACTCCAGGTTCTCCAATTTAGATTATCTCTCCTCTTTGTTTCACAAGACTGGTCCCAACCATCGTAGGCCCTCTATATTGGAAACCATGTCCTCAAAAGTCAGCCTTTTAAAAGATTTCCAAAGAAAGACTTTCTGAGCAGATCAAGAATTTGCTGGATGTGCTGTAGTAGTTTATACTCCTGTAATCTGTGTAAGTAAAGGATAAGTTCTTTAAATAATTCTCATTGACCGTTGTTGGTCAATGTCATGTGCGCCTGTATATGGATCAAGATATGGCAAAATGGCAAAATATCCAGATAGACCCCCCAAAAACACCCCCACACGGCCGAATGTGTTTTTAACATCTCTTGACGTAGGCTTTTGGAAAATTCCAGTGATACCAGGATCAGGTCACTTGACCTGACCAGGCCTTGCTCATGAGGGCTTTACATAGGAGTCATAACAACACAAATTGTTCTTTGGAAATGATGCTGCACTTTTTATTTCTAGAATAAACAGATGTTCACATGTTCAGTACAGATTAGGAGAAGGCAGGTTCATATAAGGAATTTGACAGACCCATCCATCAAACTCACAGGATGAGTTCTGACTTGGACAGGTCAGTGTCTTCACTTATCCCAACACGTAAAATTTGCATTGGCACAAACATTTGTGGCTCCCAGGTGAAGAATCTTCTTTTGGTGATCCCTTGATATTTTCTCTTGTGCGACTAAGAGGTTCACATTTCTGGTTTTAAATGAAATGTCTCAACAACTATTGGATGACTTGCCATGAATTGCCATCTCCTTTTGGATAGAATATAGCCAATTGGATGATTTCATTCTTGTATCTAGCACCAACACCAGGTCAAACTTGAATGTATCCAATACTTTGGAGTGTCCGGATCCTTTGTTATGAACCCTCATAGAGCAGGGTGTATCACTGAGCAGATGTTTTCTTCTGATGTAATTCTCCATAACCACAAAACTGAAACTGATCTTGGATAAGTGCTCCAAGCAGTTTCACTAATAGAATTTCCAGATAGCCTAGCTCATACAAATAGAGTCCCACTCCCTATCATTACCACATATCTCCATTTGATATCCTCTTTTCTGTCTGATCCTTCACTGTATTGTTGATAACTATTTCAAGAGAGAAGCCTGAGCAAATGGAAAATAAAATAATTGTGTACATATAGCTTGTTTACTCTCAGGAAGAAGAAAACGGGAACTCACGGTCTTTTCATTAAATATGTGAATGTCAAAAGGATTCCAGATAACCTCATAATTATATTTATTCATCATCCTGACTGACCTAAATGAGCAAGCAATGATATTGTGGTGTTTGAACTGGAGATGTCTCTCACAACATCCTCACAAACACATCCCCATTCTGTTTTTCTTCAAAGCAGTATGGCACTTCAGTTCTTTGATGAAAACACTGATCTGGGTATAATGTACGGATGGTAATGTGATTGGAAGAGGCAGCCACCTCCATCTATTCAGCCTGCCGCTTTCCCTCCACACCGTCTCCTACTTGTTCCAAATGACTTATGTGTCCTGCTGCGTTTGAGTGAAACTGTACTGTACGCAGTCACAGAGAATCTCCTTTCCTCTTTCGCCTCCTGCTTACAGTCCCATTTATTTTTCAGACGACATGCTGCATGGTCCACGGCTAGGTTTCTGGGCTTTTACACCGAGGAGCCAAAGATCTGCTGAAAGCAAAAAAAAAAAAACAACTATTTGATTGAGTATTGATCTGGGATTGTCAGACAAGCAGAGATGACAAAGTTCACACATGAGAACAGGGCACCGTCTTTCTGTGCATTTTCTGCTGCAATCAACAGCACAGCGCAAAAGACATGTATCCATCAGTTAGGAATTACATGGTCTTGTCATCACTGCGGTGAACTGTGATCATGTGGTCACCGGTCTTGTCAAAACACATGCGCTACAGTAGCAACACTAATGGAATTGTCAAATCTTCGATATCATATCGCATGCTGTACATCACCTGTAAGCAAAGGAATTTGTGTTTCATATGACATTTTACTAGTGAGTAATGAAAACGTGGACAGAAATCGATAGGAATGGGGCAATGTGAAAGACAAGTGTCTGAGAGAAGCTTGGAGAGCAGTAACTAGCTGTTATAGAGGAATGGCTGTATTGATAAGGGGTTTGAGATAGGTGTAGCCATGTGAAGTGATGGTGAGATGGATTTGGGTGTGTTTCTTTTCTTCTCTTCATTTATTTCTATTTTCTCTCTGACAGCTTGAAAAATGGTTTAGCGATGAAAATAAAACATATAGCTCTTGATAAAAATAGAATGCTGTCAGAGTCATATTTCCCAGAAGCTTTATAAAAATTGCTTTTTTCTGCATTCATTTATCAAGAAATGCACTGGTTTGTTTAGTCCCATGAGAATAGACTGTGCAGTATTTATGTTCTAGACACACAACAGAGAACCTTCTAATTGCCTCCATGAATGCTTTTATGGTTTTGAGTACTAGAGGTAATTTCGGCATCTGAATCGATTCCCAGAAGACTTAGCCAGTAATTGGTTGAAACAGCAACTCCATTGAACTCACCGTGTTTTATTTCTGATTATTGACAGGTAAAGATCATAGATAGTGTTCTTGCCTTTTTGTAGAATTGCTTATGTAACAAGGGATGTTATGAAACACATAAACAATATTATCTCATCCTGTATTCAGGCATTGCAGTAAAAAAGCTGTATAGAAAAGCTGTACTCTGACAACAAACTTGTCATTGTGACAATATGCAGTCTCAATAAACAATATGATCAAATACAGATTTTATATTGATGCTGGGAACAACTGTATATTTAATATAATATAATAAACATACTGGTATTAGATTGCATTCTGCATTCGTAGAAGCCATTCACTCGGCTAAAACTAACTGTTTAAAACATATTTCCACAAATGTCAGATATGTTTTGATTGTTTTTGAAACATTTGCTGTCGCCAGAGAGCTAGCAATGGAAAAGGGTACTGGCCACATTCAGGGAAGTTTTAACCATGCTAGTGTTATGGCTGCGGTGATTAAAAGGTCTGCTGGGGGATTTGGTCCACCATTTTACCTTTTGACATCAGTCATCTAGTTGATGGAATGGCACAAAATCATGTGCAGACATTGATGGTTCCCAGACAGTGCGTCCTAATGACTTTTCCTGTAGCTCCATCGTGAGGTTTACATTTTCGGGTTTGAGTGACTGGGTTTAGTGTGTTATCGGATAGATATTGGATAGATGTGAAAATGAGATGTCAAATTGCTATTATTACTTTGGTGATCTGTTAGCTTTTCCTCTAGTGCTATTATTATTGTGTTGAACACCTTGGTTTTATAACTAAATACTTATAGTCCCCCGTGTTTCATGCTGTAGTATTACATGTATTGTTTTACAAACTGCACATCTGTTTACCTCCTGTTGACCCTGCAATAACTTACATAACTGCTTCACCTTGTTTCACTTTTCACAATTAGCTCTGTATATTGTTGATAGCATTAATCATTTGTTTATAGTGTTAGTTAATAGTAATAAAAATCACCTCAGTGTCTTAGATACCCCATGACCATTAGGACAGTTATGTATTTAATTAATGTAGTTCCAAATGATTGCAAATTGTCCCTTTGGCTATTTTTTTTTACATTCAGTGCTGGAAATAGATGCCCATAATGAAAGTGACTGACGTACACTGTCTTGGGAACACAAAGATCACAGCTCTGACATCCAACCTTGTTGGGTCTGGGTTGATATTATGTGCCCAGCTACAGCATGACAACTTTTCAAATATCTACATTAACTAACACTGTCTGCTTATTGCCTACTTCATCATAACACAATATAAAACCTTTCACCTGCTCGTTTTAGAAAATCCTCTACAAGATACTAACTATGGTAAACATACCAGTAATTCACATTTGCATATTAATATTGTCATTATATGTATGTCAACTTTAGCATTTAGTTCAAAGTAATGCTTCTCCTAAGTAAGTCCTGTTTATGCAATATAAGTGAAGCTTGAATGTAGATGTGCCTCTGTGACAAAGTATCCCCATAGTGTCTTGCTGGAGGAAAAAAAGGACAGGTTGTACAAGAAGGTACCACTTTCTCTTTGATAGAATGGTAGTTTACCACTTTAAGGGGTTCTCACTGGACTGTTTTTATCTTTTGTTCATAGCAATTCTTGCTGGTCTTTTTTTTGTTTTTGTATATTCTTCCTCTGACTACTTTTAGTGTTACACTTCTGTGCCCAGGAGGCTGATCGTCAAATAATCTGTCAGTGGTTTGTTTTATCACACTTCTTGCTCACATAGATTGTCTTTCTGTTAAAGGCTCTGTGGTACTGTATATATCTACATAAATAAAAAAAGAAAATCCATGTAAAATGACAGCTGCCCGGGGTCATCATCTTTCAATCTTTCACATGCCTGTGTGATCTCAAACTCACAGTCAAGATTTGGGGAATTTAGTTAGGCAGTAGCTCAGTTCATACAGAGTGTAAACGGGTAGCCAGTGCCCTTCCTGGACACTGCCAAGGTGTCCTTGAATAAGGCACCAAACTGCTTAAATTACCTCACTATGTAAGAGCCCCCTGGCTCCATCCTTACATATTACATATCTTACAATATTACACAGGCATGTGTAAAGGGTCCTTTTGTGGATGCATGAACATTTTTAATTTCTCTGAGAGGTATTAATAAAGTATGCTTTTTAATTCTTGATTAGGGTTAGATTTGTATTCACCATAATTAATGGGATCATTGTACAGTGAGGAAAGATATAACATAAGGTGCAGCACAGTGGTGCAGATGGATGGTCAATGTATTATTTAGGATGGTTATTATTAATATTAAATAATTAATGCAACAATGCACATGTCACTTACTGACACCAACAATGTGTCTCCTTGCTGAACTTTGTACTCTTAACTTTTCCACCTCATGGCCTTGTGAAAGAAACTCTATAGTGCAGAACACACAAAAAATGTCAGCAACTTCAGGCTTGACATCCAACATAGTGCATAAGTATTTATTATGCTGACACGGGAATGACTTCAAGAGACCTCTAGTAAATTTGCCAGAGAAAAGTTGAAGAGTAGGAAGCACATACACAGGTAGCTACTTTACAGTCACACAAACAGGGCATACACACAGGGCATAAAATAAAGTATCATACCAAAACAAGAACCGGAGCCAAGAATGAACCGGATCACTGTTATAAAAACAGATGTTACAGATCTTCGTTTAATCCGACTTTTGTTTTGCATATTTTTGCGTCCATGTGCTGCAGAGATCACTGGAGACAAAATGACTTCATAAAAGATCTTAGTCAGCTGTAAAGGTGACAGATGGCTATTTGAAGCTGAGTAGTAATTTTTGGACATTCCCACCATAATTGATGGATATATCTACGGTATGCCAGTCTAGCAGTCCGTAAAGTCCTGGTGGTCATGTGCTGTGCCTTGCTACAGCAGGCCAGTTTCTGAAAGACGTTGTTTAACTGTATGTATTAGGAATGCATGTGTACAGTATGTCCACTGGTGTCCTTGGAGAGGTAGATTACACCGAGTTGCCTCATTCACTTTCATCTCAACCCAGAGGAACAATGACTTCAAACCTGTAATGAAATAATGTAATGATGTCATTTCAGATCAGGCATATTCTATCATGTACTATTGCATTCTTGCCAGAGTTATGAATAATCCACCATCAATCAGCCGTATATATTTCCACCTATTCTGAATGCAATATGTTCATATGTTTTTTTCATTTTTTTTTTCATTCTGTTAAAATGGATGGAAACAATCAAAAATGTCTGAAGGCTCGTGGGTTGAGGTGGTTGTGCTGTATTTTTGATGGACCCGTAGATTCAGTCCACCATGGCTGATATATTTTTGAGTGACATTTTATCTTGGCAATCTCGTTGATCTTAATGAGATTTCTGTCCTTCATTGGTGTGTGCGTGTGTGTGTCCGCGTCAGCGTATGTGGGTGTCTGCAGCGGCTGCGATTAAGTGGAAAAAGAGCCCCTATCAAACAATTTGTTTCTGACAGTGAAGGCTTACAGCCCAGAGGAGGCGGGACCTCTGCTGACCTTGGACTGCTGACTGGACTAAGGAGGCTTATGACACTTGCAAGATTGTCTCAGTAATACCTCCTTCAGATCGATTACTCAAGTAAGGAAGGTGATAAACAAGTTTTAAGAAGAGCATATCAGTATGAACATTAATCAAGATTATTAAAGGCCACTGTACGTAAAATCATATTACCTCTCAATAAAATCAGTAGTGCAAATTTAAAATTGTATAAGTTGCGTTCAATTAAGAGAATTCCCATCTGTTTCAGTGTTTTACATGTGTGTGGTTGTAATGTGATTACTACCCTGCTGGTATTTAGTAGACACACTGTGAATTCCCGCACAGAAGCACACATTAATGCCTAGTTTATGTCTCAAACACAGCTAGAGAAAAAATGAATATGAGCATGTATCGGCCACTATATTAAGCATGCACTTTGGTCTTGCCGGTGGTTGCATCAGAATTGAAAGCAAAAAAAAAAAAAATAAAATAAAGCGTGAGTGCAGGAGAGGCGTCTGACTCTTCACATTTCACATAACAGGTAATTTTGTTTTTAGAGTTAGCCTGCTTTGATGGAACAGTTGCTTCTATACAGCAGATATTCTGAGATGACATTTTTTTGATATAGATCTGTATTATCAAAACGAGCTCTTATCTCTGCCACTGAAGATCTTAAAGCCTGCGCTTCCTGTGACGCTGTTTAAATTTTCTCTTGGATGAAACCCCAACAGGGGTTCACAGTGTACTTCAAAAGCAAAAACACATTTTTTTTTTTTTTTCAGGGGAAGAACTGGTGCAGTAATTTGTGAATAGTTAAAGACAAGTCGCCACACTTTTTTTTAACGAGAGAGAAAATCAGAAAAGAACAATGGAGTTGAGTTTAATTATACCTCATAGTCCATAAAAGGTCAACCTTGTGGCCCACTATTGATGGAAATGACATGAGAGAAAGAGAGCCGAGAGAAACAAAGCAGCCAGATTTGAGTTTTTCAGTATATGTTGCAGTACACTGCACAGCAGACTCCCACCTATGAAAGGTATTGCATCAGTGCAGCTATTTCAAAAAGTGACATGTCAAACCAACCCAGAAAAGCAGTGAAGAGATTTTTTTGCTTAGCTACTCCAGCAGTAGTTTGAAAGAGATGTAGATACAGTAAATAAAAAGAGAAAAGGGAACTAGGCTGCATGTGGCTCGGGGCAATGTGTCAGAGCAAAGCAGAATGCAAGAGATGCCATGGTCTATGGACCATGCATACTATTGAATATGCATTGATGCAGTACCGCACACAGTTTATAACAGCATTGTGTCTTTTTATTCAGCACAGCTTATGTGAGGAGAATTTTGCTCCCTGTTTGACCCCTTTGTTATCCTTTAGTTGTGTGGAAAAGACCCCACTGACCGTGTGTGCATCAAAAACTTTGATGTCCAGTAACACATAATAACCCCTGTTCCTCGGTTTCAGTCGCGGATTACAGTAGAAAATGTGAACAATCCCATTTGTTGCAACAAATACACCCCAATCTCTGTGGGCTCAGAGGCTGAGCAGCATCCATCACCCATCACTGTCAGCCTGAGCCTCTCCAGCCTGTCTGTCCGTCCCTGTGACTCTCCCACAGTGCTGCTATTTAACTCCAGGCAGCAGTTGTTTCTTGCCTCCACTGTAAAATCTCCTCAGCAGCATGTTGTGCTTCACATGGCTCAAGTGTGGACTGAGAATGTAACGCCGTACATTACATTGTCAACAGCGTTTCCAACAGTGTGTCATCTCTTGCTAGAGTTATCTGATACCAGCATCTACAGTAACCGAATAATGCGCTTGGCTGCTAGCCTGTGCATGGTCACAACAAAGCAACCCAGAGAAGAGAAATAGCCGTCCTCTGACAAGAAGTTTGCTACCTCGCTATGCCGAGATCAAAAATTTCCATTCGCATTTAGGAAAATAAATCCATAAATGTCAGCAATGATGGAGTCCACTGCTGCTGCTATAAAATTAAGACTTGTGTTGTTTTGTGTCTTCACTTCGACTTAACTCCTCATTAATCCCCGAGTAAGGTAAAGACAAGGATGTTCCACACTACCACTTCATTCTTTGTGGTGTCCTTCTTTCCATAATGTTGACTTTTTCTGATTGCCCAAGCAAGCAGCACTGCAAGGTCAAAGCTACAGTACAGTTTTATTTTATTTTATTTTTGTGTGTGTATGTGTGAGAGCATATTTGCTGGTTTGTGGTTGTTTAGAAGGTGACTAGGGAAAGACCATCGTAAACAAAACTCAAACAATAAGGAGCACAACTCTGGCCTCCTGCATTTAAGTCTGTCAGGGTCCTTCCATCACCCTGGCCGCCACAAAGCCACCATTCTGTGTCGAGCACAGACAAACTGAATGTATTCTCTGAAAACAAAAGCAGACTTGAAACAAGTCCTTAATTCTTAAAAAAATCACTGTCAAATAGTTTTTTTTTGTACAAACTCCATAGTATGGACATAAAACTGCTGTGTCCTCATGAGCATTACCTAATGGCATAGAGTTATAGTTCATAATCTTGCTGTAATAAAATATCTGAAACATGCAAAAATGTATGAGATGTTTTCGGCCCTAGACAGATATGGAGAGAGTGTCGAGCCCAGCTAGCAAGAGATTATCCACACACCGCAGGCACACTAGTCTGGAGAAGTCCCTGGTCGGTTCATTGTCGGCATGCTGCTCCAAAAAAGTGAAATTGATTTCATGGTGCAGAGGCTTGTGGATTTGGCTCTCCTTTTTTCCCAAAGCTGATCAAAGTAGCAGATAACTGCACTGAGCAGTTTGCTTTTTGTAATTTGTAAGATGTCTAAACTATTTTTAAGGGGAAAAAAAGTTTGATTCTGATCTTTATTTAAATGCCAAGATGACAATATTTTGAAAATGTTGCTGTCAGAAGCAGTATACTACAATCGTACCACCATAGTGAAGGTGACGTGTTTATTTTGAAATACCATGACATCCATTTGTAGAGCACATTGTTTCCTCTTCTGAATATCGGCACGGTATGTAAATGATAAGGTTCAGCATGAATGTTAGCATACTGGATGTTGCATACCAAGTTAAGTTGTTAGGGTTAACATTTTAGCAGACAACATGCAGCAAAGAGAGCCACCTTTGTCTTTCTACAGTGTCGTTTTGTTTGATCAAATATCAACTTGTCGTACTATATTCTCACTTGCCTCCAGGTCCTGGTTTGATCTGCTAGCAACTGAGAAAAATGTTTTGGTTTTTGGCTTTATAGATGGGTAGATTGTTTCTCTAGGTTCATTTGAGTTCTCCACTATTTTGCACTGAGCAGATAAGATACTTTTCGTTGAGAAGAAAGGTGTACAATGAGATTGAGCTCAAACAAATCAAACAACAAGGGAGGCTTCATTTTATTGTTCACATAAAAGAAAAACATTTCTTTCTTCCTGCTATAGATGTATTATTGGAGCCCTTGGAATAATATCTCATAATGTAACGTGTGTTTTACTTTCAAACAATGTGTAGTATTCTACACAACAGCCCGCTCCAGATATAATGTTATAAATGGAAATTGATTTAACCACGTCCCCCACACTTCAAAGGCTCCTTTTTCGTTGCATTATTCCTCTGTGATGCACACGGGTAAATAAAGCATTGTGGATCATGCGCCACTCTGTAGCCATGAGCAATACCTCGATTTGATGAAATCAGAGCATCCATCAGACCAATACGGTACATCTTTGACAAGTTAAAGGTCAGCCCTGAAAGATTTCTGCCCAGACTCACGCCCTCCAGCCATCGTTTTCAACATCTGTCAGTATTTCATAGTCCTTACATTTTGACAATATCCCAAAAGGAAAACGTTTATAACAATTAAATTCAACCTTGTAACCTCTTTATTTAATGCAATTGTTTTGCTCATTGTATATTACAATGCTATCTATCGCCACCCATCCACACTGGCCTCTGCTTCCTCAGTTGGCTTTATCCTTTCCTACTAAGAGACAAGAATCATAATTCTACGTTCTCAAGAGGCCTTTGTCACTCAAATGTAAACAAATATTGCCTTTGTGCACACTAATGTTCTTCTGGCATGAGACTGCACTGCGAGCTTTGTCTCTGATCACTGCAATGTGGGTACATACTGATACTAGAATCCTGCTGACAGTCCTGGCAATGCATATTTGTTGCTGATTTCTGCTTTATTGGTTAAAATATACCCAGTTGTGGCAGGAAGGATGTATGCACTTTTTTTCTTCTTTTGTATAGCAGTACTTTGTTGTCTCTTTTGTGTCTGATTTTGTGCAGTGCCAAACTGCCCACCGCAAAATGTCTTTTCCGTTTCGTCGTTTCAGGTTCTACAAAGCGTGCTCTGTTTTTCACACAGAGTGTAAAGAGCTTTTTTCTTTCTAATAGCCCGCTATATCATCCTCCAGTCACTGTCAGACCGCTGTCCTCGAACATCCTGTACTGTAGCAAGCTCAGTGAATACTGTGAGAATGGTCATGATCATAACCCTCCAAGTCAAGGGTAAACAAATGGCACAAGAACACTAGCTATCTGTTGCCTTTATCCTGCAACTGCTCTTGTAAGTCCTCAAAAGAATGAAGATGACTAATACATCCAAGGACATACAACACATGGAGGAGAGTGTAAATTTGAGGAACGTACCTCGTCAAGTTTTGATTGTTTTGATGTCATTGATTGTAGTGCCATACGTAATAAATCAAGAACAATGAAAGAACAAAACGTTATTCAAACAGCCACTTAATTTGCGACTTTGTCCTACTCTCACTAAGTCATCCATTGTGTCTCTCACTTTCTCTCTTTTAAACTTCATTGGTTATTAATCCAGTCTGATCTTTTAGGAGGGTAGCTACTTGCGTTTTGCCTGCATACTATAAAAGTTATTCTTTTACAGCTTCTTTTTTTCTTGTTTGTGCATTTCTGCCCTTGAACGTTTGCTCCTTTTTCAAGCATCCTTGCCGGCTGTAGAAAACTCTGTTAAAGTTTATTACTCAGTTTTAATAAAGACTAAGATCTCTGAGGGCAGTGAGATTCATGTAACGTTTTCATTGTGATACGTATCAGTTGCTGAGTTATATGTATGTACAGTATACTTCAGCTATCTCGGTACAACGATCACATCAGACACTGAGCAAGAAGTGCATTTGGGTTGCAAAACAATACAGTAAGATCCATACTTCTACTCGTTTTCTCCACTCTATATGGTATATTTCATCTGTTGGAACTAGTGGTGGCGTTATCTCGCTGCTCCACTGTTGGCTTCCTTTGCCTTATCATGCTCCATAGAGCTGTAACCCCCCTATATATATATTGTAGTGGTTCAACTAACAACATTATCTCATTCATGCATTATTTGCTATCTCCCCACTTAGATCGATTGCCATGAGGTTTGCTGTGTTCCCCTCAGGATGAATTTTATGACTTTTCATCTTGCACCCTCACCATGTCAAGCTTTAGCTTTAGCTGTGCTTTCTGTTTGTGTCGTGACTGTTGATCATAGACAGTATGAATATGAATGTCAGGTCCATGACATCGCCCATAGGTTTCTGAAGCTGCGGATGAGGTGGCTCTGGCTGTCGCCATCTTGGCGGTCCTACCTCTGCTGCCTCCTGGCTAATCTAAAAATGGGCAAAGTTGTGGATCGAGGTGGGCTGAATGAGGCCTGGTTGCTCAGAGAAACCATCTGTAATGGCACCCACCTGTCAATCAAAGCACCCATGCTGTTAATTATGCATAACTTTAAACCTTGATATGATATCAGTGGATGACTTATACAGAGATTCCCCTTTAGTACAGCGAAATTAGCTATAGAGACCAAAAATGTTTTTGTACCCGGCGACAAACATCTTTCTGCTGTGAAGGTATTTTAATATGGGGGCTTATGGAGACTTCTCTCTTCTGGAGCCAGCCTCAAGTGAACGTTTGAGGAACTGCAAGTTTTAGCACTTCTGCACTGGCTTCACTTCATCGCCATGGAGGTCTCTGCTTGGTGACGATTGGCACATTTTAGCATGCTAACACATTTGATTGATATAACATTATACCTAAATTGTGTGTTTAAATTGTGTTAGTATAATCATGTTAACATTTAGCTCAGACAGCTGCCAGCGCCACCAGCTAGCATGCCTAGAAATAGTAGTTCTACAGTAAATATAAAAAGGGCTTTGCTAAAGAAGCACTACATTTTAAACTTTTAGCACTTGCTTATGACTTTTTTTCATCACACACCTGGGAGGAAATAGAAGTTAAGTATCTTAATTACTTGCAGAAACCCAATTAAAGTCAGCATTACAGGAATACACCATGGCAACTCGTTGGACAATTAAAGCAGGAGTAGTACAGACTCAGCATTTCTTTGGTTCAGTTCTTACACATACTTTCATTCACAAATCATGTCTAATGGAGTCCTAAATTCAGAAACCTATAAGAGCAGAAGAAGCCTCTTGCACCTTTTGCAGCAGCTTTGGTGCTATGACTCATTCCCTGCATCCTCTCCTCCTCATCCCTCTGCTCTGTTGTACAGTAGCTAGCTGCTCTGCACTGATTGCCTCTTTTTCCTGGGTGAGATCAGATGAATGCCCACTAATAGGTTTTCAGTTTTATTCACTGAGCCCCTGGTACAGAATTAGAGGGATTTTCCGGGGGTAATTAATTGAAGTGTCCTTTTAAAGGGGAAGTATCTTTTGTCTTGATTTAGTGAGTGGAGTCATTAGCTGAAACCTCAGTGGTGGAAGAGCAGAGAGATTATGGATTGGTGAATCACATATTCCCAGCTGAGTTACTGGGGCCGTTTTGGGAATCCTATAGAAGGTTATCATCCCTGCAGTTTATGACTGCATGGGACATTATTGTTAATCTCACATGTCCAGAGGATATGTGCGCTGATGACTATATGTTTTCTATAAATCTACCCATTAAACATTATGACTTCACTGCATTATATTTGTTTGATAGTTTGATGTTTGATTTAGGGAAACAATGCAGTACACAGGGGAGAAAATGTGGAAACAAGCGGCCGCACTGCCACAAACTTGTCACACATTGTGTGACCAATAGTATATGCAGGCGCATGTTGATATGGCAGAATATTGTATATACCATATTTGTACCTATATGTGTTTTCACACCTGTCTGCACGTTTGCAGGTGTTTCGGCATTTGAATTTGACACAGATGTGTCAGGGTGAGTTGTAGTGCAGATTTTTTTTCCTCCCTGCAGTTACAATAGCTGCTCAGGCTGCCCTGCAAGCTGTGGAACCAGCAGTGTCCTCTCATCCGTACAGACAAGTGGCTGCTGCACTCACAGCTCAACGCTCAATCAGAATGGCACATGTCCTTATACACACACACATGCATACACACCTATGCTTATAATCCAAATTTGCAAGTCAATGCTAAGAGAAATCAGCTACAGCTACATTTACTCATTGTAGGCATATGAAAACAGAAAGAACCTATATAAACATATATGTTTTAATATAGGTTTTTATATAGGTTTCAAATATATGCTACATACATAAAATTTAGGTACCTATATGCACATATATGTACACATACATATAGAGTCATATATGCTCACCTATATATGTATCCATATATGTACTTATAAGTTCACCTATATCTACCTATATATGCACCTATTTAATTTATTTAGAAGCTTTATTAATCACGTTTACACGTAAAATTACTCTTCTACATTTAACCCATCCAATCGGCACCTCAGTCGTGGAAAGGCCTTTCCAATCTTAGAGCGGTGAGAGCGGGAATCAACTGAGCCATGGCTGCCCCTATATGCTCAGCTATATACGTACTTAGGTAACACTTTACAATAACCATCTATTATATAGGAGACATACCTTGTATGTATGTGGATATAAAGAAGCAATATAGGAGACCTATATGCCCTGAATTTGGCCTTTACGCAACATATATGTGGTGTATATATAGGCATATATATGATCTTATATCCACAGATATTCTGCGTATAGGTTTCATATATGCGCATATATCGTCATATAGGTTCTTTCCGTGTGGGGTAACGTACATGTGATCTACCAAAGAAACACTACAGGCTACTGTATTTTCTGTGTTTTAACCAAAAATGCTGTGAGCCAAATGGATTGTGACAAATCTATCACAAACGTTACAAATATAACAGTTCCATTCAAAACCTTTTCAGACTGCAAACATCTCTCATTGACACTTAAAAAAATACATGTTGAGTGTAATTTGAAATCCTAATGAACACATCCAAATTCTAACTTTTGTATAACACGATAATACAACAGTAATAGAGAGAAGGGGGGTTATTTTGCCTAACGCTAAATAACAAGTTGGGATCCCTGAAATATGAGAAGACTCACATATTGATATAAACATATAATCATGATATTTGATCTACTTGGTGCATTATGTGTAGACATACTACAGTTTTGTCATGTTGAAGTCAAAAAGTTTCTATTCTCACTTTCTAGTTTTAATGTGCTTAAAACAATTTGTTTTTAGACATTTCCATGCTGGATATAAACAAACAAATATGCAGCATGCAGTTTGTTTATTGAGCCAAGCCTCCAAATTAATACCTTCAAAGGGAAACTTAAAGTGTGACTCTGCAGGATTCTTTCAAGTGAATAGGCCTCATCGTCTCAATTACTTCTTCTCTGTCTGTTGTTTTCCTGTTTGTGTAAAGGTGTAAACTGTGGAAAGGCTTCATAATCAGATCTTTCTTACGGGTTTCAATAAGACAAATAACTTATCAAAGGCTCAGTAAAGGGACAGGTTCTCAACTGGTTGATCATCACTGTCAAGGTGATATAAATCCTTTAGAAAATGCACAATTTTGAAATAAATCTTCCTTTTAATTAGCAGTGTTTCACATGTTTTCACACATTTTTAGCAAGCTTTTCATAATTCCTAGGAAATAATTAAGACCTGAGATATATATATATATATATATATATATATTTTCGATACAGAGTTCACCTTTCAAAACTCTTCACACGGTACTCTCCACTGACATGCTGCTCAACACAACAGTTCACTTCACATCCAGAATGCACTAATGCAACCAAAACACTTCACACACATCTCAGGACCAGCTCGTGCAAACACTGACAGCACTCCCCTGCCAACAGTAACAGTTCTCATCTCATTTCACAATGTACTACATATATCGCTTATGTCTTGTTGTATTGTTAAGCATTGTTATTTTAATCTAGTTAGCATAAACTGTACAGAGGAATTCCAAGACACAACATAAACATGGGGCAGATATAGAGATGCAATGACGCTAGTCAAATCGCGTCTTCTGTTTGTGGCCTGTTTTTAGTTCTCATCTACAACACGCAACACATCCAATCTTGCAATACACCAGGGGAAGGCATGACTGATGCATCTCCAGCAATCTTCTCCAGAAATGTCCCGACATCCACTATTCACTGCATCCAAAAGGGACTTCTGATCATGTGGCTGGTGGTCATAAATGTTCCACCTCCGTGAGGAAAAGGAGATTCCTCTATGGGGATGAACAGAGAATAACATGAAAGGCAAATGGCAATGTCCAGGGATAGGGTGTAAACCACTTTGTTAGTGGAAATGCCACAATGTCCCATACAATTACAAAATGTTCCAGATTTGCCCCACTTGCCCGTTTTACTCACTTGGTAGATGTCTTTTATGGAAGTCATCAAGGAATAAAACAAGGAGCTCAGTGTTGTTTGTCCCAATTAGGACTGTTTGTGGCACTTTTTTGCAGGTTTTCAACAGGAATGTCACAGTTTTTACAAAAACAGTTTGGTTGAAATACGGAGGCTGTGTAGGCCATAGCATATTATTCACATTATTTTCATACTCATCAATCCATTCAGTGTGTTTTGTGTTTGTTCAGCTTTCTTTTTGGTTAATTTGCCACCCTTTCATATGTTGATGCTTCAATAAAAAGGATGCTGACTGATGATTGGTTTACTTATTTGCATTGTATGAACCAGGACAAAAGGGCTAATTATATTTTAAGCAGATAAATGACCAAAGAAGTGTGGAAATATAAAAGCCAAGAGGTGTGGCTTAGAGAAAGTCGAGGTGAGCGCATGAAATAATCCACCTTATTGAATTGTGCTAAGCTCGATGAAATCATGCCTCACTTTCTGCACGTCCGCCATTGTCTGGCTCTTTTGTGTAATCTGTCTCTTAATAGTTGGCATACTTCCTGCATAAAATCCTGAGTGAGAGGTTGCGATCCTTCATTCGAATCGCTCCCCATGGTCTTGGATTTTAATGAGTTGCCTTGAGCCTTCAGTCCATATTCCAAAGTCTAGTTAAGATGGAAGTCTCACCTCATGATTCAACCTTGGCTCAGAAATTCACCCTTAAAGCCAAATGCGAAGCAGGGAGGGAGACAGACAGAGGTGGATTACATAGATAGGACACACTCCATTTCCAGCTCCTATCCACCCACCTCCTGACGATGGTATCTGTCATTTTTCTCCCCACCTGTCCCAGTAGAAATATCCTCTGCTCCTCTGGTGTGTCTGTCAGTCTCTGCGGAGATCACCTTTGTGGATCCATTCAACGTTTCTCCGTGGTCGCTTCAGGTGGATAAGCATGCTGAGCAGCATCAGACATGATCTGCTGTCTAATTGTGCACACACGGAGATGATTAATTAAGCTTAAGAAAGCTAAAGCAATATACTGTCACTTCCGTGCCTCCTCAGATTAATGACTTGTTTTTTTTTTATATGCTGGAGTGGTGGCGGCGGTGCTGGTGGTGGGGGGTCGGTCTCGCTTTGGCAGAACATTGAAAGCGTGAAACATTTGGACATGTCTGGTGGCATCACAGCTACAGGGTAATTAGATTTTCTTTAATGATGATGGGATCATGTGGTGTGGCTGCTGAAGTTCTTTGCTTAATCAATACACCCCAGGTTGTTATTGAGTTCGCTGATTACTGTTAAAACTACGCAGCTGAGTCAACAGCTTTGATGCATTCTGAAAACATCACACTGCGTTAACCCTGAACCACCCACTCCCTCTCTCCATCTTTTTTGTTTCTTGATCAGTGTTTCACTTCTTCTCTCCTACACACCTCCCTGAAAGAGGTGTCCATCCTGTTTCCTCTCATTCTCTCTCTCTCTCTTTTTTTTGATAGCTAATTAGGTTCTTCAGCTCGTCTCCTCCTCCTCCGTGTCACCATTGCTAGGTTCCACTCTTGTCTTAATTCCATACTTTTTTCTCCCTCTTTTGACTCTTCTCTCCTCCCTGCTCTCCTTGAGGTCACGAGACGAGGTGGTTCAGCTGGTCATTATGCTTCATGGACTGTCTGCCAGCCTCAGGGCTCTGACATTTGGCTCCACAATGAGACTTGTAACATTCATTATGCCGGCGGGAGCAGGAGGGGACGTGGAGAGATATGCAAATATGGGAGAGAGTGAAGTTAGCTACAAATGGGAAAACCCTGATTAAAATCCCCAATGATAATAGTTATGTAGTATGTGCACGTATGCACATATGTACTCTGTGCCTAAGACAAAAAAAATAGATTCTAGAAGATCGTAATAGTAATACAGGAATGCAGACTAGCTTTACATCTAATCTAATTGTTCTGAATGGTCTAATATTTACACTGATTACAAACATCATGGCAGACAGTCACACAGTTTTCCTCCTACACGTTAAAGACGTATGATTGGCAGTGAACTGTCTGAAAAAACAAAAAAAATCTGTGGACACGGTGCTTACCTCGGGTCCAAGAACTGGAATAAGCTAAAATAAGAAATGGAATATCGGATAATTGTTTAGCCTAATAGAGCAGAAATTGAATTACTGCAGGCATTACTGGAGGGGAGGTAAACATTCAGCACAGTATGTACGTGCTCTTGTGCAGTTCATTTCTGCAGGGAAAAAAACGAGGTACCATCAGGTATGCACTTCTAAGAACGTCAGCCGCTTCTGTTCTGCAGCTGTAATCATTACTTAAACCAACTTAATGAGCATTGTTAACCGTACCTGGACAATGGAGATGTGAATGAGAGCGTAAACTATTTTGTGTAATTTGTTGAAATGAAATGATCCCTGAAGTTCCCAGAGTAACACTCTAGAGTTTTCTAAAACAGTGGCTGAGAGCACACATTCAAATTTCAAATTTTCAAGCAGCATGTGTTTGTTTTCACTAATTTTAACACCTGTTTCAGATTAGGAGCTACGTGCAAGTGTATTTAAATCCTTTCTTCTGCTCTAGAGGAGCAATTTTGACATGACCGTGTCAAGTGCCCTTGATTTGAACCATCAGTGAGTTGTTATGTTTGATTATAATGACAAAAATAACACATGGAGAGATCTAATGGTAGCTTAATTGGGCTGTGCTATTGTCAGAGGGACAGCGTTTTGGACAAAAATTCACATGAATGCGTCGGCCCATGTTTACTTCGTCCTAGTGGCCTCATTCATACATGTGACGATTGTAATCACATGTATCTTGAGTCGCAGATGTTTATTGTATTCTTTCGGATTCCTCTCTTATATACACTCCTCTCCTGCTCTATTTTTTTCCCTTTCAAATGACTTAATACAATTCATTTATTTTTTCAATTATCAAGCTGCAATATGATTTCATTACCAGCTTTGATTGTCAGTGTTTACACAGGAGTTGTTTACCAGGTTCTTTTCTTCATTAGCCTGTGTGTTATTTATATTCTCATTAGCAAATATGTCATCAGTATGCCGTGATGAGAACAAGAACTGTCTGTCTGTCCTCTCTGTCACTCAGTCTGTACACTGTGCCCATGCACAACCACAGGCACAATTATCTATTTATCATATAGCATCAGAATTTCCATGCGGGACCATGAATTTCCATTTTATGCAGCCCTTCAGTCCATACACTCACTTTGCCTAAAACTGTGATTTTTTTTTTTTTTTTTGGTCCTTGCGTGTGTATTTTGTATTTATTTGTATTTTGTATCTGTCTTTGTGCAGTGCATTGGGCTGTATCCAATATAAATTGTTTATTATCTAGCTTTTGCCAGTGGTCCAGCTGTGGCCTGAGCAGGCACTGGATGAAAAGATCGAATGGAGAAACGGCATTGTGGAGGAGGCAGGAAAGGGCAGCTGGACTGTATTTCACTCCATTCACTTGACTGTCAGCTCCGGGCTCATTATCTCATATTTAGTTTCAGCACAGCAGAGCTCCACAACAGCTCCCCACATCTACGGCCTCAGTCGCTACTGTTATTGCATCTAAATGAATTTATTTCCAAAAGTTTTACAACTTGCTATATTGTGAAACTGTTTTACAGAACAACGGCTTCTTCACTTAGCTGCAACTATAAAATATCCCATCAACATTTGTGGTGCAAATGAAATGTCAAAACTGAAACCAAGTTGCAGATTGATCTGGAAACAATGAGAAGATGCTTTGGTGAAAACACACAGGAATGAAGCCAGCATGATTTCATTTTGGTTTAAAGCCACAGTCATTAGATTATAGATTCATTCTTTCCTTATTTAGAATGTTATGCCATTATTTCAGTGGTGGTTGATTTCATAATTAATACATACAAATTAAGTACTAAAGCAACTTTTTTAATTTACATTTTTTAAACAATCTGTTTAAATGATGAACGAGCAGTTTTGTCCCTATTATTACTTATATTCATCAAAGCTATTTCTCCTTTTAAAGGTGGGGTAGGGGATGTTGGGAAAACGGTCCCAGCAAGCTATATTTTGAAAATACACACCCATGGCTTTTCTTCAGACCTCCCCTCGAAACCACGGCTTCAAAGTAATGGAAGGGTCTCTATTCGTTCACGAATGGGGGAACGTGCAGAGGGGGAGGGAGAAGCGGACTGAAGTTTGATGGACGTGTCAGCATCCAATCGTAAAAAACATTTCGTTTTTTTGACAAACCTTCTATTTTACTGGCTGCGATGGGGTCGTGAAGACGTTTTCAAGCAACCTGGTAAAGAAAATGCTCTAGAAAACATCTCCTACCCCACCTTTAAAGTAAAGCCACTTGAACTGATATATAGAACACATACTGTACATCATGTCACTGCACAGGTTTATATGAACTCTATAGGGTGCATCTGGCTGTCAGAATGTCTTTTGGTGATGGGCAAGCACTAAGCAGTTCTACAATGTAGCATCTGTACCAATGTTCTTGTCCATTATTTTCCTAATATTGCTATCGCTATTGCTATAATATTGCTATCTGCAGTTAACACGCTTCGGTGATCAATAAAACACCATTTCCACAGTGACAGCATTCTCAGGTTGCATTGTGACCACATTTTTCTTTTCTTAAATCTGAGGAAATTTACCCTGACAGGTGGTTCATTTTTTTTCATACTGCTACTAAACACAGTGTTCATTTCTTGTTGTTTCCTTTGTCTGTTCCTCATATTTCCGAATCTTCATTGTGTTACTTGAGAATGAGCCACTGTGTTCGCAAAGTATGCTGCTTTAACAGAAGACCCTCTGGAGATGTTTCTTTTTGTAGTTGTGCAGGATAGTGCAGATGGCAATGTTCCACACAGATAAGGTAGGAAGGCAAAACAGGTGACGTCCAGTGCAGCGAATAAGCTGGCAAACAGCAGCCCATATGCTGGTAGTTCCACTAAACTGATGGCTGACGTTTTACAAATTAGTTTAATGGGCTAGCAAAATTTAACGAATATGTGTTCAGGGAGTCAAGGGACAGGCTACAAGTGAAGTGTGGAGCAGACCAGACTAATAAACAGTCATAGCAGCAACAGAGACAGACATGAAGCACAGCTAAGCCTCCATGTGATCACCACTCTTATCATTTGATAATTCAAAGACATGTTACACAAAAGACATATCTTCGCCACACTGCTGTTAAATATTTAAAAATCGGATTAAAAAAGTGAGGCCCACTTTGTGACTGCGGCACTATGAAGTCTGATGCAACACTGCCACAATGTGTGTTGAAGCGAAAGATAAAAAGTCAGGAAAATAAAAGCCTGTACAGTACTTCTGCAGAATAGACATAAAAGCTGTTCTCAAGTGGGAGTGTGAAGTGATTTGAACCAAAAAAAATCAGATCTTTAGAATCATCTCATCTTTGAAATGACAAGTTTAACAAAAGACACAGAGGCAAACAGACAGGACAGCATCCAAGTGTGTAGTGTTAACGATAGCCCGGCGAACAGCGTAGACAGACGGCACAATGCAGCATTCAGTCAAGTAGATAGCTTCGCTCCTGAAAGCTGCTTCAGTATCGTATAATAATATCCTTTCACCACTTTCATAACTATCACCTTAACACTTAATAGACGTGACGGCATATCTGCAGCATAACATTTTAGACATGAGTGGGAATGAATGGCTGTGCAAAGAAGAACAACCACAGAAGCACAATCTGCGTCTATATCTGTCCTCTTGAATGACAGTTGTTATATTAAGAAAGCATTGTGATGGAAGGGCAAGTGTGCTCCTTTCAATGTCTTAGCAAACATTCACATAACAGTCCCATATATCTACTAGCTGTGAATATTTCTAACTGAATGTCTCTGTTTCTGAATGTGCCATGAGAAATATGCTTTTATTTCTCATGTCCCAGCATGTTAGTCACCCCATGACCCCTGTGTCTGTCCCATGTTGGAATCCATCCATCCATTATCAATAAGCTCTTAACCTTTGCGGGGTCACAGGGGAGCTGTAGCCGATCCCCGCTGACATTGGGCAAAAGGCGGGTCACACTCTGGACAGTTCATCACAGAGCTGACAGAAAATGAACTCTTCACACTTACGTTCACACCTGTGGGTGGTTTAGATTCACCAATAAACCTGCATGTTTTTGGACTTTGGCAGAACACACAGAGACACGAGGACAACATACAAACTCTCCTCAGAAAGGCACTGCACCACCGTGCCGCAAAGTTGGGAACCATCTGGATGTATTAATTTTCAATAGTGTTTCTATCATGCTGGCATTCGAGACTTCTAAGTCAGCCGAAGACTAATACATCATTTACACGCTGGAAGAACAAATGTTTAACTAAACACACTTTAAATTAGCGTTAGGGACACAGTATTTCATCTTTGCTTGTTCTTTTTTTTTTTTTTAAATGAACATGGAATTCACTAAGACTAGGGGTGTAAATAAGACCTGCTACAGCTGAGTTGATTTGTGCAGCCTGCCACTAAAGAAATATAAGTTTGAGCAGAAAACCACTGAACGGAGAAGTAAGGTTGGAAATAATTATTCTTCACTGCTTGCCTGAGTGTGGAACAGAAACTCCAGAAAAATGAGTTATAGTAACTGAAAAACTGAAAACATAACAAACACAACAAAATACCATATGATTAAATAACAATCAAAGTTGAAGTACAGAAAAAAAAATATATATATCCTCATAAGATCATAAAAATGCACCTAAGATGTTTCATCTGGACTGATTGAGCGCAGTTTTATTTGACTTCTTTGATAGTGCTGACAACACGAGGAAACACGGACACAGATGTTGACTTAAACCTGGCTAAACTCTTATTGGTACATAGAAACCAACGCTACCCTCTTCTATCTGAGCACAAATACAAACATCTGTCATTAGAAATAATCCAAACTGTTCAGACCTGTCACTTTTCATTTAAAGCTAATTCAGAAAATAGGCCATTTATGTCCTACAATGTTATTTACTTCTACCTAATATTGAGGAATCACCTTAGATTTTAGATACAATATCCCTGTGCTGCAGTGGTCAGCTTAAGCAGCAATTGGCAAGAAAATTCACTTCTTTCACTGATATTTACGACTAAAGAGCTGCAAAACAGAAACATTATCCCAAACGTTACCATTGCCTCAGTTTCATTTGATAAATGCAAATAGCAGTTGGTGCCATAATGATTATGGGGAAAGATAATGTGACTGTTAAGAGCCCAAAAAAGGTTAACCAAATGTTCAGTGATGGAAGCTCGACTGTTCTTCTTTTTTTTCACATTAAACTTTGCATTTCTCTCACCTTGACACCTCCATGTACGTTTATCTCTGCTACCACCTGTCCACTGCATTCCACCACTTAGAAAGATTTGCTGGTAATTCATCATAATGTATCTCAACTGCATTGGTACTGGATAAGGTGATTTATCGTTGAACCTGCTGTGATCTCATTCACACTTGAGAGAACGGGTCAGTTCTCAGTTCTTTTTCCACTCACTTCAGTCTGATTACTGTAAATCCTTTCTCGAGTGTTGGACTATCCGTTGTACATGCTGAATTATTCAAAATGAAATTCCAATCACTCACACTCGCGGTGCAGATAGACTGTGACATATAAACAGTGTGTGCGCATACCCCACACACATTGGACTCAAACACATACTGGCATCACATTTACCCCCCCCCCCCTTTTTTTCTTTCTCTCGATGTAGTCTATGCAGTCTTGCTTCATCTTGGCTTCGCACACTATGTCAGTTCCCTGGTGGCGCCCACAGATCTGCAGGCCCCCACTGATTTCCCTTGGTGTTTGAGAAAGATATAGGGAGTTAGCTGTAGGCAGCAACAGCACTGTGTCCCGCCAGCCTGTTTGATGAAATCAATCCACAACATGTGTCTCTGCGCGTGCTTTCTTTTCTGTGTCAATCTTTGTGTCCTTTCATGTGTGAATTGGTGGCATTTTAGCTCATAGCTCAGCTTCCTCATTCCTCTCCTTCTCTCTCTCTCTCTCTCTCTCTCTCTCTCTCCTTATGAGAACCACACATATGCACAACTCGTTGCATTGGAACTTGATAGACGTGTTACACACTGTGTTTACAGACCGTCTCTGCCGTCTCCGTCTTCATTGTATCGTTTCTCCCCTTCATCCAGTCTGAGCTGCTGTCATCTAGCAGCGCAGCAGATGGGTCCGAGCGATAGCGGGGTAATGGCCGTCCTGCGCGCTCACATCCCTCCCACCGTATAACCATCCAATGCGGTTAAGATTGATTGAGCCTTGGCTCCTGCCAGAAGATGGAGCTGATAAAAGAGGGCAATGAGTCTTCAGTGAGGCCACCCACATGATATCATGTTATGATTAAACACAACAGACATCACTTGTTAGAGTCATACCCGGCCCCATTGTCCCATTACAGGATGCAAGATGTTTATCACGTAAGCTGATTGATGCTGATTCTGTGTTGTATCTCCAGACTGACGAATGCTTATTGGTTACATGATACTTATTTGCGAGTAGAATTATGGTTGTCTGATGAAGACAGTGAGGATTAAGAGGGTCAGCTAGACTCTGATGTCACGTAAAAAACGTGTAATGTGATTGTGTTGCATTGGATAGACCTCAGTTTGCCAGCGGAATAAGAACGTGATTCGCTGAGATCTGTTCAAGATAACCAATTTAGTCATCATTTTTACACACTCAAATTTGCTGCCGGTTAGTGTGTTGGTGTGCGCAAGTGTGACTGTGTTTGTGAGTCATCTCTAACAGTGTGGCTTCTGAGGTGTGAAGTGGAACAGAGTATAGGTAATGAAGGAGATGGGCCTGTGTAATTATTCTGCAGAGAAAGGATTACTGGTTTACTTAACCATTAATGGTTCACCTTGAAGTGCAAATGCCAAGGGGATAAAACCCACACCTCTCTGCCCCTCATTACCTTCAACTGGACTGAAGACGGTTGGTACTAAGCCACCGTTATGTAATATAGACTTTGCATATTTTCCAGTAGCCCTTTTTGTCTTATTTGAATAGTTCAGTTAATGCCCTGTGGCAAAGTACTGCCGGGTATTAAGGAGGAGCGTGAAAACAGATCGATGCTTATGAGCCATGCTATGCAGCACAGCTATTCGATGCTTAGGGGAATGTTTTGTTAAGTATGTGGGTCAAATAAGAATCCCAAAGGTTTCCTTGCCAGGAAACACAGAAAAATACAGCCTAATCACTTCAGAAAAGAATCCACCTCATCCAAGTTAACCCAGGCAGGGCTCACAAAAGAAACGCTCCCGTGTTGTTAAAAATGTGGATGAAATCATCATCCACGTTGATTTGTTGTGTCATTTTAGAATTACAGTGGATTATTGCCGCCAGAATCTAGCAAACATACTTCTCCACTTTTTATACTAAAGAATGACACCACGCAATTTAAAGTAAATCACTTCAAATTTCACACGCACGCAAAACCATCAATCCTGAGTTTTAGAGAGTGTCAGACTTATTAGAAGTATCCATCTGTGTCCCAAAACACACCGGCTCATCAGAATGCAGCCACGCATCTCTATAAGAATGAGTCAGAATGAGAGCTTAAACAAATTGAAGCGATATTCAGCTAATTTAAGCAGAGGTGTCCAACCGCAAGCTGATGACAGCAAGAACATGAAGTGCTGGATGGGGAATATGGCTTATAGACTCCTCCACCTGCAGTGGAGAAATCGGAAGCACCACCAGACCCATCTATACGCTATATGTGTGAGTGTGTGCATACACGTATGGAAGCATAGACCCGTGCGTGCGTGCGTGTGTGTGTGTGTGCGTGTTAACATTTCTAGATGTGTGTTGAGTGAGTTGTGCATCCAGCTGAATCTGTGCGAGTGTATCTCATCACTGACGAGAGACAGAGATTGAGGGTTGAGGGTGTGTCAAGGATTGCCTCCTATTTCAGTTCAGCTGCAGCAGACAGGATTTCCATTTTTGTTCCCATTAGCAAATAAAATGCACCATGCTGTTAGAGCTGACACGAGGGAGAAAACACTTTAATAGAAAAGGCTAACTTTTTTTAAGCAGCTGTCTGCGCAGCATTAGCTTGAAATTGCACTTCTCATACACCTGGTGCCACGATTACTCTAATTTTAGTCCAAACATTTTGTAATGCATAAGAAATCAAATCCAGATGACAGGCCACTGTGGTCTCACCTTGCTAAAATGGCTAACCTGTTAACACGAACATGTGTTTCAGGAACTGTTTTGATTGATTTGCTAGTTAAAACTTCCATCTTCTTCTGCAACTTCTGCTGTGTCTTCTTCTCTGCTTTAGAGGTATTTTATTTACAACACAAGAATTTAGCCACCTCTCACACATATTGTATAGGACAGTTATGTTTGAGTTCAAACCCAACCCCTGTCTATCCACTGTCTTCTCCAGGAACCACAGTGATGACAATGATGGCATTCGACGCGGACGACCCCGCCACCGATAACGCGGCGCTGCGCTACAACATCGTCAGGCAGTCGCCAGACAATCCTTCCTCCAAGATGTTCTACATCGATGCAGAACGAGGCGACATTGTCACCGCCATCTCCCCGGTGTTACTTGACAGAGAGGTGGGTGGACTTGCTGCGAGTGCTGCGCGTGTGTTGTGTGTGGTCGAAGCGGAGTGTGAGTTGTTGCTGGACAGGTTCTTGTCACAAGTCTCACACTGTATGTCACTTACATGTCACTAACGCTACCAGTGACTGGAAGAAAGTTTGTATAGACAGTATGCATGTGTGTGTGTGTGTGTGTATGTGACATGCCACTTTTACATGCGCCTGTGTGTCTTTGCGAGCGCTGGTGCATTTCAGTGAGCAGGCGCAGAAGCCAGATGAGTGTCTCTCCATTTCCCCGTCTAACCGGAGCGAGACAACGAGATGATTGCTTTTTCAGCAGGGTGACGAATGCCAGAACATCGATTGGGTTCGCTGGTGGAAGAGGAATATTAGCTGTTGTCAGACACTTAGCGCATAGTTTAATTGAGGTGATACACACTCATCCGTCGGCTCTGGTGGTGTCCAACAAGCCCAGCTGAAAACCTCCCATCCGGAACTGCTGGAACCATGGCGGCTAACCGCCCTGATGAGCCGCTCCCCGAGCTACAGTAAACTGTTTAATAGAGGCGTAATTGATTAAAAGTACGGCGGAATGAGATCTAATCAATGCAGTGAGCACTGCTGGCACTGGTTTTTAGTGAGGCGATTGAGAGATTGAATGATTCAAGAGATGCATGTCGGTCTTTGCGGTGTGCCTCCGTGATGGAAAAGTGAGACTTTTGAAGCATATCGCTTCCAGGATATTTCAAAAGATAACACTCCATGAGGAGGAGAAAAAAAAAAAAAACTCCTCACCCGCCTGCAGCCAAGATTTATTACAACCACTAACAGGCTGGTGTTCAAATATGCAGTCCAATGCCTTTGAAGAAGGCACATAGCCAAATTGTCCGCCTGTTTGTGGCCTCAATAAATCTATGAAAAAGCAGATTCTTCCAATCACCGTATTCTCCATAGGTAATAGACTCTTGAAGTTATGGGCAAGGCCTTCAAAGTCATCAAGCCCCGAGACCCCGGTCAGTTGTCTCTGTGCATGGGCCGAATCACGTTGGAGTCATGTTTAATTATTTCACTTACGCCTCTGATTTAATGAGCACCTTAGGTGGCGGCCACACTGGGTTTGTTCTGATACATTCTTTTAAGTTCATCTTCATTGGGAGCTGTCTGGACAGGGCGGCTTGCACACCTGTTCCTGTCAGATTTCCATCTGTTTTGGTGCACGGACACGGAAAGAGTTCTGTTATTATCTGTTTAACCTGTTGGAGCTGTTATTAGCTTTTGTTGAGACCTGCTCGCGCTCAGGCTGTTCTCCGCCGAGCTGTAGTAACAGTGGCGTCACTGATAGACCTGTGTGAAAGACTACACGCAGTGAAGCGATGCTGCAATCCATGACGTGTCTTTCTTTTCGAATGCCATCAAAGCCAAATAAATGAAATTCAATATGGTGATTTTTTCCCCCCCTGCTAAACAGCGAAACAGCTAAGATTAATCCATATCTGAGGTACCAGGCCTCCCTGGTATTCATATGATTGCAGATGTGGCTGTATCAGCCCGGAGCACCATGTATGATTGTCTTCATGTTATCTACAAGTATCTATCCCCCTTCATCCCCACACGGATATAATTTATTAGTGTGCTGGATTTTTCGCAAACGTCCTCAGGGGGTTTTAGCAGTAGTCCAACCACAGCGTAGCATCTCTGTGGGGAAAAAAAAAAAAGAGTAAAGAAAGTGCGACTTCTTCAAAAGCACAGTCAGTCAGCAGAGCCAGATGGAAGTGCAGAAGGCATAAGTTTTAAACTGTTCTTCTCTAAGTCTGGAGAGATTTAAACCCAGCCACTTCAGCACATTCTCATAAATATGGCTCCGGCATGACACCCATCGATTCCATCTGCCATCCAGAGTATGGTTTTTAAGGACAGCATGTCCAGCATATGTATGCACTGTATTTGTGACAGATAGAGAGAGGATGTGAGAGGTTTTCACACCAAAAGAAAGAAAAATTGAGAGACAGGCCAGACTTTACCCCTTCGTTCTCCAAATTCTTAAGACATAATTCAGGTGGAGCTCTAAGTGTATTTGGATAGACACCTCACCTACCCCCGGGGAAGCAGAAAGCAATCCGGAGAAAATTGGACAATCAATTTTGTGACATTGAAATCAGTTTGATTTTCCCTCTAGTGCTTTCTCTGAGGCGTAAAATCCCGTCTTGATATGCACATTTATTCCACCGCTCTGTGTTTTTCTCCTCACTTTACTTTCGACACGTCTCCCCTCACTGTCTTATATTATTCTGACACACGACGCCGCTGGATCAATGGCAGGCTGTAATTTTTGACGGCTAATATTGCTGAGGGTATGAGGCCATTTTCATAAGTCTGAAAAGATGGAGAGGTCTTCACATCTTTCACTGGATACACAGTGAAATCTGTGTTTTTTATCATCAGAGCGCTGTTAGAGGAAATCAATTTAGTTTACAAAAATGTCCATCTTAACCTGTTTTCTTAGAACATCTAAAAAAAAATCTACTTATGCTGAGGCTATGATGTGTAGCTACTGCACACACTGGAATTTAAATCTGAATCTGACCAGGTCGAACAGAGAATAAATTTGCCTGGTAATGAGAGAGAAAAGGGTTGAAATCCCTCACAAGTATTAATAAGCATGTTCCACCCTCTTTGGCCTATGTGAAGGCAAGCGTATGGCAGCTTGACAGAGGCAGTGTGTGAGGTGTTACGTTATCTTCCTGCGAGATGGAAAGGAATTATGTTTTTGTTCCTGTGTGTGATTACGCGTGCGTGTCCCCTGAGTGTGTGTTGGTGGGGATAACTTGTCGCAGCTTAAAATGAATAAGTCAGCTCTTCAGAGAAGAGAAAGCATCATTACAGATGTTAGTCAGGGAAGGAAGTTCCATCACAGAGGCTGAAGACATCGTCCTGCTGATCCCGCATAACATAGAAATCTTAATCTCAATATCTCAGCCGGCTGATTTATCAGTCAAACCCTAGTTTTCTCAGTCAACTGTGCTTTCATGCGCCACCTCCCATTGTCAAAGCCCAACCGCCGCACATCCTTTTCAGAGGCCTGTGAACTGAGGAGCGGAGATGCGAATCGGAAAAGAAGTGGGGAGATGGAGGCTGGCAGGCAGACAGGGCATGGTAAATTTCCTCCTAGTCTACACAATAACAAGGCTCCTCTGGACGAGCTCAAGTCCACTCATGTGATTCATTTGCAATAAGCTATACTGTATACTGCTGCTTGTAGACACCACGATTCTTCAATTGAATGCATGTATACAAAACATTATATGTGGTCTTTTTATTTATACAGTATGATTTATGCTCGCCTTTTAGAATACCATTACCAATTTTCCAGTGCGCATACACACACTCAGAAAGCTTGGCTTGAAGCAGGGACGAGTTGGGGGAGTAAAAGTAATAACACACGCTAAATAAGAAAAATGAAAAGGGACTGCTGAGGTTATTGCCGTGAACTTCATGCAGAATCTATGCGAAGTTATTGTACGATTATAGCGTTATCTCATTTCAGGCACGCACAAAGGCGCAGACATCTATTGATGCCACACACACACACACACACCATTCGCTGTGATCTATTTCAGTCTATGGAGTGTCCGTGTACAGGCAGGCTGTAACCAGAGAGGACAGACTGCTAATGGCAGTGTGACTTTCTGACTCTCTAATGCTCTCTGGCCAATCTGGGAGCTGTCACCGCTAAGGATAGCCAATCGATGGAGTCGGCCGACCCCTCCATCCCCTTCCATGTTCTACAAAGGTGAATTACATGGAGATAAAATGCAGCTGTGTAGGTGTGTGCGTGTATGGAAATTTATCTCCAGGCAGATAAAATTGCATGTTTCTTTTATTTTGAGGTCTGTTTGTTTGGTTTTTTTGTTTTTCTTTTACCTCCTGACATCTTTAGAGAAGTGTTGTGAGTGCTTGTTAAAAGCTTTTTTTTTCCCTGTCAGGCAGAAAGCAGCTCTTAACATCCAATACAATACAACTACCTTTTTTTTTTTGTTGTTTGTTTTTATCCAAAGGTGACTTTCAGATAGAAAAGCAGTGCTTAACAATCGCCTTTCGGAAAAAGATTTACCCCTGCAAACGACAGGTCAGGCGAATAGTGGACAACCTGTCGTATACATTAAAGATCATTTCTGTTGACAGGATGGCTCATGATGTTGAGGCACGTGCGAAATCTGTCAGCAAATGATGTTTGGGGTTCTGTATATGAAGCACTTACTCTACCTGTCGCGTCCAATGTAATTGTTCTTATTTTACGTGATGATCAGCTATGCTTAACTAATACAAATCCAGAGTGACAGGTAGATGGATTATTCTACACAATTATCCCCGATCTGCAGTATAGTATGTAATGGTGGCTGTAAGTAAAGTGACCCGGTGTTTGTTTGATGCCGACCTTGGCAGTGTGCTTCCTGACAGTGTTCGGCTGATAAGAAAAGCTTATCCTGTCTAATGGCTTATTTGGCTCGGTGGCCAGAGTGGCTACATGCCTGTGCGCTGTGATGAATGACAACTGAGGCTTTGGCAGGTTCGGCTCTTCAGGAAAAACCTGCAGTCATTTTCCCCCGCCTTGAGGGTGATTCTTCTCCACTTTATTGTTCTTCCTGGGCCTCGTTCCGCGTGTCCATTGCTTTGTTTTCTTGCTTATTTTCATTTAGTGTGGTGTCGCTTTTTTGTCTCACTGCCTCGCTGTCTGTCTGTCTCTTTTTGTTTCTATTTGCCTCGCCTCACCTTCGCTGTCAACACTTCACTGTGGACATCCAATTACTCGCAGGTCATAGCATAGTGATTCCATTCAGAGCAGCGCCATTCAGCGCGGGCCCTCAAACAGCCATTCAAATTACATCCTCGGCTGGCTTCAGAGTTGCCGCTCTGCAAAATGTTGTTTTCAAACATTTCTGGGGCCACCACCTAATCTGATCCCCCAAACATAATTGAATGTCAGTCGTCACATAAAGATGCTTTCCTCTCTTCAATTAGCGTCTCGTTTCCCCGTGTCACAGCAAGGAGACAAAGCAGACAGAGAAATATTTACTCCTCCCAGGTAGAGGCAGGAGAGAGTTATTATATTATGTCATTTATATGCAAATAATACAGCGCAGGGAACACATTGATAAGATTTCATTACAGCAGATCTGATGTGCACTTCACTTTATAAACTCCCTTTCATTCCCTGATTATGATTTGAAGATTGGAATGGTGCGAGTAGATTAGCTGAGGTTGGAGAGAGATGCCGCCAAGTATGGACGGAGGTATAAGGCCCTCGGGGCACGCAAGTCCAAGCCTGGAATAAGTGTAAAGAGGTGCAGTACAGTCTGTGAGGTGGCCGACAAGAGGGACGAATGATCAGAGAGCGAGTGAAGTGCCCGTTCGATATCTGTTAAGAAATGCAGCCTCCAGTCAGCAGCTTAATGGAGATGTGACTGGAGAAGGTTCATGGGTGTAGATGATGGAGGGGTGGAGAACTTTTTTTTTTTTTTCCTTTTAGAAGCAGCATAGTGATTTTATTCATAACAACAACAAAGAAGCCTAAGCGCTTTGTATTCACCGCCTAGTTTTTTTCATCCATATCTGCAGCCACAAGCTTCAAAGTTGTGTGGAAGTAATTTAAAGATACAGAAATATATATCTGCAAGACCTGAGAGTCTAGACCTACAGTATATAAACGAACTACAGCCAGTATAGACTACAAGTAGCGTGAAATATATTCATAGATCTTTTTACCCCTCAAAAATAGTCAGAATATTTCTTCCTATATCCTGTTGTGCCCTGTATGAAGTGGATGAAGCTGTGAAGTTTTATCAGGCTTTGAGTTTTATGTGCATGTAAAGATGGGCGCATGTGTCCTGATTTTCACTCTATAAATTGAAAGTTTTGCTGCTGATTAACACAGTGATCTTTTGAGATTGATGTGTGTTTCTGTTTTAATTTAGCTAGTGCTTGCAGTGTGCGCCCGTGCGTGTGTGTGTGTGTTCTTGGTCTCCGGTGACCTCCCTGCTCAAATTAATTCAGATGGGGAATTCAGATGTTAACAACGGAGATCATCCAGAAGACTGAAAGATTTAGAATACGTGGTATTCAAAATATGCAAAGAAAATGTGGCTTTTATTTTGAAATTGCATTTTAGTGATGATTACAATATACAAAACGCTGTTGAAAAAGGCTCATCATCAACACATCCTGTCATTGCATGTTAGCTGGTTAAAGATCCCCTACAGGCATGTTTAAAAAAAGGTAAATGTACTTTGTCTGATGTAAATGTAAACATTTTTTTTTTTCATTTCAAAGGTCTAACTATGTATTTTCAGTGCATGTGCACTGAAGGTTTCAAATTGGCACATCACACTAAGCTGCATGCTGGACCACAATTTTCCTCCAGACTGTGGTGTCATAACATCATTCTCAAAAGTACAGGCCGACATTTAAGCTGTATAAGCACAAAGAAATGTTTTAGCAGATGGATGTAAAAACACATACCAAAGAAGTGCCTTGAGAGCCCACATGGGCTAGGCATGTATATGTGTATGACATGTAATAAAAATATTTAATCGCAGTCAGGGCATATTCTTGACAGACTTCTTTGAGACTGTTTAAATTTTCTCAAGAACAGCGCTTTGACTCTGACGCTGGCTTACATTTCTGTTCGAACACTCAAGGCTGCAGTTGGCATTGGCTGCAGTAAACCTAGAAGTTAAAGTTCAGTTGTAATGATTTGAACAGAAATGCATGCATACATGCACAAAAGTCAAAATTTAGACACTTTGTAGTGCACCAAGACGACACAATCGGCTACAATATCAGATGACATAGACAGACAGACATAGACAATGGATTAAGAAAGTGAACCAGTTAAGTACATTACCAAGAGATCCCCATTATAAAGAGTGTTACTGCAGTGTCTCCCTATGTGATGGCCAGTAGCCAGAGTTCTGGCAGCTGTAATCAATACAGTGTAGTTGGTGTGAACCCAACCACCTCACGCTCTCGTGTTCTTCCCTGAAATGAACAAGGTAGACAACGTTCACAGGCATTGATGAAATACGGTACCCCTCCTTTCCCCCTCCATCTCAATCCTTCCTCCCTTCCTCTCCTCCTCCTCCTCCTCCATCTCTTTCTCCTCCTCCCTTCTCTCCATCTTCTATCATGCCTCTGTCCAGTTGCATTAGTGAGGAAATGAGATTCCCCCTAATTAATTAGATCTCTGAGTGCTAAAGATGAAGATTACATCCCAATGAAGGTTAGAGGTGTCAATCACAGTTTTTTTAGGCTGAGCATTCCTCAAGATAAATTGAGCCCCCTGGGCATTGTGGGTAAAAGTGTGTGTGTTGTTAATCTTATTTTTTTCCCCCCGTTGCTTTAATTGAGTCTCACCGACAGTAGTCAATGAAAGCCTGGGACCAGAGAGAACAACAAGGTAGAGAATTATATTCTCCAAAAGAGCCGACAAGAGAGGCTCTGCTGGAGGAGATGAGTGAGGGAAAATGGAAATGAGAAGGATGAAGGTGAAAAATGTGATCATTAAGACATTAAGAGGATGAAACAACGCTAAGGAATAAGACAGGACAAATTTAATAAAAAGGTAAAAACAAAGAGAGAAATTGGAGTCCCAGAGACAAATTATTGAGTCTATAAATAATGTCATTGCTATTTTAAAATTCAATGACTTATGAAAGTCTTGCACAGTCAAATTGAGAGATTTTGCCGATTACTTTGTGAAAAAAGTTTCCTGTATGTCTCTTAACAGCACTTTGCCACGAACTTGGAAAAATGGCAACTTGGTCATCGGCTCTGCAGTTCAAACTGATGGTGCTTGGTTTGGTTTGGCAAAAAAATATGACTTGGGTCAAAATGTAATGTAAGTAACGTAATTTCATGTCAAGGAGTCAGCGTTAACTTTTGGTGGCACACAAAACAGCGGTCTCTGAGGTAAAAGTGTTCTCCACATGAATTCTTCTCTTCATCTTTATACTGCATTATCTAGGAGCGTCCAGAGGAGTGTACCAGCTTTTAACATTGTACGTTTACCTTTATTATTTACTTCTTATTTTCGTAGTTGAAGCAAAAAAGGAAAAATGATATATATATTTTCTTTTCTCATGAGCAAATAAAATGACAGCTAACTCATCTCTCTTGTGGTCTGCAAGAGAGCAAGGAGTTTCTGCTGTGTGCATTCAGTAACCTGCTTGGCATCCCAGAGTGCTGTAATGACTTTTTCAACATCCATTATTTATGTCCATGTGGCACCGGGGTAGAGACATTGCAGCAGCACAATCTGTTCAAAGTCTAAAACGAGAGGCTGACAGATGATGGAAAAGTTTTGACTGTCAACCAAATTACCTCTCATCAAGTTGTGATTAAAGAATTAGGTCTGAGATGATGACATAAAATTTTAAAGGTTCTGCGGTAACGGATACAATGGTGTCATCTCCTTAAAGGGGCACTCCGCCAATTCGACACATAATGTCAGTCTGCAGCGTAACATAGTCACGATTGGTCCACGCTGCAAATATTTGTTCTTGTATAACCAAAATGGAGTTATCAAGATTATTAAGACTATAAACTGGGAGTGTGGAGAATGAAAGATGTGAGGGTTTAAGGTGATGGGTGATGTTCATGTGTAGTGTTTTGGAAGCTTGGCCCATATTAGGGACTAAGAGTCAGCATATCTTACCTTCTGCTGCTGTAACTTTTTAAAATTCTTCCTGATTTTGTATATGTGTTACACTAAACTAAAGTATGTATTAGTTCTGCTAATGAAGAGGTTGGCTACCATGAGGCCATTTGGTTTCACTCAGGACGGCCTGAATGTTCATCATTCTCAGAAAGTCAGGCACAGTGCGTCTGGGATGAATAATGATAATAATAAATGAATAAGGGTCAGTGTGGTAATAACAAAGCATAAAAAAACCAATAAAAATAATCCATAACGGTAATCAAAGTTTGTTTTCTAACATTAGTCATACAAACATGGTGGAATTATCCTCTCATCTGCTACATTTGGAGATTCTGAAATGCATTAGCTACCTAAAACAAGCAAAGCTAAAGTGGCAATAAATGCAAAATATTAGGTTAACTCAAATATTGGTTCATTCAAATTACTATCCAGTGAGGGGGGGGGGGGGGGGGGGGGGGGGACACAAGACCTTTTTAAATGCATAAGTAATCTATGAGAGTGGAGAGTTCTGACTTTGCCCGTGTCCTAAGGAGGTATTGAAAGGGCAACAGAGAAAAGGAGGTAGGAAAGGACAGGAGGGTGAGACCTGCGAATAGAGAGATGAAGGAGAGTGACGAGCAGAGTGAAGCATGCAGGTGGAAGGCAGAATAATTAGGGTGAGACAACTGCTTGTTGCTTGGAGGGAAACGTCTGTGCTAAGTGGAGGTGAGGGCTTCAGTAATGTCAGCGAGGTCCTGGTGATGTGACACTGTCATTTGGCTTAGAAAGAGCTCCAACACTCTTACCTCCCTCTTGACAGCTCTTTCTCTCTCTCTCCTGGCTGTTCTCTTCCTCCCTCCTGCTGTCTCCCCTCACTCCTTTTCTTACACCCCACATTTTCCCCATCCTCATTGACCTGAGGATAAAGAGTATTTGTCAACAGCTCTTACTCTCCAGTGAACCTCCCCCCTACAATAGCCCTTCAGGCGAGAATTAATTTCACCCTGTCTCCATGAGAAAGTGCATTGATTGGAAAAGTTTGTTGTTGTGTGCTCAGTACCGCAGTACTTTTTTTTTTCTTTTTTTTTTTTTTTTATTGTTCCCTTTCCCATGCCACTTTCTCTTTGCTGATGAAATTCGGCCCGGTTCATTGCCTCGACTAAAGCAGACACAATGCTTTTGAGGCCCATCTCTCTTTAGGTGACCATTTTTAACAGCCTCGCTGTATAGACGTCTCCAAATAGTCATCTGCACCCCTTCCTTCGGCAGAGACATAGATCAGTTGGATCAGCTTGGATTTGTGTTGATAGTTTTATTCTGCTGTAAAAAAGGAAGTGAGAGGAGGACGTTGGCGTCAACACAAATTGTGGCATATGTGCGGAGGTCATTCACTAACTCCCCTTGTGCTGCCCAGCAGAGGGATTCTGTAAATTGGCTTTTATTTTGTTAAGCCCACTGACTGTCAAATAGGGAGTTAAACGATCTGTCTTGCCACTTTCCATTTAATCTATTTGTAGCCAGTGTGACTCAGAGTTGGATTGAATACACTCATACTAGCGTCATCTTCCTACTGTTCGCTGCGTGTGTCTCTCTCTAGTTTCAAAAGTATTATTCTCCCTGGACATAAATACAAAACAATCATTGGTTTATTTTTCTGTCTTAAATGTCTGCAATGGGTTTTTTTTAGCAGAATCCCACAGGAGGCTGAAGATGACTGAGGAATAAGACCACAGTAACAGAGTGCAACATAAATAGACGTGTATGCTAAAATGATCAATATTGACTGTGAGCCACGTTGGTGTTTTTATTTTAGGCATCTCTATATTCTGAGAAGGACTGACCTCATTGCAATATTCTTTGTTTCACATGCAGCTAAGGAAATGTGCAAATGTCCAATGTTTTGCTTTGTGTTGATGAGTTGCAGCTCAACAGAAAAGTTCAAAATTTGAGACGTTCACTCATTGTGGAACTGGGGATTTGTCCAGGGTGTACCCCCTCTCACCCAGTGCCAACTGCTATTGGCTCCTGCCCCTTGTGACCCTGATAGGGATAAGCATTAAAGTAAAATGAATAGATGGCTAGATGCTTAATATGTTACAGGGAGTTAAATGAGAAGATCTATACCACTCTATCTGTACAGTAAATATATAAATTACAGCCAACAGTAAGTTAACTTGATTTACCATAAAGACTGGAAACAGGGGGATACAGCTAGCCAAGCTCTAAACCAAAGTAAAACAAATATATATATATAAATCAGCTACTGGCACCTCTCAAGCTCACTAATTAACATGCTGCCGTTTTATTTGTTCAGTCCACACGAGAGCCCCAGAATAAAAATAACACTCAGTAAAAGAAGAATTGTTGTTTTTTTACACTTTTTCTTTTTCACAGATTACACAAACAAAACACAACGTGTTAATTAGTGAGCCTGAGAGGTGTTGGTAGACAGATTTTGTTACCTTTGGTCACAGCCAGACTAACATTCTGAACACTGTGATTATAATGGCATCTGTTCAAAGGGCAAGTGAGGCCAGAGGCTGCAAAGCAAGAGCGACTTCCTCATCTCTCTGAAACCCAGATATACAGTATCCCGTCGCTTGGCAAGCTTGTGGAGCTGCACAGCAGTGGCACTGTGTGACAGCCACCGCAGAAACTTCCTCTGTAGTTTGTTCAACGGAACAGAGTCAATATTTGAGTTTTTTTTTTTTTAGTACAAACCTGGGTATGGAGCTTTGTATGGGAGCCATAGCCCAGCTGTCAGGAAGTGGCTCTGGGTTCTGGCAGTGACCTGCGTGGATGAAATGTATGCCTGATAAGTCCTGTGGCCTCTGGACCACAAAGATAAGAGTGGCACCCTGACAGAGAAAAACAGAACGCATGTCATTTACAAACTCACCATGCAAAGCAAAATGATGGCTTACCAAAAACACACACACACATAATATAGTCACCTCTGTGAACACCTGTAGCTAGCTTTTAGAGAGATATGAATATATCTGATCATGGTATGTTATTGGCAGGAGGAAGACAATAATAGCGTATGGGAAAAGATAACACAAAGGCAAATAGCACAGTCTAATCAAGAAATGGAGAATGGGGGGTTAGTAAAAGAAAAAGACACACACGCTGCGCATCCTTTTAAACCCTGGTTACTCCAGAAAGAGGCTAAACTTAAACTTAAAGCTAAAAGCTTGGTGACTTTGGGACTACTCGCGGGGCTAGTTGGTGAGCTAACCGTTTATTCTAGACATATTTGAACCACTGACTACTTTCTCATAATTGTCTAACTAGTTCTCTTTTGAACAGTGTGTACTGCAACAGAGGATGGATGGATGGATTAAAGAAAAGTGAATGGTAGAGCTAATGAGCTATAGCTTCCTTCATTCTAGACTCTCTGGTGATTGATTCATTAATTGACTTGCCTTACTGTAATACTAAATAAAGCAAGGATAATCATATTATAGTAAGTGTGTGGTAGTCCTAAATTAATTTAGCTTTTTAATGAACAGTAATGGACATTGACAGGCCTACAACAAAGGAGCGGCATTGCATTTTTAAGAGTGGGGGGGAGAAGTAGCTTACGCACAAAGCTGACATTTCTATCACTTGCATTTTAAATATATTGTTCGTAACACATATACATGTCACATTACCTGTCATAATAGGAGCTTAAAGTCCAAAACACTTACGTTGTCATGAAGACATCCGTAAGCAATCCACAACACTGTGATGGTATCCTAAGCATGCTAACTGATCGGCCTGTCAACAAGAAGGATTAGGGATCAGGCTACACACCCCTTGTCTCCCTAATTTTAAGAAAATAAACGATGTATTAATCACTCCAGTATCACATAATCACCTGAAGAATGACTATGGTTGCTTAACTGTCTGTAACTTGTATGTCTCTATGAAAACTAGGCCACTGGGAAAATGAATTTCTCTGTGGGAATAATGCACCTACCTTTCTGACATACCTACAGTGTAGCTGTGAGATTCCTTATCTACCAGCTTCACAGTCACCCAAGTACGTGTTGAATAATATGGAAAGAGTTCCATTTAACAAAAAATATTATATTTTTATTAGAAATCTGTGATAATATGGGATTGATCCAGACAGGAAGGCTTAGAAGAGCAAAAAGGATTTTGCAGTGCCTGCACTTGTCTCTGTGAAAGGGAGTACAAAGAAGTCTTCACTTCCCCTTCAATAATTGACTATACTAACGATTTCCAACAACTGTGCTCTGACTTGTATCGGTCCGAGTACTCTTTGGTGTACAGAAGGAATAAGCTATGTCACAAAAAATGGTTCTCTTTCAGCCACTAATGTTAAAATAAATGTATAAAAAGAGATATAGACAGATTTATCTGGTCATATTGTGCATCTTTCAAAAGTCTGTGACAATAAAAGTGGCAGGGTTTTACTCTGGCGCAGCGGCTTTTTTTCTTTTTCTTTTGCATGCCTGTCGGTTTTACTGAAATAGGAGGAGAGGCTCGAGGGGAGTGTGTCTTCAACGATCAAACAGTGCAGTTTAATTTTGGTGTCAAGGATTATGGAGATTTGAACAGATCCTATTGAAAAGCTTACATACTCTTTGTGGGTGATGTGTTGCCCAATTTGACTTTGATATAAATCCCTCAAATGAAAAAAAAAAGAAACTTCTGACATTTCTCAGTTAAACTATATTATACATATCTAGCTGTGTGAGTAACTGTCAACAAGTATTGAACTGGCAGTATAGTGTGTACCATGATGTGTTGTGAAAACTGTGGAGTAAGTTGACTCTTGCCTGAGGTAGGAGGTCTTCCTGAATGATCCTGCAGCAAATGCATTAATGCAAGACAGACACGGTGGCTAGTTTCTTGGGAAATAATCTTAGCAAAGAAAAATGTTCACAGCCAGACACGTTTAATAAACTGCACAAACTGAAGAAGTACTTTGGACATCAGCAGGTAGTGTTGGTGATGGAGAAACCTCCAGAAAAAGGAACCATTGTCCCTGTGAATATCTGGATACACAGGATTCTCATTATAAAGTTACTAATTACAACAAATACAATCATTCGGAGTCAGTCATTGATCCTTATGTAAGTGTGACTATGCCAAACAATTTAGCTACTGTCTTAGACACTTAATGGTCTGCAGCAGGATGTGGTGTTGGCTGTGCTCCCTCTAACAAAGAAACAGACAAACCTCATTGTGTGCAGTGATCGCACTTGTTTTTTCTTCCATTCCCTCTCAACCATACAGGAGGAGGAGGTTATTGTTTATAATTTAGATGTAGATGTCACCAACGATAAGTTGCAGGCTGAGCCTCCACCTCTTCGGGGCTAAAGTGAGACAGCTGATGAAATGTCCCAGTGAAATCACTGACTCAAGAGAAAACACGCGTAGTGTTTGCAGAGTGTTTTTATGGATTTTGGTACAGTGCTAGATGTCAATTTTACTGATCGCAGTTTGTCAGATCAGCATGGGGAGCAAATGTGCAGTCACAGATAGAAAAATGAAGGGTAGAGAGAGGAGTCCAGGCAGATGAAGAACAAGGCAGAGACTGAGTTTAGGATTTGTAGTTACAGTGAATGTGTTTCAGAAAGAGCTGACATCACTGACTACAATCTTGGCTTCAAATTAAGTCTAATTTCCTAGAGCTACACTTACCGTAAATGCCATAAACAACTGACTGCTGTCTAAGCTTCCGCTTTGCTCATACTGATAGTACGAAAAAACCCTATTTTGAACAATTCTGTCCAAAAGTGAGTCGATGTTATGATGATGCAATCCTTACAATTAAGTCAATAAACAACAAAGGGGTTGAGCTCCTTGCTTATCTTACCTATGTTATATATTAGATGAAAAGTTTTGCATAGACACATACTGCAAGTACCATCCTACTGTGAAGTAAAAATACCAAAAATACGCTGCATCTCATATATGTTGGAAAGTAGGAGTTACCGAGGAGAACATTTTCTGTTGCAAGAAAAACAATAAAATTATTGGCCAAATGAACTCAAATAGAGATAAACCTTCATAAAACTAGAAAGAGTTACCCTAACCTTAACTACTGAAGATAAAACAAGAAATACTACCACCCCAAGTCCATGTGTGCCACAAGTCTAGACTGGAGGGTGTCAGAAGCTGTTTAAATCTCATGCCTCGCTCTCATTTTAATCTACGCATCTGCTTAGACTTGTGTCTCAAATGTTTTTCACAGGCGTAACTGTGACCTGAACTGAAATGTTTATTTATGTCAAGTCAGGCTCTGTTCTGTGAGGTGTAAAGAATGCGTTGCATCCTCTGTTTGATTTTTTTTTTTTTTTTTCAGTTAACATTTGAATAATAAATACTAAAGTGCTGCTGACTATGTGAGCACACCTTTTTACTTTGGTTCACACGTGTGCAGCAATGCAACATGCAAAAGGCGAAGGTGAAGATGAATGCAGATTAACACACGTGACTATTAAACACTCACTCAGCAGGTCACATAGCTCTAAAACTAGTGTGCCAATCACAGTTAAAAGTGAGAATGACATGAATGAGAAAAAAAAAAAGCTTTGCTGTAGAAAATGTCTGCATGATTCAGAGCTCATAACATGAACACATATTAACAAAAATCTGCACCCAGAGATGGAGTAGTAGTAATGTATCTCACACTGTGCATGCTCATAGTTTGGTAGTGACACAACGTGTTTCAAGGACACAGCATGACTCACTACATTTGCTAAACAGAAAGTTGGAAAAGAATGCTATGAAGGATTATCCTGGTAACACGATGTCTCCTTTATAAAAAAGCTAAATTTCAACACCCAGTCTGATATGTGTGGAGTGTGTCTACGGTTATACTGCAGAGCCTGCTGTCATTTTTAGGCAATTTAATCAAGGCGAATCAACACAATGAACAACCGTGCATAATGACACTGCACTCCCTCTACTGAGCATGCTGATCTGCCTGCTAGGAGCATCTAGAGGCTGTCCACGGCACTCCCACATGAAAAGATCTTGACTAAATAACAGACAAGACGACAGCACGGCAAAATAAGTAACCCTTTATTAAAGACATGAACTCTCTCTGTCTCCTGCACAGTTTTGCACAGGTGTGTTTGAGAGAGCGAAAAACAGTGACAGATAGAGGAAGAGAAAAGATGCAGTATCCCACACAGTGTGTCTGTAAGTTATTAATAACTTACTCAGAACATTGTCACTTGATCTACACGCTCAAACCTAATATTTTCTCAGTCGAAGTTGGGTTGGGGGGTGACTCACTGGTTTGTATTTTTTAGTCCTAGTCCAAATCTCTCGTCAGGCAAACAATTCAGTTTCTCTCCCTGGTGATGTGTTACCAATCTGCTTTGCCTGGCCTACAGTACCATTTTATTTTAACATTTCAGGGAATTTAAACTTTGTTTTCTGCTACTTCGGTTCAACCCATCCGTTTCCATGTTGAGTCATCCCCCTCACCTTGTTAGGTGTGGTGGAACCCTCCCCCTCAGCTGCAAGCTGCCCAGAGATCCAAAGTTAAAGAAAAGATACTGACTAGTTGGACAGACATGCAGATTCTAGAGTAATCACAGTGTGATTGAGATGACAGCGAAACCCAGTAAAACTGAATGACTTTGACTGTCATCTTTTCACACTACAGCCAATTGATCTGTCTGCCTCATCCTCTTATTCTCGATTATCATCGCAGAACTCTACATAAAGGGTTAAAATCTGGAGGCTGAAGCTATTTTAGGGCGGTGTGATTCTGAATATTGATGAGTCAGATTGCCAGTGGTTGGAGAGAATCAATCCAGTTGAAGAATGGGAGTGTCGGAGCTGCTGTGGCTGTGGCCAAGTCGTTGTGCTGCTTCTCAGTAGGCGGACGTGAGAAGCCTTCCTAAATACTCATCTTCCTGCATCTGTATTCCCCGCCTGGCACTCAGCAGATGCTGATGGACCCTCGGAGTTGGGCAGATTTACATAGTGGTGAATCCAAACAGGTGCATGTGAAATAAAGCATGGCAGGTCAACATCTTGTTGTCAACAACGTTGTGCTTAGAGGGACAACTATCAACGAAATGGGCTACCAACCGGGGCTCTGTACATCAAATTACAACATTGAGCATGTGTGTTCAACAGTGACAGCCTGAAACCAGTTTAAGCGCCACAACACTGATTATTGTTCTGCATGGTAATGTCAACGTAGGTGAACATATGTGCACGCGTGTTCCTGGAGTACTGCACAGGCTATAAGCGGACTCATTTAATGTGCCTCTCGCAGGTGACGTTGTGTGTATGCTTCACCGTGCAGGCTAAGCAGGATTCTGTCCTAACTTGACATGTTTGTGTGTGTCTCAAAGAAAGTAGCTGTTTCATTAGACTCTCAGGAGGGGTTCTGGTCCCATACAGCTGGGCCAGCAAAGACTCGGTGCTAGCATACAAATTGAGCTCCATTTTTATCCTTCCTTCCAAGATTTGAAACCACTAATGTACTCATCATTGACTTGCTTAATTACCAGGAAGCTTGATGACTGCTTCTACAGTATCAGTTTCAAGCTAATATTATTGTTTTGTATGTACTACAACCATTTTTTTACCATGACATATCAGTTGTCCATTGACTTTTCAGTTGGTTACACTATGAACATAAGGCGCTTGTAAGTAACCCGCTTTGTTTGTGATGCAGTGCAGAGTATAACCTTTGAATATCTTTTCACATTTGGATCTACAGTCTGGTTTACATTCAATGTAAACCTGCATCTGTGTGTCAAGTTTACCTTGAAAAACTTTCAATGATTTGATGTAGGTATGGTTTTAAGGCATGCACAATTTGCTGCGGACAATCCGTGCTAAAGTGACTAATTCCACACTGACCACTTAGCTGAGATAATGACAGCTTATAACCGCTGTTTTTCATTCATTAGAGGGACTTCCTATGTTTTCACTGACTTGTACCGTGAATTTGCATGTGTTTATGTGAGGAAATAGAGCAGAATGGGATGTCTGCATTAGTATGCATGAGCCTCATTAAATATGCACTCATCAACTCTACTTTTTTTTATTTGGATTCCCGTTGCAGTAGTACAAATCACTGGTAATCAACTGTGTTGACATTTTCCAGCAATTATAAGCAAGCTGTCCTCGTTTCAGCAGGAGCTGGAGACAGATCACTCCATTTGCTCCCAAGTGTCACTGTGACAACATATCACTCCCTTGAGAGTTAAGGACATTTCACATGAGAAAAGGCAGGACAAATAATGATTACGATGTGGAATGGTTCATTATTTCCAAAGAATTTGTCAGAAAATAGCATGTCACTACTAATTTCATGTTAAATTTCCTCGAGCCATGGCATTCTGTTATTGTTACTGAAATAGATGAAAAGGTAGATTTAAAATTAATGGAGGAAACAGCTGCAGAAAGCAATGTATTTGAAAAAATAAACAAAATAACTAAATAGTTAGTTAAACATTTTTTTTTTAATATTTTGATTGTTTTTAATTTACTGTATTATTTCAGTTTTCCCATTCGCAAGGCAAGCTCAACAAATTCTTACCTTTATGAGTGTTTAGTACCACTTACAATGTTCATCTGTTTATGAATTAGTACATGATGTTATAGATTGAATTGTTTATACAAAATGGAATTAGGATAATTTAAAATGCTATTGCAGAGGAGAACAACACGGAGAACCTGAGAATATAAAGAAAAGTCCAGACGCCAGCCCTGCAGCTGGAAATCAAAAGCTAAAAACCATAAAAGAAAGTACTGTGCGCTAATTTAAGTGTGTTCAGTATGTGTATTGTATTGTTGTGTGTATACTGCCCTTTATATGCACACATGTTGCACGTGTGGGTGTGTATTTATACACTTTAGTTGTATCTTTTTTTGGCCCCCATTGAAAACAACCTCCTTGGAGAGACGCAGAAAAAATACTTAAGTTAGCAGGCAGACCTAAGCTCTCAGTATGTGGTCCTGCTATTGTACTCCGTCTTTAATGAAAGAGAGCTTCAGTAGTGAGAAGACAGAAGAGCAAAAATGGGCTCCCTAGATACTGAGCTGCACATTAAAAGCTTCCCTTTTGTGATGAAAGTACCGTATAGTTGGCTCCAGACTTACACTGTATGTATCATTTCCATGGTGGTTTGGAGGGCATTTAGAGGAGCACATAGGACAACTGTGTCTTATACAATGCAGTGCTGCAGTGACATATAATCTTCGCCCAGCATGTGAGAGTGAGTAAATGAGAAATATATATATATATATTCACACAGTCTCAAGTTTGTTGAGGTTTGTTGCTGATAACTTATATGTGTACAATCACAGGGACAGGGAACTTGAGAACTTAATTAAAGCACAGTTAGGAGTCAGTGGTGGTGCGGTGCAAATGATTTCATAACGCAAAAAAGAACAACAGCTTATGGGTAGGAAAGCAAGTTCAGCTCAAAATCAAGTCAGGCAGTCCAAACAAGACTGAGAGCAGGCAGAAAAATCAAAAGTCCAAATGGCAGACAAGGTTCAGGAAAACAGAGCAATAATCAAAAACACCAGGAAAACAAAGCTAGGAACAACTGAATTCTGAGAACATAAAATGAAGATAAACTGAGAAAATGGAACAAAAAGACCATCAGTGTCTCAATCCGGATACCTCTGTTAACTCTACACCACACTGTGTACGCTATGTACTTCCTGGCAAATTGCCCCGAGTCCTGTTGTAGCAGTTCCAGTATAGCCATTGTGCATTTACCAGAAATGACTTTTTTACTACTTTTTCTTCCCTTCTCTGTGAATGGCAACCATTTTGGTGTCAACACTTAACTAACAAAACATAAACAGAAAAAAAACGTATGTACAACTTAACTTCAGCTGCTTCCTTGGCCGCCATTTTCACAAAGCTGGCGGTCCCTCAACGTCTGCTACATGGCCACTGAGGGCGAGAAGTGTCCGGCATTACACTGTGTTGACTCAACTTTTGACTTTATGGGTGGACCATCTGGGTCCCTACATCATTGGGTCCCTGATGCATGTTACCATAATTGACAGTATGGATACATTTATGTACTCAAAAATAGCAAGTGTAAGTACAGAAGTACACAAATTGAGACACAGCGTAAATACACCAGTGAGGGCAGGGTAATGAGACACAGGTGAAAACGGTGGTAATCAGGATGGAACGGACAACTGAATCTGAAGGGGAACAAAAGCAGGGAGTAAGTTTAAGGACACAAGGACAGGAGAGTATTACACAATAAAAGAAGAAACACAAAAACCAAAACCATGACACTGCCAGTCCTTGTGATAATGGCAAGTCTCAGTTATAAAAGAGCTCCAGGTGCTTTACCAAAAGGAACCGATCAAATGTGGTAAGTGTGTGTGGTAATTGAATTAGCTCAGAGGCTAAATCAAAATTTGAGGTTCTGACAATTGTGATGGGGATATTTTCTTTTATTAGGCAAGTCTCACTGAAATCCTTTTGTCAACATGAGATGTCTGAGTCATGATGCATTCAAATGGATTCAAGCAGAATATGTTTCTACAGTGATGTTGTATGAATTACATTGAAACGAAGAAAAACATATTCATGTTTGCTATTTAATTAGTTCTTAGCTTCTGGTTGTCCAGGGCGCTCTTGTTTAATCCTTGTGTGAGAGAGCTACAGTAGGTTACATCAGGTTGAAAATTATGCTGTGGCGGACAACACAAATTAAAATATTTTAACTTTGGATGGCAGTACTCTCGACTGTCCTCTGCTGGCCTTGCCTAATTTATTCACTTAGGTGGACATTTTGGCAGATGTATCGTTTGTTTTGGGGTGTTTCCTTAAGTTCATTTCGCAGCTCCGGCGAACATTAAAAATCCATATGACAGCGATGTTTAAAAAACAAAAGGCAGATCTGCTATTCGCTGACATTCATACACTCCAAAAACGGACAAACACATTGTGAAACACTTGCAGTACGATGTTATTATGAAGTGGGGTGGAAATGGATGTGCTATATTCTTGTGTAAATATCTCTCTAAATCCATTAAATTAATTTGCTTGAGCAGATTCATTTAATTTATGCATACCTTTATTTTACATCCATCCTCTGACATAGTACTAAATGACCACAGTGAAAGCAGAGAACTCCAAATTCCATAACGATAGTGAAATGAGTTCTGATTGATCGTAATACGTGGTTAATAGGTTCCTAACGAATGAGATACATCGGATTTGCCAGAGATGTCCCTTTGCCGATTCAAGTCAGTATTTTCCAGTTGCCATCTTTCTAGCTCGAGGCTTTCTCCTTATGTTTGCCAGGACTATGTTGGTTGCTGTGCCGGGGCAAAGGTTTCTCACTGGTACAAACATAGCCACAGTGTTCCATCAACAAAGCCTGCATACACCTACCAGCGAGCGTCTCTCCACAGTGTAATGTCACCGTGTTGGTTATTGGTGAAGAAGAACATACAAACATTTCAAGAGTTTGAGCAAACATCTGCTGTCATTCCCTGTTGTGCACTACAGACAAATCCACATCAGTAGCTGCTACTTGATGTGGAATTGATGTGTGCTACCACTGATGTGTCTTCCTGTTCCTGGTCCTCAATCCCTATGTCTCTGTAGGAACACAGCCACACTTAGCTAGGTTTGTTTGTGAAATGTGTCTGGACTTGGATAAAAGAAAAGACAACCCTCCAAGATTAGATGTGTGTGTGCACAGGTGTGTGTATTTGTATCGATTTGAGACAGGCTTTGCCTCGAGCACTACTAATGGGTTCACCTAAATGATGTCTGCACATTAGGTTCTGCAATTCTCTGTATTCCCGGTAATAAAGTAGTCAGCTAGATTTGTTATAATACGCTGATGAGAATTTAATGTTTTGAAATAAAAACACACTGAAGTTGTCAAGGAGGGCAATAAGCTATTTTATTCCATTATTATTAATTTTTATTTCATTATTAAGGTAACAGTGAAGTTGAAATTAATGAGCTTTCCTCATTAATTAGTTGTGAAGCTTTCCTTCACAACTTTCTGGCACAGCTCGCTGTTTGATTTATCAATATTTTGGCAATTCAGATTAAGCTTTATTTTTAAACCTCTTTCTTCATTGTTGCAATATGGTTGCAGGATGTCCACAACACATAATTTAAAAGTGTATATGGGGGCAACTACTGGGTTTTTAAAAAAAACGCTAACTTCAACCACATGTTTAGCAATAAAATCTAATTGCCACTTATTTTCTGCAAAAGTAGCTGTGTTCAATTTGGTAATGAAAATATGGTTTAACTAGGAGACTTTTTTAATGTCCATGTGGCACAAAGCTTTGCTATGCTATAAAAACAGGCAGTATATATTTAACATCTTTCTCATTACAGTATTGAACCTCACACAGGCTTCAAAGTTAATCAGATTTAGTTTGTTGTCCAAATACTGAATCCCACTTTTGTCTTTCCATCTTTAATTTTTTTAAAAAGTGGTCACATTTTATTGCCAGTTAGAGTAATTGGTGTGAAATAATGTGTAATATGGTGCAAAATGCAGAACCCCATTGTGCTTTCATTGAACCATAGAAACACCCTCACTTTATAAGTTCAAACATCCAACAGGTCTACAGCCTTTTTGCATCACTCCTGTTCCACTCATCTACACAAATTAGCATATACCACTGATTGGGTCGCCATGCAGTTTAGGGGAACCAATCAAATGAGTCCAGTGAATGATTAATTCACCCTAATTGGTGGATGAGGAGCAGCATTTGGAACCAGCGCCCCAGCGGGATGGCCCCAGCACCTCTTCTCCCCAGCGAATGGCACCCCTGTTTGATCTGCACTAATCTAATTAACACTTTAACAGGAACACCTGGGCTCTTCACTGAAGGCTCTGTGGCTGCTGCCGTGCGCACACGCACACAAATTCGGGCGCACATGCACACGCATGCTTCCCAGATGGGCCTTTGATAGCACTGATGGTGGCAGGCGCAGGATGATGATTGCACTTAACTCGTACACACTCTCACACTCACATACACTAACACGTGCGCACATGCAGAAAATGTATGTTCCACTTTTAGTGTGGGGGTATGTGGTAATAGGGGACTATTTCAGGCCCCAATATACATATAACTGCTCACTAAATGACACGATTAGACTGTGGTCTGACGGTTCACCTGATTAGATTAGCCCCGGCTTGTGCTTTCTGCTCCAACTCACCGCAGCCTTAAACCCAACCTTGACCCCAATTAGCCCCACATTCATCAGAGAGAGCTTAGGGACACCGATGCTGCAGCAGCTTATCATCCTGCTACTAATTGGCCTGATGAGGCGGGATAAATATGGTCAACACTGCAATGCAAGCCCCTCCAATCAATATGCACACTATAAAAGTAAAGAAAAAATGCAAAGGAGCAGAGGGTGGTGAAAGAAAGAGGGAGAGAGAAGACAGATGTACGAATTCACTGTGTGTTTTTATGCGTCAGTCACACCAGACAATAATCAGTCCTGTTATTCAGCAGGATGTGGTTTATTTTAGTAGATACATGTACTAAATACAACCATTTGCTCCCTGATCAGAGCAACACAAATGCAGGGGTTAATTTTGGGTCAGTGATCGACCTGAATGAGCAAAGGCACCTCAGCTAACCAGGCTCATGTCTGTCCTCGGCTGAACAGGAACATTTGTAATAAAGACATAGTTAGACATTTTGGGAAATGATTTGCTTTCTAAAAGATGGATACAGCAGTGGTTTGTACTGCAATAGACATAGAGCGAGATCTAAAAGGTTTGTATAAAGCATTTAAATTTTAGAGGTTCAGGTGTTCCACTAAAAGTAAGACTTGTGTTGAAATTACTTGATTGTTGGTGCAAGATGTGTCGGTTACTGCATCTCGGCTGAATTACAGCTTCGACTGTTTACCAAGATTTCTTCTGAAACAAACATAACACATCTAGTCAGCTGCAAAATTGATGAGAGAGGGAGAAAGAAAACTCGTTCAAAATAGTTGGACAGCAAACAACAGCTCAGATGTAATCACTTCACAGTGTCTCAGACAACACAGTGTACAAACAGATGGCATACAGCAGATGAAAACTTGACTGTCCTGTCTACAAAGAGCAAGACGCTAAAAACACAGAAGTGAGAACATTAGTAAATAAGTGGGAAAAAAAATGTGCAAGGTTGGATCTGTTTTTTTTTCTGGCAAAATATTTTGTCTTAAACTTTTGTGAATGGAGAAAGTTATGCGTCTGCCACTGAACACAGTAAGAACCTGTGCAATGTATAAACCTATAGAAATGTGAGAATATATACTACATATACTACTATATACTTCAGTATATGCTATTGAGTATGAATGTCCATACGTCAGTTTAGAAATTCATATAATTTTAGATCTTGATCCTTAAGTCTTAAGTCAAAACAGCACTACCAGCTTTGGTCTGAATTTTGCAGATCGGCCTGAGTCTACAAGCTTTTTTTTAATTAAGCAAGTTACTTCTTATCAGCCTCCACCATATATTTTTTTTGTGCAGGGCATGAATCATGTTGTACGGATGATATTTTTACCTCATGATCCATATTGAAGCCTGACACTTTTCACGACTTGACAGTGCCGGGGATATGACAAGCTGAAGTTAGGGACTGACTCACAACTGCATAATGCAAAGTGTCCGAAGGAGCCCATGAAAGCCTGTTTTATTTCAACCCACATCATTCACTTTTAATGAGGCTCACCTGAGGCTTAATTTTTCATTGCTTTAAGGTACGATATAAACACAAATCATGGTTTATTAATGAATGTACAGGGATATGTCAGGGTTATTTTCTAAATGTATTGAATGATACATACAGTAATGAATGATATTAGAAAACTATTTAACATGAAAACCCAGTACAGATCATTTAAAACGACGTCTGACTGCAAATATGAATAGACATATTTTTGGATATTGACAGATAGATACAGATAGCAACTATGCATAACATCCCTCATGCAAAGCTGATCAGCATCATGTTAGAAAATTGGGCAGTCATCCGTTTACTTATTCCATCCACACAGAAAACACATGACTGTATGCCATATGTTTTATTATTTCTCCTGCGCTGTTTAAATCCCTAAAACTATCCATCCATCCAACCATCCATCTACTCTCTATACCCTCTTTGCCCTTGTCAGGGTCTCAAGGGACTGGAGACCATCCCAGCATACATTTGGCCTCAGGCAGAAAATAGTTGCCAGTCTATCGCATTTACTGTATGTTGCAGGATACTAATGAGATCAAATTTAACCCTGCCCAGAGAATGCGCCCAGATTAACATGTCAGCGATTCCAGAGTTGCCATTTTTTAGGAATTGGTTGGGTAGAGATAGATACTTCTCTGTATCGTCAGCACAGCAGACACATATTGTAACATCCAGGTCTTTACACTGGCCTGTGATGTTGACAGCATCCATATGTAGTTACAAGATCTACAAGATCTGGTATTAATGGCATGACTGAATCAGGATGGGTTGCAATCCTGGTGAGCATTTTCAGCATCTTGCTCAGCACATGCTTTAATGAATTCTCGAGGCAAAAGGGAATCCAGCCTCATCGTATGTCTACAGAATGTGAACACAAAATAATAAAGAATGGTAAAACAAAGGTAAAACAGTGTAATCTGTAGTCACAAAAGCTTAGGTTAGAAAAGGGTACAAAAAGGAGTGCAAGAGAAGACATCAGAGGATAGTAAAAAGTAATATAAAAGAAGAAAGAGAGAAATGTAGAACTACAGAGCCTACTTGACAGTCCTTTGAGCATCAGCCGTGGGGGAAAATTGGGACTTGTTTCACTTGAATGCATGTTGAATTGCTCCCTGTTTTGTATGGTTTCTCTCCAGCTGAATCATTTGAACTATTCATTTTGTTCTCTGTGGAGAAGAGCTTGAATCATGCTAGCTTGACACTTGTACTTGTCAAGTCCATACTTCCAAACCAGTATTTACCGTGCACATACATCTCCTGTTGTGTAAGTACGGCAGACAGACTGTAATCCTGTCACAATGGCTCATTAAATTTCTTTTTCATTTTGTGTCTGACGCTGTGGGTTTTGTGGCCGTATGCAAACTAGATTAGCTACAGCGCAACTCACAAGAGGGAAATACTGCAAACTAGGCTTTGATTTAATCAGAACGAAAACACAATTTGATTTAAATTCCTTCAGCAAACATTTGCTGAAAAAAAAATCAATTCTTCCAAATGACAGCAACAGCTCTTCTAATCTATATTTTTAAAGCAACAACATCGATTCAGTCAACAAATAATAGATATGCTAATCACGCTTTACAATAAAGGAACAAGTTCAAAGGACTTTCATTTTTTATGCCAGACTTTAGCTTTAAATTTCAGCCGCATTCAACAACTCCTTAGCCCTGAAGAATAAAGAACTCAAAAATAGTCAACCACTGAACATCAGAATCTTTTCAGTGTACACATAAACAGTATTCAGTGTAAATTTTCAAAGAAAAAGACACACTTTACCATAGATTCAAATAAATCTTTAACATTTGCATATCCCTACTGCTAACTGCCAAATTAGAAACTACAGAATTATCACATGAATAGAGCTGCAGTGGAATTCAACCATGAACTCTTTCATTGAGAGTTCCTCTGCACTGCATCCACCTCTAATCGTTTATCTTCATTGGCCCCATATATAGAAGGGATACTTCACCAATTTAACAGTTTAATCCTCTCATTCCATGTAGTGCAGGGCTTGAAAAAAGAAGCATCTCAATATATCCTGTGACTGTGGAGTGCAAAACCTGAGCCAATTGTTGAGCCAAATTACCCAAGGCGTTATTTTCAAACTACAAGCAGCGAGTGGAACATCTAGTCTGTTTGTTATCAAGCCTCCCACCCACATGTGCACAAGGAGGTCATTTTAAAAAGTGGGCTTCAACTGCTTCGAGTAGAAAAGAGTAAAACTTGAGGAAGAATGGTTTTATGAAGGCAAACAGTGGCTGCTTTCTCCGATATCTCCATAGAATAAGATAATGGATAACCACATTGTATTGGAGCATAAGGCAGACACAGCTAATATTATTTTCCAACCTGTAGCTGAAACGAGCCGAGCCAAAGAGCCATACCAGAAACAGAAGTGGGTAGCAAGACAAGGCACCTGAGGGGGAGGGAGAACTAACAACAGGCTAATGCTGACTATCGGTGTCTATATATGAGAAGTCTCGTATGTCTATGGAGAGTGTTGTTGGCCGCAATATATATATATATATATATATTTTTTTTTTTTCAAAGATGGATTTTTATTAAAAGAGGTGGTCAAGGGAGCAAGGCTGCTTGTTGCAAAGAACCAAAGTTGTGAACCACATAGGCCCAGGTGTGCTGGAAACATACTGCAAGACTCTTAAAGTCAACTGGACACGTCAGTGTGTTTCTGTCAGAGCAAGAGGACAAACGTCAGCCAAGTACATACTTTTTAAATCACTGAGTTTTATCATTGTGCCAAACCATCCTATCTTATTTCACTTTGCGGTTAGTGAAACTCCTATTGGCTCGACAAAAAGCCTCACTGTAGTCTTGCCTTTCTTTATGATTAACATGATGTAATTGGCAGCAGTCTCCGAACCTGCCTGTTTGTGTCACTGCACTGATTTGTGGACAACTGTCTCCATCAGATAAATCTTTAAGTGAATATCTGGAGCTACAGAGAGATAAGGGACAGAAGGATTTGTAGCATTTGGTTTTACAGCACTGCTCAACAAAATTTGAAAGGCGTTTAAGATGATTAACTTGTGTCTTTAAGCCTTGGGCTCACTTCCTGAATGAATATTAGAAATTGCACTTCTGTCAAACCCATTAAATTATGTTTTAGTCACTTTGGATCTTGTCCCATTTACATATTTAATCTTCCACAGAGTAACTTTTTATGCACAAAATCTATGGTTGTAGTACTTTTTAGTCACTGTAGGTAAATAAGTAGGTACAGCGACTTCTGTGTCTCTCAAACCATGATTTGATTCATTTATTTGGGTCCTGTCTGAGGGACTGATATTTATAGTTGTCAACAATCCATCCCACTATCTGTAAACACTTCATGGTGGAGATGGAGCCTATCCCAGCTGACTTTGAGCGAGCGGCAGGGTACACCCTGGTCACCAGCTTACCACAGGGCACGACAAACGAGTGTTCAAACATATAACCAATTTAGAGTCACCTATAAAGTGAGAACACACGCAGATACAGGGAGAACATGCAAACTCTCCAGCCGAGGTTTGTACCGTGGCCTCACCTCTTGCCACGGTGAGGCCACGGTGCTAACCACTGTACCAGCGTGTCGCCCAGTTGTAAACCATCAAGCCTCAAAACCACCTGCAGGTTTCAACCAGTCTTCTCCATTTTTTTCATTCACTGGGTTTAGTTGAGTTGATTGAGTGAGTAAATTAGGCGTCTAGAGGAACGAGATTTACTTAATAGACTTCTCAGCATGCATTGTTTGTGTGTTAAAAAACCTATGTTTTGTAGTGTGAAGAAAACATGCCTGTTGGAAACATCCTCTGTCAGACAATGAAACTTTGAAAGTATCATTCAGTTAACTGACATTTTTCACACCACACGTGTTAAAGAGAGAAACCTGTGGACGTCAAGATGGGGTATTGGGATTTGTACTCGCTGCTCTCATTTAATTAACTGTGAGGTGTTAATTGTGGCAGCACATATAAGTTTGACAGCATTTTCACACGTTGCATTTCCCCAAAGAACATGCAAGTTTCATTTCCTTTTACAGCTGCGAGTCAAACAAATCCAAAACCCAAACAGAGTGCTTTTGGTATGAAGAGTGCCAAAGTTTTTTTTCCGTCACTTCAGACATTTTTATCTTTACTACATGCCACAATCAGTGTATAAAACTGCAATGCTACTGCATCTGCTCTGCGCTTCATCCAGTGTTTAAATAACCCTCTGTTCTGCAGAGCTGTCTGCACATTTTGATATTGGTTTTAATCTGCTCACTCTATAGTTCCTGTATATACAGTCTTACACAGTATGAGCAAGCAAGTTGTTGCAGGATGAACGTTGCAATATCTCTGTTTGGTAGATTTTCTCTGGTAAAACCAAGGAAACAGAATGTGTGAGTGATTCACTCCTCTGATGTAACACTGTACTGGTGTGTTTAGGGGCTCCTGCTTATGCTGAATTAACTGTTCTTCCATTTGTATGCAGTGAAGTCAGTTATAAATGATGTAGTCAGGATAATTGCCTGTGAATTCAACCTGTGATATGTCAAGTAAACCTGTGCAGTAAATGGTGTGGTTATAAAATCTGTATGCTAAGCACGCTATATCCACGTGATTAGTCTAGTCAGTGTATAATTACAGAACATCTCAAAATGTAACATAATTTACTTATATTTGACTATTCAAAGCAAAGTGCCGTATCAATGTCAGTAGAGGTCAATATGGAGGGACATGCCTGAGGCTACATGCACTTGGGTGTGAAAATAATTAAAATGCATATTATTAACACCGAAAACATCAATACAGTTTCAAAACAGATAACAAGTGAAAAGATATGTAAAGCATTCGAAAATTATTAGACCAGCTTTAAGAGATGTGCATAAAAATATATTAGTCACACTGAGAAAATATTTTTTTTTTAATGTCAGGTGTGGACAGGGACATTTCACAGTCGACAACCTTTTATCGCCTGTTCTGCACTGGTAAGATTTGAGAATAATGAATATCCTATCATTAATCTTCCATGCAGTATTTCTTTGAGTTCAGGTTAAAGACTTGTGAGTGATGGAGTGACTCATTTTTGAAAAGCATTAACTGGCTGGTTACATGAACATCTCCTTTAATGTTTTCTGTATGAATTCTACTTTCAAAAGTTGAACTAAGACAGAGTTTCTGTATATTTTCTTCCTTGTCTCTTTCTCCTGGTTCATCTTTAGAGGAACCAGCTCACCGAGGAGTTTAGATCAGCACAATGTGGCAGCTATCAATAATCCTGTTTTGAAATGTACAGAAGAAGAGAGCAAGAAAAAAATACAACTTAAAATTAAACGCTGTTATCAGTGTGTCACCCTCCCACCACCACCACCACCCCCATATGTCTCTTACACTCCTCTGGGTGAATGCTAACCATGCTTAAGCGGCTGATGAAAGAAATAGATCACTTGCGTAGGTTGCAGTGGCCCAGATAAGGGCCTCACGTGGCTGCCATCCTACTGTAATTAACTACTGTCAAAGTGATTAATCATATGTCTATAGAGGTGGAGTGCAGGAGGCTGCCAGCGACCTGTGAGGTGAAGTGGAGCTAAAATGTTTGAAAGAGATAGAGTTTAGAATCTAATTACAGTTTAGTTAAAAAAAAAAGTACATTAACACCTGTGATGAAGACAAAGACTTACTTAACACAAAGCTATATTACACATTAAAAAAAACGCATGACAGACATAACAGCATCACCAAAACATACCCACCGTGACATTAACTGAGATATTAAAACTCATGTCACGCACACACTTGCTTGGTATTACACTACAGTACAGGTATAGTATCTTGAAGTGGAACTGAAGTTTGTTGCTGTAAACTGGTTTTACTCCAGTTGATTTGTGATGTGTGTCTCGCTGACTTTCTTTGCTACAGACAGCATGCCGTCACCTAATGAGCTACATGCTGTACTGTCCGGCACTGAAAGTTCTGAGCATCCGGAGAAAGGCCAGATATATTTCAGACCAAAGACGAAAAAAAAAAAGAACTATAGCTGGATGTAACATGAATTTCATGAGGAGTATCAATATAGATATTTTTTTTAGCCACGCTAGGGAAGCCGTCATCAGTTCGGCATTTGTATTTGAAGAAGATTAACTTCATTAATCCCTTAATTTGCAAATTCTTTTTTCACACGTTTTTACACATGAAGGCCTGTAATACACACACACCACACACAGGGCTTAAATACATGCAGATCTGGAGAGATGTTGGAGTGATCGGCAGCAGCGGTGCGGTACCTCGCTCAAGGTCAACCTCTGCAACTACCAGTCAATGCTCTATACTGTAACCCACGCTGGCCACCGCAAGTCCCCACAGACTTCACTACTGCTGCACATTTGTGCAATACAGACATTTTATGACCAATTACCTGCAAACCTAATGATATCCCATGAGCCTCAGCCGCACTTTTTGTATTGCGCTAATTAGCATATTAGCATCTTTGCAGACTAAATTAAGATAGTGAACATGGTAAACATTACACTTGCTACATATCGGCAAGTTAGCACCGTCATTGGAATCCTCTTAGCCTGCAATGTGCATGCAGCATTTAAGCCTTGAAGCACAGCTGTGCTTAAGTACAGCCTAACACAGCTGCTAGCAGGCTGTAAAAGTCAAATCATGTGTAGATGATGACTCAATTTGATTTACTCACACTTCTTAAGCTTCATACGAACAGATAATAAACTTTGGGGTATATTTGTATATGGAACACGGACTGTGGATCTTGAGAAACTGTAAACCTGGTCTGTAAGTGATGCTGTCAGAGAACAAGCCAGTTAAAGCTTTTAGTCTCAAAGCTTCGGAAGTATTGAACAGTTCCCACACCTCACAGAGATATAGAGCAAAGGAGTATGAACAGGCTTTGACGATGATGGATAGAAACATCAGAAGTAAGAAGAATCTCAAGAGAGACATAAAGGCATCGTGAACCTTGCATCAAGAGAACTCATCTTTTTTATATGGGTTTGTTTTATTATCCTCAAACAAAAGTCTACTTAGGATGACATGCAGAAAATATAACTCGATTACAGAAGGAACAGACACGTTTTAGAGACCTCCAAACACACCGCTTAGTAGTGATATAATGATACGTGAAAACAAAAGACAAATATTTGAATTCAAGCAGAAAAGAGCTCAGGAACTGGAGGAGGAAAAAAAGGAAGATTGGTAGGATGAAGCAGATGAAGGTGTAGAGGTGAGAGGAAAAATGTTGCTCTTGTAGAAATACAGTCACTCATGGGTTTTTCTATAACTCCATGTTGGATCTTCTTTTTTTTTTTTTTTTTTTCTAAGCCCTTTTCTAATTTTTCTAAGGATTTGAAAAGAGGCCTGAAGAACCAGTGGTTTGGTGTTGGAGAGTGAGTACTAGTGAAGGGACAGAGGAGAACAAAGAACCCACTGCCAATTTGATTATAATATCACACCTATTCAGAGAGTTAATGCGGTGTCTCAGATGTCAGGCTGCTCTCTTTCTCCCTCATTCTGTTCCCTTCCTTTCCTCACTTATCCATCTCCTTCTCCTCTCTCTCTGACTCTCATCCTCTCCTTTCTCCTTGCTTTGTGCCTGGGATCGGCCCTTATTCAAGGAGCTTTGATGAAATCCTTTCGAGGCAGAATGTGACGGTATGAGATGTTATTCCCCAAATGTATGTCTCAGAAACAAGGCCTGTCATATCATTATATACACTCAACTTCATTAGCTCTTTGTTCAGTTCCACATCGGCCTTCACAAACATAATCGCTCAGTGAAATCACTTCTGGCTTCTGAGTTTTCTCCCCACTTACATGTTTCAAAGAAAAACATCCGGTACATTAGATAGAGAGCAGTGCTATGCTTCAAGTGGATACAGTGATTTATTTTGCTATGGATTTCACTAATAGTCCAAGAGTTCATGTTTTCAATGAAGCAAATTCGCTTTGACTGGAGGATAAGTAAGAATAAATATGGAGGTTTTCAGTTGTGAGTGGCTCTAGGGATGGCAGTGTCGGTTAGTCCACTACTACTAATATCTCAGCAATGATTAGATGCATTGTCATTCAGCCAGTTATGGTACCTGAGGTTCCCATGACAATGATATTTGGATATTTCTTTTTTGTTTTTTTGGTATAAATGCATCTCACTAACTAATTTTATTAACTACAGTCCCATTACATCTTAAAATCATTCATTTGCATACATTTACTTTATAAAACAACACAATATGGCCCTAATTGCAGTACATCTTAAGAGGATTACTGGAGCCAGATAGATGCAAACTATTTAACACCAACCGCATGGAAAGACACAAAATAGATACAAAAAGATATAGAGTCTTACTGTAAGTTGACAATAAATGCTTATATACTTATATATTTAATTTAGTCTACTAAAGCCCACAGGAGAATTGGCCAAAAAGTTACTCTTCCCATTGACTCTAACACTATTTCTCCTCACAAAAGTTTAATCAAGTGCTGCAAGGCAAACTAACAAGAAGCAGAAAAATGAAGGGGCTGACTGAGAGGAGTATCTCAATCAACACTGAGCCAGTAGAAGTTTTCAGACAACCGGAGGGAAAAAATTCCCCATTGCTGTAACTCTCGCCCAGAGTGAATTTGAACATCTTTTCTTGGCCAGGTACTGCCAGGGAGTTTATAATTGAGTTGAGACTGAGGAAATACTCATTAAGACGTTGTCAGTCGCCAGAGGAGGCCATGCTCAATGTGTTTAGACACCACGGAGACTGCAGGTATCCCAGAGCCCTTCTCTTCTCCAGCTGGAGGGCAAAAGTGTACGCCTGTGTACAGGTGCACGTGTGTGTATTTATGTGTGATTGTGCACGGGAGTTTATTAAACTCACAGGTCCGCAGAGCACCATCTGCCTGCACAATGTTTGATTGAGCAGGAGCTGGTTGTGAGGGACACCCCTGTCACCCACTATGTGAGACAAACTATTGATAAAACACCTGTTTATTGTCTTGCTCTCTCCACAATCTCTGGTGGAGCAGCTGCTTTACGACAGGAGGCGGCGCTGGCCTGTGTGCTGGTCTTTAAAGCTCACTGTAAATAAAAACTGTGGAACGCATTCAGATGATTTTTAGTTCATTTGGTATTTAAGGGATTTTACATATTGATACATGGATGCAATGACAGAAGGACCCCTCATCCATTTTTCATTCAAAGGTCCACGTTTTTGAAGTACAAAGCAGCAGGCAGTGCATAACACCTTGGCCCTAAGTCTGCCACACATTATGTTCCACCTGACCTCAATATGTCATTTTAGTGATTAATCTTTCAGTGTGTCTAAGTTCTGGTCGATGTGATAATTAAAACGATCCTCAAGGTGTCTAACCATTGATCGTTTGATCTCCCCCTGCCTGTCCTAGATTAGATGGATTAGAGCACTATCTATGATGAGAACAGGTAAAAGCAGAACACTGACAACCATTACTGCAGCTTAGTTCAGCACTGATTTGTGATTCTGGGTCATAGCTTTTTGTCAGTAAACAATATCATTAACAATAATCAGGTTGACTGGCCATGAGCACAAAGATCAGGCACACGATGAGGCAGAGAACATGACGCAAGCACACTGTTGGATTTAGAGCTGTCAGAGCATGTACAGGAAATGGCAATGTAAATGCGATGTGAACTGGCTTTTATCATTTCTGACCGTGAGCTGGCACGAATGAAGGCATAAAAATGAAGAAGAAAAAAAAAAGAACATGAAATCACACATTATACATCGCTAATACTATTTTATTGCTGCCGTTACTGCTCAAATTCAGCCATGTAATGACGAAAAACTGACCTGAAATTGAAATTAATCTTTCACTAGCTAACAAAGCGCTTTTACAAGGAGCTTGAACAGTCTTCTAATGTAACTACACCGTAAAACAGCCTCAGTCGGAGCAATCAAATGGCCCATAAATGCCCTCCTATAGGCATTTGGTTAGTGTTAAATAAATGCCTAATGAAAACCTACATGATAAACAAAATAAGGAAAAGGAAAAATGTAGATGTTCCTGTGATTATATGTTACGTAAAAAAGATCTTTGGTGTGCTGTTGTTTTATTCAAACCAGTCAATTGTAACATGTTTTCTTCTTGTCTTTGTGTTTACGTCAGTTTGTATTCCACTGTGTTCACGGGCATCTCGCCCCTCTGTGGGGTCGATGACAGGAGTATACATGCACTCAGAGGTGAATCCACAATGCAGGAGAGAGCTCCAAGCAGCATTTTCAGTGAGACAGATGGATGAAGTTTATTAAGCATGTGACAGTTAACACCCTCAGTAGGGAGAAAACACTGCAGCGGATAAATAAATGTTGGCTTTACCAGCCCCCACCTCCTGTTATTTATACACCAGAGTCAACATTTCTATTGCGCATGAATTATGGCAACAAATGATTATTGCTTCTGTGATCATTATGAATGCCATCCTCTTGATATAAGGAGATCCTATAAGGAGCTATGTTTCCTAGATTACACATGCAGACAGGCCACCAAATGAATTACATATCTAATTTGGAGATTTGCATTTCAGGAACGCTTCTTTGTAATCGAGGACGGATCCTTCTTCCTGGCCTGTATGGGAATGTGGGGGGAAAAAAACAAGACTTCATTTGTGCTGTAAGCATGAGTGACACGGGATCAGATTGGGTTTTATTAATCCTCAACACAATCTTTTATCTTCGACAAATCGAAACAACAAAAATAACCCAAAATGGATGTGAAGATTCTAAAGGCACGGCAGAGGCCACAAAAATCTCAAAGTCCCAGAATGAGCACTCTGATTTTACAGATTATGTGGAAAATACTTTGCCGTTCCAGACAGAGCCTAGAAACCTTGATCTTTGATGCCCCAAAGCATTGTGGAAGATGTGTGTAAAAACCAGCTCAGAGCCCTTGGGGATTTTTAAAATGGATGAGCATAAACCTTATGTAGCGTGCTTATACTTTGATCCCATACTGCATAGCTTCAGCGACCTCTTTTACCACCCTATCTGTTCTTACATGTATGAATTTTTAAAATGTGGATTCCCAACCTTTCCCCAGAGATGCTGCAAGTGTTTATTGGAGCTTTTAACACTGGTTTGTGAGTGTGAGGGTGCATATTTACACTATGATGATTTTCTTCAGCTGTTATCCAGCCAAGTTGATGGTAGATTCAGTCCTCTAGTGGACCGTTATGAGAGCTCTCAAGCTTTGTTAAAGGGTCTTACACTAGTGTTAATCATGGCACTAAGTATTAGCGTTTGCTTTAGGTGGATTAATTTAATCACTCACATGGCTAATCATTCATCTCATAATGATTTTTTCTATGATTCGCTTCTCAAATAGATTCCTTAATATTTGCAGATCTTGCTAATCATTGAGGATATTACACTTTGACCTTGATTTTGTCTTTTCATTTTTATGCTTGCATAACGTTTTGTTTCTGTCCTTCTTTTTCCCTCCTTTACTGTTTCTTTCTCTCCAGACATTACAACACTTACCCTCCCCTTCCTCTTTTATCTTTTGTGTATATGTATATATTTCTATTCTATGTCCATATCTCACTTTCTTTCTGACTCAGCATCGCTGTTTATTTGCTCTTTCAGACACTACCAACCACCACATATGAGTTAGAGATTGTGGCTAAGGACATGGCAGGAAGTGAGGTGGGCCTAACAGGAACAGCCACAGCAACCATTACCATCACAGACAAGAACGACCATGCCCCTGAGTTCACACATCCGCTGGTGAGTAACGTCTCTTTTGAATGGTGCATGTTCTTTCCAGTCCCATTGTCACTTGCATGTAGCCTCTACATGTAATATAACTGTTTGTATACCCATTCAAGAAGGTCTGAGGTCAGGGTCAGTTACTGTAGAGCCAGAGATGTCAATTTCTTTAATGACACGGGGCAAGAGGGCAGATAATTGCCAAGAGCAAGCTTGAACCGATGTCTCTTTGTTGTAAGAGGAATTGTTGAGGCATGTGTTTTGCCCTGTGAAACCTTTTAGTCAGAAATGTGCAGGTTTACTTTAAGTGACATGCTAGAGAATATCACCTTAAAGTGACACGTTATTACTGGGCAGAATTCAAGAAATGCATTTGGTCCGCTCAGTTCTACTGAGTCCTACAGTTTCTGCTACAATCTGTTTTAGTGATGTAAGGAAGAACAAATAAAATATACCAATACAAAAGAATTTGGTACAAAGACCTGTCTCTAAAATGTTTCTAATAGGCCTGATTACCCTTTTAGTTGAAATATTAGGAACAAACCTATGCTCTAACAGAAAAAAAACAGAAATATTATTCATGTAAGAATCAGACTTTAGTGTTTATACTGTAGTGATGGTGCAGGTACTACCTGACAGATGGTATTACAAAGGCCTTAAAATCCCAAGCACATCACACAACCAACCTTTTATGCCAATGAGACACCTGCACCACTCTTAGGAGCCCCCACACAGTCCCCCACCTACACATTTCTTGTGCCTGTGTGTTTTCACCCACTCAAGGAAGTATCCAACTTTGTATGACCTTTAGAATATTTCTGTCCTTGTCTGCTAAGGTGAAGATGACAAAATAACCAGCGCAGATCACAGAGAGTGCACACGTGTGCAAACGACATATGTGACATGCAATAACACCAGTGTAACTGGGTGATATGGGTGCAGAGGCAAGATAAGGGACTCTGTGAGCAGGAGTGGGAGTAGACGTGTTGTGGTTCAGTGACGGTTTGTTTAGTCAGCAATGCCTTAAGGCATTAGGGAAACACTAAACCGGTGCCTGTCAGTCACACTATAAAATAAAATGTACGTGTGAAAAAAAAATATATATATAGAAAATAGCCCACAATAAATCACATGCAGTCACCTCATGATAGATTTGTAAAAAAAAAAAAAAACTGCTTCCATGACCGTTTACTTTTTTCTCTTCATGCCACTGTCTCTCCTCTGCACGTGAGAAAACAAAATAATAAATCGGGTCCTAAAGAAAAATACCCTCCCTTGCACCTTGAGGTGCGCTTGTAACATTGAGTGGTGTTGTTCGTAATGGAAACGCCTGTAGCTGTTGTTAGGTTTGAGACACATCATGCTTTGCCCCAACCAAACCTCTCCTACAGGCCTCCCATGATACATTGGGGTGTCAGGGGAGCTTGTAAGGAGCGCAGCTCAGATGTGAAATGTTACAGCTCAGAGGGCTCGCCAGGGCCGTGCAGAGTGCACCATGTCCGTGTCCCACTTAATGTTCTCATTTCTCACTGGGAAGAGATCCGTTTAAAGGCGTAGAGAAATGGAGCTTTTAAAAAACAAGTGTTTGAAGGCGCTAAGCTCCCCATATAAATCCTCTCCACCTCCACTCTCCCTGACCGCTTCCAACCTGCCCATGAATCATCTATGACCTCTCAGAAGTCCGCCATCATATTGTGTGTGTGTGTGCTTCTGCCCTAGGTTTGTGTCAGAGGCAGCTCTCAAGCTTTCGCCGTATAAATTATTTAACTCAATGCTCAAGTCTTTTCATAGAACTTTCCAAAATCCAGTCCTTCAGAAGAATCTTGAGTTGAAGACACAACCTCCTGCAGACGCGATGTAAGTCTTCCAACTTGTGAGCAGAGCTCAAGCAGAGAAGGATAGAGCGGAGGATGAAAAGATGAGTATCAATAGTCTAACACAGAGGGATAGATGGACAGGAAAGGAAAAAGAAACGTTCAGGAGATGTGTTCCATCCTGTTATTATTCATTAAATCCAGTGTAGTGGGGTTTTATGACTTGACATTTTGTTTGAATTCAGCAAACATAATCCCCTCGCAGGGTGCCTCTGTTTCCCCTCAAACCTACCTACCACAGCTCTATGCATAGAGACAGCTATTCATAGCTTGTGAAGTCTTTGCCTCAGACCACCACTCCACTCCTATGTAGATCCTCAGATGAGCCAGCAGGGAATCTTTTCTCCTTTCCTCCTTAATTCATCTGTCTGTAGTGAAGTTGCTGAAGTTATAACTCCATGTAAAGAATTACAAAACAGGTGAGCGTGAGTTTTTTGCTTTGAAAAAGAATAATTATGGACTACTGAATATATTTTACAGATAATTCTGGCATTAGTCGTTCTGTTGCACTGCTTTCTCATTCCCTTGTGTTATTTTGACAATTATTGTCAAGGATTTGGAGGTTTTTGGATCACAGAGCTATAGCAATACGTTGACAACCATGCAGGACACAGACAGCAGCTTTGAATGTAGCCTTCATTAAAAAACTTTGTGACCTAAATTCAAACTGAGATTTAATTTGGTCTGTCTATCTTAAGAGCATTACATTCTTTTCTCGTTTTTCTTTTTTTTCTGGAAGCAATATTGGAGGTTCGGGCCTCTGGGTTGGTATTTTCATGTGCAGTTGAATGACATTTGAGGAAGCCATAGGTATGTTAATACAATACATTTTTCGCACACAACAGTGGTTATGTTACGTCCTGCATTAAAGAATGGAAGGGGGTCTAGCTAGCATTGGTTCTGTCTACTTAATGGGTTCAGAAAGAATCACGAGTTTAAATCACAGATGGGACTGAGCAATGGCTAACAACATATGCCTTCAGGGCGCAGACAAGGATACTGATATGCTAGTTAACTAGCAGTTAATTGTTTGTCAAGATAATGTGAAGTCTGTTAGACTACGGTAGACTGCGGAACTGAAGCATCTGAACAGAGAGGATCTACTGGAAGAAATGTATATATATATATTTAGAAACAGGATTGGTTATTAGGAAGTACAGTACCGTCAATGTAAAAACATTAATCTGCTTTTAGTGAAGAGTTAGGTGAAAAATGTTAAATGTTGCAATACACCCTGCACAGATAATCACAGATGCTACAGTATACTTAAATGGAAACATATAGACTATACTATGCTTCAAGCCTTTCATAAAAGATCTAAGAATTAGCTGAACAGCATGCCAAACTGCCATTTCTTTTCCCCTTAGTAAGTCCTTTTTAAGGATGGATGATTCAGTGTAATCTATCTTCCATTTTAAAAATCATAAGCTAAGGTATCCTTTCATACAGTACTATGAAATTTATTACATTTTGCTTCTGTAGGGGATTGGGCTCTGACCTGATTAATTTTTATAGCGAGAATCTAATCCTATTTTTATGAGAAGGGGAAACAAGAAAAAAATGATATGGAATCTTTTAGCTCTGTCGTCTGAAAGGCCAGATATGCATTCTCCTGTAACAACGGTGAATATTTCTCCTGATGAATGTTATCTGCCAATCGTAGCTAATCTCCATGTGTTCTTTTAGTCTCCGGCGCATTGTCTCTAAGATTTGTAGCTGTGTTGAACTAGATATTACATCGCCTTGCTCACACTGTATGGAGGAACTTTTTGTTGATATTGTTCAACTTTTGTACCAGTTTTTGCTGCTATCAAGAGCGCACGCTGACATACCCTTGTCTTCTTCTACACCGAGCACCTTTTGCCCTTTACGTCTCTTTCCATCTCTGTTACTTTGTTCTTCCTTGTCCACCAATATCCCGATCCTTCCTCCATTCTCTCCCTGTACACTTGCACTACTTGTCTCGCCTCCTCTCCTCTCTGGCTCTGCTAATTCCACAACATGTCTGACTGGGCCTGTTTCCCACTGCTCCTCATAACAAGACCATGATGGACCTTATCACTCCTGTCACTCAAGCTACCTGACAGCTAGTCTCTGTATTTATTTATTTTTTTTACTCAATTTCACGTTTTTCTCTGTGGCTGTCTGTCTTTCTGTCTGCTCTCTCTCCCTCCCTCTCTTTTTTCCCTCTACCCCTCTCCTCTAATGTGGCCAGGAGAATATGCTCACCTGCAATCCATCTGTCCCGCTGATAAAGACGTTAGCGGTGATGGGTGTAGCACCAGGAACAGGGCAGCAGGGCCCTGTCAGTGCTGGTCTGTCTTGGGGATGGCTAACGGGTGTCATGGATTAGTCTGGGCTTTGCATGATTGCTTCGGTAGCTCGGAGATACACACGGCACTTACCCTGGGTGATTCGGTGGCGTAGTCAGCCAGACTCCTCTATGGGAAAAGGATTTGAGCACTGTATGCTAGGTTAGAGGCACATTATGAAGGACAGAGGTACGTAAGTGTTTGTGTGCATATGGGGATGTGTTATTCAACATTTATACATAAATGGAAGTGAGAGCATGTCCTTTAAACCTTTGCAATATGATATGAAGTGAAGTTTGAAGTGTGCGTATATGAAGGTTTTTTTTTTTTTCTTCTTCTTTTTCTTTACGTTAACCAAGCGGGCTGAATAAGAGGTCATTTTAATCAGATGTAGTGAATACTGTAGCACCTCTTGACACCCCCAGTCTTTCGAGAGAGAGTGAAAAAGCCCTAGAAAGAAGTGTGAAAAACTACTTGAAGCAACAGGCATATTGTCCCTGAGTTGGGAAGTTTTCTCAGAAGAATGTTAATGTGTTAGTAATCATAAAGCTGGTCTGTTTAAAAGCTCAAAAAGGACTTACTTAAAAAGGCTGCTGCAAGCACAATTTTTCTCTGTTTTGTCAGGGACTGGCCATGATGCAACATTCTGTGTATGCCTTTATTAGTAAGTTGAATATTATTTTTATTATGATTTGTCATTTTGTATCACACCCTACCGTGTGCCCTCACTGAGAGAGGTGACTGACCGAAGCTCCAGCTAATAGTCTTTCAACCTGCGAGCACTGGTTGATTGACATTCAAATAAAATGAGTTTATGTGTACTCGCTCAAAGTACATCCCATTGCAGATAAGGAGTATACAGAGAAAAAAGGAATAAGTAATCTGTGTGGTCTCATGTTCCAAAACAAAAATGAAAGAATGTTTCATTATTGATCTTTTATTCATTTATTCACTGCTGCACTTGTGAATGTAATTCAGTTTTTATTTTCTGAGTCAAAAAACCAAGACTGCATTGAAACACTTCAATGGACATATTAATGAATACTCGCTGTAACAATTATGCACGCTTCAAGTTAATGAGTTTGTGTGATGCATCATTCAACCATGTCCGACACAGATGAGGCAGGGTCAAAAGTCTCATACATCACCGCAGAAGACCTACGGTTCAGGTTCCAGCGGTAGCACCTGCTGCTTAGTTGTCTGTTTGCAGCAAACACAATTAGCAATGATTTGTGGGTAGCGAGCCAGCTAGGTAGCGTGTCCTTGCCACTGTCATAGTGATGCTTACTTGGCAGTTGTGGCACCATACATCATTGTGTCATGCGTTCCTCCTGGCTGTCAGAACAGACCTTTTTCACAGCAGCCATGTTAACTCGAAATAGTAGGGTCAACGCAGGTGGTTCCAATGATGCTAATTAAGGTTCTGTTAAATAGTCAGGGTGCCGCTGCGGTGCACGTCGGTTCACTGGAAAGGCTCTGCTGCACTAAATGGAACCGAACTATAACTAGTATCATTGGCAACACCTCTCTTTACCCTACTATTATATGTCAAAATGGCTGCTGTGGAAAAAAAAAAAAAAAGGTCTATTGTACCGTGGAAAGAAAGAAAAAATAACACACATCAAGACACATTCTTCTCTTCTCTAGTTCCTGCAGAGGTAAGTTGATTGTCATGAGTAGGGGTGGTATTACCGGTAGCTAGTCAAAGGTATGGGACGTCTGGTGGTTGCAGGAATGTAATATTTTGTTGTTTGCAGCCGATGATACGTTCAAGGACTTTCTCCTCAGAGCCTCATTCTGGGGAGCTGTTTAGCAGTCTAGTGGTAGATACAGCAGGTTGAAACAGGTAGTGGAAACTTTTACTTTCACTGGGGAGCACATGGGTGAAAATGCAGCAGAAAGTGGATGTGGACTGTCAGTTTTTGTTTTTGTTTTTTTGGTTAGTTTTTGGAAAGCTACAAAACTCCTGGAGGCAGAACTCTCCAGTCTGACCAGTCTCCCCAGACTGTCTGATGCTATCTTCTGTAATTGATCAGGTGTAACGCTTGGGTGGTTGCAAGTGTTTTTGACCAGGTTTTACAGTTACAGTATTTAATACACCATGTGCCTGTATTCCTTGATGAGTTTTTTTTTTTTAACTCAGCTGCGGTGACAAATCAGAGAGCTGTCATGTTCCGCAAAGGTAGTAAAGCTGCTTTGCTGAATGTCAGATTCATCAAAAATCTATCTTTGGAAACAGCCTTAGCAGAAGCTGTTGAAATTTAATAAAGACATAGGTAAGCTCATTAACTCTCCAGGCACACTTACTGTATGCAGGATTAAAGCTAGGGGGAAGGGGGACGAATTAAATGGGGGGGGGGGGTTAGAGAGAGAGGTAAGTTGCCAATCCTATACACAGACACTGTATAGGATTGTGTGGGAAGATGAGTGAGCACATGGACTTGGTTTCATTTCAGCTTCATGCTAGTACAATGAAAATTGTGCCTTCTTACAGATTTGCCGTCTGTCTACATCTCGTTCTGCTGAGAGTTAAGCTGCTTTGAAAGTAGATAAAGCAAATACAAGTGGCTGCTTGAAAATGTACATGATCCCTGTTTATCTCTTTTCTACATTTGACATTTAACTCTCTGACATCTACCTCAGTCATTTGTCATTTTAATGGGGCCTAAAAATACTAAATTAGTGCAAAGTTTTACAACTTATTTATGAGATGTTATGTTCAGGGTGCCACACGATTTTTCAGATTTATGTATGTCATGTCTTTGCAGCGTGTTAGGATTTATTCAGTTAAAATAGACTCTCTGCTTTCTAAGAACTGTCTTGGGAGGATCAAAATCGTAGCAAGTAAGCAGGGTGGATTTCAAGACAGAAAAGTGAGAACAATGTTCTGAAAAAGATGCTGGAAGAGTAACCAACATGCTCAGGAAGACAAGCTTCAAATGCCTCTGTTGCAGCGCCTCCCTGTTGTGACGTGTCAGTGCAGCAAATGCTACTCAGAGGCAAAACAGTCTTGTCCCAGGAGGTTTAATATGATGGGCCACTGTTATGTGTGTTCCCTTCTTCTGTGGGGCAGCAGGGACGTGTCACAAAGTACTTTCCATTAGGACAAATGAACAGCTGCTCAACTGTCTGTCTGGCTACCTGTCAGTGTAGCCCCAACTGCCATCTGTATACATAACACATCCTGACAGACATCCAGGAATAAAATATGTTGATTTCAACGCTGTCCATCCGTCTCAGGTTGCGTGTGTATGTGTGTGTAAGGTGCTGTGTCCTAACGGAAAGGATGTTGATGCTGAGCGTGTGTGTTTATTTAACTGTAATTACGTTCATGTGTCACTGTGTTTATTTGTTTATGTCTGTGAGAGTGAAAACAAGATGGAAAAGTCAGATTTATGAATTTGCTTATTTATAGCAGCCAGTATTATCATTTCTGTCTCTGTCTCTGACCTATCCTCTGTCTTTATACTCTGTTCGTGTGGCACCCTGAACATAGCATCCTTGTATATAAAATATTGCTGCACACAGCAGTGAGACTACAAGAAAAAAGGTCTTGGTCACTGGTTTGTAACAAGCAAACAATGCCAGCTGGCAATGAAAGACAAATTAAAAGCCTGTATAAGAAATAGGAGGCAATTTCCATAGTAGTGTTAATGAGGCAGAGAGCATTTAGTGTTACTCGGTAAAGCTGACAGATGTGTATACTCTTCCAAGGCTTCACATCTCTTTCTCGGGCCTTTTGCCAAATATTTCAGGCTTTCTTTGCACCCCCATCTGTTGGAGAAGAGGTACATTGAACGTTGTTGACAGTGTTGAAATGAAGGTTTTGTGGAATTATGGCGTACTTTCCGAAATGAACCAGCTGTTTTGCTTTGGTTTGCAGATGTTTGCTAACGTAGAAAGCAAGCATCTGCAAGAAAGAAGGCTGAAAGTTGAAAGAAAACCACTTTTAGGTTGAGCATTGTCACACAGCATCCCTGAATGAGTGTGTCAGTGATTAGGTAGTCTTAAGTGTTCTGGCTTGTAGCCTGGGTTGTATTGACTAATCATGTTTGAGTACGTTGGTAGGTTGCAGCAATCCGTGTGGAGAGAATAAGAGGTGGAACACATTGGCCTAAGTGGGCAGCTTTTAGAAAAGTTGCCCCCAGAGGATAAATCGTCTTTAGATGGTAGCCAATTGGTTCCCAGATTGGTCGTTAGGTGACAACATTTGCCAAATATCTGGCCATGCTGAAGTAGTATTTGTTAATTTTATTTTGTGTTCATGAAATTTTTAAAGCACCAACTGTAGATCAGGAAAGCACAAGTTCTCTGTGACTATAAAACTCTATGCACTCCTCCTGACTGTGGAGGCAAAGTGGCAGTTAAAGTAGAAATTACATAATGTCACTTGAAGATTTTGGTATTTTTCTTACTGGTGCAGACAGGTATCCAATTAGTTCTGTGCGGTGTGAAAATCAATTATGTGTGATGTGAACATCAAGCCTGTATCATGTTCTTACAACAGGTTCCCATGACAAATGGAGTGAGGTCACACTAATACTGCACACATGACATGTTGCACATAACGAACAAACGAAAGCCAACGTCACCGTCGTAGGCAGGAATGGATTAGAAATACAGCAGGTCTTGTAATGTAATTCCAACTGTCAGCTCAAAATTGACATTACCCATTTATTTGTCTCTTCTTCTTAGGTTGTTTTGACTCAAATCACCCAATTATCTTTTGGCAGCATGACATTACCTCGAAGATTTATGGGACGGATCACTGAAAAGGTCTGGCATAAAAGGAGATGGCAAACAGAAAATCGATGGCACACTGTAGTTTTTACTCCTTGGAATCTTAAATGTCTAAGTGCAGGGCTCTGTGATTTATGGCCACATGCCAACAATATCTATCTATCTATCTATCTATCTATCTATCTATCTATCTATCTATCTATCTATCTATCTATCTATCTATCTATCTATCTATCTGTCTGTCTGTCTGTCTGTCTGTCTGTCTGTCTGTCTGTCTGTCTGTCTGTCTGTCTGTCTGTCTGTCTGTCTGTCTGTCTGTCTGTCTGTCTGTCTGTCTGTCTGTCTGTCTGTCTGTCTGTCTGTCTGTCTGTCTGTCTGTCTGTCTGTCTGTCTGTCTGTCTGTCTGTCTGTCTGTGCAAGTATGTGTGTGTGTGACTGCACTAGTGATGTGGTCATCTTTTTCTGAGTGGAGCAACCAAGAGTCACCGCTGTAATTGACTCTCTGTCTGGGGCTGGGAGTTTTAGATAGAAAACAAGCAACACACACATACATGGATGAAAGCAAAGTTGAAGGCAGAGCCTTTTTTCCCTCTTTTGCCACCTCTCTCTCTCTCTTTCTTTCTGTCCCTCTCTCTCTCTCTCTTTCTTTCTGTCCCTCTCGCTCTCTCTCTCTCTCTCTCTCTCTCTCTCTCTCTCTCTCTCTCTCTCCTCTCTCTCTCTCTCTCTGTCTCTCTCTCTCTCTCTCTCTGTCCCTCTCTCTCTCTCTGTCCCTCTCTCTCTCTCTCTCTCTCTCTCTCTCTCTCTCTCTCTCTCTCTCTCTCTCTCTCCTCTCTCTCTCTCCTCTCTCTCTCTCTCTCTCTCTCTCTCTCTCTCTCTCTCTCTCTCTCTCTCTCTCTCTCTCTCTCTTTCTTAATGTGTTTAACTCATTTCAGGCCAGAAGCTTTGCCTCATAGTTAGTCATTTCCTTCTAGTCTTTCAGGTGACTGGTTGCTTTGTGCTCCAGGTGGAATTGGGGCCTTATCAGCGACAGGGCAGGAGCCCAGTGGCCACATCGCATAGAATACAGCGTTTCCTCCAACCGCATGACTGCCCCACATGATTAAACCCAATCTGACCGGCTGTTGTCTGTGTGTGTGTGTGTGTGTGTGTGTGTGTGTGTGTGTGTGTGTGTGTGTGTGTGTGTGTGTGTGTGTGTGTGTGTGTGTGTGTGTGTGTGTGTGTGTGTGAAGGGAGGAGAGAGTGAGCTTTGAAATATTGCATTTGAACCTTATCTACAGTTTGAGGAGTCCATAGGATGGCGATGTGTGACGTCAGTGACGTGCACCTGTTTGTGATCACCGCGCTTGTGTCTTTGAGTATATGCAGTGGGGGCATGTAGATAGTTTTTGTGAAACGGCTTTCACTCCTTCAGAGGTCCTCACTAAAGCTGAGGCAATTGCTGTTCACATTTAAATTCCAGTGCATCCCACTAAAATCGGAGTGCTGCGCTTTTTTTATGTTTCCATCAGCCTCCTAATTTTCACATGAAGCTTTTGTACCAGGCTGCCGCAGGCTTGCAGGACAAAAGGACCAACAATGTACAAACATAACATCCTTCTTTAAAGAACATTGTGTTTCTAAACTGTGTGCCCTAAATGACTGTGAATAGTTCAAAGTGGTTTTTTTTAACAAGCTTTGGATGAATAAAAAAAGGAGAAAAGAAAGGAAAGAGAAGAAATCAATGTTTGTCTCTCTCCAGATAAATGCATGGAGCCAGGCAGTGTAAGGCGGTAAGAGGGTAATCTGTGAAACAACAATACCGTGGGCTGACAGGAGATGCAGTAATCTAGGCTGGACCGGCACTATCCTTAAACAGAGTGTTCTGTGTCTAAAAGATTACACTATAAGCTCTGACACCATAATGGTCCTGACACACACACACACACACATTCTCACACATACACACACTTCCAGAATTGCTTCTGCCTGCCTGGAGCTTCTGCAACGGTACCCCTGTTCACAATGTAGTCTTTATTGGTAGCCTTGCTAGCAGAATACATCGATAGGAATTTGATTGAGGCCTGCTGCCCACAATGAGCAGAGAGGTAGGGAGTGATTGACACTGAAAAATAAATGAGATGCGCTGTGAAGAATCGACCATGAAGGAATAGTATTTCTTCTGTTTGTCCATGCATTCAAACCTATGTTGAAAAGTCCTATTGTGAATTGTTGTTTAGAAAAAAAAGACTTCTTGGATATGACTTTTTTCTATACTTTTTTTTACAAAGCTTTTTCTCAGCCAGAGAGGGAGCAAACATATAAAAAGAAGGACTTAAAGTTGTCCTTTTGAGGTTTCTTATAAACAAACTAAATCCGTTGTGTATCCTTGAGGTCTGACAAACATATTGAATGCACTTCCCTCCTCATAAAATCTGCAAAGCCATTATTTCTTATTTAAATCCTGCATTGTTTACATGCCTATTTGCTTGCTTGCGCCTTCTTCTTCCTTGTCTTTGTTGAAGCATTTCTATACACGTCTTTGTGTGTTACAGCCACCACTGGAATAACAAGAAACCGCTGGAAAGACTGTGCGATACATTCGCCCACGTGGTCACACAAGTGCACGCCGCAAACAAAAGAGGCATCCACTTGTAAAAACATTGCCACATATCACTTGTGATCAAAAGCTCGGCTGTGATTATTCACCCTAAACATCTAACGTATTGTATCGATATTAGCATTCTAAGCAATGTTCACACTAACGGTGCGCGTGTGTGTGCGCATTTGCAGAAATACTTGAAGGCACTGTCAAAACTCAACTTTTCCTTCATGTTCTGATTTTTCCTCGTGTCTCTGTAGGCTCATGAAATGGAGCCATGCAGACTTGGAATAATCCCAATTTTTCACTCAAGTTTTGAAATTTATCTTCTCGTGCAGATGACTTTGGCTTAATTCTCTTCATCGTCTTGTGCCTCTCGGTTGACTTACGCCATTAAAATTCACTTCACATACAGTCTGAACATACCTTCAGAGTCACCTTAACCTAATGGAAAGTCTTCTATGCCATCCTCTCTCTCTCTGTCCAGTCTGATTTGTACTGCTATACTTTCTAGGTTCAGGTATCTTCAGTTCTTCTTGCTCACTAATGCTGATTTCTCTGTCTCTTTATCTGCGCCCTCAGTTTGAAGCATATGTCGATGAGGGCTCGACGGGTGTGGTGGTCAACTTGACAGTAGACGACAGAGACGACCCGGCCACAGGAGCCTGGAGAGCCACTTACTCAATAATTAAAGGAGATCCTGCACAGAACTTCGAGATCCAAACCAACCCAGATAATAATGAGGGAATGCTCTCTGTCGTTAAGGTAAAGCGCATGCCCTACATCATGCATTCATGTACCTCAGTGGGTAATACAATCACACTTAACTTCTAAATGATTTTCCCCATTCAGCCCCTGAACTACGAAGCCACGGTATTCTACACGTTACTCATCCAAGTGGAGAATGAAGATCCTCTGGTATCTAATGCTAGATATGGCCCAAGCTCCACAGCGACTGTCCTCGTCACAGTCGAGGACATCAACGAGGGCCCGGTCTTCTTCCCTGACCCACTGACAGTAACTAAGATGGAAAACATTCCTGTGGGCAGCTTTGTGGCCTCACTCAATGCTACAGATCCAGATACATTGCACAAACAGAACATCAGGTAAGGAACTATGGCTAAAATCACATGGCAAAGGGATGCAGACAGACTGAAATTGCAATCCAGCTGTGAAACTGCACTTGTCTTGTGTATACAAAAAGGAGAAGATAGATAGATAGGTTGGATGATTGAATGTGATCTGCTGTAGCTCAGTACCATCAGTAAAGAGTTATCATGGTATCCGGTTCTTTCAGATTCACTCTGTTCGGTTGAGCAACATACTCAAGTATCATTTGCTAATGGGACTCTTTGAACAGGAGTTTTCTTTCATGTAAGGACACCATCTCACCTCATGTGTTTCTGAGCCCTCATTACTCCATCTTTTCCGCCCACTCAGTGGATTCATGTCTTCTTCTAGTCTTCCATCCCCTGTCTACAGTGTTCTCTTTGCCACTTTATCACTCCGTGTTATGTAAACAGATGAAAGATATTAACCGGACAATCTGCAATTTACTGGCACGGGTCAAACCATTCACCCCAGTCCACTGAAAAGTCAGAGTGGGCAGCTCATTAACTTTTACTCTGTAACAGAAAAAGTCCTCCCTCAAATATTACCATCATCATAACAGGAAGGCTATTAGTTTCACCATGTGCTACAATAAAAATTATTCCTCTTACTGCCAGAGGGAGCCCCATGGCATGCTGCACTTCCTTTTACAAGATGGAAAGCTCATCATTGCATTTATTGGCTTTCGGGCCTAATTTATACTCAATTCAGATCACGCTTTTTATGCTCCCATGCAGTTATATATCATGTAAAAATAGTGTTAAGTAAACACATGGGGATAATAATGAATCAGGGAAATAAAACTCACCAGATCGTGACTTAACTGCTTGAAATTATTGATGCCACTTTATGAGCTGTAAAATGTGTCAGTATCAAATGCTACATAACGTGGAGTTGTTCCACTGAATGTGATGATGTGTAGGAGTCAGGTGCTATGCCCATAAAGCTTTCATCAGTGCTGGACTGAGATCACAAGTCAGGTCGCGTGATTGTATAAATTTCAAAATGTCCGAGATCACAAACCGATCTTTGAATACAAATTTTGTTCAGTAATACCAGCATGCTACCAGCTCTTGTTTTTTATAACAAAGATTAAGAAACATGCTCCATCGAACACTGCCTCAGGTCACAAGCTCACTTTGGCGAGGTCATATTTCTATTCTGTTAGTTAATGTCTTTGCCTGTTTTTATTTAACCTTGAGAGTTGTGTTAACAATAGTCAGTGGTCGCACATTGATTTAAAATTAAAAAAAAAAAAACAACAATGAAAGCTTTGAATTCAAATGAATGTGCACAATGATGACGATAACTTGTTGATGTTAAACAAGTATAATGTTCCCAAGTATGGTTCAACGTGTAAGTTAAGGGTTTACTGAAGTTATTACAGTTCCTCATTCAGGGGGAACATTAATGCTTGTATCATATTTAATGGTAGTCCATCCATCGTCCTTGTGAAAGCCACACTTTGGACCACTTCTTCCTGTGTGTATGAGCAGCACGGTTGCCTGAGTTTGCTGTCATAATTATATATATATATATTATAACATAGTAGAAAACATCATGGCATCCATGAATTGATAAGCTCAGAGTCATAAATTTCAATGTATTGGACCATTTGGGGACAGTTCTCAACTAGAGCCTTTCTGCAGCGTTACTGGCCCACTTTGACCCCTGATGGTAGTCAACAGTGGATGAATTTCATTCTAAATTAAGAGAACGATACTCCATCAAAGTCATTAGGATTCATCCTTCATTACAGGAGCATCTTTATTAAATTTCTAAGCAATCAATCCAGTGGTTGTAGAGGAAATCAATCATAGTCTTGCTAAACGTTTGTTTAGTTCAAATTGGCCATGACCATAACAGCTGTAGACGTAGTATGTCACATTAAAATGGTGGACAGACAGACTGGCACTGCTGTCCTTTGAGCCACAAAACTGCAAGTTATAAAATGTGTAGGCTTTGTGATCTGTGATCGGTAATACCAGTACGCTCTAGCTCCATTCTAAATCGATGTAATTGATATAGTCAGTTGATATCACTTAAATCATAGAGACTTGTATATCAAAAGATAAAAGCCAAAATACTAGTTTTGTGTGACTTCTGATGTCACACATCAGACTATTCAGGAGTGATGGGAGCCTCAGCAAGAAAGATTTTCACCAAAGTAAATCTGAAGAATTTGAAAAACGATTCATTTTTCCTCATCCTATACAGTCAGCCTTGAATGCCTCTGCTTGTCCTTCAGTAGCTCGGTCATTAGTAATGCATTTAACACATAAGCAAACATCCCTATGACGCAAGTTTCAGTGTTGTTGTTTCTATACGAGTCATTCAGGTTAAGGTAGAGCTTGAATAGTTGGTCATCTGTTTATGTTTCTCACTTCTCACTGCACACTATTTGATATTTGGATTTTTATTTTTTAAGCATTCTTGATCACTTACAAGCTTTCTCCAAAGTTTTTTTTTGCTGTTTTGCCCATATATAGCCATAGAAGACTGTGTTTTTCACTTCGTCTTTGCATCTTTGACTCACAGTGGCAAGTTCGCAGAAGTGAGCATTGGGAGTTAGCATGCACAGAATGAAATTGGAAAAAAAAAAGAGGATACCTTTTTTTGGGGGGGGGGGGGGGGGGGGGGGCAGATTCTGTGTATCTGAATCTGCCCCCTGAGATCCACAGGTCAAATGCATTTGACATTGAACACAATAGGAGGAATAATGCATGTCAACATGTCTGCCCATGCCTACTTCATCTTACATAACAGTCTGGTCGGAGCACGTTTTTGACAAGAAAACAGCATGTGGAGAAACAAAGGGACACAAAGTTAGCAGGTGTTAAATTTGTTTAAGCAACTCACTTTATGAGAAATTTGCATTACATTGAGCAGCTAAGCCCTATTTGCACAGAACTATTGTTACTTTGGGTCCTCTGTGATTTATAATAATTGCAGCGGTCATCCGTGTTCTTAAACCTGTGCAAATCTGCCATGTGTGACATTTCTGGACCACAGCTCGACCCAAAAGCAGACTCAGGTGCTATTCAGACTGGATTAAAAATTCCAATGGGAGACGGGTAATAAAATATTTTCTATGGCGCTGCAGCTAAATTCATGCAGCTGGCATTTTAGCTAATATTTCAGAGTACAAGAGGTGGTTCATATATTCCACCAGAAAATCATGTGGTGCTTATTAGCAGCTCATACAGATATAGTGCCAGTTAAGATGGGATGTTTAAAAAACAATAAATTAGACCACCTTTGTCTTCTGTAGTGTGACATATTTCTGAGTAAAACAATAACCAATAAAACAATAACTTATAACAAATATCAAGGCACATTAAAGGACAGTTGACCAACGCCCACACCTCTCTCACCCACATCAGGAGATGGAAAACAAGACCGAAATAATGAATAAAGTTTTTGTCTCTTTAAATCTAAACACACACAGCTTCTGTGATTGTGCTCTTCAGTTGCTATAGTCCACTAGCTGTAGGTCAGCCAACTATTTTATAGTAAGTAGTATCAATGATATCTTTATTATCCCTGAAGGGTAATTTGTTGTGCAGCCAGTAGTAATTACACAACCACATAACCCTCAGACAACAACAAACAAACACCTGCAACAAATACAACACAAGGATCACATTAAGTTACTCGAAAGGCCAATGGCAGCGGGAACAAATGAGTTTTTAAAACTATCAGTCCTGCATCTTATCTTCAAATTCAAATCCTTAGACCTCCACCTTGTACAGGTGCTGAAGGTAATTTACGCTTGTGCATGCAATTTTTGCTGCACGCGTTAATGAAGAAAAAGATGGGAGGAACAAAATGTCCTTGGCAAGGTCAGAATGATACATTTTCATTTGTCCATACCGAAACGCTGTTTAGCTGCTGCTTTAATCTTCACACGTTTCACACAGGACGACAGAATTAAGATCAAGTTGCAAGACAATTCACTACCTCTGTGAACATTAATGAAAATGTTAATTGGAGGTCTAATCACTCAAATTAGGACAATTAATAAGGACTATTGATTCTACTTGAAGTTGGAGACAGCGGGATTATGCATCAAAAGCTGTAGTGAGTGTAGAAACAGGCTGTGCTATGAAGCCTCTCATTAGCCCGGTTTCTAGCTCACAGCCATGCAAAACCCAGCAGGTTTCATCTGAGCTATCTCATTATCCAGGTTATTAACCAGCGCTGTTTCACCTTTTCTCTTCTGCTGCTGTTGAGAATGAGGTTATTTGTCTGCAAGAGTGTACCGTTACTCTAAATAAATAACTGAAATCTGTTACACTTTGACCACCAACACTTTGAAGTGGCCCAGACTCTGATGCAGTCACCAGTGAGCTTGTTGTCATCTCTCATTTCATAACGGTGACAATGTGAAGCCAAAGATCTCCTGCAGGAGATGTAATTAAATCCTAATGATAAAAAAAGACTGCTACTGTTTACATGAAACACACAATCAACTATTAATAGATAGGTCTTTTCATGCTAAATTATTAATTAATTGAAACAGTGCCCGGGGCAAAATCACTTATGATTCGCAATTAACCTTATTTGGCACAGTGGTGAAAAGAGTGATTAAAAACAACAAAGCAATTTCCTCACGCATCACTAAGTGCAGCAACTTCACTCAAACTGACCTGAGATGTTCCACACACCCTAATTCTCCCTCATAAATGGACAAGTTACATAATTACAGCAAATATGAGTCATGTTTTAATCCTGTACAGTATTTAGGCCAAACTATTAGGCTCTGGGGGGGGATTTATCTCATGTTTATGCTGAAGAAGTTTTCTAGCCCCCTTGACTGGTTTGGGGCTTTAGTCGAGCAGAATGGCTTTATGAGAGTGGCGAATAAAAATCAGACAGCGTGGACGGGAGACGGAGAGAGTTGGACTTGGCTTTTGACAAAAGTTTGTCTGTGGTAAACCTCTGACAACAGAAGTGTTTTTTGCTTGATGTGTGGGCGCTTGACATTGAGGAAATGTACAGCACTTCAGGGAAGATTTATACGCTGAAATTTGGAAGAAAGTTTGCCCAGAAAGTTTACGCCGATATTTTCTCGGATCTTAGACTTGATTCTTCATGCTGTTTCGGTGCCAATCTGGTTGGCTATGAAGAGGGAAGCAAATAATCTAAAGTGTCATTAAGAAAGTTTGGCTATTTGAATTATGTCTCACTTCCAGTGACAGAACTCTCATCGGCTGTCGAATAGCTTTTTAAATCAATGTAATTGGTGCTTGATGGGAGAAGGAGACTGCGTTTGTAAAGTAACAGCGCTCATGGCCGTAGTTTGAACACAGTGGATCATGAAGGATAAAATCTCTGCACAGATGAAGAAAAAAAAAACATTTTTTATTTGTTTTATTTTTGTTTGTGCTTGTGTGGATAGTGTTTTTTCCCCTCTCTTAAGTGATCAGAGTAAATATTTGCAGCTTTTCTCCACTGAAGCCAGACAACAGGTAGACATGAAACCAGACATTTCCAAAGATTTATCACTGCATGGAGAAGCTGTAGACAGATAAAACAGAATACTTTGAACAACGGTTAGATGGACTCTGGAGGAGAAAAACAAAGTCAATTGCGTTTCTAGAAGTTTTCACATTGTAGTCCCAGTTTAGCCATCGCTCACAGGTCCTAAGCCGCCTATGGACTAAGACTTCTTTTCCAACATTAATTTAAGTTATTTTCTTCTTGCTTTTGGAAAGAATCTCAAACTGTTGGGTCATACATTATTCAGCAGCTTCCTGTCTACTTTTGCTTCTCACTCTGGTCATATTCAAGTTAAAAGGGATGGGACTTAAAAGAAGAGGGATGGGGAGCTGGAATGTCAGCCATGAAAACTGGCAGGTAGCTTTGAGGAGCTGAGGAAAGGGAGAGTGAGACAGATCAACGGATGGACAGATAGACTGTGAGGTGTGTAAGGAGAGAGGTGTCTAATGCTACAAAGGCTGACCTGTGAGGGGTCAGACAGCGTGATCACCTTCAGATCTGCCTGATATTGTCCCTGTCTGCAAAGGATAAACAACAGGAGAAGACGGAGAGCAGGTCATGAGAGAAAGAACAGCGAGACAGCACAATGGAGAGGACGTAATGTTGGGATGGAGCCAACAAGGACTTTTTAATAATACAAGAAGATTGTCATTAATGAAAATTTGATTGGATGAGACGGACCTGCAAATGTGTCCAGCCTGGATATGCTGGGCACGTTAAATATTCTGGTTGCTTCAAAGTGCACAAGTACAAGGTAATGGGGATGAAACGGGAAAGTAAAGTAAAGAGGAAATCAATAATGGTCTTACTGAACTTTTGCTAACTAATTCCAAAAGTTAGCCCAAAGTTCAAAGTGGCCATGAGCACACAACAGCAGAGCTTCTGGCTTCCGGACATTTGTTTGGCAGGAGGTTTGCCACAAAGAAGTGGCGTACAACGAAATGGATTTTGCCTGAAAGCACTCTGTCTCTCTCACTCTTACTCACTTTCTCCCCCTACCTCCCTTTCTAACATTCTAACATTGAAAATTAGCCCTTTTGTTTCCAGGCTAAACCATTAAAAGTGAACAAGAATACACTTAATGTATATACTCAATACTTCATATCATAACAGCTTAGCTTTATATAAAGCTACACATGACCACCACGTTTTCTTATGGCTCATGACAGATTACATTACATTGGAGTTTGTAGCCTTTCTTTCTCTTTTCTTCTTCCTCTTTTTACCCTGACCACTGAATCTGACATGGCGTGTCCACATGATAACTCACATTTTGAGATAAATCTTCTACCTGGCTGCAAAACAACATCCATCCATCCATTTTCCATAACTGCTTATCCTGATCAGGGTTGTAGGAGGCTGGAGCCAATCCCAGCTTGCACTGGGGAAAAAGGCGGGGTACGCCAGTTCATCACAGGCGGGCTGACACATAGGGACAGACAACCATTCATGCTCACATTCACAGCTGTGGGATATTTCGAGTCATCGTCTAACCCGCATGTCTTTAAGCTGAGGAGAACCCACATAGACACAGGGAGGACATGAAAACTCCACACAGTCAGGTTCAAACCAGAACCCTTCTAGCTGCAATGCTGCGAGGCAGAAGTGCTGACCACTGATTAAGATTGTCCTAAGATTAATGTTGTCCTTTTGAATAAGTTTGTTTATGGAAATGAATTCATTCTGTCCCACCAGATCATGTAAACTGAGCTAGAGTCAAATAAGATGACAGTTTCTTGGCTGCTTTGCCTAGCTAGGTTCCTTTGTAGCAGAGATAATTTTTCTCTCTTTTTATCTCCATTGTAAGTGTCTTCAGCCACAGCCTTTAACTTTCATACGATAACAAACTAAATTAATAAGAAGCAATCAAAATAACTACTCGAGTGCAGATTACAGATAAAGACTAAGGACAAATGAAGGAATTTGCATTTGGCTCACCCCAGCTGGCTGCTCTGTAGCTTTTCGTGGGCTCTCTGGAAAGTGCTATAACGGGTTGCACAGTTTCTGGCCTGGCTTCCGGCTCTGTGTAGTTATTGGAACTTCTTCATGCTGCATTTACATGTAATAATAAATAAATATGTAGTGATTACTCAAGAAACAAACATTCCAGGCTTGTGGGAGATAAGAGAGAATGCTTTGATTACACAGTGGGGCTCTGAGTGGACAAAGGTTCCTCCCACTTTGATGCCTTTGGCTGTAAACTGAATAGGACTGTTTAAACACAGCATTCCTGACATTATTTGACATGTAATAGCTTTAAATATCGGCGGTTGTTACCACAAATTAATATTTTGCAATGATTTTTTGTGTGCACCTTTTATAGGTTGATAAAATACACCCATAAGTTAAAACCTCTTCTCTCTGACACGGCTTAGGTCTGACATTAAAACGAGCAGGAGGACTGGTAGAGCACTTCAGATGTTAAGTCTGTAGCACAGACATCAGTCTGAGCAAATAAAGTGTCAAGCAGTTGAAAAGATGGCAGTTTTAATTATAAAACAGTTCCCAACTCGTGTCCTTTTGTCAATCAGCATCCAGAAACCAAATTTACCCATAAATATAGCCTTGATATGATTTTAATGAAGTGACTGGAAGGGAGGAATGTGAATCTTAATAATAATCACTTAACATGGGTTTATTACCAACTTACTTATGTGCAGTGCTGTCTTGTTTGAGAGTGTTAAGTTCCTCCAACACTCTGCATACTTCAAACCTGTACCAAACCACCACATACTACGGGACAGGGCTACGTAGCCGTTGTTTTAGGCAGCATTGCATCATCTAAAGGCAGAAGACGGGCTGTCTTAGACAAAGTTTCAAGGATATGCTTTGCAGGTTTTTCATTTTAATGTCATCCCGCAGAGTGAAACAGGCTGAGTCATACAGTCTCCTCCATTTTCCTCTCTCTCTATCTCTCTCGTCTCTCTGTCCTTCTGGGATGTGAAGGGGCTGATTACAGGCTAATCAGATGTCTGGATTTATTTCTCATTTCTAGCAGCTGAGTAAAGTCATGCCAAACGTGGTGCAGGAGGAAAGAGTGAGTGCGTGCATGCGTGCGTGTGTGTGTGTGTGTGTGTGTGTGTGGGAGAGAGGGAGAGACAGAGATGAAGAGTGGGGGCAGGGAGAGGCTTTAGTCATACAGTCAGTTTGCCAGGAAATAATTAAAACAATCCTAAAAGATGCCAAGAGGAACAGGGAAAGAGGGATGCTGTGGAGCAGGAGTAAATTGCTTTTCTTCCTGTTAATTACAGGGTTATGGTTTTCAACTGATGCAAAGAGGTGCTATTTTGCACCTTATTATGATAATAACTTTTTTGTTCTGCGTTGTGTTACTCAAGCTTACTAATTTATGAAAATGGTGTTACACCCATTGAGGACGACACGCTGGAGCCACTCAGTGTGTATGTGCAGACACGCGCTTTTACTCCGCCGGTGTGCGTCTCTGTTGTGCATTCATGTGACCAGGGGGTGTCCCTGCGTACTCCTGCCAAATATTGACAATGCAAACCTTTCATTTTCATCTTTGATTTTCAGCCCGCCGTCCCTCCGCACTCACTCCACTGTTGCCGTTTAGTCGACACAGTGGGTCTTTGTTCAGTGTACTCAGTGGAGCGTCTGCAGTCGGTGAGTGGAGTTGGCAGAGAGCCTCCTCTAGACTTTACCTGGCAAACAGCAAACAATAGTCAACAGGCTAAAAAGAGCAAAGAGAGCCTTTGAGGCTTTTTGAGTTTGTGTAAAAGGTAAATCAAACGTCGGGTCCATATTCAGTCACTTTTTTTTTTTTTTTTTGCTGGGTTTGATTCAAGCAAGATGGGACAGTGGATCAGTAACAGAAGCCGGGCAGAGCAAAGAGATTGTCCTCTCTGGTGCTGCCACCCATGGAGCCTTGCAAGGACAACATCGAAGTGAAAAGAATATATATGGGGGAAAAAAAACTCTTGTAACATTCAGACAGGACAAGTGAGTCTCCTTCTTGGTTTTTCACCTTTCTGTCTGTACCTCAAAACATACAACACCTCCAGTCCAAATGTGCACACAGAAAAACCATGCGTTCAGGTTTTCCCGCACGTTTTTTAAGAGATAAATGTGAGTGGAATGCTGGGGTAGCCGTGATGTACTGTGTTAGATGAGAGCTGTAACATTATTTCTGCAGTCTCCACAGCCTTTGGTAAAATGTTATTCAGAGGCGAGGCAAACTCAATTTTAAATTATTACAGAGTGATGAATTTTGTCATTATTTTTTCTTTACACGCGAGCCATCATCTCCCCGTTAATGATCTTTTCATTTGAACCTGAATAATGAAGCACTTTGTAAAGTGCGTTTTATTATGAGCTCGGCAGATTAATCATTGATCATCCTCCTGACATTTAATAATGATAATTTTGATATTAGCGTGATGGTGGTTTACGCGATCATGTGGTTGTTGGTTTAGTTGTACGGGTGTTAAAAATAGCCGCGGCCTGTCGTGGGTAATGACAGCTGTTCTGATCTGAAAACAATGCGTATGCGTAATTCTGTCTTTGCGTGTACTCACAGTTTTAGTTGATGCCTCTGGTGCACCTGTTGCTTTTCTTGTGAAGACATGCTGTGACACGTTTCCATGATTGCCAGGTGAACTCCGCAGCCTTACCATAATCATGCATACTGTACGCACATACAGCATTGTACATTTACATACCTTCTTTCACACCTTTTTTTCCAAGTTTTATTGGCACGCACACCAAGGCAAACCTTGACTGAGTCTCTCCGAAAGATGATTGATGTGACATGCGCCAGCGTTTGCTTTCCCCTGTCTCGCGCTGTCACATTTATTTCCCCTGTACAGACCTGCTGCACTGTGCTGATACAGAGCAGATATATGAACAGGTGTGACGTGGGTAATTTGTCCACATGGCCTGCAGCAGTGGCTGGCCAAAACTGGTCAGCTCAGCTCAGTTTAAAGCAGAAATCCAGCCTAAAGCGGCTGACCGAGGTCTTTGTAGGCGACCCCAAAGGAGTTCTTTATTTTTTCAAGCGCAACCACTTCAAAGCTAAACCCTCCCTCTGCTTCCTGTCTCTGAAAATAATGAAAACAATAAAATCATTTTTAATATTCCACACAGTTTATTCACACAGATTTGTTTTATTTTTTTGTTTGTTTGTTTTTTTTTGTGTTTTTGCCATATTGCATCTGCAGGTAAAATCAACAGAACAGTAAAAACCTAACACACACAGCACTTGTCTGGTCACTTCAGTCTCCATATGGGGTTTGGAGATTTGCTTAAAGTACAAAGTAAACTTGGACCACTGTGTGCAGAAAAGCACAAAACTGTACCGTTAAATCTTGTTGCCATGACAAAGAGTACCTAAACCATCAAAAACCGGTCATGTCAACACAACATTGACATCAGCAAACTTATTGCCGATTTTGTGCCTAATAGTCACTTCCCTTGGTCTTCTGAGGGAAATATCCTTCTTTTTAGCTGCTAATTGCTCCACTTTGTTCATCAACTAATCACAAACTTTGCACCGTACAGTGACATTTTTATAGCTTTTTTTATAGACCGCAGAGAGAGTACCAAAACAGTAAAGTTGCAGGCCTTAAACCAGAGCAATGAGCTGGCAGATGCTAGCACTCTGTTCAACTCTGGAGTCAGGTGATTAATCTCCGGGGCTTTGTCTCTACAAGCGACACCTGTCACATACAACTAGTTATGTGACCCACTATTCGCATAAAAATATTGATCATAGCTTCTTTAATAGTACCCATAATTCCTGAGGAACACTGAGTTCATTTAAATACAAGACAGCTCAGGTCACTTGTGTTTTATGTCGGGTCTTGTCCTCAGTTGATTTAAAGTTTGTGGACAATGGGTCAGTTCTGGCTTTAAGCTTTGTGGGTGTGGGGTGGCTGCAGGTTTGCAAAACTGAACTCTGACTTGCATCTCAGGTGACACGACCAGAGAAGAAGTAATGCCGGGATGGGAGACGGGGAAGAGTCAGTGATAGAGAGGGAAAAGAATTAATTTTCATTACACACTTATTCACAGTTCCATTCTCATGTGTCCCGGTCTTATCTCCATCCTCGATCCCTCTCCTTATCTCGCTCTCTCCTTACTCTGCCCCGTCCCTCTTTTTTTCCCCCCACTCTTCTTGCTTTACTAGTCGTGAATTTGGATGAAGTGCACAGTTGTTACGGCCAAACACAAGTCGGCACAACCCATGTACTTTTACTGGGCATCTCTTGATTGATGTCCTCAAATCTATTGCTCACACACACTCGGCAGCTCTCGGATAGAAACACACTATTAGCATTGGCTCTGTGCCATCTCCTTTCTCTCAGTAAGTTAGACTCCAATCACTGGAAGATCTTGCTGGCAGGAGAGAGAGAAGAAAGTGATAGAGAGGCCGATAAAGACAGCAAGATAAAGTAAGAGCCAACAGAGAAGTGAGGACAGAGGGAATAAGAGAGAAGGGGGGAGGGGTGCAAGAAATGCATAATAGATTTTGCTGTAATATGCTGTCATTGCCATCCAAGTGTATGAGTGTACACTTGTCTAAGTTGCAGTGCACTGCAGAAAACTGAAAAATGGGGAACATTGACACTTAAAATAGCAAGACTAAGCTCTTGTGAGGTGCTGGTGGTGTGTATCTGTAAAGGGGAGTGTGTAAGTGAGAGAGAATAGAGTTTGTGTAATTTGAATTCACTTAATAGAATTTCATAGGAGTATAAAGTGGTCAGCTTATCAAGTGACCAGGCAGAGCAGAGGTGTATGACCTTCCCCTCTCTTTATATACGTGTACTTACAACCATTTATATATTCAAATGGGATGCATTTCCTTTTTCCCCTTCAGACAGTTTGAATCATTACGCTCTGAAGCCTTGTAGAAAGCGCTTGGGAATCGCATGTTGCAGCGGTGTTGTTTGACACTGATCTTTGTCTCATTATGCATCACTATCTCCTCCTCACCGCTGGGCATTTTAATCAGCCAAACAGTAGTCGAGCTTCCAGCCTTTCCGGTGCCCCTACCTGTATTCATTATATACTTTGGAATATCTCACAGCCCCCTGAAAATAAAGTGATGCCTGCAACGCTGTGATATAGCTGCGTGGGTAATCAACTTTGTCACTAAAAAAAGAAAGGATGATTTTTTTCACACAATTTCATTGGATGATTGAAGTAAACCCAAAAGAAAAGTCAAATTAAAGGAAGGTTATACAAGGAGTAGAAGTGAAAAGGTAATATAAGTATATATTCCGTGCATATATTTTTAGTTTGCGTAAATCTCTCTTTGACTCCCCCAGAAGCTGAGGTTGAGAAATGTTTCACAACCCCAAACCAATTTACTTCTTAAAGTCAGTGTATGCATGACCTGACCAGTCGCTCTAGATTGTTATGGCTGTTTGTGAAACTTAATGATGCACATGCAGGAGAGGGAAGTGAGGGCATGAATATCCATCAACCCCCCGCCGGATATCCACACAGGCTTGGCAGAAAAACAAGCTCAGCTTTAAGGGAGAGATGGATGAATCTGGCGTATGCTTTGGGAGTTTCATGTGGACTCTAACCTGATCTGTAGCTTTGGATGTTCGGCTGAGCTGTGAACAGTTGGTCCATGCCTGTGAGCGCATGTGTGTTTGCGTGTGATTCCAACTGTGTAGTTTTCCCTGAACAGAAGGGGGAAAATAGGAATAACTGAAAGTCAAACGCTGAGGTTTTGGGGAGTCCGAAATGATTTTAAAAACCCACAGTTGCATCCTGTAGGTGTGTAGTATGCATGAAGTATATGGTGTCATCTTACACCTGTCACAGAGCAGTAAGTGCCATAAGCATCATCATAATGTTATCATAGGTTTACTATAGTGTTCAGAGATAGTGTTTCTCTTTCAAAATCACCCATATCTGATGGAATGGGGTTCTGATGCAATGAATATGTATAATTTAAAGTGCTTATTCTGACAAACTCATAGAGAGTTGTGATTCATACTGCAGTTCCCCAGTTACTGAGGTTTAGGCCACTCAAACTTCAAACTTTAAAAACATTTTTTTTTTAAATATAATGTATAGAAAAAAGTACAAAATGATCAAATGGGTGTTTTTTATTGGACAGCAACAATACATTAACACACTAACAAACCTCTAGATGCGCATTTAAAAGAGCAAACTACACAAACGAGCACACTATATCACTGCTACTTAGAAAAGGTGCCAGCAACATATCTCACTTAAAAGAAAAACAAATGAGCAATAATCAGCATTTATGCAAAGAGCTCTCCTTTATGGCGCTCGCTCAGCTTTTATCTTCCCCCTAAATTAGCTCGTACCGCGCAAAAAAAAATGTCTCTCTTATTCTGTGTATCCCACCCACACCTGCTATTGACACAAAAACACACACAGATGCACACGGTGCATGCCAGCACTTTGCATCCTGATGTAACTGGATTATAAGTGGGCGACGAGCCTCATTCTCCCTCCTGTTCTCAGATCCTTTGAGTTTTCTGAGAAAACTGAGAAACAAGGCTGTGATCAGAGTTAGAGAGAGCTCATCTGTCCAAACACATCCACGGGAGTGACAGTGGAACACTGCTCTGATAAGAACTTCTGTATTAGTTGTCAACATAAATTAATTAAATCCTTGATATGTATTGGTTAAGACTCCCTTTTTAGTTTAATGAAGCACCTCTCTTTCTTTTTTTTTGCGGTGTTCATATTAAATTGTTTTTTAGTGCTGTAGAGTGCCACGTTTTCAACTACAACAAAGAAAATTAGCAAGGGCATGCATTTTTTTTCATGAATTAGTTTCAACTTAAAAGCATATGATTTATTTATACCATTTATTTTTGAGTAAACACTGAAAGACATGCTTCAAAAAACAACTTTTAATGAGATACCTTCACAGTCAGACGGATGCACTAGACTCCTGCCAGCTCCAACCAGACTCCTCTGTGTCCTCTTACAGCGAAGGGCAATCCCTTAGCAAAACATACACACTTATACACACACACACGCACATGCGCGCACAACCCCTGTCCAGGCACTGATGGCAGCTTCAGCAGCTCAGAGTAGCCCCTAAGGGTGTAGCTCTGCAGTGCAGTGGAAAGAGCAATATATCGGCCTGCTCCCTCTTACATTGGGGTCACAGTGTTTGCCTCGTGAGGTGGCACTTTCCGCCACTCAAGCAAAAATTTGAACAAATCACCTCCCTGTCTTGAGAATTATTTCCCCGTGCAAGCAGAATACACGGGTCACTTTTGTTTTAACTTGTGTGTTTTACTCTTTTTTTTCACTTGCTTTTGTGTGTGCACGTTTGAAGTCTATGAGTGAGTGGTTCTGCAGCTAAATGAGGACATGTGTGATCATTGTGTTTGTGCGCTGTCTCATTTGTTGACTGATTTGTTTGGGCCTTCTCTGGTTTTGGAGATAACCGCGTATAACCAGATATGAATATTCCTAATGGCTTTTTAATGTCTTTCTAATTTGCCCTTTAAAGGGCTCTAATGGACTGTCCCCATGTTTTCACAGAGGGGAGGAACAGTGGATCTGACTCATTTACTGGTTACCTTTGAGCCTGCAGTAAAGAAGACAGAAGCATTACACTTATTCAGAGCTTCTACTGTTGGAAGAAACACAAATCCTTGATATTCTACTGCTCAACAGTCTGTGTAGCGCTTTTGTATTTGGCTGCCAGCTATGGCAATAACCTACGTGTCTGAAAGAGGTTCCCAGGGTGTGAGGTTTAGGGTGAATTTGTGAGTTTACGTGGGAAGAAAACAGAACATTTAAGGGAAGCTTTCAGGGAAACGTCCATCCTAGTAAACACTGATGGATTTTTGCTTTGCACAAAATGTAGCAGAGCAGACAATGTACAGAATGTGTGTTACATAGTGCATTCAAAGTTTGAGGCCATTATTAATATAATTCCATCTGATGTTTGGTTATTAAAGTGAAGACAGAGAAGATTAATACCACTTTCGCGTTCGTATGCTACACATGTATAGATAATGGGAGACACACATAGAGTACATATTTAATAGGTCTTAAATGTAATGTAGTACGTAACACAGAGATCAGAGAGTGTGCCTGATAGTGTAGTCAGTGATGGGAGGAGTGAGACATACGGAGGTTAATAACCTGTGAACCTGGCTCTGTTTTATTGGAGGAGCCCGCTTCATAAATCATGTGGGTGCTCTGTGTGTGTTTGCATAAGTGTGTATATGCATGAAAGAGAGGCAGAGATGTGCAGAAGAGAACAGGGTCTAATAATATGCAGTCCAGTATGTGTCATTATTATTAGTGCATGTAACTACGCAGCAGTGCCTCTTTTGTTACAGTAGAACATACGTGTTGGTTAACGGTAGGTATCACTGGCAGGGAAAGTGTGTGTGTGAGTGAGAGCGCGAGAGGAAAGGTGTGAGCAGAGGTTGATTGCAAAGCCATTTCCCAAGGCTTTGTCGCGCTCTGTTAGCTGAAGAGTTCCATTTCAAAGACAATTTGTCTACTGCTGAGCACTTTGGCAAAGAGCGGCCTTGTGCTGCAGAACTTCTGTTGTCTTGTGTGTCTGTGTGTGTGTGTGTTTGAGCGACTTCTACCTTCTGTGTGTGTGACTTTTGCGCATGTATGCTTTGTTTCAATATGTATCAGCTTAGTTATAAGTACGCTATGAGTATCTATATGTGTGTGTGTGTGTGTGTGCACGTTAGTGTACCCAGACCTCCTGAATCAACCACTTGTGACATTAACACAGATGCAAGCCCCTTCCAATCACCGTCCACCCGACATCAGTGGCCAGCTGAGTGGCCACATTAGCAGGGTCGTGATCCGCTCTTCAGCTCGTTTTTAAGGCGAGTGAGGCTTGGCCGTTCGCCCACAAGATTTCTTGAGAGGTCCTCCATCATGTTCAAACCTCAGCTCTGCAGGAGCTGCTGCTGAGCTACACATGCATGGACTCTTTTTTTTCAGCACCTTTATTACATCCATAACTACACATTCAGTTTCAGTTTCTTTCACAAATCTCAGATAAACTGTTCCGTGACCAGAAATACCATGTTTAGGAGTACGGCATTAGTACTAGAAGTAGTATAATACTTCAGATGGTGAAATGTGCTATATTTAAACCACAGTTTAGTTATAGATTTGATTTGATTAGATTGGATTTGACTCATCTACACTGTTGTTTATTTGCAGTAGTGAGTTTCCAAGGTAACTCAAAGAGCTGCTCCTCTTCATTACTAAATGACAACATTATTTAGGATGTATAAAAACATTATATTCATCCCTTATGGAACCAGTTTTCATATGTGAGTGATTTAAAGGGGCCAGAAATTCAGTGGATTGATACACTGTATAAATGTATACATTGTAAGTGTATATGCTGTGGAACATATATCAAGTATTTAAATGCCTGTCTTGTCTGTTGTTGTGTCTCCAGAGCTGTCTGTAAGTTAGATGCCTGCGACATAAAAGACCAAAATAAAATAAAAAATATAAAGACAACTTTTAGATAGTGTATAGTTTTACGGTCACAACTTCTTACTTATTTTATCGCCTTTCTCTCAGGTATGCTATTCTGCAAGACCCAGCAGGCTGGCTGAGTGTGAACCCAGTCAGAGGAACTGTCAACACTTCGGCCTCACTGGACCGCGAGTCTTCTTATGTCCATGACAGTAAATACACAGCTGTCTTCATCGCCACAGATAACGGTGAGTGTCAGATACCCCACTGCATGAAAATGATGGAAGTTAATTAGACGTACACAGTATGTGACATATTTTTTAAAAAGCTGTCAAACCTCCAGATGAATATGTGTACATGTTATGATGATATAAATCAACCATAGATAGTAAATAAAATACTTCTACCAGGTGCCTGTGAGATTTTTCCCGGGGAAAAAAACATCTGATGCACATAAAGTGACAGTTTGGGACAAATACATAAAGAACTGGATTGCTAGTGTGGACAGTGAGAGCCCTTGTGGATAAAGAAATATGAAATTAAAGTCTGTGTAAAGGCAAAATACATGAAATATATAATAGTTGCTGAAAACATGTGAAAGGACTTTGAATGATATATTAGTGAAATGTGGAGTTAGAGTTTAAAAGTTTTTCACCAGTTTTCAGTCTAGGATTTTTGGGCAGTCCCAAAGGGTGGCTCGATGACACAATGAGGCCACCCTGACCATACCCCTGCACCCCTAGCAGAGAGATCGAGATAAATTCATCTCACTCTCGCTTAGAGTGTTTCAAACTTAGTCATGTCATTTTCCGAACTCATCTGACGCGTTTCCACGCCCCCACAGTCCAGGAGCTGAGAATACTGCTCATTTTTACCTGATTTTGACACTTAATGTCATAAACTTGGCTCAGTGATTAATAACATGTTCTACTTTGGTCTGATGAACTCATATTTGAAACTTTTCAAACAAAATGTATTCTTAAGTTACACAGACTACAGGGAAAATACATACACACAATACAAAAATACATTATACAGTTCACTTCAACTACCACTCAAACATTTTATGTAACCTATTGAAGGCGTTAAATGTGTTTTAAAGGAGTCCGTACGAGATGACTCTCCTTGCAGTGGCAGCGAGCCACCAACGTGTAGATTTCTTCTCATTTGCATTACACAAAGAATTCTTCCTGCAGAGTGCAGAATCTTTGAAACAAGCATAAAAAGCAGAAACAAAGCCTGCCTGCATAAAGAAGTACATTACACTCTTGGAAAGGACTGTTAGTTTCACCTGGCCACAGAGAAACTGACATTATCCAGCAGTGACAATGGGATGGCCGTAAGTGGCACTGCTTCTGTTGGACCATATGGTCGCTGGTTGGCAGTGTCAGCGGAGCTGCTGCTCTGGAACTTTCCAAGGCACAGATGAAAGTGTCAAGAGCCCTAGCGCACCACTTCTTTTTTTTCCTCTTTGCTTCTCCCTCCCTGTGTCTCTCTGCCTCTTTGTCTCTTTGTCCCCCTCTTCTCTGTCTCTTTCCCTCTCCCTATCAATCTATCTGGTCTCCTGTGAGCAGGGAGATTCTGACAGATCCATTAGAGGAACTGAGAGATTCTATTAGTAGGCAGCAGAATAGCACTGTTGTGCTGGGGAGTTTGGCAGCCTTAGAAAGATGGGCGTTGAAAGAGGAGTAATGATGAGGTAGGGAAGAGAGGGTGGAGGGGTGGAGTGGAAGGGTCAGGGGAAGAAGAGAAAAGAAGGGACATAAGAGGAGATAACAGGAAAAATATATAGAGCCGGGGGAGTGGGTAAGGAATAGGCGGAGGAGAAGAGAAATGGTGAAGATTATGAGCAGACAGGGCAGGGTGGAGGATGATAGTGTTGGAGTCACAAAAGGAAGGCAGGCTAAGAAGATCAGCTTGATATTTTTTTCTAAAGTATTCATGATACTGATTGCAACACTTCTGCTTCATAGAAAAACTTTTTGGTAATTACACGTATTCATTTTCTTGCAGAGAGTTTGATGAGAAGATTAATACCATTTCCATGTCTGGATGGTAAATATGAAGCTGCCACCAGCAGCAGCTTAGCTTAACCCTGTCTGAAGATAACAGGATCTGTGAATACCTGTGAAGCTCATTTATTGATACATAAAATCTCATTTGTTTAATGAAGATGTACAACTGATGCAGTGCTTTGAGCAAAATTCTAATGTCAGCTTTCAATTTGATTGTTGCGGAAAATGGATTTCCTTATGATCCTATAATTTCTTCAAATAAAAGATAGTGTGAAAACAATAATAATAATAATAGTATCTGGGAGTAAATATGTGACTAATACAAGTATTCTATTAAGGTGCCCTCAGGCAGTGTCCTCCTTTAGGGTCCCTGTGGCCTGAGAGTAGAAGCTTTTCCTGAGCCTCTCAGTGCTGGCCTGGTGTATCCAGAACCTTCTTCCTGATTGCAGCAGGGAGAAAAGGATGTTATTTGGGTTGTTGGGATCCTCAATGATTCTCCTAGCCCTGCAGTTTCTGTTATAGATGTGTTTTAGGACAGGTAGAGCACCACCTATTTCTAAGTTCAGCCGAATGAACCACAGGGCTCTTGCTGTCTTTTCAGTACTGTTTCCATACCATACAGTACAGTGATATTCCTCATCAGGATGCTCTCAACAGTGCAGAAGTACAATTTCCACTGTTAAAGGAGCTTAGTCCATAACTGAAGCTACTGAGGCATTTGACACGGAGTATCCTGGTTGATGTGCCTCTCGCTATTGTTCGTGTTTGTGGTGGTTGAATGAAAGCCCAGACGATCTTCTTTAGATTCTTTAGACTTTACATTGTGGCTGTTTATTCCAACTCCAGTGTGACAAGCACTTTAGTGCCATAGCGGTCAAAAACCATTTGCCCTTCCAGGTCAAAACACCTGACAACAACAGTGATGTTGCTTCCTATATACCTGAGCCCCTAGGTGACAGCACACACACACACACACACACACACACACACACACACACACACACACACACACACACACACAGCGTGATCTACACTTTAAAAACAAACAGACACCTATTACAACATATGTGGCTCCTATATCCTCGATATTTGAGGGGATATATGAAATTCCCTTAAGTGTGTTACAACCTGGCTCTTTAGGCCATGACAAAAACCGGAGTTGCACTGTTTTAGAAGGTTAACATATTTGTTTATTTAACATGAAGCAACAGAAAATAGAACAAAATGTTTCAGATGGGATGTGGACAATACAGTACCCATTAACCACTGTTTGTTCCCAAAGTCCACTATCATCTTCTTTGTCTTGTTGATGTTCAGGAGGAGGTTGTTGTCTTGACACCAGCAGGTCAGGTACCCTACTGCCTTTAGACAGACCTGTTTTCAATGATCAGGCCCACCACAGCGGTGTCCTCAGTAAACTTGACAGTGGTGATGGAGACAGAAGTAGCTTCAGATTTGTGTGTGTATAGGGAGTACAGCAAAGGGCTCAAAACACAGCCCTGGGGTGCTCCAGTGTTAAGGATGAGGCTAGAAGAGAAAATATTTGTGCAAACTGTATGGCGATCCAACTAGCCAGCCAAATAATTGTTGAGATATTTCTAATTTATCTGACAAATTGGTAGACTGTCAGCTTTCAACTGACAGTGCCAACCTCAAGCCAAACCATATATTTCAAACTATACTCAATTTTTTTGTCTAGGATGAAGAAGTACTATAAGATAGATTAGACTTGTGTTCACACTTTTATTCCTCTAGGAAAATTCTTGCACCCAGACCTTCAACAACCTACTTATATAGATGGCCTCTGTGCATGTGTGTTTGCACATGGTTGAAATGTGAGTAGAATACTGATACCAGTTCGACCCTTGCCATCGCCTTTTACACTGCACACTCTGTCATTGACAGGACAAATTTGCTCCTTCCCCAAAGCCATCCACGCAATGATTGTATGACAACCCACCTATGTAGACTACTAACAGGATATCGATTGACCCTTACATCTTCATCTTTATATCCATGTGAAGTCCTCAGATGAATATGTATCTACACTGCAAGGAAGAGGAGGAGGGTGAGAGAAGAAAAAATACTTGTGTCAAAGAGAAAAGGGAGCAGGTTAAAGGAGAGAAATATATTAGAAGTACCTGTACACAAAAGACGACTGGGAAAACATAGTCTGAAATAAAAATCGATTTAGGTTAAAGAGAGGTCTTTAACAGCATTACCTTATATTTATTTAAAGTTTTCTTCACATATGATACTAAAAATCTATTAACCATGAAATTCCTAATTTACCTACTGAATATATTTCCACAAATAGGAAATAACTAGTAATCTTAAGTCTTATTGTGTGGGGTGACAGTGATTTTGAGGATTTTCTTTCTTCTCGTTATGGGCTGTCCCACGGCCAGTTTCAGCCAATATGACCTTGTGTCCTATCTCAAAATGGGAAGTATACTCTTGGTGAATGTTTTGCATGGTTAGCAACAGATTGACTGTAGCTCCTGGTTAACAGCATGAGGGCAGGTCACCTGGAGCTGCCCTCCAGGCAGCAACAGATGGTGAACGACGGCGCAAACATACTACAGGGAACGAAGGAATGGGGATCAAAGAACAGAGGCTAAGATGGTAGACAGAAATAGGACAGACAAAAGGAAAAGAGAAGAGAAGAACAGGGGGTTTGGAGGTTTAACAAGGCAGTGAAGAAATGATATTGTTGATGTCAGGGTCAGGAGTCATCTCAGCTGGAGAATTTGCAGCAGTGAGTTTGTAGTCTGGAGGTTACAGCCGGTTGCCATGGCAACCCAATGTACTTGCAGGAGGACAGAGCCATTTGTCACTCCGTGATGTGTGAAGTTGTAGAGTTAAATGAATGTGTGATTGTCACTGCATTGGCACACGTGTGCATGTGCATGCGTGAGTGTAATTCTGTTTATTCGCACGCACTAGTGCTTACATTCATCCCTGCATCTGTATCTCCGTGCAGTCTCCTTCCTCTCATCATGTGTTCCTGTTTCTGAGTTAATGACTGAAAAGCCACAACCCAGTTTTGCCTGGGCAGCCGCACCTGGCAGGTCGGTGGAGCGATATTGTTTGAGGAGATATTGTTCCAGCCTGAACAGAGGGCTTGATGGGCTGTTTATATAAACTCTCAGCAGTAGCTGAGGTTTTGCACACCAACAAATTCTCTTCTGCTCTCTGATTCCCCGCCGGGACGCCAGCTGTTCTCACATCTTACCCCCTTCTCCTTCCTTCACATTCGTATTCAGTGTTGCCGGATCTCCGTGTTTGTGTGTGGCACGATTGAAGTCGTGTGTTCATCCTGATTTTTAATGTCTTTGTCCTGGTACATGCAGTGCCTCTCTTGCCTGCCCCTGCGTATCCACTCACTGCTGTGTGTTGTGGTTCAGTGTTTTCTCCTGCTCCTCATTTAAATGTTAAACCGCCTCCTGGTGGGAGCCATTTGTCATTGGGAGGCATGAATACATTATCAAAGCCCCAGTCGTCTGAAACACGGCAGCGCACACACACATAGTCACACACGTGCACGTCTGGGGTGTCTGCTGTCACCAAACCTCCCATTAAAAACTCCTAAGTCATGCACGAAAGAGACGGGCAGTGTTTGAGCGCATGGACGTACGGCCAAGAGACCTACATTTAGAATGACAACTGTGTGCGACAACCTTCACACACTCAAAGAGATCTTTGTTAATTACGGGAACAGTAATTAAGCATTATGCACGCATACACACACTTAGACTGAGCAGTGTGATGCGTCTCCGCATTCATCGCAGTCAGATCACAAACCTCTGGTTTAAATCAAATGCAAGAGGCAAAAGCAGAGAGGGCATGCTGAATTCTAATGGGTCACAGAACAAAACTCTGTGGTGCTCAGATGGATGTAAAATTAAATAGGACTGTGTGTGTGTATGTGGGCGCGTGTGCAGTAAATCTGTCCATCTCTCTCTGACAGGTCAGCATAATAGGTTCATCATCTCGCCACTCAAAAGAGCGAAAAAGACTGACAGTGGTAGCCAGCTGTCAGCAGTAGAGATACCCTCTGTGTGTGTGAGTGAGTGTGCGCACCTTTGTGTGTCTCTACATGTGTCCATCTTCGTGTGCGATGTCTGCCACTGTGCTGCCTCATTGCCATACTAAGTGCTGGGAACCAGTGTGCCGCTCATTGCAGTAATGGGCTGAGTAATTTCCCTGTTTCAGGCCAGCCCGGATACAGTGGTTTCACGGCCATGTGTCTGCCATGTCACCGGCTCGCAGTGAGGCAGCCTGGCAGGCTAAATGCAGATAGATAGACTCATGTTGTGTCTTTAGCCAGCTGTGATCAGGCTGTCTAAAACGGCAGCAGTGAAATAATAAAACATGATGAGCCAGCCCAGTGTGCCGAAATCCTCAGGCCAAGAATAGACTAGACTATAGAGAAGAATAGAATAGAATGAAAAAGAGTAGACGCCTACATTTAAATATGAATGTCAGTGTTTACAGGTAGCAGAGTCTTTTATCTAGCTACAGCTTTTAAATCCATAATGAAACTCCACTGAACTCTAATTTAGTTATTGATGAATCAATGTTTGATTAATAGGGGATTTGGGACTGAGCTGTTAGCAGACAGAGCCACAGTGAATGCAAAAAAATCTGCTGTGACTGCCCTCTATAACTATCCAAAGAATCTATTACACTAGAGCCAAGAGAGAAAGAGCTAAGGAGCAGACTGTGTCTAATAGAATATTGTAAATATAGTAACAGCAGGATCAGTGTCAAGAAGACAAAAAGAGAAACATGAGAGGATGAGACAAACTCAAGTGACAAGGTAGAGAGAGGAGTCAAAGATGAAAATTGAGAAACGACAGAACACTGAAATTAAATTAAATATTTCAGGATGAAAATTAGGGAGTTATGCGTGGTTCAGACTACATGGTATTTTCGTCTGTGAAAGTGGTCATTGTGTTAGATTAGGCGATTATAGAGTAAGAAGATTCTTGATGTGATATGGCTGAGAGATGTGACGGACTACAGGTTGATGCTCAATCAGTCATAGCTTGACCTATCTATTCATAATGTGCGCGATGTCACCAGGAAGGAGGTTCTAGTGAGGGAGTGACTTCTGAGAAAAAAAAAATGTAAATGAACAGTGGTGGAGTATGTGATACTGGCTTTTTCCCCTGTCTCCGTTTGTAACGTTGTCACGCTAGACCTTCAGTCGGGATGTTGCGATTCTTCCCAGATGTGGTACCAACTGTCAACCTCAGTGATACACTGCACAAGACAAAGCTATAAATTGTCCATTTTCATTGCTGATGTCCTACCTCTGTAGGGTCAGGCTGTTATCGGCTTGATGGTTGTGGTCTGAACCTGGCTTTGACCATTTGACCAAAACAGGTATATAGTGTTGGAAGTGCTTACTCATCCCTTTCTGATCTTAAGGGTTCTCGCACTCCTGTTATATATCTCTCTCTTGTCAATCTCTTTATGGAGACAGCTACAGAGGCAAGAAGGTTAACTACCGTGATGAAATGTGTTCTTGCCCAACCAATCAATTGTGACCCTCTGTAGCAGTAGGGAAGGGTGCAGGCTAGGGATTCAAGGCGGCTTGACCCACAGTAATGGCAGTGTAATAGGATATGCACTGGAAAGAGCAGGAGATCACAGCTCGACGCTGTCTTGCCTTCTGTTTCCTCTCCTGCCTTGCAACACTGCCTCATTAACCCCGAATACACAGTGACTTTAATACCAGCTCCCCCAACTTCTGTCTCTGTCTTCCTGTCCCTCTCTGACAGCATCTGTCTTTCATTCCTCGGCTTGTAGTGGAACCTCCTGGGGAAGTCACCACCTTGTAAACAAGCTCTCGTTACGTCTGTTATTATAGAATACCTTTGTTCAGCGTTGCCAGGCAAGACATGTTTTTCTTTGTTGTTAGCTATTATCAGACCCTGCCTCTTTTGTGTCCTTGGAATACTGATTCATCCACAGACCAGAAGTTATCGCTGTGCCTGGCACTCTAAGACAAACACGCCTCTGCCCACTCAGCAAGAGAGCTTCTGTCTGAGTGCAGTGATACCAGGGTACTTATTTTCTAAAATACTGAAACTACTAGTTATGTGGAAAGCGAGTCTATTCAATATGATTAAAATTTAAAAAGTGCCCCTCACCTCCTCACCCAGCGCATCTCTAACAGGATTTTCCACGAGGGCTTCCTCTGTGTAGATATGAACAGCTTTGGGTGCGGTTTTAATGAAATGAGATTGAGTGGGTCGCGGAGATGGAGAGCGGGATAGATAATGAACGATGAAGTCAGATGTTGGAATCAAGCAAACGTGATGGACGATTTCTTTATTTTTCTTTATTTATTTATTTATCTAGAAAGTATGTCATTAGACCAACATAGGAAATCTGTCGGAGGCTTACTTCCTGATGAACATCTGTGCAAAGAGGGGCATGCAGGGTGATTTTAATTGCACAGCCTCACAGTTGGTGGAAAGGCTTCAATTAACACCTTTGACATTCAAATTTGCACATATACGCACACATACGTAAACTTTACTTTTTTTTTTTTTATTCTTCGAAGCAGCCAAGTAACACGAAGGTACTTTGTATCAAACATGCAATCTGTATCTAGATACATGATTTGTATAATCATGTGCCTTTGCATTTACACCTGCTATAAATAAACTTTCTTGTCATCTTGATTTTGCCTACATTGTGATCAGATCTCAATATGCAAATGTTTTCATTATGTGAACAGATTGTGCAAATACAAATTCCAAACCATCCAAAGTCACCACAGAGCTGCTAATGCCAACTGACAGCTGATCCAGCTGTGCTGTGGTTATCAGAAACAGAGGGAAACAACATCTAATTTCTCGAAAAATGTTTCTGTCGCTTCCTCGCTCCGTATAACTTTTCCTTGCATCTCTCCTCACATGTTCAATGGGGAGGTGCAAATTGATTAAAAAAAAAGATTCAAGTGAGGGAAAGGTGTATTGCAATTAAGGGAATTGGGATGTACCCAATGTCACTTATTATAGTAGGAACAGGTGTTACTAATAACATTAACAATGGCTGTGTGAAATTCAGTTGTCCCAGTAAGCCATGACAGTGAGACAGTAAGCTGTGTAGTATGTGCAACACCAGGACCCTGAAACCAAAGCAGCTAAATGGAATTCAGCCATCATTAATTTGTGTTATTTACACCTGTGCTTTTCTACTGTGACACATCTAAACGTCCTCTGTGAAAAAGGCCCACAGATAATCTGGAAATGTGGAGCAGGTGTGTAGGCAGAGGGAGAACAGGTGCCTTTAATTAATTAAATCTGGTGTATTGTTGTTTGCACAGTTGCTAGAAAGCAAACTACTATAAAATATTTACTTATTTTTTTGTAGTTATGTGTTATAAATAGCAATATAAGTAAACTGTTTAAATTGAGCTCCTTATCATTTCAGGTTGGCCCAGTGGGCCATTAGATCTCGCTTAAGTGCTGTGAATAGTGTGAGTTTAACAAACTTACTAATTAAAGTTGTTTCACTTCGATTTTTTCAATTTGATCCGACACCTTATCACAGTAAAAGAAAAAAAAATACCTGTAGCAGGCTCTGGGAGCCGACCAAAACAAGAAATCTCCCAAGGAAGGCAATTCTGGTGTTTAATTAGTTCAAAAAGAGCTTGCAGTGTAAACTTACTTTAAGCCGTATCAATACCCTCCGTCTCCCATCACTTGCTATAATAGCCAGCAACTGATAACCCAAACTCTATTCTGAAAGTAATTTGCCAGACTAGCAGCAATGCACCTGTCCCCAGCACCGCTTCTCTCCCCGAAGTCATCTTTCTTAATGACTTGTGCCTATTGTAATTGGCTCTGGCTGGTTTCATTTACAGTTCTGATCCGCCAATCAGATTAGCAGGGTGTCATGTGATAGTGTTTGCCGAAGCCCTGAGGAGACTGATGAGTGATGGGACGGAATGAAGTGGGTTATCTGAAGGGAGTTTTAACAAGGTCTGGGACTTATAGCGTGGCAAGACAGATAGAGAGGAACTGGAAAATACGAAACCTGATAGGATGACGTATCCTTCGACATTACAGTGAGTCAGCGCAGAATGGTGAAGTAGCTGCTATTTACATGATATACACTAACTGAGGAAAGAGACTCAATATATGACTCCTTCTGAATACTGGCTTCACCTCCATAAAGTATCAGGAATTTGTTTCCTGAGGCTTGAGTAGCTTTGTGTTTTTACATACTGTTATCTACAGCCTTTTATCTTTCAGTATTTCATTTTTTCATTTTTTACTGGACTATAAGATGATAAGTACAAGCAATCTGATATAATTCACTTATCTTACAGTGTTTAATCAAATTTTATCTTCTTTTTTTTCATTATTAAAAAACTTCAAAGCTAAACAATAACGTCTCCAGAGTATGTCATGTCTGAAACTTCTACAAAAGTTTTGCTCCTTTTTCCTCTTTAGATTCAGCAGGGTCTGTTTGCAGAAATGGAATTTAATATGCTGTTTTCATTACTGCATAATCTGAATCAAAGAATCATTCTGCAGGCATCGCCCGTCCCCTCCATTGAGTCTGCCACGTTGAACAAAAAATAAAGTTGTGCTAAAGTTCATCAAATACAATTATATTAATAACTTAATGAATGCTTTCTGAACTTAAATAAATATAACCAAGCCTCCACAGGTAGAGTATCATAGTTCAGTCCATGAAGTCCACCTGGATAGTGCTCAGTTTTAGTGACGTTTTAAACTGTGGAGGGGTTTGATCAGCCTGATTGTCTGATTGACCACTGCAGATCACAGTGTTTTGTTGTTGTTCTTGTTTTGTTGTGTTTGTTTGTTTGTTGTTGTTTTGTGTTGCTGTTGTTTTGTTTGTTGTTTTGTTTGTTGTTGTTTTGGGCAACCCCTGTTGCCTGGACTGCCTGTCCAACTCAAATGAATGGATAAACCACAGTGCCAGATTTGGTCTGAACCCAGCCTTAAGTGTTTTTGAACCTATTTCAAGATGTTGATGTTTTGTACTTATACCCTTAGTTTGCCTTTTGTCTTGACATAAACACATGCTGTGATCGGTTTCCGGGGCTTGTTCTGTGCCTTGGGCTTGCTGTGTTTCCTGTGTGTAGTTTTATTTTCTGTGCTGTGATTTCTTAGAGTTGTAAAATAGTGGACTGCACTGGCTGTGGAAACACATTTCTCATCTGTGAACAATACAGCACAATGTGAAAGAAACATCTCGGTGTGATAGTATACATGATATGAACCCATTGTGGCCCATGCGTGTTTAAACCGAGCAGTTTAAAAGTCTGACAAGAACAGACTCAACAATCAGTTACAGTAGACGAAGAGAAATGAGGAAATTCAGCAGTGCATGTGCTACCTTGTGTATTGCAGCTCAGTTCTGAATGTGTAGGTGGTAATAAAGAGCATGATTTCTCCTGCTTAGCTGGAAGACACTGTAAAATGATGGGGAAGAGATTTAACTGGATTTCAGTGACATTTAGCACGCAGACATTTCATATGTTCATATAATTTCCAAAAATCACTTCCCTTCCAAGCTACTTTTGTCCTGCTCTCATCTCCTTCCCTTTCTCATTTAAAATTTCCCTTCATCTATCTTTTCTCATTCTCTTCTATTACCTCGCTGTAGTCCACCTGTGAATTAGTCTTCCTGACTGTTTAGCTGCAGCATGATGTATTGTGACATTTTCCAATGAGCCATTCCTCATACGCGAGCCCTGCTCCTGGCTTCCTCTAGTCCCTGCTTGTTGTTATTTCATTTCCTTCATCCTCTACTTTTATGTGACTGGGGAAAATAATCATAGTAATAACAATGCTGAATATTTGTAGCCAAGGGCATCATCCATTGGTTGTTTGTACCTAAGCTGTCCTGGTATTTAATGGTTATTCTAATGAGAAAAAGAAATGTAGCCAGATAAGAAGAGTCTCGTTTCAGCTTTGTCCTTGGTGACAAACTCTACAAGTGGACCTTTTTTTAATTTTGTGAATTCACCGGTGGCCAAAGCACTTGCCAGACTTATTTCACAGAAGAATAATTGATCAAATGTCTGACTTTGCCAAAAAATTAAAATGGAACTTGCTGTGCTTTTTCTGCCTTCAAAAAACTTCAACTGCAACAACACATCTTCCCCCAAGAGGAAAAATCATGAACCAAACAGATCAGGGATTTTTTTTTTTCTCACTACACCATGCTGGGGCATAAATTGGTACATTTGGCGCTGGTCACAACTCTGTCTTTCTTTCCTCTTCTGCAACAGTGAGGTAAAAAAAAAAAAAAAAACGCCAGACAACAGAAAGAAAAAATACCATGATAACAACTGAAAGTGACAGTCAGACAGAAAGAGAGCATTAGCCTAAAGCCAAACTGTTGGCAGCAAAAGTGTGTTTGGGGGGTAGATAGAGAGATATAAAGAAAAAGCAAGGAAGTGAGAGAAAGAAAGCTGAGTTTGTAGCCTGTAGCTGTGGATTAGACCTGATGGCCCCAGGAGTCAATCAGTCTGCTTGCTCCTCTCATCTCTCGGCAGACGGGAGAATAACAGGGCTGTCTAACTGCCAGCCAGGGGCAGGTGAGGGTGTCAGGAATAGTGCTGGACGATGGAGATGGAGCAGGAGGGCAAAGCCTAAAGGAAAGGGTTGGAGGTGATGAAGTTTACCTTGGCAGAATGTCTTCAACTTACAACTTTGCTGCATCCGCAAACATATTCTGAAATACTTGAGTAATAAAAACCTAAAAACATTGGTCTAAAGACAAAATATTCTGTGAAGCACACAAATGCTCACAAATGTATTGGCAATTTTAGCAATGAGCGGTCACTACAGACATACATTTTTATCAATAATTCTGTTGCTTTTTGTTTTTAGTGAAAATGCTCTGCTAAACCGACTGTATCATCGGCACTAAACAGCGGACAGAATTAGCGACTTAGCATTTAGAAGCTAAATTTAGAAGCCAGATGTTTCCCTCTGGTTGGTGAAGACCAAAAACAGAGCTAAAAGAGAGTTAATATATATGGATGTATAAGCCACAGCTAACACGTTTCACCCAAAACGTGATGGTATATCAGTGTTGTGTTTTTCCCCAAAGTGATCCCCAAAAAAACAAGAACGCAGGAATTACATTTTGTATTTCCACTTAAACATAGTTCAGTCAGCCAGCTCATGCATGTGGGAGTATTTACAGTCATTCATAGTACAAGCATTAGAAACATTTCCAGCAGGCTTAAACAGAATCAGTGCAGCAGCAGTTAAAGATTAAAATCATCTTAAATTAGCTGCCTCGTTGTAAAACGTCTGTTGGATATGATGTATTTAGTTGAGTTTGTCTTGTGTGAGTGTAGCACAGCTACTGCAGTAGTCTGCCTGAAGTGGCTCGCAGGCTTTGCTCCTTTTAATATTAAAGAGAAACTTTTATGGGAACAATTAAACCTAATCTTATTCGTTAATTAGTGTAATTCCTGCTCTGAAACCAATTTATCAGAATCAATCCCCACTTGTGTAAAGTTAATTTTAGCTTTGGACTGTTAAAATTTTCAGTGAAAATAATACATCATTCATTATCTCATTTGTACAAAAAAAAACATTTGAATAGAGAACTTACTTAGCTTATGCAAGTTTAAAAACTTTCTGACTTCATCCCTGCAATCTAATTAAACTCTAAATAAAGGAGAAGCGTCTATGTAAAAATGGAGGGCTGCAGAGTAAAACAGTGCAGGAATCTCCATTTATTTCAGCTCGTTAGTAAAATGCAAAATGTCAGAGCCTTAAGGGTGATTGGGTTGGGAATTGACAAAAACTCAGTCACTTGCAGGCACATTGGGATCAAGTTTGACTATACATTGAAATGTCCAGGGTCAACTACTGCTGAGGGGACATGGACAGTCATAAAGATAGCAGAGAATGAGTGTACAGAAAAAAAGACTACAGTATGTTGCTGCAAATCTTTAGAAATGCTAGCAGGATGGCTCCAGGGATGGCAATGTCTGGCAGCAGCTCCACAGCTATTGTTACTGTAAATCTCAAATCTTGTGCATACCTTTATGGTACCAATATGATAAAGTCTACTGACTTTGGTGATTCCCTGACTGCAAGTGCAATGTCAACTTTTTTTAAATTTAATATTCTTTCTATTCTTTATATCTAACTAAATTAGTTCAATAACTTTAGCGATCACCCAACTCTCCATCTGGTTTATAACAGCATATTGCACCAACGTTGTCACTGTCAGCATCTTAGCACATGTTGCGGGTGGCTGTGGCTCAGTAGGTTGAGAGGGTTGCCCATGCTCATGGTTTGATCCCTGGCTACACTGTGTATGGCACTATATAAGTACAGTCCATTTGGTTTGGGGATTGTTGTGTGCTGTTTATGTTTTTGTTCTATGGTTTGCATTGTACAATGATGTCTAAGAAGTCATTGCATTTACATTTCTGTTAAAAATTAAAATGAAATGATTCAGACAATGCTGATGTCATCATTTAGCTCAAAGCACCTCTGTGCCTTAGTACAGTCTCTCAAATAAATACACCAATCTTAAATCATGGCCATAGAATGACTCAGAACCATTAGAGCAGGCGTGTCCAAACTGTTCCACAAAGGAACAGTTTGGACACGCTGCAGGTTTTCTTTCCAACCAAGCAGCAGCACACCAGACTTGACTCATTTAATCAACTGATCTCAGTCTTCAGAGAGTTGATTGGTCAAACTGTGTGCTCTTGGTTGGTTGGAACAAAAACCTGCAGCCACACCGGCCCTTTGTGGAACAGTTTGGACACCCCTGCATTAGAGAGCTTAAATTATAAAAGGTAGAGTTTCAACAGAACTGTGCATTATGAACAGAAATATCGGCACATACCTCTAACAGCTTCATTATTTATATATATATATATATATATATATATATATATATATATATATATATATATATATATATATATATATATATATATATATATATATATATATATATATATATATATAATATAGCCTGTGGCTGCTTTGTGGCTGATTCATTACTTTGTATGCACCTACATGGCCATTAAGACCAACAATCTGTGTTTGGAATATACAACAGAATAACTCTGTCAGTCACTCTGAGTACAGTTTTTATGAGTTAGAGAAAGAGAGCCAAGCCAACACTAACATTAACTCCATTTATACATTTCTTTTATATATTTATTTCTAGACTTGTCTAATCTATCTATGTGTATGCTCGTTCTGGAGATAAACAGACAATTTTCACAAAACGTTATTATTATTGCATGTGTGACAATAAAACTTGATTTGATTTAAATCTTGCTTTACATTGATTTGACAAATCCGTGCCCTGTATTCCTCTGGGCTCAGCTTTTTTTTTTACTGAAAAAAAATGTACATGAAGATTAAAACCTGATTTAATTAGAGAGGAACTCTCTGCTGCCAGCCAAAACAGTCTGACAGCTTAATGTGCAAAGAATACTTTTTCCACCCTGAAGAACCCTAATAGGCCAATGAGAGGACAGTCTTTTATAGTTAGGTTTCATCACCCTGAAAATGATCATCTTCTTTTGGCATCACAGCAAATCCCTGCATGTCCCTTCTTTCTTAAATATCATCTACTTTACTTTTTATGTTCTTTTGAGTGCCTGACATGCAGCGATGTGTAGACGCGCTGTAGTAGCAAAGATCCATAAAGTGCCTGTCTCCTTTAGAAACTTGCAGTGTGTTTAATCAGAACTTTTGTGACAAAGCGGTGTGAAGCAGAGGCCAGGAGACAAGCTCCATTGATGCCGAGGCAGGCTGGTGATGACACAGGCATGATGCAATGGAGATAAGGAGGAGTAGAAGAAGAGAGGAGTGGAGAAATCGAGTGATTAGGTGTGGGGAGTATTCATTTAGGAAGACAAACAGCTTCATTTAAAGCTAGCCAAGCACAGAGACGGCCTCTCCCTCTACAAATGGGTTGAAATTTGCATCTTTTCGCTGACGGGGGTATCCAAAACCCATCCTCACTCCCTTGGTCTCACCTCTCAAGCGATAATAGATTATCTAGGGTTTCGCCTGAAGAGCTTCTGTCTTTGATTTGCTTTTGAACACATTTTCTGTCGGCGTTTGCTGTGGTAATTCCTCTCTGCTCTCGATCTGCTGCTGATATTGTCACAGCCGTGCTTATCTACAGTATATAAGCACTGTTTGTTGTTCATTCCTTGACTGCATACACAAAAAACAAAGAGTGCAGGGATAGCAGTCATTTCACAATCATGAAACAGTTGAAAGGTCAACCTCGCTAGCATTACATTTGATTTCTCCTCATCTCTCATAATCACAATCTGCTGATGGCTTCACAACTGAGAATGAAATGAAAGTGGAGCTCAGCAAACAAACAGATTTTTATTAGAGGATTATGTGATTGACCCTCGTAAAAATTAAACAACAATTCAACAATCATAAAAACTACAACAATGAAACCAATAAAATGATTAAAGTAAATAAAAAATCTATAAGGTGAATAAAAAGTGTCAAAGAAAGCATGATCAGGACCTAAAACCTCAGCAGTGAATGGTGAGGCACCTTAAACAAAAGCCAGACATTTCTTGTATTTTTCTTTTTTTAAATGTCTATGGTGAAGTGTGTGTTTTTTGGGAAGACCAGACAGAATGGCATTACAGTAATCGAGCCTTGAGGTGATAAACGGATGAATTCGTGTTTCTAATTAGGGAAAGGTCTGAATTTTGCAATATTTCTTAGATGATAAAATGGTGTGTTGGTTATATTTTTAATATGACTCAAAATTAAGGTCAGAATCTAAAGTAATTCTTAGGTTTTTGACCTGGTCCTTTGGGCAAAGAGCAAGGGAATGAAGGTGCTGAGACAGGTGATGTCTCTGGACTTTAGGTCCGAATATTATTATTTTGGTATTGTCCTTATTCAGTTGTAGAAAACTGTTTGCTGCCCAGTCATTTATTTCATCTAAACAATATACTATGTTATTATTTGGGCTGAGGATTTGAGGAGATACAGCAATGTGCAATTGTGTGTCATCAGCATAGGTAGGAAATTGACATCATGTTGTCTAAAACCGAGATCATTCAGAAGATTTAAAAAATCAGTTGCCTTTATCTTTGTCTATGTGCAAGTTAAAATGACAACCAATAAGAGTTTTATCATAGTTTTTGTTATGAATGGATACAAGTTCAGATTCTGTCAATTATGTCAAAAGGTTGGGACAATGATTTGGTGCTCTGTATACAGGAATTGTTAGTAAGGGAGAGTGGCATTTAAAAACAGAAGCAAGATATTCAAAGGAATTAAAATTATCAATGGAGACTTGTCTGTACTTAGAAGCAATGTTCGCCAGACTCCCTCCCCTTCTGCCCTGCCTACAAGAAAAAGAAAAAGCATAGTTCAGTTGGGGTGTTTCAATGAGAACAGCAGGTGCATTTGTCAAGGTGGCACTCTGTAATAAGGACACTGACCAGGAACGTTTTATTCGTCAGAGACCGAATGAGTGCCACTTTCTATTTCTGCAGTTTATGCATTCTGTAGCACTGGTCTAGGTACTCTGGCACTCACTTTCTGACAAAAAGTGACTCCATAGTATTTTTCTAAAGAGCTCAGACTCCCAACTAGTCATGTCATTCACTCCCACATGAAAAATAATCCTTAAAATAGACATCAGGACGCAACCAATTGTTGAAAAAACTTTGCCCTTTTCAATATGGTCATGTAGGAATGGCAGAATCACTGCCACAGAATGCTGAAAAGGAATAGCCTGTGAGCCTGAGCACTAGCTCTCAAACGCAAGCCACTTATGGTCATGCAGTGCCGTAGTTGAAGATACTCTGGTGCAACGAATAATGCATCTTGTAGGGCAGGATTGGTTATTAGCAACTGTACTTTATCTTTTATGAATTGAGTACATCACCACTGCATGGTCACCAAAACCAAAACAACCGAACAGATCTTTCCCGACCACCTGGCGGTGCACTGTAACTGTATTTTATCCTTAACATATAAAATACAAACCGATCTCAGTTGTGGCAGTCGTAAAGATCTAACAGAAATATTACACACTCACCGTGGGAGCGCTGAAAGCAGAGCAGCCACCACCACAGAATGAACGAGGCACAGGGAAAACTTTATGTCACACTCACAGTATATACTTCAATATAACACACATAATGTCCCAAACAGTTCAAGTCAACCTATATTGTCTATGCCCAGGCGCAATCATCTTACTTGGCATCTGTCCAATCAGGCCAGCGGAGTTTTCCTCAGGCTCGAACAATGACGGGGTCGTTATACCACTTTACCGGCGGGTTTAACGGTTCAACCTCGCAATGTAGAGGATGAAAACAGCAGTAGGGGAAAGAGGGATGCGGGAGGTGGTCCGTATCTTCCTTCTGCAGGTGAAATGGGAGGATTGCTGGTTGCAGCCTTACCCGGGAATAAAAGAAGAAGCAAAAGAAAACAGTCTGCATGCAGTGGGTTTCAGGACTGGCCCCGTAATTTAGAATGACTAGTTTATCAGTTTGTGTGACCTTAGCCCCCCTTGCCTGTTGATGTAAGCCACTACTGGGCCTCACTGGGCTGGGGTGACTGCTTCCAAGACCATGAGTTCTTGGGACCTCTCGGGGCCTGGGTGGCTACTACACCTTAGATACCTTGGGGATCCTGAAAGCAGGGGCAGGGTAAGAGACAGCCTGTGTGTATGACTGGCATGGTGCCATAGGAGCAGCAGCCTGAGCTTGAGCCAGCATGGCCTCTCCTGAAGAACCATCAGGCCTATGGCTCTCCCTGTAGCCTGTATGGCCACTTGTGGAGACAGAGGACATAGTCAGTTATAACAGAGTTCTTCCCACAGAGAGGAATCTGGTTTAACAGTCATGTGCATGTGTAGCTCAGCTTGGTAAGCCATCAGAATAAAAGAGGCATTGAAGGCTCTTGCTGATAGAGCCACTGCCTTGTGGTGCTGACTGTCTTAGCAGGGAGAGACAGGGCAAGGAGAAGGTCACCTCCATTTGCATCTCCATGTGCTTTACAGCCCTGCAAGCACTGCCCAGGAAGACAGACTCTTCCTCTTCATCATCGGACATCAGGTGCTCCAAACTGTACATCCTTCCAGGATGTAGCATGTGCAGCGGCAGAGCCTGGACAACCCTTGTCTATCCCTTACAGCTTGGAAAAATTGGGGCTCGAACCTGGGTGTCTGCCTCTGCCCAGTTCAATAGCCATGGTTGGCTATTGGGCTATAGACGCAAGCAGTAGTGTTATTTATCTGGGAGCTCGTGCAGCTACTGGACAACAATATGGGAAAAATATTGCTATTTTGCCAAGCTAGTGTAGAGGTAAAAAGTAGTGCTACCTGTGAGGTGAATAGCTAGGTTTACCTGTTAGGATTGCTAGCGGTACTTCTATTAGCACAAGCATTGCTACTTGTGTTGAAGACTACTGCTACCACTCCAGGTGAGTAGTAAGTAAAGTATACTCGAGGTGAGTAGACCTGGAGTAGTAGCAGTAGTGGATAAAGTATTATACTTTATAGATTAGTCGTAAAGCAGTATTGCTACTGTCTGTGAGCTATCACACAACAGTACAGCTAGGAGCGAAGCGAAGCGAGCGAAGTTTTTTAAATGACAACTGACACAAATGCTATGAAAGGGAATGGAGGTTGTGGAGACATACCAGCCAAATTTCTCTTATGGCTCTTGTCCAGGATGGCTGGGTCCAGGTACCGGCTCAGTTTGGTGTGGAGCCATAAACAAGGGCCTTTGGCCCATTTCTGTGGCAATGTGCATTATCAAAGTGAATTAAGTGATCGTGCTGATGAAGCAGCAACAGTTGAAAAAAGTTGAGCAAAAGTTAGACTGCATATATGAGCTATGTTTTTACTGGGCAGCGGCTTTGTTAGATGAAGCCCTTGATTAACTTGTCTCTTTGTCAGAGCTCAGACTCAAGTCAGTGGATCTCATTATTCAACTATGAGTAAAAAAGTTCCACACACAGCCATGATAGCTTAGTACTGTCCAGGTATAACCCAAAACCAAAAAAAACGTAAGACAGTTAAGATTAGGGCCCTAGCTAAGGATTATTTTAATAATCGATTAATCTGTCGATAATTTTTTCTATTAATCAATGAATCCGATTTTTAAAAAGCATTCATTTCCAAGTCTTTATTCAAAAACAGAACTGACAGTGAAAATTCACAGTGCGAAAAATCTTCAGAAAGTGCAAACCAGTTGCTGCTTCCCTGACTATTTAAAGTAATAATTTAAAAGCCGTCATCTTCAGCCATCAACCGAGGCCTCATGTCAGTGATGAGCATGTTGAGGATACTATCCGTCAAGACAGCAGCTTGCTGTGGTGTACATGATGCATTTCCCATCAAGAAGCCTCTTATGGTTTGCAGGTTGTTTTTTTTTTCTGGAATCAAAAAGATAGTATGAGTATGTGTAATAGCACAATTTACATCAACTCAATACATAATTATATGCATACTTATATACATGCTTATATACATACCTACATACTTATAAGTTCACTTGAAGCTTATTCATTAAATTATTACCATCATTGTAGTAAGTGCAAATTAATGGGCCAAAAAAGGCGAGTGAATAAAAACATGTCTTTAGTCTTGCAAACTATACCACCCCTGTTTTGCTACGAGCGTGTAATGAGTAAACACCAGCACCAGAAGAGCTAGTTAGCTGGAGGGACGTTACGTTCCTCACTTCAAAACAGAGCGAAAGTAGGATTCTGTAGTGACTTACCCTGCTGTTGAACTCCCGTCCTTCTCATCAAGGACTCCAATATGTTCACATTTTAGGTGCTGAATCATTACCGTGGTGCTCCCATGCTATGCTATGTCGCTTTTGCATATCTTGCAATTAACACACTTTTTCAACTTGGTGTGAAATGCTCCCACACCTTGGTTGACTTAGGTTGTAGTGATTTCTCTGTCTCCACCATGTGTTTCAGAACAACGTTACAGATCTCTCTGATGGTCTTTCCTCTACCTCCGCTTTGCTCCACTTAAAAAAAATTTGCTTTTGCTCCACTCCGCACTAAACCCTTTTTTTTTTTTCTCAAGCATCTCCACGACTTATTGAATGGCATAATAGGCATGCAACACAACAAATCGATGATGAAATCCGTTGCCAACTCGATTTTATCGATTCGTTGTTGCAGCCCTAGTTAAGATAAAGTTATCCAACGATCAGTAAAAGAATAGCATTGGCCAAGTAGTGCCATCCAAGATAGAAGAGCGTGTCGTTGATTTGATCGATCGCACACCAATGTCCATGATCTGAGATCAGGAGGTGTGAAGATTAAAATGTTTAGTCTGGTAAAAAGGGTGAATAAAAATATGAGAAGACAAGGCATAAAAACTTAATTAAAACCGGATAATCAACATCAGTGCTGGGCTAGAGCTCCTGTAAAATTTGGATAACACTGATACATGCGCCACAAGCATTTTCTCTGCATATTCTTTTGGATTTTTTAGTTTGGAGTGACTAAAGGGCAGTCTCCTTCTGACATCCATTATACATTTCTTTTATGCCATCTGCGTTAAAAATGGTGTTTTTAGAGGGAGATTAAAAAAAAATCTAATGGAAGTGAAATTCACTTACTGTTGTAACAACTACTTTTGCTCTGGTATAGTGAGAGTATTTCAGCTTTGTAATTGACCCAGTGCATGTGGGTTGATGGGAACGTAGGTAGGAAGAGTAGCTACTTGTGTGTGTGTGTGTGTGTGTGTGTGTGTGTGGGGGGGGGGGGGGGGGGGTCTGTATGGGTGTACATGAAGTTGGATAACTGCCATTATCAGAGAGAATCTGCACCTACACACACACACCTTTAAGGTTTCCACTACACTTGACGTACAGTACATTCATACAGTATATTTACACAAACGGTAAATGTTTAGCACTTGGATACTGGCCTTCATCGTCCTGCAGGAGGGACTTAACAGCCTTGTTGCTCCTGTTTAAGAGGTTATGTGTGAATAAAAAGCCATAGCACAAGAATGAGAAATTACTTTCAGGTATATTTGACATTGCTGTTATGATGCCGGGAGTGTTTTTCAAGGTAAGCAGTTCTTGTACATGTACAAAGAGAGGAGCTATTTGTATGAAGTCTATTCCAGTATACACCCACATGTACAGTATGTGACATTTAAATCAAAGACATTATCATATCTAAGCTTATACCAGTGTTTGGGTCTGAAATTTAAGTCGATGTAAAACAAGCTCTTACTTATAAACAGACAGTATCTTAGAGAATTGGTATTATAAGTGTAATGTAACAGCATTGTTCATTGACTACTACCTTCCTCCATTGACAGCCATTGACCAATCGTTCTGTAGCTCTAACTAGACACGGCCTGTCAAGCTTTTGTTGTCATCACATGTTAGTCCACTGGGCTGTAGTTAGAATCCATAAAGAGTTTGGAGGGTGTCTTTTTTTAGCCTTTCCAAAACCAAAAACACAACACCAAAAGGTGTAAGTAACTATTTTTATCCGTTCTAACCTCCAAAGCTAAGGCGGAAATGCCCCCAAAAAACTGCAGTTCTCCAAATGGCCACTTGAGGCTGGCCACTGAACAAGTCAATCTCCAAAAGCCCCCATATTAAAATGCTCAGCTTCACAGCATACGGTTTAGTATAGTTAATTTTCCTGTACATGACAATTGTACTGTGGCTGAATTCCTGAAAAACTTACCCACTCAAATGATATTAATATTTAAAGTTATGCATAATTAAAAACATGGCCGCTCTGATTGACAGGTGGGTGTCGTTTTAGGTGGCTTTTCTGAGCAACAAGGCTTCATTCAGCCTCAGGTCTACTAAGATCCACAGAGCAACTAAGCAAAGTTATGTCAGAATGTATCCATCCCATGTCAGCTGGTGGGGATGCAGTTTTTTTTTGTTTTTGTTTTTTTTGCTAGAGATATTCCGCTTTATCCTAAACCTTTTCATATACCATCATGTAGTGTGTGCAGCAATGAAGTGCATATTTAAGAACCATTTTTTCATCAATCCTCTAACCCTAACCCTTTAAAAAAATCTGTAGATTAGTGTCTGACCAAACCTTTAATTTTATTTTTTATTTTTTTTAACGTTTGTCCAAAAAAGTTAACTTTCACCCAATCAGTATTTTATGGGGGGAACATGTTCTGCTCTGTGCAGCTTTCTCTAACAACATCGTAAAAACCCAGAGTTTCATTTCAGCATCACTTGACATTTATTGCACATATATCTTGACTTGTTTTCCTCTGCCTCTCTGCCCTAAATTGTCTGCAAATATTTTTTTTTTTTTTTTTTTTTTTTTTTTTTTACCTTGAAGAGGTGGAGGAGACCCATTTTCCAATTACAGATCTTGTCTTTAGGTGTTAATTGCCGAATGACCTCCAGAGCTGGCGTGGATGCTGCGTGGATTTTTTTAATAACCTCTAATCGCAGGAAACAGAGAGCAGTAATAGAGAAGAGTCCCGTTGCTTTTTAACCCAGCATCCTTCAATAAGGTGTAATCTCATACAAACACAGAGGCCGGCCATGTGCCAAGTCACAATGCTCTTTTAAAAAACACAAGCCTCTGTGATTCATGCTCCTCCGACATTAAAATGACACAAGGTTTTGTTTTGGGCCAGCGGAGTAGAAAAAAGGAGGATGTATACACGATGCATCAACTCTTTCTTTGCTCCTGGGTTTCAGCAGAAACCATTTCGACATTAGAGAATGAAAAACATTTACAGGAAAATCAAGTTTAGAATAATCACCAAGTACACCGTGTTTTTCTAGAGCCAAATTACATTATTTCTCTTTTCACACCTGCCAAGATCATTACTGTTCACATTCCCATGCAATGAAGCGCATCCAGACCTACAGTGGAGCACTTAATTTTGCAAAGTCAATCTATCCTAATATGTGTGTATATTGTGTGTCTGCAGGCAGCCCACCAGCCACAGGTACCGGCACATTGATCATTTACCTGGAAGACTACAATGACAATGCCCCCTATGTGGTACCATCTGTAGCGCGAGTGTGCGAAGACACCCACGACGTGAATGTGGCCATTGTTGGCGGGCGGGACAAGGACCTCACACCCAACGCTGCACCATTTAAGATAGAACTGGGAAAACAGCCCGGCCTGGACAAAACATGGAAGGTTACAAGGGTCAACTGTGAGTATTTTGACATGAATGAGATTAGAACGCTCTTGAACTAAACTCAAAGTGACACAATAATGGAGTTAAATAACAGCAAAGGTTTCATCTTTTTTCTAAAAAAAAAAAACGCAAGACTTTCAATCGATAATAAAATGCTCATTTGTTCATTGACACTAATAATCGTAATAGATATATACAAATATGTTAACTGTGTATGTGAGTCACACTACTTGTTTCCACCCAAGAGCTTTGAGCCAGTTCTCACAGGGTTGCCAAAAGGCACCCTGAGGGGAATGTAGGAACAAAAATAAATGAAGAGAAAGTATGAGAAGGGTGAGAGAAATTAACAGTAAACCATCACAATATATATAATTGTAATTACAGTACCTCGTTAAATCCTTTCACACAGCGTTAATAAGGGTCCATGCTGACTACAGAGTAGAGAAGTCGTAATTGTGGACGCTAGTACGGATCACATGATGAGGAGTAAAGAGTAAAATGATTAGAGGAAGGAAAGGGGGGAGGTGGATAGAAAGACAACCAAGACATTGATTCAGGCTTGCATGACCGACAGCGCTGTCTGTGTGTGTGTGTGTTTGAGTGACAGAGCAGAGCTAAAACCTGCCCAGAGGTATTAGCTGTGACTGACAGCGGGAGAGGGAGGTACAGACACTCCTCAATCACCCCCGCTGGAAGAGGCAGATATGGCCAGCAGAAAGAGAGGCCCCGTGAAAAGTACTGGCACTGTGCTCATCTCTGCTGTGTTGTGTGAGTGCTTGTGTGCATCGACGTATGTGTGCGGAACCGGAGGTACGATAGCTGGTGGTTATACCTCCACAGTATATCACTCTATCAAGAATAACTGCAATTTATGACCAGATACATTGAAAATGTGCGATTGATTTCTATTTACAGACAAAATCTTAATTCTTCAATCAAATCATTTTTCTGAATTTGTCTTTTGAAATGTTAAAGTTAGTCAGTTTTAACATACAGATGAGTGAAACGTTAAAATATAGTCAGACATTAGGGTAGACTTATTTGTCTACAAAAGTTAGATGGGGAAAATGACACCACTCCATACAGTATGTGTAGGATAAATACGAAGGTACCACCAGCAGCCAGTTAGCTGAACTTAGCGCAAAGACTGGGGATGGTGGGACACAGCTGTCCTGGGATAACAAATTGAATAAATGAGTGAAGAAACATGATTTAAATCAAATGCTGTGGCCTTTGCAGGCATCAGATTTCCTCCAAGTTGAACACCTATGGGACCAAATGAGGTTAGTTCCTCCAGAAGATTGACTGAAAAATCTATGTCAAGGCTTGTGGTGGAACCTTACCTGACTAAGACACTATGTTGCCAAGGGTAACATAGCAATTAAGAGAACCCAATCACTTGGGACATCAGCAGCTACAGTATTTTATTTTTTAAAATAAACTGTCCATTATCGATTTTGTCTGATTGTATTGAGTGAGAAAATCAGCTGTTGATTTGCCACATGCTGGTTTGTAGAAAACAAAACTGGAAATCCTGCATCACATACAAATCAGAGTGGGTCCTCCACTAATCAGAAGATTGGCAGTTCAATCCCTGGTTCGATTCCCTCCAATCTGCATGCCGAAGTGTCCTTGGGCAAGACCCCAAACCCAAATGTATGCATGAATGGTTATTTCCTCAAACTGATGAGCAGTTGGCACCTTGCATGGCAGCCAATGTCATCAGTGTATGAATGTGTGTGAATGAGATACGCACTGTAAAGCGCTTTGAGTGGTTGGAAGACTAGAAAGGCGCTATGTAAGTACAATTTACCATGATGATGATTTACAAGAAAGGGCATCTGCATAATGAAATGTTTACTGTTTCCTCCTCTTGCCTTTGTGACATTGTTTTGAGCACACGGTTTGACAATATACACGTTTTAATTACATACAAAACTAAAAGTCACCTTTACCTTGAGGTAACAGCCGTGGCAGACAAGTAAAATGTGCAGCTTTGCATATTGTGGCACATTTCAGCATGAAGGGAACTAGCTCCAGCATTTCTTCTCGTGTCTCTTAAGGAATTTTAAAGTATGATGCAACAAACTGTAACAATCTTATGCAACTTAAGTGGTGCCAATTTTTGTCGCTTCAGTTGTCAGGAATGGCCTGGCAAACAGTTACTTGAGGCGTGTAAGTTTTGCATTATAATACACGCATTTAGTTCTGCTTTGCAAAATGGGCAGCTGTGAATGCAGTATAGACGGACAGGACATGCAGAATGAGGGGATTATTGTGCATTCGCGTTATTAAAACCTCCCTCTTCCTCTATGTGTCCCCTCACAGCCACGCACTCCCGGATCATGCTCCTGCAGAGTCTGAAGAAAGCCAACTACCAGCTCCCATTGCTCATCACTGACTCAGGGGTGCCCCCCTTGTCCAACAGCACAGAGGTCAAAGTTCAGGTGTGCGTCTGTAAGAAGAACAAGATGCACTGCAGCTCTGCTCACTCCCACCGCGCCAGCCTTCTTGTGCTGCTCGCAACACTCCTGCTCGCCCTACTCTGTAAGTACCATCAAAACCACCGGACGGAAACCGGATGAGAACTCGATGTGACATTTAATTTCCTGGTATACTTGTTTAAACATGGATTTATACTGAAGTAATATGGCATGTTGCTTCCAATTCATCATTTGGTGAGGAATCAATACTATTAATAGGGAAGCAATCCATTGTATTACAGGTATACAAGTGTAGCATGCGCTGATACACTCTTCACATCTCTTGCATTCATGCATTTGACAAAGTTTTTGTACTCATTTTACATTTTTATATTTTTTGGCAGCCTTGCCCAGGGCTCTCCATGGGAGTTCAAACTTAAATTTACTCTGAATATCTCATTTAAGACATTAGCGATATCATGAATAATTCAGCCTCTTCCATTCACAACACAAGCGTAATAGGGCAATGTTCACCAGCTTCTTCAGTAAGGGTGAGAAGAAAAATCATTTGCAGCTTAAAGACCCCCCGAATCCTGTACTGCTGTTTCTCTGGTTCTCTGTAGTTTATGGCTGAGCTAGTTATATGCTCGAAGCAAGGTGCTCGGAAAAGGGATGGTTGAGAGTGGAGGAGGGAGAAGGCCTCAAATCTTTTGCTTGGTTTAGTAGTAATTATATCTTCATTTTTCTTCCGCTTATTTGTGTTTGACTATAAAATGTTTGATCGAAACATCCTGTTTTCAGCTCTCTTTGTTTTATTGATCTCAGCATCTTAATTTCTCACTCACCGCTTGCGTGTTCTGTCTCGTTTCCTGCCTCTAATCCCTCGGCCCTCTCTGCCACTCTTTTCCCTCCCCTGTACCATCCTGCTCTCTTGCTTTTTTCTCTATTTAACAATCATAACTGCACTCCCCGCATAATCTTTTGCTTACAGGCAGAACGTGCGCATCTCATCCACTCATTTTCCCTCAGTATCTGTGAAGCGCAGCATCTGGCATGACCCATCGATCTTCCTGTGGGTATGGATCAATCTGTCCATTGCCGCATATCTTTTCTCCAAGCGCTCATTCATTGCAGATGACTGTGCCGTGTATAGGAAGTCCTTGTTTGAGTCCTTTAGTAATGCAGTTAGGGCACTTAGTTACCTGTAACTTCCGTTAAAACCTTGTAATTCACAGGATACAAAGTATTAAATTAAACTGACAATGCGTAACAAGCAACAGTAT